>CM035119.1:10103474-11315974 GCA_020205555.1 Panax stipuleanatus | reverse complement strand
GATCTGGAGAGGATATGTTTGTGCATACCTCGACAGAGGTGTATGAGCACCTGTGTGTTCTCGGTCGACAAATTGTCGTGACCATTAAGACCAAAGAGAGAAGGGTAGGGAGTTTTATGAAGCATAGCATGCCAGGTGTTCGACGGAATGCCATTGTGGGGGTGATGTTGTAACCTTAGCTTGAAATTCCTTCGATTACCATTCGTTATCCGTTTACTTGCTTTAATAATTAGTTATAACTAGTTTAACCACACTCCTATTAGTTTACTGTTCGAATAAGACTTGAGCGATATAAAGTTGGTATTTGGTAAATATTAGTGATAGTTCCTCGTGGGTACGACACTTTCCTTAACACTGTATTACTTGTTAGACCGCGTATACTTGCGCGTGTTTAGTGATCGATTTTTCGACCAACAAGTTTTTGGCGCCGTTGCAGGGGAACTATTATTCTAATATTGTCCAATATTGATTTAAATCAATTTAGTCTTAATTTGAACGTGTATATATTTCTTTTATTTGTTTGATCTTCCTTTGTGTTTTTAAGTTTACAGGTTATGGACGATCAATGTTATCAATGGCCTTATGAGAGGACTGCACAACCAAGCTCGGAAGAAGGACTCGAGCAATTGCGAGATCAAATTGCAAATGTCTTGAGGTTTTCTGATAATCTTGATTATCAGTCCACTTAGACCGCCTACTGTCAGGAACGAGCTGACATTGAACCGATTTCCTATCATCCAAACTGTCAGGGTTATCCAAACTCTTGGGACTATAGTCAAGAGCAATATCATGATCCGAATTACTCCTATCCAAATCAATTTGAATGTCCATCTCCTCCACAGTATAAGGTGACATTCCAACCCAATGAGATCTTTTCGGCAGACTTAACAGAAGAGAAAAGGCTTGAAGAGCTCCTCACCAACTTTATAGAAAGAAATGAGGTTCGAATGGCAAGCCAAGATTGCAAAGCCTCGAAAATCAATTGGGACAACTCGTCAATGCCATCATAAATCTATCACAGGGCAATCTACCGGTCATAATCGATCTCAACGATGAAGCAGTAGAGCATTGCACGGTGGATATGCAAGGAGAAGGCGGTGAGTCTCACAAAGTTGTTGAGGGAGATGTCATGGTGCAAATTGTCCAACAGGTGGAGCCTGAAGTTGGAGAAAAGAGGATAAAGAGTGGTTGTATTGTCAAGACTAATCAACAACCGGAAGCCACGCTCACGATTATGGAAACCCTGGAGGGCCCGCTAGTGCACAAAGAACGCTTTCAACTTGATGAAAAAGGCGAATTAGTGGATAATTTCAGTGGTGAAAGATTCTTCGTGCCGATGGGTGAAGAAAACAAGGATGATCAATCATCCATGTCCGCCACAAATTTAAACGAGTTGACAAATAGGCGGCATGAAATGGTCAATTTTGCTTATGAGCCGGATTGAGCGGCATCGGTATAGTCAAGCCGACGACTTTAAAACAAGCGCTTGGTGGGGAGGCAACCCCATCTCAGTATCAATTTTCTCTATTTTCTTTACTTATGTCTAGTTTATATTGTGTCTTTTCTTTTTACCACGTAAACATCGTTGCCAATGCATATGTTTTTGTGATTATAGGATGCAGGCAGCATGTTATTTAGTATGTTGCTAGTGTATATCTTTGTTAGAAATTAGTATCAAGCATGTTGTTTACTTACCATGATATTTGTATAATATATGTGCTAATACTGGTTTTTGTGCAGGGAAAAAAACTCAGATACAAGGCTGGCGCCGCAGCGCCAGAATATACACTAAACTTCGCGCCGCAGCGCCATGCTATTAATTCAAATTTCCTATCCTGGTGCCGCAGCGCCCAGGAACAAAGGGGGACTCGTGCCGCAGCGCCAAAATTAAATAAAGCTACTGCCAAGTCGCGCCGCGGCGCCAATCAACAAAGGAATTCCCGCGCCGTAGCGCCGGTAGCGAATTTTGGTTTTTAAAAAGCAACTGAAGCTAGCAGTTGTGCCCATTACCTCCCATTTCTCTCGACCCATCTCGGTAGTACAAGCAACCCAACCGTCCCTTTTCTCCACAGAACCCCCACCCTCTGCATAACACAGCCGACTCACGGCAACATTCACAAAATCAGACTAACCTCAAGTCAAGCGAGAATCCAAAAGAAGATCAGCAGCAAACTAGGGTTTTTCCCCCTTCAAGGTATTTTATTTGGATTTCAACTAGTCACTAAGATATTTTGATAGAATTGTTGGGTTGGTGTTTTTCTTGTTGTGTGATTTGGGTGATTTCCACTGACGGAAATCAGGAAAGAGCACTGTCAAGCAAGGGCTGTCCAAAGTGGATTTTCAGAACGCACACAAGGTGTTTGATAATTTGTCTAATAGAGAAATTTGACGGATTTGGCTTACAATTAGTGGGTTTCATTGGGGATTTGCTACCTATTTCGTTAAGGGTTGTTTCTACAGAGAGTGGCATTGCTTAGGTACTGTTTTTGTCCACACCAACTGAAAATTGTGACATGGCGTCAAAGAGGCAGCGACTGAGGGTCGGCGGTTCCTCGTCCACAGCACCAACGGCATGGGACAACACCAAATTTGTTAACGCAGAGGCATGGAAACGATACAAAAGTTCCTTTGCCGCACGAAATTTGATTCCTGAATGGGGTTTGAGGCCTAACAAAACAAAGGATGGCGAGTTATTAGCCATGATTGCGCCAGTGGGTGCACTTCATAAAACCACCCGAATCGGCCATTGTTTCTGTGGTTCGTGAGTTCTACGCTAATGCTAGTGCCGAGGGTCCTGCTGTTGTCCAAGTCAGGGGGCGGTCAGTGGCGTTTGGAAGCCAAGCCATCAATGCATTATTCGCGATGCCTGGTTTTGAGGGTAAGGACTATATGGAGCCGGGACTCCGCAGCTATGACCTCGAGGAGATTGTTAGGAGGCTCTACAAGCCCGAGACTATATGGAAGACAAATGACTTCACGGGTGAGAGGACCAGTTTCCCACATGCTGCACTCAGTCGCTATAGGAAGGCATGGTTCAGCTTTATTTGTGCCAACATGATCCCGACTCGTCACCTGAGCAACATGACTAAGGATAGAGCGATCCTATTATTTGCCATTGTCATGGGTCTGAACGTGGACATCGGAGTTCTCATCCATGAGTCCATCATAAAGGCAATCAAGAGCAATATCTCTACGGGACTTCCACATCCATCCTTGATCACCCGGCTATGCAAGAGGGCAGGTATCCATTGGGGGCCAGAAGAGATAGCTTTGTCACCCATGTCAGTCATTGACCATCAGACCATCTCACGCTTTGATGTGTGGGACGGGGCTATTTCTCATGTTAGAGGCGAAGGATTCGGGCCACCTACTGAGCCACCTCCTACAGTAGAGCCTTCGCAGCCACCAGACGCAGGCCCAGCTTCACATGGACTACTGGCAGAAATCATGGCATCCCTCACTCTACTACATCAGAACCAGGATGCTAATGCTCAGAGGCAGCAGAGGCACATAGCAGCGGTGGCCTTGAGGCAAGACATAGCGATGCAGTATCAGGCTGAGCTGGTCAACACGATGCAGAGCATATATACCGTGTATAGTGGCGAGGATTCTGAGTTCATGCCATTCCAGTTCCCAGAGCCTCTTATCTTCCCACCATACCCTCCACCATCACCACCCGTCGAAGCTGACAAGGACGCTGCTGCTGCTGCCGAGTGACCAGACTTCAGGGAAGCCCTCTTGTTTAGAGTGATATATGTTTAGGAATGAGGGCATTGCTCACCTTAAATTTGGGGGTGTTATGGTTTATTATCTGTTTTATTTCTGTCTATTGCCATGATAGGTTGCTATTTTAGTACTTTGCTTAGGTTTTTATCAGGATTGTAGTGTAGTCGTTTTGAACTGCGGTATTATATTTTGGGTTTATTATGATGGATGCCATGAACAGTTTTTGGTTATTTATTAATGCTTTGATTATTCGCATGTTTGTTGTTTATAGCCATCTTTTTGGGGCTTTTACAGATTTATATGCTTGTGCCATGTTAATGGCTTTATTACCCTATTTTGAGATGCTATTATGCAAGGGTGGTATACTTTTCACTAATTATTTTTGATTGTGGCTAATGACAAGCGTCAAGTAATTATGCTTATCTCTTAGAGTCGTGTCAAGCATGTATGAGCTAAGGGTTGTTCAATCGATAAGTTGAGACTGTTATTGATCTGTCCTTTTTAGCAAGCACCGACCAACTATGTTTACTAGTTATTTTTCGAATGTAGTTCGCCGTTTATGCTTTGAGAGTTGTTCACTTTTATAAACTTTCATTTTCACAAGGTAATAAAAGACTTCGACGCATATACAGTTTGGATCTTGGATTCTGGCATGTTGTATAATAATAATAAAAAAATTGAAAAGGAGATTGAATATCGAAAGTCTTGCGGTGGGTCGAGATGGAGCATAAAACGCACTCATCCATAAACGCAGGACCGATGTCGAGATGGAGCGTAAAACGCACTCATCCATAAACGCAGGACCGATGTTGAGATGGAGCATAAAATGCACTCGCCAAATAATCTTCAAATTTTGTAAAGTCTAATTTGGCTTATATTGATTACGTGGTCTTTGCTGCTCGAGTTATTAGATTCATAGGGGTGTTCCACACCTAGTGCCCTAAAGTCATCTAACTTGGGAGTCACTGATCAAAAGCTCGTTAATGGGTAGCTCTGATTAGCCTAAGGTAATTAAGTACTGTCCGAGTCAGATTTTACTTTCTTTATGCTAGAGTCTTTTGATCCTTTTCTGCACTTGCTTCTTATTCTTAATGCTTGTTGAATGTTTATTACGGAGTGTGCATATTGGTATTAACAATCGACTGTGCGAACTTATTTGAGCAATGATTAGTTAGGATGGTTGGTCCCCACACACACACATAGAATGGATCGAATACAGTCTTATGCTTGAAACTGAATGAACTCTTACTAATATCTGTGTTTGTCCTGTTCTTTGGGAGTAGCCATGATCGAGCTTAGAAGCCATGACACTAGTATACAGTGATTTTTTTTATTTCGCGTGTGTTTTCTATTGTGAGTTTGTGTTAGGTAGTTTGCTCGAGGACAAGCAAAGACTTAAGTTTGGGGGTATTTGATGAGTGGGATTTATACTCGCAAATCGGTTACTTTGTGGCTTAAATAGTTGCCTGATCTTCGTAGTTTTTATATAGTTTTATATGTTTATAGTATTATTATGCTTAACCGATGTATTGCAGGCTTTACAGGACTTTTTTAGCTTTCAGGGGACAAAACGGAGAATTTACATATACTGGCGCCGCAGCGCCAATGCCTAGTCTCATTCTCGCGCAGCGGCGCCGCCCCTGGTCCTTGCTGATGTCATTCTGGAGCTACAGCGCCACAGTTCCTTTATGGACTCGCGCTATAGCGCGACCTCCGGTCTTTTGATTTTAACGTGGCGCCGCAGCGCCACTTATAAGCCTATTGCCCGCGCCGCAGCGCGACCTCCGGTGCCAAGGCAGGAAGGGCTTGCTTTTGACCTAGAAAAAGAAGAAAATATATATATATATATATATATATATATATATACATATATATATGAGGTGAGCCTCTGCAAAGAGGAGAGGCATTGGAGAGGAAGAAAAAGAGCAGAGAAAGAAGACTGGGATAGAATCAGTTAGCTTAGCTTAGGATAGATTAGATCTCTTTTGTACTTTCTCTCTCTAGTTATTAGGTAATGTTTGTAAATATAGATTAGGTAGATGAGGATAAAGTCTGGGATTTCCTTGGAGCAACAAGAGCAGTGAGCTACACGGATTGGAGAGCTTGAAAGGAGCGAAATGTTTGGAGACTGAAGAGCTTTGACAGAGTTTATTCTTATCCATTTATTTCCTCTAATTTTGTAATCCATAAATGTTGTCTTTATTGCTACTTATATTTAGTTCAATAGCTATGAACTAAGTATTGGCTCTAAGGTTATACCGGAACCCTTTGTTAGTTAAATTGACTGTCTTATCTCTTTGGTTGGCACCATATGGTTTGGTTTAATATATTCATGCTTAATGATTCTCACTAAGACATTAGTGATGATTTTGGTAATCTATATGATACCGAAAGAAGGATTATAGATTTACACCTAAATATATTGGCCTGTGATTATGAGTTTCGACTGCATAAGTGTGCGTAGAATAGATATATATCTGTGTGCCACGTGTGACCTAATTGAGAACTTATGCTTAAATCCTTGTTAGGTTAATTCGCATAGACATGTGTAGGATTATCACTTAGTTTGGATGTTCTTTTCTTTTCTATTCCCTATCGGGTGGATCTGGAGAGGATATGTTTGTGCATACCTCGACAGAGGTGTATGAGCACCTGTGTGTTCTCGGTCGACAAACTGTCGTGACCATTAAGACCAAAGAGAGAAGGGTAGGAAGTTTTATGAAGTATAGCATGCCAGGTGTTCGACAGAATGCTTGTGTGGGGTGAAGTTGTAACCTTAGCTTGTAATTCCTTCGATTACCATTCGTTATCCGTTTACTTGCTTTAATAATTAGTTATAACTAGTTTAACCACACTCCTATTAGTTTACTGTTCGAATAAGACTTAAGCGATACAAAGTTGGTATTTGGTAAATATTAGTGATAGTTCCTCGTGGGTACGACACTTTCCTTATCACTGTATTACTTGTTAGACCGCGTATACTTGCGCGTGTTTAGTGATCGGTTTTCCGACCAACACTATACCTTTTCGAAAAGCCCTTGCCGAGAGCGTCACAATGACATGGGACATAACCTTTTTCGAGTTCAAGAAAACGGGTTCATAACCAGATCTTCGATTCTTTGCAGTTTGTCCGTTGAGCTGTCTTGCGCTATTTTCACTTGGGATCACTGTTATGGTTCTTTCTGACCTTGATGGCATCAATTCGGCTTAATTTTGACTGGATTGGCTTAAAGTTGTTGAAAATGACCATTTTTCCCTTCCAAGGGTTGTCTCCCATGTTGGCATGGTCTTCGACTGTTTTCCTCCCGGGGTTGTCTCCGAGGTTTTGATCCCAGTTAATTCTGTTTGTCCTCAGGGTTATCTCTAAGGTTGACTTGGTTTTCTAGGGTTATCTCTGGGGATGATGTGATGCTTTGGGGTTGTCTCCGAAGTTAATTTGGCCTCTCGGGTTGTAACCGGGGCTTGACCTGACCTCCCGAATTATAACCGGGGCTGACCTAACATCCCGATATAGTGGCCGGGGTTGACCTGTACCTCCAAGGGTTGTCGTCGGTGCTGCTTGACATCCCGGTATGGTTACCGGGGCTTCACTTGACATCCCGGTGTTGCCGGGATTTGAAGTGACATCTCGGTTTTGAGACCAAGGCTGTGCTGGCATCCCTATATTGAGATCGGGGTTGAGTTGGCATCCCGATATTGAGATCGGGGTTGAGCTGGCATCCCAATATTGAGACCGGGGCTGAGCTGGCATCCGTTATTGACACCGGGGTTAAGTTGACATCCCAATATTGAGACTGGGGCTGAGTTAACATCCCGGTATTGAGATTATAGTTGAGTTGACATCCCGGTATTGAGACTAGGGTTGAGTTGGCATCCTGGTATTGAGACCGGGGCTGAGTTGGCTTCTCGGTATTGAGACCTGGGTTGAGTTGGCATCCTAGTGTTGATATCGGGGCTGAGCTGACGATTTTACCCTCCTACAGGGTTAGTAACAGGAATGTAAAATTTTTGAGCGTCTATAACAGGAATACAAAATTTTGAGTGTCTACAAGACAGAGGTTCCAGCAGGAAGCAGATGGACAAGAGATCATACCCAAGACTTGATTATTAGAAATTCAAATGCAAGAATCAAGACCAGATCTGCTACCTGAAATGAATGCTTCTATATGAGCTTTCTGTACCAAATGGAACCCAAGAAGATAGAGGATGCCATGGAAGATTCGAGTTGGATAGAAGCTATGCAAAAGGAGCTGAATCAGTTTTGTAGACACTCAAAATTTTGCATTCCTGTTACTAACACTAGAAGTGGGCAAAACCATCTATTACCTTCCAGAGACAACCTTGGAAGTTCAGACCAAAGTCAGCAACCCCGATGACAACACAGGGATGTCAAATCATGCCCCCGACGAAAACTCCAGGAGATCAAAATCAACCCCGATCATAATATCGGGATGTCAAGTCAACCCCGGTCACAATACCGGGATGTCAAGATAAGCCCTGACAACACTGGGATGTCAAGTGAAGCCCTAACGACTACCCTGAGAGGTACAACATCCCTGACGACAACACCGGGAGAGCAAATCAACCTTTAGAGACAGCCCTGGAGCATCAAATCATCCCCGGAGACAACCCTGGGAGACCGAATCAACCTCGAAGATAACCCTGAGGAAGAATAGAGTCGACTGGGATCAAATGTTGGAGACAACCCCAAGAAAATAGTTAAAAACCTGGCCAACACAGGAGACCACCCCTAGAAGGGAAAAATGGTCATTTTACTAAATTAAAACTAAATCAGTCAAAAGCAAGCTAAATTGATGCAATGAAGGTCAGAAAGAGCCATAACATCAATCCCGAGTGAAAATTGCACAAGACAGCAACGGACGGACCTTAAAAAAATAAAGATCTGGTTATAAACCTATCTTCTTGGATTCAGAAATGGTCAAATCTTATGTCATTGGGTAACTTTCAGAATGGGCTTTCCGAAAAGGTGTAGCACACCTCAAACGGACGCCCGGATCAAAAGTTCTGAAGGTTCGAACCTGACATCGCATTTCTCAAAGTGCGCGTACTTCGAGATGACAGGACCCACCAGGTGGGGCCCACCACAAGGAGTCATAACTCTACTCTCGACAGTTGCGGGTAGATCCGCTACCATTTTGGTCTATAAATGTGACCACCCACCCTTGCAAAAAAAGAAAAAAAATAATAGAAAAATGCTTTGAAACTCTGCCCATTTCTCCCCTTAGCCCTACTTATAGTACTCCAAACCTAGATTTTATTCTTCCAATACGTTTGCATACGTATATTCTACAACATACCAAAAATTAATCGGTGGAAACGTCCATTTGAAGCTTACCGAGTGGCAAAAAGCCCGTGTAGCAGTCTATTGTAAGTTTTTTTTTACTATCAGAACTCATTTCTTACTTTATTACGTATATGTGAACGTGCATATAAAGTTTCATCTTCTGGTTTTTCCCGGAACTCAGTTCTGTTGCCTTTTTAGCTTACGTTCTAGTATATATAAGTATATATATACGTTTTTCTTCGTTTGCACAGCTTGGATCGTTGATCCGTGGCTTTTACTCACTTATATATATAATAACTTGTTAGGCCTGGATCGCTGATTCGTGGCCTTTTTAGCTTTATTATATATATAACTGACTATATATATACTAATTTTAAATTCTGTCAAGCCTGGATTGCAAATCCGTGTCATTTCCTGCTTTTGTATATATATAACTATAAATTTATAATTTTTCTGACTTCGTTTGGCCTAGATTGCTAATTCGTGTCATTTTCGCTTTTATATATATATAATAAATGTATCTATTAACATTTACATTTCAATTTGGCCTGGATTAGAAATCTGTGACCTTTTACAACTTTTATAAATATATATATATATATATATATATATATATATTTACATTTCAGTTGAGCCTGGATCAATTCGTAGCTCTTTACAACTTTTATAAATATATATATATATATATATATATTTAAATTCAGTCGGGCCTAGATTGCAAATTCGTGGCTATTTACTGCTTATATATATATATATTTATATATTTACATTCAAGTCGGGCCTGGATTGGAAATTCGTGGCCCTTTATCGCTTTTATATATAAATATATATATATAATTTCCTTGCTCATTGTGATTAAATATTTGCTTTAAACATTCATTTGATGTGAATTTGCACTGATGTAAATTTGGCGAATTAGATTTATCTAAATTTAGCCTTTTCTACCTTTCAAACAGCTCAAAATAGGTCCAACCGGAACCGGAAAGCTAAAAGGGCTCAGATTTATTTAAATCTAGTTTTTCTAGTGTTGTAAATTTTAAAGTGACCTCGCGACCCTAGATCCGTATCTAGCAAAAATGGGAAGCTTTGGCTACGCGAATACAAGGATTTGACAGATGAATCCTTTGTTTTTGCAATGTCTAGAGTACATTCTCCTTCTATGTGAATATCTGTGCTGTGCAGGTTTTCTTGGCCATTTTCTAAGAGCTTAGGAATCGTGGGATTGATGATCAAACTGATCTAAATCTAATTCCCACGATGGACAAACTTCATATTACAAATGTATCCTGCCAGTTTTTCTGTAAAATGTACATCCGAGGGACCATAAAACGGTTATTCGGATTTAAGGTCTCAAACATAATGAAATATGGTTTGTTGTGCTAGAGTCACTTCGATGACTATCATGCCCATAAGAACTGGCACTTGTATATACATTCTGTGGTCGAGGATGCTTCTCATCCCAACGATCAACATCCAAATCAAGCCAAAGGCAGAATAGAATAAAATGGAAGTATCGATATGCTTCAATTCCTATGCGAGCATAAGGCTTTGAAAACCAACCTTTCAAAACATCATTTTCATATCTTGTCTAAATAAAAGGACTTTTCAAAACAAATCAAACCCTTTGTATGTAGGTCCAACGAAGCATGGCAATGCTTCAAAATCAAACAAATGTAGGCTCAATTACTTCCAGCATACACACACACATTGCGATAAAAATGGGAAATATTAAAAAGATGTTGTGACGCCCCCAAATTCCAGGACCGTCACGGGGTCGCTCGAATTCGGTTCGTCACGTGCTCATGGTAATACATCACAATAATAATACGACTAAATGTCGCATCGCACAGCGGAATAATACACAACTAATACCCAATAAATTACATTTAAATATTATAATTATTCACGTCCCAAGGTCTCGTAACTAAAATAGTGATTACATAGCTTAGACATATCTTAAGCAATAATAACCTTAACTAGTACATAATATCATAAGTTCTTTATTACAATCATAAGTCCTACATAATTAAAGCTACTCTGTTGCCTTTCCCTTGCCCTTATCTGTGCCTGAAGTTCCGCACTGCTCTGCCTTAACTGAAATGTTTTAGGGAAAGCAAGAATGAGCACAAATTGCTCAGCAAGTAATATACAATAAGGGTGAGTAATATAATTCTCAATTCTCGAAAGGGTATAGCAAGGTTTGATAGTTCAAGGATAACAAGAATATCAACAGTTTTCAATAACAGTCGCTAAGGACAGAATAATATCAATGTGATTCAATAATAAATCAATTTAAGATTTCAAGATAACTGAATACTGAGCAGTCACTAAGGACTATGAACTTCTACTAGAATTAACAGTATTAAACTGAAAATCCAACAAAAATAGGTACAACAGGTGATCAGCCTAAAGTACCATACGTTATGCATAACAATCAATCATACTCAAGTGCGCGCGTCGGTTCTCCGACATTTATATTTTGTTCTTCTCAGTCAAATACAAGATCCCGCACCAATCAATTAGTTTGGGTCGCTTTTCAATAATATAAGTCTAGTCGAATCAAATAGCATAGACACTTTAACAATATTCAAGACCAATACCAAGTTTAACATGAATAATAGCTTTAATGAAATAAGAGTTCAGGTATGCTAATTCAATTCAAACGATTAAGTAAAGAAACTAGTTCGCAATATATAGATAGAATACTTGCACCGTAAAAGAGTGTAAGTTAGGAAACTTGCATCCAAAGAGATAAGGTTTAGATACTTACCTTATGTGTAGTTTACTCACGTAAAGCTATCAACACTTTCGAATCCTATTTATAGTGTATTATAAGTATAGGACGTCCATTAGTTAACACATCCGTTACACAAACTTGTTACTCAATATACATATATGTTACTATCTTAGTCACATATCATACTTATACTCATATGGTATGAAATCAGATTATATGTTATCACGAATCAAGTACATAGTTATAATGTAAATGATACTATAACAACTTATCATGTTCAAGTGGTTATGATCCTTTGACCCATTATATGAGTTAAACATTATCTTCTTACTTATTCATCACATATATACACATATCAGTAGGGTACAAATTATTTCTAGCAGTTTTGAACAATAATTTACACTACCTGACATGACCAGAACAAGCAGATTTCAACAATTCAGATTCCAGACCGGCACAGCTGCGCCCTGGTTAGGCCTAGGGACGGCGCAGCTGCGCAGTCCCCTGGCCAGACCAGGGTTAAGCCTTGCATTTTCTGATTCTGTCCATACTTTAGCATACTTAACCAATTTACACTTAACATACAATCATGTCAGAGGATGTTTATAAGCATATGACCATCTCAAGTTCATTTTTATATGTTATGGTTTTAGTTTAGGATTTACACAAAATTAAGGTCGGATAGGGTCATGTAATCACCACGCATACAATTAGATCATACGTTCATATCAAGAGATCACATACTTTGTACTGTACATGTTTATAAGTGTCCACATCTTTCATTCATCACTAGCATCGCTATCGGTTTTGAAATCATGCTTCATTTTGCGTTTATTTAGTTTTCATGGCACTTGGCATGGTATATACACATGTATGATATATTAGTGAGTCTAAGATTGCTATCAACATGTTCAAAGTCTGAATATAATTATAGCACATCTAAGTCCCCTTTTCATAATCGCTAAGTTCCTTTTTAAAATTCTAAGTTCACTTAGCGAGGTTCACATGATCACATTTCATTACGGAGCTTATATACCCGTGTTAACATGCATCACATGTGTTTCTAGGTCATACTAATGTACCTCAAAAGTCAGAACATTAACATGGCTTATATACGTCAAAATTCAATTATAAACCTTAAGTTTATTTTCAAAACTATAACTTTATCATTCATGTATGGAATCTTAATAAAACATGCTTATGTTAGGTCTATGTACCCATACATACATCCTAATCATGTTAACATGCTTGCCTCATTTATACAAGTAACTACTACATAGCAGTTTTAGGAACAAAAATTAGATTCTGGTTCCAGAGGCCGGCGCAGCTGCGCCGTGCTTCGGCTAGCACCAGTGAGCTCCCTGCTTTGGCAGTTCCCAGCCCAAACATAAATTTTCTCAACGAATTCTCTTTCAGACAAACTACATTATTTCACTATCATATTATAAGACTATACAACAACCAATCAAGCATTTCCCAACTTAATTATCATCTAATTCCACATAATTAAGAATTAAGAAATAAAGAACTACAATGGAAATTATACCTCTGTTAAGATGGTTTGTTAAGCTTGCTGCTATAATCTCCCTAAATTCTCAGATTCTGCACTATAATGCTATGCTCTCTCTCAATCCCCACTTATCAGTAAACTCCCAGTAAAAGAAATGAAAAAGGTGGAGAGCTTATTTATAGAAAATCCATTATTCAGTCCATAGCTTTGCTCACCATTTTTAACTAACAGAAGAAGGATGGATACATTGGTTAATCAAAGTGAGTTGGTAGAGTAGTTGAAAAACACTGTTGTGCCCACTCCCCATATCATGATTTGCTAGAATGCTGAGGATTGATTTATGCAAGTAATAGGCTTAGGCTTTGATTTGTTCACGTGTGGAGATAATGAGCCATACATTTAGGGACAACTTATTCTCAGCAACATGGCAAAATAACATACTGCATACTTAGTTTTATCACAAATATATTATATACCCTTAGGCTATAAATTCCATTAGTCTCACAATATAGTTTTAAATGAAGAAATGATATTACAATATAGCAATTTGAGGTTCATATATACACCTCCACATATAATTCATGATGTTTCACTTTAATGTATATTCACACATTATTGCCACATAAGCATCATGATGTATTCATAACATATAGTTTCAATATGTACAATCATACAATATGGTTTAAATATACTTGCATGGTCACACATAAGTGTTTCTCTACACTATATACTATGGTTGTATTCCATATACTTTATATTATTAATTATTGCATGCTTGTACATAACAATCAATATAATCTTATTATATTAATAACTTACTTATTTGTTTTATTACTCATAATGACTAATAAATAAATTATTCATCTTATCGATTAATTATCATTAATATTAATTAATCCATTCCTCGTAAATTAATGAAATCATTAATTTTCACAACAATTGATTATTTATCACAGTAAATAAGTATAAATCTTATTATATTTATAGACACGTCACTTATTATTATTATTTTTCTTGCAATAATAATAATCACATATTATTAATTAGTCACCATTAATATTCTATAACAATTAAATAATATTCTACAATAATAATTAACAATTAATATAGATTAATTGTTTACTTAATAATTTATTCGTTAATTAATATAATCATTAATAATTCTCATCATTGTGCCACACAAGGCTATCAACGAGTTTATCGCAAACTCCATAAATTTCTCAATTATTATAATTATTTATATAATTGAATTAATTCATCTTATAACACAAAATCATTTATATTAAATAAATTCTCATTTTCATTAATATATTTATTTAATAATATTAGGAAATTCTCGGGTACACATTGTGTGTACATATAGACTAGCTTAGTGATGTTAAGAGTACTATCATGCATAACAAAATATCAGAATGTATTCTTTAACATGCTCATGAACATTAGTTTTTCAAAACTTTCAAGTTTCTCTTTAAAAGTCAACTTGAACTGACTTAACACATGTAAACTATATTTCATTCATAACCTACCCACATATACATGTTCATATGGTCAGAATATAAATATGATACCTATATGTCAATGTTTATTTCAAAAACTATAATTTTCTTTAGTAATTATATACTAACATAACCAAACACGCTCATGCCACTTCATGATACATATATACACATATTATCATGATCTTCATGCATATCCAGACCACCCAAGCACGCTTACAAGGTTAGAGTATAGACATCAATATAATATGTCAAAGTCTATTTTAAAAACTTTAAGTTCATTTATCAATGTATACTAACGTCGTCAAAGCAACTCATGTTACAACAAGAATCACATATGCACAAGTTAAACATGTTCTGTATGTGTAGCTTAGACTGTATACACATGCTCACAAAATCGGAAAGGTAAGGTTATTAGTTCCATCAAAGTTCTCTTTTAAAATTCAAGTCTTCTCTAGTAATTTTATTCCAAACAAGTTAAGGTACTCAAGATGTACAAAAGGGACTTTAAGTTCATAATCAGGTCTGCTTTCATGTGTGTCTAAGTTAAAATTGCATGCTAGAACATTACAGCAAAACAGAAATCAGAGTCTGGTTTTGGGTACTGACGCAGCTGCGCTGCACTCAAGAACAAATTGGGCGCAGCTGCGCCACTTCCTAGCAAGACCCAGAAATGCTTTCTGCTTCGGCAGTTTACAAACCCATACACAAAATTTCCTTACGAAAACCTCTCCATTTCAGTCTTATTACTATATTAGATGTATATAAACTTATATGATCTCGATGTCATCAAGAATTAATCTAATTAACAAGAATTCAAGCATAATCAAGAACTTAGCAAATTCTAACATGAAGAATCAAGAAATAAACCTCTGCTAAAAATAGTTGGCTGCTACTTGAACTTTCCTAGCACTGATGTATACTTTCCTTCTATTCTCTCTATAATAACTTATCAATATCTCAGCAAATGAAACAAGAAGGAGAGGAGCTATATTTATAAGCAATTGGATGTCCAGACAATGCCATTCCACTCTAATTCAAACCATTGGCAAGAGCAAGGACATGAAGGTTAACAAAGGGTAGTTGGGTAGTTGGTGAATTCCACTATTGAAGCCACTCCCCTCATGATGATTATGGGCTAGAATGCTGAGTTTAAGAGAAGAGGCAATAGTCTAGCCATTGAGTTATACACGTGATGAGAGATGAGTCTCTTATTTTGGGATAAGCCAATAGAGCTCAGCAGCTTGGCAACATACAATACTGCATACTTAGTTTTATAATACATATTCATATAACATTCTTAGGTTATAAATCCAATTAGAATTACAATGTAATTTTAATGAGAAAATAATATTACATGTAGTAAGTTCAATATACACAAGATATAATCCATGTACATTTTATAATTTCGAATATAATCTAGTTGGGTATTTCCTTTCCACATTACTATATTATTTCAATTTCACATTAATATTAAAATAGCTAACCATTTATTATTTCCTCTCATATATTTAAATATACACTTAGTTCAACTTAATAATCCATAAGATACACCTCTAATGTATCCATACATATACGTTATTACATAATGTCATTACAATTCTATTATTTCCAATTATATTAATCTATTGAAATAATCATTAAGTAACAATTGTTTATTAAACACTCATGAGGTACATTTTCAATGTAATCTCATACTCATATTGTCACATAACTTCATTATGTACTCATATAATTTATTTAGTCATAACATATAGTTTCTATATATGATATAATCATATTAAATGTCACATTATAATATAGAGGTAACTACTATATCTTATATGTTTAATTATCACACACTATGCACATAACAATTAATCGAGTAAACATAATCTTATTATTTATATAAATCGTTTACTCGTTAATAATCTATTAATCGCAATATCAATTAATAACATTATTAGACGATTAACTATCGCATGTATTGCACATAACAATTAATTAAATAAATATAACTCTTATTATATTCATCAATTATTTACTCATAAATGTTTTGTTACTCACAATAACATATTATTAATATTTACCCATTAATAGGCTATCCCTAATATCAATAATTAATTAATAATATAATATTAATTAATCCCTCACTTATTGATTTCCCTCTTGAATTAATTAAATCATTATCTTTTCCATTCTCATGCCACACAAGGCATTCTACGAGTCGCAATCCTCCATATATCCTCAATTATTATAAATTCGATTTAATATAATCGAATTACTTTTCTCATAACTCGTACACATTTATGTTCCAATAAGTATTCATTTTCTTATTATATCAATAAAAAAAATTATTCGTGAAATTCACGGTTCTTACATCCTCCCCTCTTATAAAATTTTCATCCTCGGAATTGGTACAAGGTTACACAAATAGATGGGGATAGTCCCTCGTCATCCTATCTTCTAATTTTCATGTGCCCTCCTTGGCATTGTGATTTCGTCAAAGTGTTATCACATAAGATATCATTTTATTCCTTAATATTTCCTATTTCCTATCTATTACTTGGACAGGGATTCTTCATAAGTCAGATTCTCCTCTACTTGAATGGGTTTATAGGATATTACGTTCTTATAATTAGGTTTATATGATCGTAAGATAGAAATATGGAACACACTGTGGATATGTTCCAGTTCAAGAAATAAGGCTACCTCGTACGCCACTTTGCCTACTCTCTTCAATACTTCAAAAGGTTTCACGAACCTCAGACTCAATTCTTCTTTCTTACCTAATCTTATCATCCCCTCACAGGGAAACATTTAAGAAATACAAAACTACCGTCTTCAAAATCTTGATTATGACGATGCCAATCTGCGCATTTCCCATGTTGATCTTGAGCTGCTACTAATCTGGTTCTTTTTGTCTTCACATCGTGTCGTACTAAATTCGGTCCCAATTGAAGTCATCGTTCTTTGACCTCATACCAATGTAGCGGTGTTCTACATTTTCTTCCGTGGAGAGCTTCGTACAATGGCTTACCGATATTTGTATAATAATTATTACTATAAGCAGATTCTACTAAGGGTAAGTGATATCCCAAATTTACCTTTGAAATCCATTACGCAAGCTTTTTCAAAACTTTGAAGTGGAGCGCGGGTTTCGATTGGAAATTATTAACACCAATATTCCGTATTGCAAAACGATTATTTCACTAATTGATTTAAATTGGATCGAATATCTATCGGTAGGGAGTGTGTCGTCTTTTTCAATCGGTCGACATATTCTATAACTTCTCGTCTTATATAGACCACCAATAGTGTCTTCGAGGATCCCGGTACGTTTTCGTGCTTCCTGGGTGAACGAACTATGCCCAACTATATGCCTCATGAAAACTCTTATCTCGTAAATTTTAGTTACGGTTGACTCTCACGCTCGATCCACAAATTTCAAGATACCATTATTATTTCTTCTGAACTTTTCCTCTATATCTTCTCGCACTTTTTGTCTTTATCTTGTTATCCCTTTACTCTATCCAACAACGTTGGACAAACCTCCGTTATAAACTTCCCTTTGGACTCTCTGGGTCCCTTCACTTCTATTTCTAATCTTTTCGTCTTCCTGATTAGTTCCTCTCGAGTTATGAACTTAAATAATTTCTCCATTTCCTTTAGCATATCGGCTACCACGCTTGCGGTATTTCCATACTGCCTTCAACTTTGCCGGATCTGACGTGCCCTAAAACTAACCTTCTCCTTGACACACAACACTAGTGCTTCCCAAGGAAAACACACTCGGCTGAATATATCCTTTATTTAACATTTCTTGCAATTATATTATCAATTCTTCATTTCTACCGGTGCCCTAAGATAGGTGCCTTCGAAATCAGTGCAGTCTCCGGTACTAAATCTATTACGACTTATTTTTTTATGTCTAGCGGAAGGCCGGGCAGATCGTCTGGGAATACGTTTTGAAATTCTGATTCTATTAATACATTATTTATTTCTACTGATACATTCTTTAGTTCTACTCTCGCTCTCTTAGTATCTACAATATGGTGAAACAATCTACACAAACTTTTCTTAACAATATCTTGACTTGCATCATCGTAAGGTAACATAATTGCCTAAACGACGAGCTACCATAAAACACTTCCTTGGACCGGTTTGGATTCTGAAGGTTCACACTTTTTTCTTCTAACAGTCAATTATCGTACTATGGTTATGTAATTAGTCCATTTTTAGTATCTCATCACACTTTCCAAATTTTATCAGAATCCAGTTTATGCTTAGTTTACATCCCCTAATTTATATGCAACAATTACGATAAACGAATTGCTACGGGAATTACTTCCTTGTTCGCAACTTCTATTTTCAAAGGATCTTCTAATCGTTCTTGGGGTAACTTAGTCATTTCACAGTTCTTCAGATGCAAAAGGGAAAGATAGCACTCGGATTAGATAATATATACGCATTTATATTATAGATTAAGACCGCACCTGACATCACAACTTGGAACGACACTGCATC
Organism: Panax stipuleanatus; assembly: GCA_020205555.1. Lineage (NCBI taxonomy): Eukaryota > Viridiplantae > Streptophyta > Magnoliopsida > Apiales > Araliaceae > Panax > Panax stipuleanatus. The sequence goes on along the minus strand of CM035119.1, from coordinate 11,296,694 downwards.
ATGTATCATAACATTAGTCGTACGTGGCATTGGTTCGCTCGATTGAGCTGGTTCAATTATCGTCATCTCCTCTCTATAGCTTCCTTTGTTGCCTTCTTCTTCCTTTCTTCCTTTCTTTGGGCAGTTCTTAACCTGATGATCTGTTGATCTACAAGCGAAGCATCCTTCGATCTTCTTTGAGTTTGGGCAATTCGGGGAAATATGCCCTTCCTGGCCGCAACTATAGCAAACGCCTCGTCCCTTCCAGCATTCTCCTTGATGATTCTTCCCACATCTTGGGCAATCCTTGTTCTTTTTCTTGAGTCCTTCCTGGTGACTTCCCATCGGATTGTTGTTGATGTTGTTGTTGTCCCGTTTTCTTTTGTTTTCGTTTCCCTTCTCGTTCGTTTCCTTCTGCCAATTACGTATTTGACGTTTTTCAGATCCATACGCAAAACACTCTTTGGTTTCCTCCTTCCTAGGACAGTTAGGAGAAATATGACCCTTGTCATCGCACTTATAACACACATGTTTTCCTTTCAAACACGCTCTCATGTGGTTCTTTCTACATTTCTTATAGGCTTCTACCTTATTCTTTCGTGGTTGTCCTTCTTCTCTTACATACTTATTTTCATTCCACTTCCTCTTGAAATTCTTGCTGCTACCACTACTACTCTCTCCCATCCTACCTTCGTTCACTTTCTTTGAATTATTAACCTCTCCTTCTTTAGTCAAATTAATATCTTTTCCTACCTCAGAAGTTTTCGTTTGTCTCTTCTTATAATCGTTTATTCCTTCTTCAAAAGCATTTACTATAAGGTCTACCAATTGTTGTAAGGGTTCTTGATTCAATTCCCTATCTCCATTCTCCGTCGCTTGACGAGTCTCTCCTCCTTGGGGTATTGACATTTCTGTAAAGAAATAGAACGGTATTATCACCTCTTTATTAAACATCTAATACTTTTTAAGACATATAAGTTTTATTGCAATTCTTCCTTGTTATTATTTAACATAATCTCGCCACTACGAGCACGTTTAATAAAAATATGTCACATGAACACATATCACATCGTATAGCATTTTGCTAGTCTCAATACATACCCCCTCTCGGGTACCAATAAAGTTGGGGTTAGAAAGATACTTCCCACATTATCCTTAAAATTGGGATTCACAACACCGTTTCGCACCTATATTGTATCATTCGCGACACTTATTACCTAACTACCTTCACTCTTACCATGTCTGTATCTATTAGTTACTAATCTGAAGGTCTGGAACTTCGCCTCCCACTATTGTATCTTATTCTACATTTTAAGGTAACTCACACATGCCTCCATCCCGAAAGAAAACTTTTGCCGTGGATTTTTTTTTTCATATTCCGAATCCACTCCTACTAGGTTAAGGTTACTACCATAATAGGCTCAATTATAAGGGGTGTTACGGACACCACATATACCTCACGTGGTTCCTCCTCCATGACCCTACTAGGTTTACCTATCTTTGACATCCAAAATCACAAAACCAATGAACTTTATTATTGTCTCCGAGTAAAACATAATGTCATTATATGGAATGAAAATATATTTCATAACACTACTAGCTTTCTAAGAAAACTCTACATGAGTTTTATCTCCTTCTACTCTCTAAATTCTTCTAAGGTTATAGTCTAAGGACTCGCTCCTAAGGTTTATAACCTACAGCTTTGATACCAACCTGTGACGCCCCCAAATTCAGACCGTCACTGATCTCGAATTTGGTTCATCACGTACTAATTCTAATAACAACTAAAATCTTAAACAATGGAATAACAGAATAATTTATATTGATATAACATAAATATTCTAGTCTCAAGTCTCGCAACTATTACTAATACACTTCATAACTTAAACCAAACATTTCTTAATACATAACATTTAAATAAGTCTTAATACAACATAACGGAAAACATCCTAATATAGAAAAGCACAGCTACTCCATAGCCTTGCCTTCGTATTTGTCATGTCCTGGGGTTCCACCTTGCCTTGGCCTAACTGAAATGTTTATGGGAAGCAAGAGTGAGCAACAAATTTGCTCAGCAAGTAATATGCCAATAAATGTGAACAGGAATATATACAGTTCTAAATCTTAAGGGTAAAACGGTAATTAATTGCTCAGGATTTCAAATAAGAATGTTTTGAACAAAACAAATAGCAATGACTTCCAAATCTATTCCGTGAAGTTGAATAAGGACCACTACGGGTCGAGAAGTTATTCAAAGGTTCAAAAGTTTCAACAATTTCAAGTGAATGAATAGATATCACTGAGTGTTGCTGTGGGCCATAGATTAATAAAGAATCCAATGAATTCAAAGTTTTAAGTTAATAAATACTAGAAACTGAGTGGTCGCTAAGAATCACGAACTTCTACTAGAATCACCAAAAATATTTTTGGTAACCCAACCAAGTACAATTAGGGGATCAGCCTATCGTACCTGGAGTTATGCATAACCTGTCACACCACTGTCGGCACCCCGACTATATAGTTCCCCTTTTTACAAGGGTTGTTCAACTCAGTCAATTTATAAGAGTCTGCACCAAGGCAATTGGTGTGGATTGCTTTCTAATTCATGATATTGGTCTAGCCGAATTAAATGGCGTAGACAATTTCAACAATGTATATAAGAACAATTTATGAGTTCAATACTCGCAACAATAATTCGAAGAATATAATCGTGATTTAAATCAAACTATGAAACATAAGTTTGTAAGGCAAGAATTATTCTAGCACCTATTTACTCGTACGACCAAAGTTAGTACAAGCTCGAATATGTGTTCAATAAGGAGTATGAATCAAATACTTGCTCAATAAAAGAGTAGTCAGATACTTGCAATTAATATACAAGAACGGTTTCAAGGAAACTTGGACAATGAAAGAGTATAAGTTAGGGAACTTGCTTACGACGTTCCTCGAATAAGTACCCACAAGGATAGGATACTTACAACACAATAAAAGTAGGGTTCAGATACTTGCACTATAAATGAGTGTAAGTCAGGAAACTTGCACTATAAATGATTGTAAGTCAGGAAACTTGCACTATAAACGATTGTAATTCAGGAAACTTGCTTACAACGTTCCTTGAATAAAGTAAACACAAGGATAGGATACTTGCAACATAATAAAAGTAGGGTTCGGATACTTGTAAATAATACAAGAACGGGTTTAAGGAAACTTTCCTTAAGCGTAATCTATCCACGTTAAGTAAATCAACACTTTTCGAATCCTATTATAACATAGTTACATATATAGGATATCCATTAGCTACGCACATTCGATACACAACTTGACGTGTAAATTAAATATACACATATAATTCTAACTTATTCATATAACCCTATACGTACGTTATTATGTACTTATACACATGTAGCATAAAATCAGTATATAAGACGTCATGAAATCAAGTAACACGTATGGCATCACAATGCTTAATCGGTTATATCTTTATTTACCTTTGGAATTCCTTTTACAAATTTACAATCTTTATACGATATCATCATCACATTTGAATACGATCAGTATCAACCAAACTCTTTTTAATGGTTTAGAGTATCATTGTAGACCAATCAACAACATCAGAAAGCAAGCAGAATACTCAGACAAGATTTCAGGCTGGCGCAGCTACGCCCTGGTTAAGCCTAGGGACGGCACAGCTGCACTGTCCCTTAGTCAGACCAAAGTTAAGCTTCTGCTCAACTGGTTTGGTCCCCGTGCTTAGCATATAACACATATGTCTCTAAAAAGGTTCTGCATGCTTTTAAGGTCCATCAAATGTTCAACCTACACGTTATAGTCTTAGATTGGTATTCTAATGTCGTGAGGCCAAATAAGGTCATGAATCACAAGTGCTACTATGTTTACCATGTAAACATATGAGATAGTCAGGAAAATAATTTAGTATGCATGCTCCCAAAGACTTTCATTATATGCACTTATTTAGTTTTGTTCATTCTTTGAAAACTCGTACGAATCATGTTTTCACGATCTTATGTTATGTCATATTAGATGGATACACATAACACGTACACACGATTAAGGTCTTTCATGCTTTTACAATCATCATACGTTCACCTTAATATGTTAGGATTTCTCATTTTGGATTTCTAATGAGTTACGGTCAATTGAGGACACGAAATCACAAGGATTCTATGTTTACCATATGAACCTATGAGGTAGTCATAAAATTTGTAATATGCATGCTTGCATGTATTTGATTTATTTGCATCTAGTTAATATCGTTTATTACTCTCAAACTTGTCTAGACTCTTGCCCGGTTAACTTCCATTGTATCTAACACATTGTGTGTACATATAGACTAGCTTAGTGATGTTAAGAGTACTATCATGCATAACAAAATATCAGAATGTATTCTTTAACATGCTCATGAACATTAGTTCTTCAAAACTTTCAAGTTTCTCTTTAAAAGTCAACTTGAACTGACTTAACACATGAAAACTATATTTCATTCATAACCTACCCACATATACATGTTAATATGGTCAGAATATAAATATGATACCTATATGTCAATGTTTATTTCAAAAACTATAATTTTCTTTAGTAATTATATACTAACATAACCAAACACGCTCATGCAACTTCGTGATACATATATACACATATTATCATGATCTTCATGCATATATAGACCACCCAAACACGCTTACAAGGTTAGAGCATAGACATCAATATAATATGTCAAAGTCTATTTTAGAAACTTTAAGTTCATTTATCAATGTAAACTAACATCGTCAAAGCAACTCATGTCACAACAAGAATCACATATGCACAAGTTAAACATGTTCTCTATGTGTAGCTTAGACTGTATACACATGCTCACAAAATCGGAAAGGTAAGGTTATTAGTTCCATCAAAGTTCTCTTTTAAAATTCAAGTCTTCTCTAGTAATTTTATTCCAAACAAGTTAAGGTACTCAGGATGTACAAAAGGGACTTTAAGTTCATAATCAGGTCTGCTTTCATGTGTGTCTAAGTCAAACTTGCATGCTAGAACATTATAGCAAAATAGAAATCAGAGTCTGGTTTTGGGTACTGGCACAGTTGCGCTGCACCCAAGAACAAATTGGGCGCAGCTGCGCCACTTCCAGGCCAGACCCAGAAATGCTTTCTGCTTCGGCAGTTTACAAACCCATACACAAAATTTCCTTACGAAAACCTCTCCAATTCAGTCTTATTACTATATTAGATGCATATAAACTTATATGATCTCGATGTCATCAAGAATTAATCCAATTAACAAGAATTCAAGCATAATCAAGAACTTAGCAAATTCTAACATGAAGAATCAAGAAATAAACCTCTGCTAAAAATAGTTGGCTGCTACTTGAACTTTCCTAGCACTGATGTATACTTGCTTTCTATTCTCTCTATAATAACTTATCAATATCTCAGCAAATGAAACAAGAAGGAGAGGAGCTATATTTATAAGCAATTGGATGTCCAGACAATGCCATTCCACTCTAATTCAAACCATTGGCAAGTGCAAGGACATGAAGGTTAACAAAGGGTAGTTGGGTAGTTGGTGAATTCCACTATTGAAGCCACTCCCCTCATGATGATTATGGGCTAGAATGCTGAGTTTAAGAGAAGAGGCAATAGGCTAGCCATTGAGTTATACACGTGATGAGAGATGAGTCTCTTATTTTGGGACAAGCCAATAGAGCTCAGCAACTTGGCAACATACAATACTGCATACTAAGTTTTATAATACATATTCATATAACATACTTAGGTTATAAATCCAATTAGAATTACAATGTAGTTTTAATGAGGAAATAATATTACATGTAGTAAGTTTAATATACACATGATATAATCCATGTACATTTTATAATTTCGAATATAATCTAGTTGGGTATTAATAACTTTTCCACATTACTATATTATTTCAATTTCACATTAATATTAAAATAGATAACCATTTATTATTTCCTCTCATATAATTAAATACACACTTAGTTCAACCTCATAATCGATAAGATACACCTCTAATGTATCCATACATATATGTTGTTACATAATGTCATTACAATTCTATTATTTCTAATTATATTAATCTATTGAAATAATCATTAAGTAACAATTGTTTATTTAACACTCATGAGGTACATTTTCAATGTAATCTCATACTCATATTATCACATAACTTCATTATATACTCATATAATTTATTTAGTCATAACATATAGTTTCTATATATGATATAATCACATTGAACATCACATTCTAATATAGAGGTAACTACTATATCTTATATGTTTAATTATCGCATACTATGAACATAACAATTAATCGAGTAAACATAATCTTATTATTTATATAAATCGTTTACTCATTAATAATCTATTAATCGCAATATCAATTAATAACATTATTATACGATTAACTATCGCATGTATTGCACATAACAATTAATTAAATAAATATAACTCTTATTATATTCATTAATTATTTACTCAAATGTTTTGTTACTCACAATAACATATTATTAATATTTATCCATTAATAGGCTATCACTAATATCAACAATTAATTAATAATATAATATTAATTAATCCCTCACTTATTGATTTCCCTCTTGAATTAATTAAATCATTATCTTTTCCATTCTCATGCCACACAAGGCATTCTACGAGTCGCAATTCTCCATATATCCTCGATTATTATAAATTCGATTTAATATAATCGAATTACTTTTCTCATAACTCGTACACATTTATGTTCTAATAAGTATTCATTTTCTTATTATAACAATAAAAAAAATTATTCATGAAATTCATGGTTTTTACAGTCATACTATTCTGTCATCAAAATAACTGAACTTTGTTTTACAAGATGGGATCAAAAAACCTCAAAAATAAACATATTGCATACCATGCATCCAGCCGATACCTACATCAAAAATTAACACACCTACTTTTATTGTAGGTGAAAATTGGTCCCGTGACTAGATCCAAATCTAAGAAAACATTAAGTTCATTCCCAGAAATGGCTTCAAGTGCTCAACCTAAACCACCCCTATCTCTAGGGAAGAGTTTGAAGGATGAAAGAACTAGATTGCGGAATTAGATATTTTTTCTCAAAGAGCAAAGCAAAGGTCTTCAGGGGAAACAAACACCCGGTCTACAGGATCATCTACACCCAGTGGCAGTCAGGATACCGGAAAGAAAGACACTCAGATTCCTGAGTCCCAGAACCAGGATCTAGCCAAGAAAACCCCTGAAATCAACAACCTCAACAAAGAGCAGAAAGCTGGTGATATTCTGAAGATGGTCCAACAAATGGAAGAAACCATCCGGTCTATCAAAGGGACTGGGGCATTTGAAAGCGTAAATTACTCAGATTTATGTATATTTCCAAGGGCTCGATATCCTGATAACTTTCAAGTTCCTGATTTTGAAAAATATGATGAATTGGGAGATCCCTACACCCACTTGAAGGTATTCATTGGAGAGCTCGGATCCTATGCAGAGGATGAAAAGCTTAGGATGCAATTATTCAAGAAAAGTCTGACTGGAGAGGCTAGAGCCTGGTATTCCCGACTGGACAATTCAAAAATTCACAGCTGGGAATAGCTAGCACATGCCTTCTTCAATCAATACAGTTTCCAGTCTCAGATGGCCCCAGATAGATATCAAATGACCAAAATTAAGAAGCAAAACAATGAGTCATTCAGAGAGTATGCCCAACGATGGAGATGAATGATGGCACAAGTTACCCCGCCTATGATTGAGAATGAGATAGTCATGACCTTCATCTACATTCAAGAAGCTCCATATTACGAGACGGTCCTAGCAGGCATAGGAAAACCATTCACGGAGATGATCAAACACAGAGAGATGGCTAAAATGGGGCTAAAGTTTGGGAAGATAAAAGATCTTATCGCCCCGAAAGCCGTGGCCAAGCATATCTAATCTGGGAGTTATGGGAGTAATCCCCGAAAAGCACACAAGAAGAAAGATGAAGAAGTTTCCTTAATACTACAAGGACAAAATCAAAAAGGCTACTCGAGCAGCATGCCAATTCAAAGGAGAAGCTATTCCCCTTTCCAAGCTCCAACACAACCTTTCAAAGGGTGAGAGAGGTTAGACGTCGAAGAACGTTCACCCCCTTAGGGGATTCACTAGAAAATGTAATGAAACTGTTGACAGCACAAAAGAAGATTATTCAATTCCTTCCAACCGCCAGTTCGAGCGAACAAAATTTTAACCCGAGTAAAAAGTGTGCATACCATTCCGGATCACCGGGCCACGATACACAAGACTGCTGGGCTCTCAAACACGAAATCCAAGACTTGATAGACAACGGAGAGATTGTGGTGACAAAACCAGAACGACCACATGTGCAAGATAATCCCTTCCCTCAACACAAATAGGAGAGTGTCAATATGATTAGCACCAGGTGTGGAGAAGGATCAAAATACCTCCGTTATGTTGGAGAGTTAACTTAGTCAAGTACTAATCGCCCAAACAGTTGGGAGTTCTCAAAGAGGCAGTTCCTAATTGAACAGGAAATCAAGTCTATCAAGGAACATATTGGGCAGTTGGCGGAGCTGGTCGTGTATCAACATCAAATTACAAAATAGCTGATAAATCAGACCAACCAGCTGTTGGGTTTGTAAGAACTCATGGGCGCAATCAAATTGCAAAATTTAGCAGAAGCATGGTATATCAGAGTTTAAAAATTTCTACAAAATAATTACCCGGATCATATTTTGTTAGTTCCCAATAGGCACACAATAGATCTAGAAAGGGGGGGGGGGGGGTTGAATAGATCCTTTGAATTTATAAAGTCTTTTGCATTTTAATTTGTATAGATAAGAAGTTAGCATATGACAAACATAAGAATCATTTCAAGCACAGCGAAATAAGTTAAATCTCCCCTTCATTGATATATTGATAAACATTAATACATTGTTCTTGGAGTTAGTTTAGTTGTAAGTAGTTAGTACATACATAGCAGTTATAGCAGTTATAGTAGTTAGGTACATAATGTAAAGACATAAAGTAAATGACAGAATGTAAAAGTCATAAAAGGGTTTTAAGTGGTTCAGAGCCAACTCGACTCCTAATCCACTCTTTTGCACTCTCGCAGGAAATCCACTAATGAATGGGCTGCACCCTGAATCACTAAGATTCCTTCAAGGCCAACAGCATTGGAACTTCAGTTCACTTTTGAACTATTCAATCCCTTTGGCTTGGAACTCCTTTAGTTCACTAAGAACTCTTCAAGCCCTTTGGCTTGGAACTCTAGTTCACTAAGAATTCTTCAAGCCCTCCGGCTTGGAACTCATTTAGTCCCTCCGGACAAGGACCCTTTGGCCCTGGCTACTTGTAGTTATAGTTGTTGTTGTTGTTTGTGCTTTGCTGCAAAGATGTCTTGAAGCTTGATCATCTTGGTACTTAGCAGCTAGGCTTGGTCCTCAGCATTCTGCTTCAAGTCTGGACCTCTTCTATGGTGCAACTGATCTTCAGTTTGTTCAGCTCATCTTCACTTGCTGTCAGCTATGCACCATCACCACATAGGACTGCTAAGGCTTTTCATTGTGGGTCACCTTCTTCTGACCCTTAGCATCCTTTGAACCCTTCTTGAATGATATGCAGACATGGTTCTGCATCTTTTCTTGTTTAGCTTCTGGTTCTTCATGGTAATCTATAGAGTGGCTCTTCTGATCTTCTTTATACTCAGCCACCTTCCTGAATGCTATCTTCTTGGACTTCTCGGCTCTCAGCTTGGCTACCATCTTCAGTGGAATTCTCATCGTTGTTGAGTGAATCTTTAGTCTGTTCAGTCCTTCTTTAAGTCTGCTTCACTTCCACCTTCGTAGTCTCACTGCCACTGAGACTTGTTCTCTTTTGCTCTGGTGGAACTCGTAGAGTCAACAATGTAGCATTCCAACAACTTGACGAATCTACAACTCAACATCAACTCTTATCTTTGAAGCTTGTCCTTTAAATACCCTTCCATAATCTTCCCGTTGGAAAGTAGCTGTTCGAAGCTATTTGAATTGCTTCGTAGATCTCGAGTTATTTGGTGTAGACTGCCGATGGGACGTGACAGCTCCTTTTTGACTTTACTGACACAGCAGTCTGCTTTTTCTCTACCGTATCAGAGATATCACTGTTACATGTCAGGCTGGTAGTCCTCTTTATTACTCCTCTCTGATTCCTTGATTCGAATCCTTAGGAGTTGTCCTTCTGCGTCGATGCTCTCAAATAGCAACGTTCGGATGTCAGTCTTCAGATTAAACCATTGCCAATGCTTCAATCTTCAGATGTCAGAACTCTACGATTCTGATGCAGATGTTCTTGGACCTTGATCGTAGTGTGTCATATTAAATGTTGCTTTGACTGGCAAAGACAACACTACAATTCTAATGAGTGTTCTTGGATCTTTAATGTAGAACATCTCTTCCTTTATTTGTGCAGTATTTCAACACTTCTGCTTGCCTTAACTGATCTCAGGAACTGATATTTTTACTTGTCGTTCTGACCTCTTCTGAATAACAAGACACTTCAGATTTGTGGCATACCCAGCTCTTTTCTCCTGGTGATCTCCCGTTCACCTATCTTCAATGGTCTGACCCATGCTTAATCACTTCTATCTTGTTCTTCACAAATTGACCGGTATCTCTGTAGATTATATGAGTTCCTTCTTTACTTTGGCAAACACTATGATCTTGAGTGATTCTCAAGATCGTTGTCTTCTGTTCTCTTGATAGCTACTGCACTTGCTGACTTTCTCTAGTCAGTCACTTTGCATGAAGTCTTCTTCTGATTAGCTTGTGGAAGACTTTATCTCTAATGGCCTCACAACTCAGTCTGCATGTTGATAGCGTTGATGCTTAGATCTTTTATTAGCTTGCATGCCATTTGGTGAGAGCTCTCTGGTACTCTTCATGTAGGATATATCTTTGTAGCTCAGACCAGAGGCTTCATGCTTTGGATATATTGGGAGTACCCATTTGACGAGAATCGTGTTGACACTACGATGCTTCCCTTAGCGTTGTTGAGCAACCCTTCCTTGTGGAAGCTTTAGTTCTGCAGACTACAATTTAGCTTAGTTGCTGCAGACACTACGATTCTGAGATCAGACCTTGACAGACTATGATTCTGCCTTCATGCTTGTCGCCTTCGTCTAATCTTCCCCGACTACGATCTCTGCCTCTGATGATCATTAAACTCCACTACTTTCAGTGTAATCTATAATTCTTGACTTGGTTCTGGCAGTTTCTCGGTCGGCTCAATGACAGACCGTCTCTTCAATTCTGAAAATGACTTCCTCAGCAGACTACGGCTCCGAGGAAATTATTCTCGACACACTACGATTCTTCCTCGTTTCTCCTGGCAGACTACGAACTCCGAGATCTACTATCCTGCAGACTACGAACTCCGAGATCTACTATCCTTGATAGCTCTCGAGTCTTCTTTGTCTCTCCTGGCAGACTACGATTCTGATGTAGTGCTTCGACAATCAGACAGGCCTATTTATTATATTATAAGATCAACCTAACAAGCTTGATCTTTCTATCTTTATAGTCCTTGTACATCATTTCTTTTTAAGGACTTTACAAAGCTGTTTTGCTTATGTAGGATCAACCTAACATGTTTGATCATTTCAGTCTAAGCCCTTATATATATATATTTCTATTGTCTATCAAAGGACTTTACAGCTTTTATCAATGCAAGCATACTTGCATATTCATTCGTTTATATCATAATCAAATCATATATAAATAGGAATAACATTCTTATGTATATTCCTAACAATCTCCCCTTATTTGATTATGACAAAAATAATCAGTGCATATGCATGAGATGAATGAATCTTATATACAGTGACCAGCTGTATTTCTAAAGCAGATAATCATTATTGTCATTGATGATAATATGAAATTATATATGCTATGACTCTCTACATTTTGGATCCAGAACATACTTGATTAGATAGAGACATACCTCTTCTGCTCCATGTATGTCTCTAGAATGTCTGTCGATCAGCTTTTGCTGCTGCTTATCTTTCTTTCTTATTTTTCTTCTTTCCCCTGCTCCCCCCTTAGATGCATGCTTCACTTCTTTGTCTGATCAGGTTCTGGTCCAGTTGTATGCTCTTCTTCTTTGTTTAGCTCCCCCTCAGATTATGTGTTCATGGGGTCATCATCTTTGGCTCCCCCTCAGATGATGATTCTGCTTCTGCTGTTGCTTCTTTCTTAGACTTCAGTCTCCCCCTTGAGTGCTCTCCTCTTGAATGTCTCTTTTGATGTATATTTTTCTCCCCCTCTTTGTCATTAGACACTTGTGAAAGCTGCTCTATGTTTGACATAAGATGTTCCATCATGTGGGATGAGTTACCAACCTCAATCTTGAGTTCTTATTGGCTTAGCTCAAGCTAGAGGGAGAGAGACTATTTCCTATCGTCAATCTTGTCAAAGAGAAATAGGATTTGATCTTGATTAGCCTTCTGAACTTGTAGAGCTTCTTCCTTTTGATCACTCATGGCTTCAAAAATACTTGATCCCTTAGATGAAGCTTTAGGGATATATCAGAAAGTCTGTCTTGAAGCCTCTTGGACAGCTCATCATCTTCGTTAGTTGATATATCCTTTATTTCTGCAGTGATTTGAGAAATCTCCTTAACCAGTTCTTTAGAGTTCTTCAGCAACTCTTGCTCTTGAGGAGATGTGGTATCAGGTTGTTTATCCTCTTTCTGAGCATTTAGTTGATCATCCTCCTATTGAGTATCAGGGTGAACTCCACGATTTTCACCTTTGGATAGATTTTCAATGGTAGCGAGAATCTGATAAATCGTTGAGTTCCATGCTTCTTGGGCAGAAAACAACTTCATAAATTCGTCTTGATCTTCTTCAAAGATAGCGTGAGATGACTCCATGATTGTAGACTTGGGCAGAATCCTTCTTCCATCTGAGTCTGCTCGACAATCGTAGGGGATGTAATGATTTTCAGCATGTCTGTATATCTTGAAGTGAGACTTATCTTTGATCAGTAGAGTTGCAAACTTCTTCATTCTTGGGAAGTTTTGTGCAACCAATTCTAGGTTGGGGAGTTGGGAGAAGCACCATGAAAGATAACTAATGTCTCCAGTGAGAGATGCCTTTGCCCATGGCATGTGAGGATGAAACCATCTTATAGCATGATCCTTGACTTCAGTATCATAAAGCAAGGTTGAGAAATCTAGCTTTATAGTTTCTTGATGGTTGAGTAGATGTGCTACAATCATTTCCACCACTTGCAACCTTCCATTCCCATGATTTATCCATTTCTTTGGAAGTGCATCTAGTGGTTCTTCAACAATTTCTTCCACTATTCTCCTCTTACGTTGAACAGGACAAGAAATATGAAGATCTTCAAGCATGTCATCCTTAGGACTGAAGTCTCCTTTACTTTTGTCCTGACCTGAGCTGGAGTTAGATTGGTGTAGACGTCCTTTAACTGACTCATCAGTTAGTTCATGCATTTGATCATCATAATCAGCATTATCATCATCAGAGCTTGCCTTTGTAGATACACTAGTCTCTTCTAGCTCTATAGTCTTTAGCTTTTTATTGCTATTCTTTGTAGATATCTTCACTCGTCTTTTCTTTGATGCAGCCTCATCATCACTGAGCTCTATGATAGCTGTAGACGATTCTCCATTCTTTCCAGAAATAGCTTGAGCAAGCAATCTATTGCTCTTTCTTCGTTTTGGAAAATCAGCTATAGGAGATTCAGATCTCTTTTTAAGTTCAGTCTCTGACTCATCAGACAGACTTCTTTGAGATTCAACAGCAAGAGTCACAGATACTTCTTCTTTAGATTCTTCATCTTTTTCTTCATTAGATGGACTTCTTGACACTTCTGCCTTGGGAGATCTAACTGCTTTATGTTCAGATTCTCCCTTATCAGCAGAATGCCTACCTTGAGGATGAGCCACAGGACTTGCATATTCTTTTTCATTACCAGATTTGCTCCCCGAAGGTTCACCTTTGGACTCCTCTGTTCCCATCTCATTTTCTGGCTCCACGTTTTATTCTTCAGTGGATAAACTTCTTTGGGAAACTGACGTTTGCCTCTGTACCACTTTAGCTTTCTTCTTAAAAAGCTTTGCAGACTTAGGTTCTGGGATAATTGCACCTTTCAGAGGATGAAGACTCTTCTTCTTTCATGGCACTTGCCTTCCTTTTCTTTGAGGAACTCTTACTGCTGCTGCTATATGTTAGCCATTTATTCTCCGTTGGATTCTTCTTCCAGTTTACAAATAGCTGCGTAGTCATTATCTTCACCCTCATCATCCTTAATTTTGTTCTTCAACCTCTTCTTCAGAATGATACTCAAAAACCTTCAATGGAAAACCTTTGTGAGTGGTTTTTTTGATAGCCTTTTCTTCTCCACCTTGTCCAACCATTTAGACATTTGATCAAGCAGGATTGCTCCAAAATTTATCTGCTTCTTCAGAACTATGGCATACATAATCTTCAATTGCTGATCACTCACAGTATCATGTGCAGTGTCCTTGCATAGTATACATTTGCCTACAATCTCTGCAAGGAACTCAAACTCTTCAGGAAACTCCTTTTTTCATGTCCTTCAGATTAGAGTTTCTTTTGTACCCCATAATCTTCTTTGCTTTTTCGATGTCAACTTCATCAAGGCTCTTCAGTCCTAGGTTAGGGAAACCTAAGCACTGATTTATGTCAGAAGATTTCAGCTTCAGAATCTGACCTTTGACCTTGGTAGAAAGAGTTCCAGAATTCATAGTTGCGTTGGAATGGTATGCTTTAACCAAGTCAACATATATCCTTGTGTTTGATTCAAGACTTTCCAAGAATCCAACCTTCTTCACCAGTTCGAGAATATCTCTGAACTTCTTCTCAGATTTCTAGAACGTCTTGGTTCCGAGCTGAATGCCAGTGATTACTCGCCAGTTTTTCATGTGAATAGTTAGGGTTTTTGAGTATAACTCTGTGAGGATATTGTGAGATGTTAGGGGGCGATTTAAGATTTAATAACTGTTTGAAAGGATCTTGGTTGTTTGAAAGTATTTAGGTTTTGGCTTTGAGAGGATGAGTGTATGGGTTTGACAAGTTTGTAGCTTTTAATGAACCCGCTAAAGTGAAACTGTCAATTATTTGAAATTCCCTCTTGTAACTGTTCCTTTCACGTTTCTTAGTGGGACAGCTGTATGTTGCTGATAGGTCACAATCTGTGACTTCTCCATCGTGTCAGTTAAATAGATTTGACCTTTTCTTCTGTTGACTATTGACTTCTTCAATTTGTGGAGTGACTCGTGTCTTTTCTTAGTACTCCACGATTTCCCTGACTGCTCTACCATCTTTGCTTCTTCTTCGATGATCGTAGTCTGTGGTCATGCTTCAATAGTCAACTTCTCCATTAGACTCTGAGGAATTGACAATTCTCATCTGCAGCTTGTAATCTTCTGAGGAGATGCTGCTTGATTCAGCAGAGAATCTTGTGATAGATTTCATATTAGCATTCCTTCTAAAGTAAGGTAGCTCAGAAAGGGCCAACCTCTTAGCTGAAAGCTAAAGATCAGGTTTGTCCCTGAGGGGCTTACCAGATGAAAAGCTTTAGATAAGATTAGTATTTACATCATATTTGACCTTTCTGCTGAGGAGTTCATCTTCTAACTCTGGATTTTCATTATCGTTGGATTTTGTAGAGATTATGATCGTGGTTTCCTCCTGCTCATTTGTTCTGATCAGATGGTTAATCATAGGTACTCCATGATTTTGAGATGGGTGGTTGATATGGTTATCAGTAGTATGTTTTGGAACATTACTACTGACTATGATGAATATTCATTTGGTTCATCAGTCACAAAATTTTGAGACTCTGCAACTGGAGTCTTTTTGGTTTGGGTTAGCTCATGTTTATCCTTATAACTTCTGGCAAGAATTCCACTTCCTCATTTTGCTCCCTGAGCTTCACCATCTCCATATCCTCATCTGTTCTTCCACAAATTCCACCGTCTTCAATTTTTCTTTCTCAACATAGATCATAAATAGTAATATACTTTCTTCAGATGTAGTCCTGATAACTGTTCAGGCTGAGAGGCTGCTGCAGTTTCTCCATCTGCAGTTATACTTTGTCTGGACTCTACGATTGATGATAGCCCTACAATCGTAGTGAGAAAAAACTTCTTTGTTCTGTGACTTCTTTTCTTCTTTTCCAGAAGTTCACAGCTTCTTCAGCTTTTCACTTGATCTTTCTCTGACTGGAATTATCACTATCAGATAAGCTTCCTTGATTCATGGAGAGAGATATCTTCAGAACTATTCACTCCACGATTGTTGACATAACTACGAACGTAGTCTCCTTCATTTGACACCAGACTAGATGTTTTGGCTATTCGTAGTCCTTCCTTAGAATCTTCATTATGAATTAAGGATGAGTGGAGGATTCCTTGAGACTATTAACTTGTCAACATCTATAAGCCTTTCTTTAGTAATTTGTCATTCCTCCTTAATCAGAACTGGAATCTCTGATGCTGATTTGAGAAGCACTACGATTTTGGTCATTATAACACAATCATCGTGTGTTGACATGCACAGGCTTGGCAAGGTCTTGATCGTAGAGAACACTACGAGTTTCTTTCAGCTCCTTGATAGACAGCTTCCATATGGTGATCAGCAATCTTGTGAGCTTCATATATGTGAGCTCAACAAGTCTTCAAGAATAGGCTTTAGCACAGTGTAATTTGTCAAGCACATTACTGAAATGTCTTGAGCGTCCAGCTGGTTAAGTCCTTGTGACTGAAGCCATCTGCCTCAGTATTCCTTAGTGTGGCCAAGTAGACCAAGTACCTGCAGGTTTAGATAATTTCTATTTTTGTATACAATTTTGATTTGATCCTGCTAGGTTAGTTTCTCAAAACCCCCTATTCCTCATATGATAGATTTTACATCCATTTTAGCATCAATGAACATATTTATGCATGAATCAAATTTGGATATGATATTTGTCATGCATAATTATGAGTGTGTGTGAAATTAGTCATTTTAATAAAACACTCTTTTTCTTTGATGGTTTAATCCGTTGGTTGGTTACATTCACAGGTTTTGAAGGTTTGCAGAGTAGGAATCAACTCTATTACTTAGTTGCATCTGGTTGATTCATGGAGATGATCAGTTTCCAAGAATCTTCAAGATACTCTTCCAGAACTGATCATTCTCTACGTATCATCAAAAATTTAGAACATAGGTTTGTACATACATACCAACCTTTTAGCAAGGATTACTCCACTTAATCTTAATTAGATCTTGATATGCTTATGACCTATTTTAGACTTCTTTCAAGACGTTATCTTCAATCTAAAACTTGGGTGAAGAGAAAGTTTGTTAGCAATTAAGTTTCCAACCCCAATGTACTTTCTCTCTTCCCCTTTTTGGGTAGAGTATGGTCTCTTGATAGAATACTATTATAGTATATAAGGTGATGCAACATGATGTACACATTTATATTAATGAGGACCCGTACCTTTACACTGTCAGTTTCTTGACAGTCATTTACCTTACTAGAATGAGGTTAGGCATTGATATGCATATCTTTACATTTATTTCTGACAGCTTGTTGCTCCAGTTGTCCTTCAATCAATCAATCATAGCCTTGAAGAGATAAGCTAGGAAGATCTTGGCATCTTTAGTTCTTTAATTCTCTTGAACCTCAAGGTTCACATCCAACTATTGTTTGGCCAAATCATAGTTGAGAGAATCTTCTTTCTCCTCTGTATAAGCACTTCTTAGCGTGTATGGCCTTTCATCTTTCAGAATGGAGGATGCTTGATTCTTTGTTGTAGATACTTCTTGACTTCCCAACTCTGGTCTTCAGACTACAAGATTGACTATGGACAAGGATTGGTATTGATGTTATGGCATTTAAGAACTGGACCAATTTGAGCAGCTTCAGGTGTATATACACATCTACCTGTACACATTATGTCCAACGTGTGAGCTCATCTGCATTTACAAGTTACTTACTACTAAACTAAGTTTATAACAATGTTTGTGCCTAGGATCAGACTCAAAGCGATTAGCTTTTGAATAGCATGGGAACCTGCTCTGATACCAATTATTAGTTCCCAGTAGGCACACAATAGATCTAGAAGGGTGGGGGGGCGGGTTGAATAGATCCTTTGAATTTATGTATTTTAATTTGTATAGCTAAGAAGTTAGCATATGACAAACATAAGAATCATTTCAAGCACAACGAAATAAGTTAAATCTCCCCTTCATTGATATATTGATAAACATTAATACATTGTTCTGTGAGTTAGTTTAGTTGTAAGTAGTTAGTACATATATAGCAGTTATAGCAGTTAGGTACATAATGTAAAGACATAAAGTAAATGACAGAATGTAAAAGACACAGATATGTTTTAAGTGGTTCAGAGCCAACTCGACTCCTAATCCACTCTTCTGCACTCCCGCAGGAAATCCACTAATGAATAGGCAGCACTCTGAATCACTAAGATTCCTTCAAGTCCAGAAGCCCTGGAACTTCAGTTCACTTTTGAACTCTTCAAGCCCTTTGGCTTGAAACTCTAGTTCACTAAGAACTCTTCAAGCCTCCGTCTTAGAACTCATTTAGTCCCTCCGGACAAGGACCATTTGGCCCTGGCTACTTGTAGTTGTAGTTGTTATTGTTGTTGTTTGTGCTTTTGCTGCTAAGATATCTTGAAGCTTGATCATATTGGTACTTAGCAGCAAGGCTTGGTCCTCAGCATTCTGCTTCGAGTCTGGACCTCTTCTATGGTACAGCTGATCTTCAGTCTATTAAGCTCATCTTCACTTGCTGTCAGCTGTGCACCATCACCACATAGGACTACTAAGGCTTTTCATTGTGGGTCACCTTCTTCTGACCCTTAGCATCCTTTCAACCCTTCTTGAATGATATGCAGACATGGTTCTTCATCTTTTCTTATTCAGCATCTGGTTCTTCATGGTGATCTATAGAGTGGCTCTTCTAATCTTCTTTATGCTCAGCCATCTTCCTGAATGCTATCTTCTTGGCCTTCTCGGCTCTCAGCTTGGCTGCCATCTTCAGTGGCATTCTCATCCTTGTTGAGTGAAGCTTTAGTCTGTTCAGTCCTTCTTTAATTCTGCTTCACTTCCACCTTTGTAGTCTCACTGCCAGTGAGACTTGTTCTCTTCAGCTCTAGTGGAACTCGTAGAGTCAACAATGTAGCATTCCAACAACTTAACGAATCTACAACTTTAATTCGGCCCGGTAAGCTTATTAGCATCAAGTATGCTTTGTAGTGAAATTAGTGATTTTGACATTTTTTAAAATTTCATGTATGTGAAAAGACAACATTTTTAGCAAACATTCATTTTATTAATTTTGCATACCAAAATAAATTTAGGTCTTTATTTTAAATTGGTATCTCCCACTATTTTTATCAAACTATATTTGTAACGATTGAGAATTTTATATGTTAATTGTAAATATTTATTGAATTAAATAAATATTTTATGAAATTTATTTGTGAAGATAAATAAATAAATTATGCGATTGTTGTGGACAATTTAATTAAGTGCTATATGATTAATTAAATTGATCTGTTAGCAATGGTGTAGCATCATTTTAATTTAATGGGGAATAATTTAATTAGAGTTAATGTTATGTGCTAAGTGATAATAATTTGTTAGACGAATTATGTTTAATAAAGGAAATTCAATTGTGTGACAATTTGGTATTATGTGAATGTTAGTTTATTTAATTGAATTAGAGTGTTGTAATTTAATTAAATAAGTGTAATATTTAATCTATGAATTTAAAGAGTTATTAAAAGACTAGAAAAGGATTTTAAAGTGTTTTCCCAAACTAGGCCTTAGCACTAAAAACCTATTTTTCTAAGAGGTTGCCAAACATGGCCTTGGACTTTTCAAATTATGTAACCTATGTTATTAATAAGAATTAATATGGTTATAAGTATTATATATAAGTTACATCTCTATTATATATGTATATTGTATTTTGTATATTGTATAATATATGTTAAGTTATAAGTTACGTTAGTTTTACAAAACAAAGAAAGAAAGAAGAAGAGGGTTAGAGAGAATTGTCAGAGAAGAGGAAGAGAGAAGAGGAAGAAAGGCTTGAGAAGGCATAAGAGGATCATCATCTTCATCATCTCTTCTCTTTAAGTAAAACTAGTAAGGTTATACCCTAACCCTTGTACTTAATTCTTATGTGTTGTAATTCTTCTTTATCAAATTAGGTTTTTACAATCATTAAAGTATATGTATATATGGTGTTCAAATATTTTCATATGTAATTGTATGCCATGAAATGGTTTACAAAATACAATTGTTGTAAAAACAAGTTTTCAAAGCATATTCTTTTATGTTTTCATGGTTTTAGAACTCTATGTGAAAGTCTCTTTGTGAAAGCTATTTATTTTGATATGTGAATGGGATACGTATGTATATATATACATATATATATATATATATATATATGTTTACATGAGGGTTTCATAGTTTTTTAAGAATTTCAATTCATAAGTATATGATGAATACTATGAAATTCATGTTCATAGTGTTAGATTATGAATTTATGTTGAAAATTTCTTTAAATCCTTGATGTGAGCATGAATTATGTGT
Organism: Panax stipuleanatus; assembly: GCA_020205555.1. Classification (NCBI taxonomy): domain Eukaryota; kingdom Viridiplantae; phylum Streptophyta; class Magnoliopsida; order Apiales; family Araliaceae; genus Panax; species Panax stipuleanatus. The sequence continues at coordinate 11,276,040 of CM035119.1, read as the reverse complement.
AATATGTGATATAACATGATTATATATGAGTTATAGGGTTGTTCTAGTAATTCAATCAATGAATTTTTGATAAACAATAGGAAGTGTGTTCATAGTGATTTTCGGTGAAGTTATTTCTAAAAAACGGCTTTTAAAACTATCAAATTGATGTTGATTTTGAGTCATTGTTAAAATTGATCATGTATTAAGTTAATATGTTAAGAATATAAGTGATTACAATTGGAATCACTTGAATTGGATGAAAAACGAATTCGTAGTAGCAATTTTCGTCAAGAACGCTTAAAATTGTGTTTTGATTTTCTTTGAAAATCATGAAATCTTGCTTTGGATTATGTGTTTTATGGATTATATATATTATGAGCATGTTAATAAGTTTAAAATATTGTTAGTATCAAGTTTTATGTTTATCATGTTGGAAAAAAATCGAATTCGGTGTGAAGGAATAAGCCAAATTGGCTTAATTCTCCACCAGTTCGTGAACCAAGTGGTGCAGCTGGGGGAGCACCCGCCCCAGCGGGTGTATTGGCCTATGGGGACCCGCCCCAGCGGGTGATGTTGCTGCCCAGAAAATTTGGAGTTTTGTTTTTGTGTTTTTATGCCCCGTTTGTTAAGCTAACTTGTTTCTAAGACTTAGAAAGTGAAAGGTGTAATAAGATAACATGTTTTTGATGTGTTTAAGTTAGATTGAAATATATTATGAATGTGTTACATGGGTGTGTATGTGTGTTGCTTTCACGAGGCACACAACACGATTCATTGAGTTATAGGCTTATGAATGTATGCCGTGAGTATAGACTCACGTACTTGACTAATTAGCAACCAATGTGGTAAATTATATTGTGAGTTGGACTTAGATATGAAGTTCGATGGTTTAAATATTGTAGTTGGATACTAATAGATGGTTTGAATGTAATATAAATGTGTAGGGTGTTTGTGAAGTGGTTATAATTGTTAAAGTGTATCTTGCGCTTAAGGCAAGTTCTCTTACCCTTATTCTCTTATGTTAAGCAAGTTTCTAAACTTGTTATTTATATTGTGCAAGTTCTTTAAGCTACTCTTGAATGTTATACAAGCCTATTCATTGTATATTTTCATTGTGCAAGTTTCCTAACCCTTGCCCAAGAAATCATGAAAGTTCATTCACGTTCCTTAACTTGTTATATGTGGTACAAGTTATACCACACTCATAAAGCGTAAGTATTAAAGCGTTATTTTAGTAATATGGTCTTGACTTAGTTGTTCAGGTAAGATCTACTTAGTCTATCGAATGCTTTAAGTTGTTTCTAAAAGCATGCCTATCTATTATGAAGTTTATTGTCATATTTTGCAATTGGTTCATGATTCTTATATTATTGAACTGTAAAGAACTGAAAGTCGATTCAACTACTCCTAGTTGATGATAGTTGAACTCTAAAGTTCCTTTATCTATCCAAACCAAACTTTCTTTGGTGCGGACTTGTATTCAATTTCTGAGAAGGAACAACCCTATTAATTAGGGGATATTTTATGCGAAAGCGTTAAGATAGTTGTGCACAATTCATGGTACAAAGGGTTGATCCCCCTGAGTACGAGTTAATGTCTATAATCTTATTGACTGTTAAAGGTTTAAATAGAAATATTTATAACCTAGGACAATGGTTCAAGGTCTTATGACCCTCAGATGAGTCCATGTTCGAATCCTATATATTGATGAAAGAATTATAATTCAATTCTTTATATTGATGAAAGTAAAGTTATTCAAACTCTTTTGAAAAGATTCACTTATGTCATATCACTGTTGTATTTTCAAGTGAGCTTTTGTTTGCTCACTCTTGCCTGCTTTACCACCACTTGCAGTTGAGACCAAGAATGTTGACATACCATCAACAAGTAAAAGAAAAGGAAAGATAAATAAATGAAGGCTTGTTATGTCAAGTTACTTTTGTAATAAGACTTAGTTGGTTATGTTCATGTTTTCGCATTTACGTTATCTGGATGATGTTAAGGTTTAGATAACCCTGGGATTTTATTGAACAAGTTGTCATTCTTTCTAGAGGGAGATTTTTATTAAGGTTTTATGAAGGTTGTAATTAGTTTGAAATTCTTTATTACTGGGTAGATGTATGTTTTAATTAGAAAGTGAACACTAAATCATGTGAAAACGAAGTACCCGTATTTGGGGGTGTCACAGGTTGGAATCAAAGCCATAGGTTATGAAACCTTAGGTGGGGAAAAACCTTAGGTAGTAGCCTTATGGTAAGATCGAAAAGATAGATGTGATAGGTAAAGATAATAAACTACTTTATGTGCTAGGTGTTTACGTTCAGGTATTCGAAGGGTGACGACTCGATATCACGTAATAATAAGATTTAAAATTCTTTTGTCAGGATGACGAACTTTGGAGAACCTAGTCAGGCTAGAGAGGTTGTACCTCAGGTGCCTAGAGAGGAGGAGCCCCGTGACATACATGTTGTCTGGGAGCAGCTGGTTAGGAGAGAGCCATCTCCAGTGATCACCATAGCTGGTCGAGAGCGTGAGCTGACACCTATTCCAGAGGATGAGGATGAGGACGAGGACGAGTCTGAAGAGGAGGAAGAGGATCCCGAAGAGGAATTCTCACCTCACTCTACTAGTGCTGAGATGTACGAGGCAGTCTACTATAGCAACGTGGAGCTTCATGGACGAGTAGGAGATCTCGAGGAAACTATCCATCAAAGAGACAATACTATCGAAGAAATGGCAAATGACCTAGGAGATGCACAGTGGAACCTGATACATATGGAGGTTGATAGAGATGCTGCTCGATTTGAACTGGCAAAGCTGAAGCAAGACATCCAGGAGGAGTCGAGGAAGCATGCCAGGGCTGAAGAGTCAAGCTTGAGGGCTAATCAACGAGCTGATCGAGCTGAAGATGAAGCTGAGGTCAAGAGGGCCAAGCTGAGGGAAACGGAATATACTTTTCATACAGCGATAGAAAGAGCTCAGGACCGTATTTTCTACTACCCAGCTCAGTTCCAAGGTTTACCGTGGTATGTGGTGGACCGAAGAACGGTAATTCGGGTAATGGAAGAGGAACGCAGAGTCTGTGCGACGTATTAATATTCCTAGGCAGTAGCAGTAATAGCAGTAATAGTTGTAGTAGCAGTAGTAGTAGAGCTTTTGTTTATGTGTTACTTTTGTAGTAAATAAAGTAAATTCCATAATTGAGATAAGAATGGGATAAGTTAATAATGTAATCCTGCAACTTTTTCAGTTCAGGAAGGATGATGTAAATGGCAGAAATGCTATCTGATTGATGTTTTTAAACTACGACTAATGAATAAAAGAAGTTTATTGACGTGCTTTGTGTTCTATGTGAACTGAGATATTCAAACCTTTAAGTGTGAACTTGAATACTTAAGATTTGAATAAAGGATCTAATAATAATATTTTCTTATCAGAAAATGCCTCCTAGAAGAAGAGTAACACGTCAAAACCCCGAGGGTTCAACAAACAACAATAATAACGATGCAACAAACCCTAATGCGATTCAGCAATTAGTAAACCTGCTGGCAGGAGCAGTGGCGAATCAATCGCAAGTGCAAGCCACGACGTTTAAAGAGTTTAAGGCAGTAGGACCGCTGAAATTTAAGGGATCGACAAACCCTATAGATGCTCAGACGTGGATTATGGAAATAGAAAAGGTATTTGACGTGGCTAGGGTCAGTGAAGACCAGAAAACGGCATTTGTGACTTTTATGTTGAAGTCAGATGCTAGCTTCTGGTGGTAGGCGAATAAGACTAGAGAGGGAGAAGGAGTCATAGCGTGGGAACGTTTCAAAGAGATGTTCTACGAGATGTACTTCCCAGTGAGTTCGCAAGATCAGATGGAGGTCCAATTCTTAGAGCTGAAGCAGGGAACGATGTCAGTGTCGGAATACGCAGCAAAGTTTAATGAACTGGCTAGGTTCGTTACTTACCAGGTCAGCACGGATGCTAGGAAGGCGAGGAGGTTTGAGCGGGGACTGAAACCCTGGCTCTACAGCAAGGTCTCTATGTTCCAGCTAAACACGTTTGCAGCCGTGCTGGAAAAGGCTATTCTAGCTGAAGGGGGAAGCGAAGCGGTGAATAAATTCAACCAAGATAAGAAGAAGAAGAATGAAACGAAAACTAAGGCTAGTGGTAGCGGGGCTATCCATCATAAGAGGAAGTGGAATGACAATAACTCTGCTGGGAGTCAGCAGGGAGGCCAGCAGAAGAGGAAGCTCGAAGCGTGTGTTACATACGGGAAGACTCACACTGGAGTGTGCATGAAAGGGAAACGCGTATGCTACAAATGTGGTCAGGAAGGCCACATCGTGCTATATTGCCCAAACCCCAAGAAAGGAGCTTGTTATATATGTGGATCCAAGGATCACATGGCTCGTAATTGCCCTAAGAAGCCAGCGACAGGGTTAATAGGGAATGGAGGGAAGCACAACGGCAGCACTCTGACTCTTGCCGGACCATCGCCACTACAGGCCGTTCGACCCACTGCCCGCACATTCAACATGACGGTGCAAGACGCGGTGCAATCAAAAGATGTGGTGGCAGGTATTATTTCGATCAATAGTATAAATGCATATGTATTATTTAATTCGGGTGCTACTTGTTCATTCATATCTGATGATTTTGCTAAAACCCTAGACTTACCTGTAGAGGAGTTAGTTTACCCTTTGAGCATAGAAATTGTGAATAGGGAGATTATTCCTATTAGGAGTGTTTATAGGAATTGTAGACTGGACATTAAAGGTCAGGAACTTAGAGTAGATTTGGTTCCAATTAAACTTGGGGAATTCGACGTTATACTAGGTATGGACTGGTTGTTCAACCATGGGGCGATAATCGACTGTCAGAAGAAGTTAGTAAACCTTACGACTCCGTCAAAGTTGGTGTTCTATGGTAGTAAATCGCCTAGACAAGCGAATTGTCTGACGGTGATGCAAGCCAAGAAACTTTTGATGCAAGGCTGTGTAGGATATTTAGCCTACATAGTAGATACGCGTAAGGAGAGCAGTAAGGTAGAGGAGATATCGGTAGTTAAGGAGTTTGTGGACATTTTTCCGAGCGATTTGCCAGGACTTCCGCCAAATAGGGAGACAGAGTTCGTGATCGATTTAGCGTAGGGAACTGCTCCAATTTCGAAGGCTCCATATCGAATGGCTCCAGTCGAGATGAAGGAACTGATGGTTCAACTGCAAGAACTGTTAGAAAAGAAGTATATCCAACCGAGCGTATCGCCGTGGGGAGCGCCTGTTTTATTCGTGAAGAAAAAGGACGGATCGATGCGTCTCTGCATTAATTATAGGGAGTTGAATAAAGTTACAATCAAGAATAGGTATCCTTTACCTTGGATCGATGACTTGTTTGATCAACTGAAGGTGCGAAGTACTTCTCAAAACTTGATTTGAGAAGTGGGTATCATCAGTTGAAGGTGAGGAAGGAAGATATACTGAAAACTACTTTTAGAACTCGGTATGGTCATTACGAGTTCTTGGTGATGTCATTTGGTCTCACGAATACCCCAGCTGCATTTATATACCTAATGAACAGGGTGTTCAAGCCATATCTGGACAAGTTTGTGGTAGTGTTTATAGATGACATCCTGGTTTATTCCAAGACCGAGGAGGAGCATGCTGAACACTTAAGACTAACCTTAGAAGCACTGAGACGAGAAAAGCTTTACGCTAAATTCTCAAAATGCGAATTTTGGTTGGAACGTGTGCAATTTCTTGGCCACATGATCGACAAGAATGGTATTTCGGTAGATCCGTCGAAGGTTGAAGCGGTAATGAATTGGGATCAGCCGAAGACGCCGTCTGAAGTGAGGAGTTTCTTGGGATTGGCAGGTTATTACTGGAGATTTATCCAAGACTTTTCTAAAATCGCAACTCCGTTGACGAATCTGACTCGTAAAACAGTTAAGTTTTTTTGGACGGAGAAGTGTGAGGAGAGTTTTCAAGAGTTGAAGAAGAGATTGAGTACTACGCCTGTATTATCTTTACCGGACATGTCGGGAAATTTCGTGGTATATAGTGATGCCTCACATAAAGGATTAGGCTGTGTGTTGATGCAGAGCGGCAAAGTCATTGCCTATGCGTCACGTCAGCTGAAGGACTACGAGAAGGGGTATCCGACCCATGACTTGGAGTTGGCAGCAGTAGTGTTTCCTTTAAAGATTTGGAGACACTACTTATATGGAGAGAAGTGTGAAATATACACAGATCACAAAAGTCTGAAGTATATCTTTACCCATAAGGATTTGAACATGCGCCAAAGGAGATGGTTGGAACTGATTAAAGACTACGATTGCGAGATACTTTACCATCCGGGTAAAGCTAACGTTGTCGCCGACGCTTTGAGCAGGAAAGGTCGGGAGAAGCTGAATATGTTAACTGATCAGGATCAGTTAATAGAGCAGATGGCTAGATTAGAGCTGGAAGTAAAGTTTCCAAAGAAATTGGATGAAAAGTTGTTCCAAGTAACCACTGGTTCTATAATTGTGGACAAGGTAAAAGAAGCTCAACTTCACAATGAAGAATACGAGAACATTCGAAAGAGAATAGCTGATGGCAAAGAGGTTAAATTCAAGATCGACAGTGAGGATATGCTACGATTTGAAGGTAGAATCTGGGTACTGCCGGTATCGGAAGTTAAGGAGGAAATCTTGAGCGAGGCTCACAGCTCGAGATATTCAATTCACCCTGGGAGTACGAAGATGTACCAGGATCTCAGGCATTATTTCTGGTGGCCGAATATGAAGAAGGATGTAGCTGAATGCGTTGCGAAATGTCTAACTTGTCAAAAAGTCAAGGCAGAACACCAGAGACCTAGCGGATTGTTGCAACCGTTAGAAATTCCAGAGTGGAAGTGGGAGCATATCACGATGGATTTCGTGGTTGGCCTTCCAGCGACTCAGAAAGGTTTCGATGCAATATGGGTTATTGTGGATCGACTGACGAAGTCAGCCCACTTTTTACCAATCAGGATTAAATATAACTTGGAACAATTAGCTAAATTATACGTTAAGGAGATTATTTCTCGACATGGTGTTCCAGTGTCGATTGTGTCAGACAGAGATCCACGTTTTACGTCAAATTTCTTGAAGCGTTTACAAGAATGTTTGGGAACACAGTTGCGAATGAGTACAGCATACCATCCTCAAACCGATGGCCAGAGCGAGAGAACAATTCAGACGCTTGAGGATATGCTGAGAACATGTGTGATGGACTTCAAAGGAAGCTAGGACGATCATCTACCGTGGGTGGAGTTCGCCTACAACAATAGTTACCACGCGAGTATTGCCATGCCGCCTTACAAAGCGTTATACGGCAGAAAGTGCAGAACTCCTCTATGCTGGAATGAAGTCGGTGAACGTCAGTTGTTGGGACCAGAATTGGTACAACAAACTGCTGAAATTGTGAAGCTGATCAGAACAAGATTGGTTGCTGCTCAGGACAGACAGAAGAAATATGCCGATCAACATCGACAGAACCAAGAATTCTTAACAGGAAGCTTCGTTTTCCTAAAGGTATCTCCCTGGAAGGGGAAGATTAGATTTGGCAAGAAAGGGAAACTGAGTCCCCGATTTATTGGACCTTTTGAAGTATTACGAAAAGTTGGCGAGGTAGCTTACGAAGTGGCATTACCTCCGGAACTCGAGAATATACATAACGTATTTCATATTTCCGTGTTACGGCCTTACAAACACGACTATAAACATGTAATAGAATACGAGCCTTTACAATTTGATAAAGACTTAACTTATGAAGAGGTTCCTGTTCAAATTATTGACAGAAAGGAACAAGTACTTAGGAATAAAGTGATACCTTCTGTTAAGGTAATTTGGAGGAAGCACAGTGCTGAAGAAGCTACGTGGCAACTCGAAGATGTTATGATGAAGTCTTATCCTCAATTATTTGCTTAATTGAAGTGTGTAACCCCTTAGATATCGATTCTGGGGACAGAATCCTTTTAAGGGGGGGGAAGAATGTAACAGATGAGAATTTTTATGAGGTGAGAATTATATGAGATTTTTTTTTATGTTGTGATTCTGGGGACAGAATCTTTTTAAGGAGGGAAGACTGTACCGATTGAGAATTTTATATGTTAATTGTAAATATTTATTGAATTAAATAAATATTTTATGGAATTTATTTGTGAAGATAAATAAATAAATTATGCGATTGTTGTGGACAATTTAATTAAGTGCTATATGATTAATTAAATTGATATGTTAGCAATGGTGTAGCATCATTTTAATTTAATGGGGAATAATTTAATTAGAGTTAATGTTATGTGCTAAGTGATAATAATTTGTTAGACGAATTATGTTTAATAAAGGAAATTCAATTGTGTGACAATTTGGTATTATGTGAATGTTAGTTTATTTAATTGAATTAGAGTGTTGTAATTTAATTAAATAAGTGTAATATTTAATCTATGAATTTAAAGAGTTATTAAAAGACTAGAAAAGGATTTTAAAGTGTTTTCCCAAACAAGGCCTTAGCACTAAAAACCTATTTTTCTAAGAGGTTGCCAAACATGGCCTTGGACTTTTCAAATTTTGTAACCTATGTTATTAATAAGAATTAATATGGTTATTGTTGGGTTTGTACGTAACGCAATCATGCAATCAAATCACATAAATAGGGCGGAAGCGTAAAAACTAGGTTTTCAAAAATTTATACAAACCCATTACCATGATCATTCTTATGCATCAATTATCAGTGAATGAAGAAGGAGAAAAACAGAATTATACCTTTGAAGATACAAGCTTCCTCAGGTACAAGTTCTACTCCTTTGATTCCTTTGATTCCTCTGTAGTGGCTCCTTCCCTTGATCAATGTCAGCCACCCAAATGTTTGGCCTCTAACGGTGATCCACCAAGGAAGATGAAGAACTCAGTAAGATAGGTTATTGGCTTAACCCTTGTTTCTATCTCTATAGAATATGTGTACTCCTAACTCTTAAAAAATTCACGTACCTTATTTCTGATATAAGACTTTCTTATATAGATATTAGGTTAACTCTCCTAATCCAATTAGAATAGGGTTTTATTTAATTAATTAATTAAATACTTTTAATTAGTTTATATCCTAATCTTTATTAGGATTGAGAGAGAGTACTGATATTATATTAATTCCTAAACTCCTTTAGAATTAAAATAATAATAATAATAATAATATTAATAAGACTCCTCTTATTAATTTATATTTAATATTTCTAAAATATAAAATAATAAACATTAAGCTATTTAATGTATTCTATCATCATAGATTAAATTAATTATACTTGATGCATTATTACTATCATGCCATTTTCTTCTTAAATAATTCTTCTTCCTTTTATGGTGTGACCCTTTAGGTTCTCTATATTAAATCGGTTGTGAATAAATCAATTAGAACAATTCTAATCTTATTTAAATAAACAAATTAAACTAATAATCTATTTAAATAAATAACATTTATTCTACAATAGGGATAAGCCTCCCTAGCGATCAACGACTTTCCAGATAATATAGATTTCAACATTAATCATAAAAGAACCTGTGAGTTAATAGTTACCGTACAATTCAATCCTTCCACCATACAGTGTCCCAATTAAATATAAGACATGGATTTACTGTCAAGTCTTAATTTATTTAATCATATGTATTTCAATTAGAAAATGCACAACTCCAAATAATGCAAATTAGAAACATCTTTCTAATTTCATTCGACCTTGGCCAACGATTCCTGGGTTGTCATTTAACGAATCACATAAGACATATCTCCTCTTTTACTAGAGGTGGTAGATTCTTTATTGATCATCCATTATCTCCATATGTAACTCATTACACCCAAGCATACCCTATATATGCCTTAAAAGGCCTTAAGGAATTAGTCAAAGTATAATTTGTTACATACAAGATACTATGATGATCTCAAGTCCAAGGATCACATGTACTACTATCACATTAGGAATTCCTATTGACAGGCGAGTAAAACTCCATTAGGTATTCCATAGCGAGTCACGTTCAGTGAACTTATTCTCCAATAAGCACCTACATACTTGCTTTAGTGTCTCCACACAAATGACCATGAGATCAGTCATCCTCATCCAATGAGCAAGCAACATATGTACTAATCTATCCGGATTTACTAATCCCCATTTTAGTAATCCCACAATTGGGAACTATTTTAGTTTTTAAGCTTTCTAAGAATTTAGATCTCATTATCATGATCTCATCATGATTCTAAAAGCATTGCTTAAAACTATGGGTTATTTACATATTATAAAAACAGCACCATATAGATAATTATATGCCTTAAATGAATATTTTATTAATAAATAAATAAGATTGTTTACAAAGTATGTGCTTTGTCATCATACATGATTGGCTTGTATGCACACTACTATCAATCTCCCACTTGCACTAAAGCCAATCGCCATGGTATCTCATACCCATCTTCTTTAAGTGACGATCAAACTGTTGTTGTGTTAAAGCTTTAGTAAATGGATCTGCAATGTTGTCTTGAGAGTCTACACGCTCCAAGGTGACGTCTCCTCTTTCAATGATCTCCCTGATCAAGTGAAATCGCCGCAACACGTGTTTAGATTTCTGATGAGACCTGGGTTCCTTAGCCTGTGCAACCGCTCCGGTGTTGTCACAGTATATGGGAACTGCTTCTCCAATGCTAGGAACCACACCAAGTTCAGTTATGAACTTCTTCATCCAAACAGCTTCCTTTGCAGTTTCACTTGCAGCTATATACTCTGCCTCTGTCACTGAATCAGCAACCGTTTGCTGCTTGGAACTCTTCCAACTCGCTGCACCTCCGTTCAAGGTAAACACATACCTGAAATAGATTTACTGTCATCTTGGTCTGTTTGAAAACTTGAGTCCGTGAATCCCTCGAGTTTTAATTCAGACCCACCGTAGACAAGAAAAATATCTTTAGTCCTTCTCAAGTACTTTAGGATATTTTTCACAGCCTTCCAGTGCTCTTCTCCTGGATTCGACTGGTATCTGCTTGTTACACTAAGTGCGTGAGCAACATCCGGTCTAGTACATATCATACCGTACATGATAGATCCTATTGCAGAAGCATAAGGGATCTTACTCATACGGTCTCTCTCCTCAGGTGTCTTTAGGGCCTGTTTCTTGGAGAGATTTATTCCATGGCTCATCGGCATGAGACCTCTTTTGGAATCTTCCATGCTAAACCTCTTTAGCATCGTATCAATGTACGTTCCTTGGGATAAGCCGAGCATCCTTTTAGATCTATCTCTATAGATCTTTATCCCCAAAATATAGGATGCTTCACCCAAGTCCTTCATGGAGAAGTTTTTAGATAACCAGATTTTAATGGATTGTAACATATGAATGTCATTCCCTATCAGTAATATATCATCAACATATAATACAAGGAATGATACTGCGCTCCCACTAACCTTCTTGTATACACATGGTTCATCCTCGTTTTTGATAAAATCAAACTCTTTGATTGTCTCATCAAAACAAATGTTCCATCTACGAGAAGCTTGCTTCAACCCATAAATGGATCGTTGTAGCTTACAGACTTGATTTGTTCCAACTTTTGAAAAAAATCCCTCTGGCTGTGTCATATACACATCCTCCTCAAGTTTCCCATTGAGGAAGGCCGTTTTCACGTCCATCTGCCAGATCTCATAGTTGTTGTAAGCTGCAATTGCAAGCAAAATCCGAATGGACTTGAGCATGGCTACTGGTGAGAAGGTTTCATCATAGTCAACTCCTTGTCTTTGTGTGAAACCTTTTGCAACCAGTCGGGCCTTATAGGTCTCTACCTTTCCGTCTGCTCCAGTCTTTTTCTTAAAAACCCATTTACACCCAATAGGTTTAATACCTTCAGGTGGTGAAACCAAAGACCATACTTTGTTTTCATACATGGAGTCCATTTTAGATTTCATGGCTTCAAGCCATTTCCCTGAGTCTTTATTACTCATAGCCTGTTCGTAATTCAATGGATCATCATCATTCATGATGTGTACCTCATCATCATCCTCTATAACGAATCCATACCTCTGAGGTATCTTCGGTACTCTTCCAGATTTACGAACAGGGTGTGGTACAGTAGGTTCTTCTACTTGGTTAGGTACCTGACTTTGGTCCGTGGTAACTTGTGGTTCTTGAACTTCTTCAAGATATATCTTGCTCCCACTGACCCCTTCATGGATAAACTCTTTCTCCAAGAAGGTAGCATGTTTCGCAACAAACACCTTTTGAGCAGTTGGATGATAGAAATAATACCCTACGGTTTCTTTAGGGTATCACATAAATCTACACTTATCGGATTTAGTCTGTAGCTTATCATTTTCAAACTTTTTGACATAAGCTGGACAACCCCAAGTCTTAACATGCTTAAGATTTGGTTTCCTCCCTTTCCACATCTCATATGGAGTCTTTGGAGCGGATTTGGTAGGTACCTTGTTAAGTAGGTATGCAGCCGTTTCTAGGGCATATCCCCAGAAGGAAATTGGAAGGTCGGTAAAACTCATCATGGATCGAACCATGTCCAACAGTGTTCGAATTCTCCTTTCAGATACTCCATTTAACTGTGGTGTACCTGGAGGAGTCCATTGTGAGATTATACCATTTTCTCTGAGACAATTGAGAAACTCACTGCTTAAGTATTCTCCACCTCGATCTGATCGAAGTATCTTAATACTCTTGCCCGTTTGTTTCTCTACTTCACTTCTGAACTCTTTGAACTTTTCAAATGATTCTGATTTGTATTTCATTAAATACACATATCCAAATCTTGAGTGATCATCAGTGAAAGTAATAAAATAAGAATACACACCCCGTGCACTTGTTGTCATAGGTCCACAAACGTCTATGTGAATCAATGCCAACAACTCTGTAACTCTCTCTCCTTTTCCACTAAAAGGAGATTTAGTCATTTTACCCATGAGACAAGATTCACAAGTTGGATATGATTCATAATCAGATAGCTCGGGAGCCCATCTTTATGCAACTTGGATAATCTTGTTTCATTGATATGACCGAGTCTACAGTGCCACATATAGGTATAATTAATATCATCTCTTTTCCTTTTCTTAATTTGTTCAATTTGAAATATATTTTCTTGTAAGTCAAGTGTATAAAGTCCATTTCGCAAATTTCCAATACCATATAAAACATCGTCTTTATAAATAGAACAACCATTGTTCTTTATAATAACGTCAAAACCTTCCATATCCAATACAGAAATTGAAATAATGTTTTTAATAATATTCGGAACATAATAACAATTATTAAGATAAATGGATTTGCCCGAAGGCATTGCTAAACAATAAGTTCCTACAGCTAATGCAGCAACTTTTGCTCCATTTCCCACTCGTAGGATCACCTCATCTTTGTTCAGCTTTCTACTTCTGACCAGTCCCTTCACATTATTACATATGTGAGAACCACAGCCGGTATCCAATACCCAAGTAGAATTTTGACTTTCTGAAAAATTAATTTCAATCATGAACAAACCTTGATTGGAAGTCGAAGCTTCTCCAAGCTTCTTCTCTGCTAGAAACTTCTTGCAGTTCCTCTTCCAATGTCCCGGCTCATTGCAATGAAAGCATATTCCTTTAGCTGGTTCAGGTTTCTTTTGCTCCTTTTCTTTCCCTTTTCCCTTAGCCTTCTTAGATTTCTTCTTTTCAGAAGACACTTTGGTCCTCTTCCTTTTATTGGAAGAATCCACCATCAAGACATGGTTCTTCTTGGATGAGAAGTGACCTTCTGCAGTTTTCAGCATGTTAAGCAGCTCAGGTAAGCTGACATCTAGCTTATTCATGTGAAAATTAACCATAAACTGCGAGAAGTTCTCAAGGAGTGACTGCAAGACCAAGTCTTGACTCAACTCCCCATCCATGACGAACCCAAGCTGTCCAAGGCGTTCACTTAAATTGATTACCTTCAGAACATGAGTCTCGACGGCAGCGCCCTCGGTCATCCGAGATCGGAAGAGCTCCTTAGATATCTCATATCTAGCAGGCCTACTCTGTTCACCATACAACTCCTTGAGGTGAAGCAGCATAGCAGGAGCATCCATTTTTTCATTCTGACGCTGAAGCTCGTTATTCATGGATGCGAGCATGATGCATTGGGCCACAGATGCATCATCTTGCCACTTATTGAAAGTGGCAATCTCTTCCTCAGAGGCTGTTTCTGAAACAAATTCAGGGATAGTGGAATTTAGGACATAAGAAATCTTTTCAGCAGTGAGAACAATTCTCAGATTTCTTAGCCAGTCCTCATAATTCGGGCCGGTAAGCTTATTTGCATCAAGTATGCTTCGTAGTGAGATTAGTGATTTTGACATTTTTAAAATTCTGCATGTGAAAAGACAACATTTTAGCAAACATTCATTTTATTAACTTTGCATACCAAAATAAATTTAGGTCTTTATTTTAAATTGGTATCTCCCACTATTTTCATCAAACTATATTACCCTCACTCATATAGTTCGGCAACATCTAATTAAAGATTTGCTAGTGAGATTAAGGATCCCATTTCAAATGTATATAACCTTGTGGATAGCATAACAAGCGATATATAAATAAATAGGTAGACAACTCTTGTCAATTACATCACCATGTAACTCTTTTTATTTTGCCTCTTAAATCATAATGGTCATGTGTGTGCACATCCGAACTAAAATGATTTAAGTTAAGTCCAGCCTAGCACTTCCATAAATTCAAAAAAGAAAAATTTTAGTCTTTGTGGATAGCACAACAAGACTAGATCGTTCAATTTTCTTGATAAGCATCAAATGTGATTAATTAACATCTTAAATATTCAATACTCGCCTTGTGGATAGCACAACAAACTCATATTAAATATTTAATACTCTATTAACTGATCATGCTAGAAGACGACGTTCGATATTCCAAATATCATTTGAACGCTTCAGACTTAATAATATTTCTTTGAGGGGTTTGTTATTATTTGTCTCATCTTTTTAAGCGCGCATGCACATATATATAAAAAATACGCGTCATTTTATTAAACATGTGAAGCATGTTTGTATAAAATATAATATATATAATATTTAGCATGCAATATAGAATACTATATTCAACCCGGATTGATTATGGACTTTTATTCTAGTTTGGTTCACTAGAGCCACCAAGTGAACCAAAAGGTCAAACCTAGGAGTGCAAAAATTTAAATTTAAACCTAACTGTTACATTTAAACCCGGGCTCCATACAAACGGGTCTTCACGCGCTCCTTGCTCCTTGGTCTCCAGTTTCTTCAAGATAATTCTAACTATCTCTATTACATAAATTATTTTTAAATAGAAACCTTGATCAGCAGTCAAGGGGAAGTACATAGAAGGGAGATAGAATTTTACACCGAGAATAAAATCAGAGAAGACGAGGTACGCAGACCCCATTTTATAAAACCCATACATTTAAGCATTCATCCAAAATAAAATCCAATCACATTGGTCATAGTCCATAATCAATCCCTTTTATTACCATACATATCATCACACGCATCGATAAAACTTATTCATCTCATGAAAGTAAATTCATTCCATATATGTATTAATATCAGTTAATGGGCAAAAGTTTGCTAAACTTTGTTTTTTGGAAAAATAAACTCCTTTATTTCATTCAAAAAATAATTCCAAATTAAACTCTTTAATTTTAGCAATACTGAAATCTCATTTCATATAAAATAAACATCTTTATTTTAAACCTTTATTAATTAAATAAATCATTCATTTAATTAAATAAAATATAAAAAAATTCAGATTATGTTAGTGGCGCAGCTGCGCCAGGAATATAAAGGGAACAGGCGCAGCTGCGCAGCATGAAAACCAGGCCAAGACACTGGCGCAGCTGCGCAGCAAGAAGGCCAGGAATCGGCGCAGCTGCCCAGCTTCGCAGAATCAGAAAAAATTTTTGTTGCCCAGAATTCGATCCAATCGCATATTATACATGTATGGAATCACATAGACTGATAATTAGCACAAGATTGGCTCTGATACCACTGTTGGGTTTGTACGTAACGCAATCATGCAATCAAATCACATAAATAGGGCGGAAGCGTAAAAACTAGGTTTTCAAAAATTCATACAAACCCATTACCATGATCATTCTTATGCATCAATTATCAGTGAATGAAGAAGGAGAAAAACAGAATTATACCTTTGAAGATACAAGCTTCCTCAGGTACAAGTTCTACTCCTTTGATTCCTCTGTAGTGGCTCCTTCCCTTGATCAATGTCAGCCACCCAAATGTTTGGCCTCTAACGGTGATCCACCAAGGAAGATGAAGAACTCAGTAAGATGGGTTATTGGCTTAACCCTTGTTTCTATCTCTATATAATATGTGTACTCCCAACTCTTGAAAAATTCACGTACCTTATTTCTGATATAAGACTTTCTTATATAGATATTAGGTTAACCCGACTAATCCAATTAGAATAGGGTTTTATTTAATTAATTAATTAAATACTTTTAATTAATTTATATCCTAATCTTTATTAGGATTGAGAGAGAGTACTGATATTATATTAATTCCTAAACTCCTTTAGAATTAAAATAATAATAATAATAATAATATTAATAAGACTCCTCTTATTAATTTATATTTAATATTTCTAAAATATTAAATAATAAATATTAAGCTATTTAATTTATTCTATCATCATAGATTAAATTAATTATACTTAATGCAATATTACTATCATGCCATTTTCTTCTTAAATAATTCTTCTTCCTTTTATGGTGTGACCCTTTAGGTTCTCCATATTAAACCGGTTGTGAATAAATCAATTAGAACAATTCTAATCTTATTTAAATAAACAAATTAAACTAATAATCTATTTAAATAAATAACATTTATTCTACAATAGGGATAAGCCTCCCTAGCGATCAACGACTTTTCAGATAATATAGATTTCAACATTAATCATAAAAGAACCTGTGAGTTAATAGTTACCGTACAATTCAATCCTTCCACCATACAATGTCCCAATTAAATATAAGACATGGATTTACTGTCAAGTCTTAATTTATTTAATCATATGTATTTCGATTAGAAAATGCACAACTCCAAATAATGCAAATTAGAAACCTCTTTCTAATTTCATTCTACCTTGGCCAAGGATTCCTGGGTTGTCATTTAACGAATCACATAGGACATATCTCCTCTTTTACTAGAGGTGGTAGATTCTTTATTGATCATTCATTATCTCCATATGTAACTCATTACACCCAAGCATACCCTATATATGCCTTAAAAGGCCTTAAGGAATTAGTCAAAGTATAATTTGTTACATACAAGATACTATGATGATCTCAAGTCCAAGGATCACATGTACTACTATTACATTAGGAATTCCTATTGACAGGCGAGTAAAACTCCATTAGGTATTCCATAGCGAGTCACGTTCAGTGAACTTATTCTCCAATAAGCACCTACATACTTGCTTTAGTGTCTCCACACAAATGACCATGAGATCAGTCATCCTCATCCAATGAGCAAGCAACATATGTACCAATCTATCCGAATTTACCAATCCCCATTTTAGTAATCCCACAATTGGGAACTATTTTAGTTTTTAAGCTTTCTAAGAATTTAGATCTCATTATCATGATCTCATCATGATTCTAAAAGTATTGCTTAAAACTATGGGTTATTTACATATTATAAAAACAGCACCATGTAGATAATTATATGCCTTTAATGAATATTTTATTAATAAATAAATAAGATTGTTTACAAAGTATGTGCTTTATCATCATACATGATTGGCTTGTATGCACACTACTATCAGTTATAAGTATTATATTTATTATATATAAGTTACATATCTATTATATATGTATATTGTATATTGTATATTGTATAATATATGTTAAGTTATAAGTTACGTTAGTTTTACAAAACAAAGAAAGAAAGAAAGAAGAAGAGGGTTAGAGAGAATTATCAGAGAAGAAGAAGAGAGAGGAGGAAGAAAGGCTTGAGAAGGCATAAGAGGATCATCATCTTCATCATCTCTTCTCTTTAAGTAAAACTAGTAAGGTTATACCCTAACCCTTGTACTCAATTCTTATGTGTTGTAATTCTTCTTTATCAAATTAGGTTTTTACAATCATGAAAGTATATGTATATATGGTGTTCATATGTTTTCATATGTAATTGTATGCCATGAAAGGGTTTTCAAAATACAATTGTTGTAAAAACAAGTTTTCAAAGCATATTCTTTTATGTTTTCATGGTTTTAGAACTCTATGTGAAAGTCTCTTTGTGAAAGCTATTTATTTTGATATGTGAATGGGATATGTATGTATATATATACATATATATATATATATATATATATGTTTACATGAGGGTTTAATAGTTGTTTAAGAATTTTAATTCATAAGTATATGATGAATACTATGAAATTCATGTTCATAGTGTTAGATTATGAATTTATGTTGAAAATTTCTTTAAATCCTTGATGTGAGCATGAATTATGTGTAATATGTGATATAAAATGATTATATATGAGTTATAGGGTTGTTCTAGTAATTCAATCAATGAATTTTTGATAAACAATAGGAAGTGTGTTCATAGTGATTTTCGGTGAAGTTATTTCTGAAAAATGGCTTTTAAAACTATCAAATTGATGTTGATTTTGAGTCATTGTTAAAATTGATCATGTATTAAGTTAATATGTTAAGAATATGAGTGATTACAATTGGAATCACTTGAATTGGATGAAAAACGAATTCGTAGTAGCAATTTTCGTCAAGAACGCTTAAAATTGTGTTTTCTTTGAAAATCATGAAATCTTATTTTGGATTATGTGTTTTATGGATTATATATGTTATGAGCGTGTTAATAAGTTTAAAATATTGTTAGTATCAAGTTTTATGTTTATCATGTTGGAAAAAAATCGAATTCGGTGTGAAGGAATGAGCCAAATTGGCTTAATTCTCCACCAATTCGCGAACCAAGTGGTGCAGCAGGGGGAGCACCCACCCCAGCGGGTGTATTGGCCTATGGGGACCCGCCCCAGCGGGTGATGTTGCTGCCCAGAAAATTTTGAGTTTTGTTTTTGAGTTTTTATGCCCCGTTTGTTAAGCTAACTTGTTTCTAAGACTTGGAAAGTGAAAGGTGTAATAAGATAACATGTTTTTGATGTGTTTAAGTTAGATTGAAATATATTATGAATGTGTTACATGTGTGTGGATGTGTGTTGCTTTCACGAGGCACACAACACGACTCATTGAGTTATAGGCTTATGAATGTATACCGTGAGTATAGACTCACGTACTTGACTAATTAGCAACCAATGTGGTAAATTATATTGTGAGTTGGACTTAGATATGAAGTTCGATGGTTTAAATATTGTAGTTGGATACTAATAGATGGTTTGAATGTAATATAAATGTGTAGGGTGTTTGTGAAGTGGTTATAATTGTTAAAGTGTAGCTTGCGCTTAAGGCAAGTTCTCTTACCCTTATTCTCTTATGTTAAGCAAGTTTCTAAACTTGTTATTTATATTGTGCAAGTTCTTTAAGCTACTCTTGAATGCTATACAAGCCTATTCATTGTATATTTTCATTGTGCAAGTTTCCTAACCCTTGCCCAAGAAATCATGAAAGTTCATTCACGTTCCTTAACTTGTTATATGTGGTACAAGTTATACCACACTCATAAAGCGTAAGTATTAAAGCGTTATTTTAGTAATATGGTCTTGACTTAGTTGTTCAGGTAAGATCTACTTAGTCTATCGAATACTTTAAGTTGTTTCTAAAAGCATGCCTATCTATTATGAAGTTTATTGTCATATTTTACAATTGGTTCATGATTATATTATTGAACTGTAAAGAACTGAAAGTCGATTCAACTACTCCTAGTTGATGATAGTTGAACTCTAAAGTTCCCTTATCTATCCAAACCAAACTTTCTTTGGTGCGGACTTGTATTCAATTTCTAAGAAGGAACAACCCTATTAATTAGAGGATATTTTATGCGAAAGCGTTACGATGGTTGTGCACAATTCATGGTACAAAGGGTTGATCCCCCTGAGTATGAGTTAATGTCTATAGTCTTATTGACTGTTAAAGGTTTAAATAGAAATATTTATAACCTAGGACAATGGTTCAAGGTCTTATGACACTCAGATGATTCCATGTTCGAATCCTATATATTGATGAAAGAATTATAATTCAATTCTTTATATTGATGAAAGTAAAGTTATTCAAACTCTTTTGAAAAGATTCACTTATGTCATATCACTGTTGTATTTTCAAGTGAGCTTTTGCTTGCTCACTCTTGCCTGCTTTACCACCACTTGCAGTTGAGACCAAGAATGTTGACATACCATCAACAAGTAAAGGAAAAGGAAAGATGAATAAATGAAGGCTTGTTATGTCAAGTTACTTTTGTAATAAGACTTAGTTGGTTATGTTTATGTTTCCGCATTTACGTTATCTGGATGATGTTAAGGTTTAGATAACCTTGGGATTTTATTGAACAAGTTGTCATTCTTTCTAGAGGGAGATTTTTATTAAGATTTTATGAAGGTTGTAATTAGTTTGAAATTCTTTATTACTGGGTAGATGTATGTTTTAATTAGAAAGTGAACACCAAATCATATGAAAACGAAGTACCGGAATTTGGGGGTGTCACAATATTACCCTCACTTATATAGTTCGACAACATCTAATTAAAGATTTGCTAGTTAGAATAAGGATCCCATTTCAAATGTATATAACCTTGTGGATAGCACAACAAGCGATATACAAATAAATAGGTAGACAACTCTTGTCAATTACATCACCATGTAACTCTTTTTATTTTCCTTCTTAAATCATAATGGTCAAGTGTGTGCACATCCGAACTAAAATGATTTAAGTTAAGTCCAGCCTAGCACTTCTATAAATTCAAAAAAGAAAAATGTTCATCCTTGTGGATAGCACAACAAGACTAGATCGTTCAATTTTCTCGATAAGCATCAAATGTGATTAATTAACATCTTAAATACTCAATACTCGCCTTGTGGATAGCACAACAAACTCATATTAAATATTTAATACTCTATTAATTTATCATGCTAGAAGGCGACGTTCGATATTCTAAATATCTTTTAACGCTTCGGACTTAATATTATTTCTTTGAGGGGTTTGTTATTATTTGTCTTATCTTGTTTAGCGCGCATGCATACACACACACACACACACACACACACACACACACACACATATATATATATATATATATATATATATATAAAATACTCGTCATTTTATTAAACATGCGAAGCATGTTTGTATAAAATATAATATATATAATATTTAGTATGCAATATAGAATACTATATTCTACCCAGATTGATTATGGACTTTTATTCTAGTTTGGTTCACTAGAGCCACCAAGTGAACTAAAAGGTCAAACCTAGGAGTGCAAGAATTTAAATTTAAACGTAACTATTACATTTAAATCTGGGCTTCATACAAACGGGTCTTCACGCGCTCCTTGCTCCTTAGTCTCTAATTTCTTCAAGATAATTCTAACTATTTCTATTACATTAAACTATTTAATTTAAATAGAAACCTTGATCAGCAGTCAAGGGGAAGTACATAAAAGAGAGATAGAATTTACATCGAGAAAAAACCATTGAAGACGAGGTACGCACACCCTATTTAATAAAACTCATTCATTCAAGCATTCAACTAAAATAAAATCCAATCACATTGGTCAAATAGTCCATAATCAATCCCCATTTATTATCAATAGTATCACCATATATATCAATAAATAAATATTCATCTCATGAATTAAAACATTCCATATATATATGAGTATCCTTTAATGGACAATTTTAAATTGCATGAAATTCGATTTCAAGATTAAAATAAACTCTTTATTTTAATTATAAAATTATTTAGAATATAATATATAAATATATATATTATATATATATATATATAATATAATATAAATTCACATTTATTTTTTAAAAAGAAGTCACCTTCTTTTATTAAAAGAGTCCTGCATGTTTATTAAAAGAGTCCTTTCCTGATGGGTCACCTTCTTTTTGGAGTAAGAAAGAGGCAACGCCTTTTCTTTGCAGAATTCAAGATTAGCGCCTATAAAAAAAATTTGTGATTCGTCCCCAAAAAAAACCATTTTTTTTCTTTAAAAAAATAACTTTATACAATAAAATTATACCCAATAAATTATTCTAAATACATACACATATGTATATGAAATCAAAAATAAATTAATAATTGCATAAAGATTTGGCTCTGATGCCATAGTTAGGTTTGTACGAAATTGTGACGCAATCAAATTGCAAAAATTAACGGAAGTATGGTATATAAGAGTTTAAAAAAATTTCTACAAAACCATTACCCAGATCATCCTTTATGCAAATTATTAATTTAAAACGATAAATAAGAAGTTATGGAATCATACCCTTGTAGAACGAAGCTTCCACAGGTACTAGTTCTACTTCTTGTTCTTCGTGATCTCCTTAAATTTTCGGGTTAAATTCCTTCCTTTGATCAATGTTAACCACCTAAATGTTTGGCCTCTAGTGGTGATCCACCAAGGAAGATGAATTATCAAGAAGGAGGATGGTTGGCTTAATTTTCTATCCTCTATAGAAAAGGAGTACTCTCCAACAATTGGAATTGCATCAACTGATATCTATAATAAGACTCCTCTTATATAGATATTGGTCAACCCTTCTAATCCTATTAGACATGGGATTTCATTTAATTAATTAAATTCCTTTAATTAATTTAGGCTTCCCACCACATTGGGAATAATTAATTAAATTCATTTAATTTATTTGTCTCCTAATCTTATTAGAAATAAATGAGAGTACTAATATTAAATTAATTACTAAACTCTTTTAGAAATTAAAATAATTATAATTATAATAATATTAATAAGACATCTCTTATTAATTTATATTTAATATTTCCAAAATATTAAATAATAAACATTAAGCTTTTTAATTTATTCTATCACCATAGATTAAATTAATTACACTTAATGCATTATTACAATTATGTCATTACCTTCTTAAATAATTATTCTTCCTTTTACGGTGTGACCCTTTAGGTTCTCCATATTAAACCGGTTGTGAATAAATCAATTAGAACAATTCTAATCTTATTTAAATAAATAAATTAAACTAATAATCTATTTAAATAAATTATATTTATTCTACAATAGGGATAAGCCTCTCTAGCGATCAACGACTTTCCAGATAATATAGATTTCAACATTAATCATAAAAGAACCTGTGAGTAAATAGTTACCGTACAATTCAATCCTTCCACCATACAATGTCCCAATTAAATATAAGACATGAATTTACTGTCAAGTCTTAATTTATTTAATCATATGTATTTCGATTAGAAAACGCACAACTCTAAATAATGCAAATTAGAAAACTCTTTCTAATTTCATTCTACCTTGGCCAAGGATTCCTGGGTTGTCATTTAACGAATCACATATGACATATCTCCTCTTTTACTAGAGGTGGTAGATTCTTTATTGATCATACATTATCTCCATATGCAACTCATTATACCCAAGCATACCCTATATATGCCTTAAAAGGCCTTAAGGAATAAGTCAAAGTATAATTTGTTACATACAAGATACTATAATGATCTCAAGTCCAAGGATCACTTGTACTACTATCACATTAGGAATTCCTATTGACAGACGAGTAAAACTCCATTAGGTATTCCATAGCGAGTCACATTCAGTGACCTTATTCTCCAATAAGCACCTACATACTTACTTTAGTGTCTCCACACAAATGACCATGAGATCAGTCATCCTCATCCAATGAGCAAGCAACATATGTACCAATCTATCCGGATTTACTAATCCCCATTTTAGTAATCCCACAATTGGGAACTATTTTAGTTTTTAAGCTTTCTAAGAATTTAGATCTCATTAGCATGATCTCATCATGATTCTAAAATCATTGCTTAAAACTATGGGTTATTTATATATTATTAAAAACAACACAATGTAGATAATTAAATGCCTTAAATGAATATTTTATTAATAAATAAATAAGATTGTTTACAAAGTATGTGCTTTATCATCATACATGATTTGCTTGTATGCACACTACTATCAACAACATACATTCACATACATCGCGTCTCACCGTATGAAATGATGACATTGTGCGAAGCACTAATATAAAGCAGTAAAGCATTCATTCATTTCCATTCAATGTAAAGACGCAACAACCACACACACGCAGATATAAAAGGAAATTTTGAAAAGATTTAAACGTGACCTAAGCCCTTTACTATCCCCAGCAGAGTCGTCACCTGTCAACGTTGGGAAAAAAATCCGGTTGAGTTGGACTCGGATCTTTCTCTCTTTTCCTAAGTCTTTTTGTTTTCTACCCTCATTACCTTGTTTGTTTTATGAAGGGTGAAGGTTTTTTAGGAAAATGCCAACATGTATCATGCCGATGATTTGAATGGTTTACAGAGTCGCCAGTTGGTAGATTTGAAATGGTTGTACCAACTCAACTGAGTTTTATTTGAAAGTAGGCCCAATTGCTGGACACTGTCGAAACTTGATCTTTGAAACAAAAGTTCTAAGTTCGTGGGCTTGGTTAAGTGGGGGGAAGGTGTTAGGCACACCCCAACTCCCGTGGAACATGGTACCACATCTTTTCAATATTTTCCTTTTTATTTGCAATGTGTGTGTGAATGCTGGAAGAAATTGGGCCTACGTTTGATTGTTTTGAAAGTAGTGCTTTGCTTCATTGAACCTATATACGAAGGGTTTGATTTGATTTACAAAAGTTCTTTTTTAGACAAGATATGAAAATGATGTTTTGTAAGGTGGTTTTCAAACCCCTACGCTCTCATAGGAATAGAAGCTTATTGATACTTGCATTTTATCTTTTCAGCCTTTGGGCTCAATTTGAATGGTTATTGACAGGCTGCGAAGCATCCTCGACCATAAAATATATACAAGTGTCGATCTTCTCATGGGCATGACAGCCATTGGAGTGACTCTAGCACGACAAACCATTATTTCATTATGTTTGAGACTTTAAACCCGGATAACCGTTTTAAGGTCCTTTGGAGGTACATTTTTATAGAAAAACTGGCAGGGTACATTTGTAATGCGGAGATTGTCCATCATGGGAATCAGATTCTGATCAGTTTGATCATGAATCCCACATTCCTAGGCTCACAGAGGGAGACCAAGAGAACCTGCTCAGCACAGATATTTGTAGAAAATATATATTTACACCTAGACGTCGCAAAAACCAAGGATTCATCAGTCAAATCCTGGCATGCGCGTGGCCAAAGCTTCTCGTTCCCACTAGATAGCGATCTAAGGGCCACGAGGTCACTTCAATAATGAATAAAACTAGAAAAAAACTAGATTTAAATAAATCTTAGCCATTCTAGCTTCCCGGTTCTGGTTGGACCTATTTTGAACCGTTTGGAAGGTAGAAAGGGCTAGATTTAAAGAAATATAGTTCGCCAAATGGATATCAGTGCTAATTCATATCAAATGAATATTTAAAATAGGAATTTAATCACAATGAATAAAGAATATATATAATTATATATACACGAAAGCTGTAAAGGGCGGTTGGTTTCCACTCTTAGGCCCGAATAAAAATGTAAATATATATATTTATAAAAGCAATAAAGAGCCACGAAATGATCCGGGCTCAATAGAATGGATATATATATATATATATATAATTATATAAAAGCTGTAAAAAGACCACGGAGTGATCCAGGCTCGATAGAATTGATATATATATATATATATATATATATATATATATATGAAAGCTGTAAATGAGCCACGAATTTATCCGGGCTCGACGAAATGTAAATATATATATATATATATATATATATATATTATAAAAGCTGTAAAGTGTTATAAATTTATCCAGGCTCAACAGAACGAATATATATATATATATATATATATATATATATGTGTGTGTGTGTGTGTGTGTGTATAAAAGCTGTAAAGGGCGATAAATTTTCAATCCTATGCCCGGACTTGAATATAAATGTTAATATATACAGTTAGTATATATATATTAAATCAATAAAGGTCACGAATTAGCAATTCAGGCCAAACAAAGTCAGAAAAATTTATATATATATATATATATAGATATAGTTATATATATATATAAGTAGTAGCTACCATGGATTTGCCATCTGAGCTTGACATAATTGAAAATTTAGTATATATATAGTTAAATATATACATAAAAAAGTTAAAAAGGCCACGAATCACCGATCCAGGCTGTGCAAGTTAGTAGTCATATGCATATATATATATATATATACATAAAAGCGAGTAAAAGCCACGGATTGTTGATCCAGGCTGTGAAAATGCGAAAAAACGTATATATGTACTAAAATGTACTAAAAAGTACACAAAAACGGCCACGGGACTGAGTTCTGGACAAAACCAGAAGATGAAACTTTACGTGCACGTGTATAAATATGTAATGATGTAGAAAACAAGTTCTGATCGTAAAATACATACAATGGACTGCTACATGGGCTTTTTACCACTTCGTAGGGTTTAAAAGGGTGTTTCCATCGGTTAATTTTTGGTATGTTGTAGTATGTGATTATACCTACGTGTTAGTGTTATAAAATCTAGGTTTGGAGTACTAGAAGTCGGGTTAGGAAACGAAATGGGCGGAGATTCAGAGCGTTTTCTATTTTTATTTTTTTTGGCAAGAAGGAGCACTTGTATTTAAAGACCTGATGGAAGCGGGCCTATCTACCTACTGCTCCACGTGATAGGGCTCACATGGTGGGTCACGTCGTCTCGAAGTACATGCACTCCGAGCAACGCGATGTCAAGTTTGAAATTTTCTAACATTTGATCGGAGCGTCCGTTTAAGGCGTGCTATACCTTTCTGGAAAGCTCTCACTGAGAGCGTAATAATGACATGGGACTAAACCTTTTCCAAGTCCAAGAAGACGGGTTCATAATCGGGTCTTCGTTTCTTCGCAGTTTGTCCGTTGAGCTGTATTGTGTTGTTTTCACTCGGGATCAATGTTATGGTTCTTTCTGACCTTGATGGCATCAATTCAGTTTGATTTTGACTGGATTTGCTTTAAGTTAGTAACATGATCATTTTTCCCCTCCAGGGGTTATCTCTTGTGTTGGCACGGTCTTCGACTGTCTTCCCAGGGTTGTCTTTTAGGTTTTGATCCCAGCTGACTCTGTTTGTCCTCAGGGTTATCTCCGAGGCTGACTTGGTTTCCCAGGGTTGTCTTGGGGGATGATATGATGCTTCGGCGTTGTCTCCGAAGTTGATTTGGTTTCTTGGGTTGTGACGGGGGCTTGACATGACCTCCCGAATTGTGTCCGAGGCTGAATTGGATCTCCCGGTGTTGTCGCCAGGGTTCTTGGACATCCCGGTATTGTGACCGGGGCTGGACTTGACATCCCGGTGTTGCTGGGGATGAGTTGACTTCCCAGTATAGTGACCGGGGCTGAGTTGACATCCTGGTATTGTGAGTTGACATTTAGATATTGTGATCGGGGTTGAGTTGACATTTTGGTATTGTGATCGGGGCTGAGTTGACATCCCGGTAATGTGACCGGGGTTAAGTTGACATCCCGATATTGTGACTGGGGCTTAGTTGACATCCCGGTATTGTGACCGGGGCTGAGTTGACATCCTAGTATTATGACCGGGGCTAAGTTTACATCCCGGTATTGTGACCGGGGATGAGTTGGCATCCCGATATTGTGATCGGGGTTGAGTTGGCATCTTGGTATTATGACCAGGGCTGAGTTGACATCCCAGTATTGTGATCGGGGTTGAGTTGACATCCCGGTATTCTAATCGGAGCTGAGTTGACATCCTGGTATTGTGACCGAGGTTGAGTTGACATCCGTATATTATGACTGGGGTTGAGTTGACATCCCGGTATTGTAACCGGGGCTAGGTTTACATCACGGTATTGTGACCGGGGCTGAGTTGACATTCTGGTATTATGATCGGGGCTGAGTTGACATCCCGGTATTATGACCGGGGCTGAGTTGACATCACGGTATTTTGACCGAGGTTGAGTTGACATCCCGGTATTGTAACCTAGGCTGAGTTGGATCTCCCGGTGTTGTCGTCGGGGTTTCACTTTGTTTTGACCTTTCAGTGTTGTCTCCGGAAGATAAAAGACAATTTCGCCATCCTGCATCGTTAGTAACA
The DNA here is from genome assembly GCA_020205555.1 of Panax stipuleanatus. NCBI lineage: Eukaryota > Viridiplantae > Streptophyta > Magnoliopsida > Apiales > Araliaceae > Panax > Panax stipuleanatus. The sequence goes on along the minus strand of CM035119.1, from coordinate 11,247,798 downwards.
ACAATGAAAAAATTTGAGTGTCTACACTCCTTTTCCAAGAAGGCAGCATGTTTCGCACCAAATACCTTTTGATCAGTTGGATGATAGAAATAATACCCTTGTGTTTCTTTAGGGTATCCCACAAATCTACACTTGTCGGATTTAGTCTGTAACTTATCATTTTCAAACTTTTTGACATAAGTTGGACAAACCCAAGTCTTAACATGCTTAAGATTTGGTTTCCTCCATTTCCGCATCTCATATGTGGTCTTTGGGACGGATTTGGTAGGCATCTTGTTAAGTAGATACGCAGTCGTTTCTAGGGAATAACCCAGAAGGAAATTGGAATATCGGTAAAACTCATCATGGAAAGAACCATGTCCAACAATGTTCGATTTCTCCTTTCAGATACTCCATTTAACTCTGGTGTTCCTGGTGGAGTCCATTGTGAGACTATACCATTATCTTTGAGACAATTGTGAAACTCACTGCTTAAGTATTCTCCACCTCGATCTGATGGAATAATCTTAATACTTTTGCCAGTTTGTTTCTCTACTTCACTTCTGAACTCTTTAACTTTTCAAATGATTCAGATTTGTATTTCACTAAATACACATATCCAAATCTTGAGTGATCATCAGTGAAAGTAATAAAATAAGAATACACCCCTGTGCATTCGTTGTCATAAGTCCACAAACGTCTGTGTGAACCAACGCTAACAACTCTGTAACTCCTTCTCCTTTTCCACTAAAAGGAGATTTAATCATTTTACCCATGAGATAAGATTCAAAAGTTGGATATGATTCATAATCAGATAGCTCTAAGAGTCCATCCTTATGCAACTTGGATAATCTTGTTTCATTCATATGACCGAGTCTACAATGCCACATATAGGTATAATTAACATCATCTCTTTTCCTTATCTTAGTTTGTTCAATTTGAAATATATTTTCATGCAAGTTAAGTATGTAAAGTCCATTTTGCAAATTACCAACATCATATAAAACATTGTTATTATAAATAGAACAACTGTTGTTCTTTATTATAATGTCATATCCATCCACATCTAATACAAAAATAGAAATAATGTTTCTAATGATATTGGGAATAAAATAACAATTATTTAAATTAATGGACTTTCCCGTAGGCAGTTCTAAACAATAAGTTCCTACAGCTAATGCAGCAATCTTTGCTCCATTTCCCACACGTAGGATAACCTCATCCTTGTTCAGCTTTCTACTTCTGATTAGTCCCTTCATAGTATTACATATGTGAGAACCATAGCTGGTATCCAATACCCAAGTAGAATTTTGACTTTTTGAAAAATTAATTTCAATCATAAACAAATCTTGATTAGGAGTCGAAGCTTCTTTAAGCTTCTTCTGCTTTTGTTCTGCAAGGAAATCCTTGCAGTTCCTCTTCCAGTAACCCGACTTATTGCAATGAAAGCACATTCCTTTGCTATCTGAATCATGTTTCTTATTATCCTTTACTATCGCCTTGCCCTTAACCTTCTTAGATTTCTTCTTTTGAGAAGATACCTTGGGCCTCTTCCTTTTCTTGGAAGAATCATCCACCATTAAGGCATGGTTCTTCTTGGATGGAAAGTGACTTTCAGCAGTTTTCAACATGTTAAGTAATTCAGGAAAACTAACATCCAACTTATTCATGTGAAAATAAATAACAAATTGTGAGAAGTTCTTAGGGAGTGACTGCAAGACTAAATCTTGGCTCAACTCCCCAACCGTGGCGAACCCAAGCTGTCCAAGGCGTTCAATCAGATTGATCACCCTTAGGAAATGAGTCTCAATGGCAGTGCCCTCGGTCATCCGAGATCGGAAGAGCTCCTTAGATATCTCATATCTAGCAGTCCTACTTTGTTCACCATACAACTCCTTGATGTGAATCAACATAGTAGGAGCATCCATGTTTCCATGCTGACGCTGAAGCTCGTTATTCATGGATGCGAGCATGATGCATTGAGCCACAGATGCATCATCTTGCCACTTCTCTATAGGGGCAATCTCTTCCTCGGAGGTTGTGTCTGCAACAATTGCAGGGATATGCAAATTTAGGATAGAAGAAATCTTTTCAGCAGTGAGAACTATTCTAAGATTCCTGAAGCAGTCCGTATAATTTGTTTCGGTCATTTTATTAGCATCAAGTATGCTACGCAGTGAAATTAGTGATTTCGACATTTTTAAATTTTTACATGTGAAAAGACAACATTTTAGGAAACATTCATTTAATTAATTAACATACCAAAATAAATTAGGTCTTATTTTAAATTGGTATCTCCCACTATTTTCTTCAAACTATATTACCCTCACTTATATAGTTGTCAAAATCTAATTAAAGATTTATTAGTGATATTAAGGATCCCATTTTAAATGTATATAGCCATGTGGAAAACACAACAAACTATATATAAATAAATAAGTAAACAATTCTTTGTCAATTACATCAACATATAACTCCTTTTATTTTACCTCTCAGATTATTTTGATCAAGTGGTAACACATCTGAATAAAAATTATTTGAGTTAAGTCCAACCTAGCACTTCCATATATTCAAATTTTTTTATCCTTGTAAAAAACAGAACAAAATAATACTGTTCATTTTTCTTTATAAGCATCAAATGTGATAAATTAATATCTTAAATACTTAATACTTGCCTTGTGGAAAACACAAAAAACTCATATTAAATATTTAATGCTCTATTAATTTTATCATGCTAGAAGTCGACGTTAGATATTCCAAAAATCTTTGAACACTTTAGACTTAAAATAGTTTTTTGAGGGGTTTGTTATTATTAGTCTCATCTTGTTTAGCGCGCATACACACACACACACACACACACACACACACACATATATATATATATATATATATATATATATATATATAATACGTGTCATTTTATTAAAACATGCGAAGCATGTTTGCATAAAATATAATATATATATATATATATATATATATATATATAATACTAGCATGCACATATAGAATACAATATTCTAACCGGATTGATTATGGAGTTTTATTCTAGTTTGGTTCACTAAAGCCATCAAGTGAACCAAAAGGTCAAACCTAGGAGTGCAAGAATTAAATTTAAACAGAACTATTACATTTAAACCCGGGCTCCATTACAAACGGGTCTTCAAGCGCTCCTTGCTCCTTGGTCTCCAACTCTTCAAGATAATTCTAACTAATCATATTACATAAACTATTTAATTTAAATAGAAATATTGGTTAGCAGTCAAGAGAAAGTATATAGGAGAGAGATAGAATTTTACATCTAAAAAAATTAGAGAAGATGAGGTACGCAGACTCCATTTAATAAAACACATTCACTCAAGCATTCAAATAAAATAAAATCTAATCACATTGGTCAATAGTCCATAATTAACCCCATTTATTTTTATACATATCATACATATGCATCAATAAACACATTCATCTCATGAATAATATATTCATTCCATATATGTATCAATATCAATTAATGGGCAAACGCTTTGCTAATATTTAGTTTTGAAACAAAATAAACTCTTTTATTTTAATCAAAACCCAAATCCAAATTAAACTCCTTAAATTTATATAACAATCTGAAATCATATTTCAAATAAAATAAACTCCTTTATTTCAAACTTTTATCAATTAAATAAACCATTTATTTCAATTGAAGGAAAAAATTAAAATTTCAGTTTAGGTCCAGTGGGCTGGTGTAGCTGCGCCCAGAATGAACTGGGGCTCTGCGCAGCTGCGCCCAGTCGCAGAACCAAATAAAATGTTTGTTGCCCAAAATCCGATCCAATCGCATATGATACATACATGGAATCACAAAGATTGATAATTAGCACAAGATTATACTCTGATACCACTGTTGGGTTTGCTAGAAACGCACACATGCAACCATATTACATATAAACGAAGCGGAAGCGTAATAAAATATGATTTTAAAAATTTATTGCAAACCATAAACCATGATCATAACTTGTGCTTGATTATCAATCTATAAAAGAGTAGAAGATCAGAATTATACCCTTTTAAATCGAGCTTCCACAGGTACGAGTTCTCCTCCAATTTGAATCTACGAGATTGGATCCTTTCCTTTTATCAATGCAAGTCACCCAAGCGTTTGGCCTCTAGACGTGATCCACCAAGGAAGAGTAATTGTTTAAGAAGAAGGGTAGTTAGCTAAACCCTAGTTTTTCTATTCTTTGTAGAAAAGGAGTACTCTCCAACAATTGAAATTACATTAACTGATATCTAGCATAAGACTCCTCATATAGTTATATATATATATATATATATATATATATATCAACCCCTTCTAATCCAATTAGAAATAGGGTTTTATTTAATTAATTAAACTCCTTTAATTAATTAGGCTTCCCAACATATTGTGAATAATTAATTAAACTCTTTTAATTAATTTGCCTCCTAATCTTATTAGGAATAAATGAGAGTACTAATATTAAATTAATTCCTAAACTCCTTTAGAAATTAAAATTATAATAATTATAATAATATTAATAAGACTCCTCTTATTAATTTATATTTAATATTTCTAAAATATTAAATAAAAAATAGTAAGCTATTTAATTTATTCTATCACCATATATTAAATTAATTACACTTAACATATTATTACGATGATGACATTACCTTCTTAAATAATTATTCTTCCTTTTATGGTATGACCCTTTAGGTTCTCCATATTAAATCGATTGTGAATAAATTAATTAGAACAATTCTAATCTTATTTAAATAAATAAATTAAATTAATAATTTATTTAAATAAATAATATTTATTCTACAATAGGGATAAGCCTCCCTAGCGATCAACGACTTTTCAAATAATATAGATGTCAACATTAATCATAAAAAAAACCCTTGAGTTAGTAGTTACCGTACAATTCAATCTTTCCACCATACAATGTCTCAATTAAATATAAGACATGGAATTACTGTCATGCCTTATTTTATTTAATTATATGTATTTCGATCAGAAAATGTACAACTCCAAATAATGCAAATTAGAAACTCCTTTCTAATTTCATTCCACCTTGGCCAAGGATTCCTGGGTTGTCATTTATCGAATCACACATGACATATCTCTTCTTTTACTAGAAGTGTTAGATTCTTTATTGATCATTCATTATCTCCATATATAAATTATTACACCCAGGTATCCCCTTTGATATATCCTAAAGGTCTTTAAGAATAAGTCAAAGTATAATTCATTATACACAAGATACTATGATGATCTCAAATCTAAGAATCACTTGTATTAGTATCACATTAGGAATTTCTATTGACAGGAGAGTAAAACTCCATTAGATATTCCTTAGCAAGTCACGTTTAGTGTACTTATTCTCTAACAAGTACCTACATACTTGCTTTAGTGTCTCCATACAAATGATCATGAGATCAATCATCCTCATCCAATGAGCAATCCACATATGTACCAATCTATCCGAATTTATTAATCCCCCTTTTTGGTAATCCATCGATTGAAAACTATTTTAGTTTTAAGCTATCTAAGAATTTAGATCTCATTAGCATGATCAACATCATGATTCTAAAAGCATTCCTTAAAACTATGGGTTATTTGCATATTATAAAAACAGCATCATGTAGATAATTAAATGCTTTTAATAAATGAATACTTTTATTAATAAATAAATAAATAAGATCGTTTTCAAAGTATATGCTTTATCATCATACATGATTGGCTTGTATGCATACTACTTTCATCAGAAACAACCTTTGAGGAAGAGATTGCTACTTTTAGAAAGTGGCAAGATGATGCATCCATTGCACAGTTCATCATGCTCGCATACATGAGTAACGAGCTACAGCGTCAGCACTAGAAAATGGATGCATATTCTATTTTGTTGCACCTAAAAGAATTATATGGTGATCAAAACAGAACTACTAAGTATCAGATATCTAAGGAGCTCTTCCGATCTAGCATGTCCGAGGGCACTACAGTTGAGACTCATTGTCTAAAGTTGATTAATCTAATTGAACAACTGGAACAATTAGGGTTCAACATGGATGGGTAGTTAAGTCAAGATTTAAACTTGCAGTCACTCCCGGACACCTTCTCATAATTTATTGTGAATTTCCACATGAATAAGTTGAACGTCAGCTTTCCTGAGTTACTTAACATGTTCAAAACTGCTGAAGGTCACTTCCCATCTAAGCGGGACCATGTCTTAGTGATAGATGATTTTTCAAAGAAAAAAAAGAGGCCTAATGTATCTTCTGAAAGGAAGAAAAGCAAGAAGGCAAAGGGCGAGGTGAAAAAAAATGACAATAAGAAACCTGATCCAGACAGCAAAGGAATATACTTCCATTGCAACAAGTCGGGTCAGTAGAAGAGGAGCTGCAAAAAGTAGCTTGTGAAACAAAAGTAGAAGAAGCTTGGAGAAGCTTCAAGTTTGTTCATGATTAAAATTAATTTTTTTGAAAGTCATAATTCTACTTCGGTATTGGATACCGGCTGTGGTTCTCACGTATATAATATTGTGCAGGGACTAGTCAGAGGTAGAAAGCCGAACAAGGATGAGGTTGTCCTACGAGTGAGAAATGGAGCGAAGGTTGCTGTATTAGTTGTAGGGACTTATTGTTTAGCACTGTCTACATGCAAGTCCATTACTTTAAATAATTGTTATTTCATTCCAGTTCTTATAAGAAACATTATTTCAATGTTTGTATTGGATATGGATGGGTTTAAAATTATAATAAAGAACAACAGTTGTTTTATTTACAATACGAATGTCTTATATTATGTTGGTAAACTGTTGAATGGACTTTACATACTTGACTTGCATAAAAATATACTTCAAATTGAATAAACTAAGAAATGGAAAAGAGATGATGTTAATTATAGCTTTATGTGGTACTGTAGACTCGGTCATATCAATGAAAAAAGATTATCCAAGTTGCATAAGGATGGACTCTTAGAGCTATCTGATTATGAATTATATCCAACTTGTGAATCTTGTCTCATGGGTAAAATGACTAAATCTCGCTTTAATGGAAAAGGAGAAAGAGTTACATAGTTGTTAGCGTTGGTACACACAGGCGTGTGTGGACCTATGACAACGAATGCACGAGGAGGGTATTCTTACTTTATTACTTTCACTAATGATCATTCAAGATTTGGATATGTGTATTTAATAAAATACAAATCTAAATCTTTTGAAAAGTTCAAAGAATTCAGAAGTGAAGTAGAGAAACGAACTAGTAAGAGTATTAAGAGTCTTCGATCGGATCGAGGAGGAGAATATTTAAGTGGGGAGTTTCTTAATTGTTTCAAAGAAAATGGTATAATCTTATAATGGACTCCACCAGGAACACCACAGTTGAATGGTATATCTTAAAGAGAAATCTAACATTATTGGGCATGGTTCGATCCATGATGAGTTTTACCAATCTTCCAGTATCATTATGGGGCTATGCCCTAGAAGCGGCTACAAACATACTAAATAAGGTCCCCTCAAAATCCGTCTCCAAGACTCCATATAAAATGTGGACAGGGAGGAAACCTAGTCTTAAGCATGTTAAGATTTGGGGATGTCCAGCTTATGTGAAAAAAGTTTCAAAATGATAAGCTTGGGATAAGATCTGATAAGTTCACATTTGTGGGATATCTTAAAAAAATTTTAGGATACTATTTGTACAATCCAACCGAGCAAAAAGTGTTTGTTGCGAAACACGATGCCTTCTTGGAAAAGGATTTTACCCTTGAAGGGGCTAGTGGAAGGAAAATAGATCTTGAAGAAATTCAAGAACCACAAACCACTACAGATCAAGTGGATGAACCTGTCCAAGTAAAACAACCTACTATACAACACCCTATTTGTAAATCTGGAAGGATATCGAAGATACCTGATAGGTATGAATTCGTTATAGAGGATGACGATGAGGTACGCATCATGAATGATATTAATCCATTGAATTACGAACAGGCTATGAGTAGTAAAGACTCAAAGAAATGGTAAGAAGCCATAAAATCAGAGATGGACTCCATGTATAAAAACCAAGTATGGACTTTGGTTTTAGCACCTGAGGGCATTAAGCCTATTGGGTGTAAATGGGTCATTAAGAGAAAGATTGGAGAGAATGGCAAGGTAGAGACCTATAAGGCCAGACTGGTTGCAAAAGATTTTAAACAAAGGAAAGGAATTGACTATGATGAAACCTTCTCACTAGTAGCTATGCTCAAGTCCATTTCAATTTTACTTGCTATTGCAGCTTATAACGCCTACGAGATCTGGCAAATGGACGTGAAAATGGCCTTCCTCAATGGGAAACTTGAGGAGGATGTGTATATGACACAACTAGAGTGTTTTGTTTCAACGGTTGGAACAAACCAAGTCTATAAGATACAACGATCTATTTATAGATTGAAGCAAGCTTCTCGAATGTGGAACATCCATTTTGATGAGATAATCAAAGAGTTTGATTTTTTCAAAAATGAGGATGAATCATGTGTGTACAAGAAAGTTAGTGGGAGCGTTGTATCATTCTTTTAACTATATGTTGATGATGTATTACTGATAGAGAATGATATTCTTATGCTACAGTCGATTAAAATTTGGTTATCTAAACACTTCTCCATGAAGGACTTGGGAGAAACATCCTATATTTTGGGGATAAAGATCTATAGAGATAAATCTAAAAGGATTCTTGGCTTGTCCCAAGGAACATACATTGACACGATGCTAAAGAGGTTTAGAATAGAAGATTCTAAGGAAGGTCTCATGTTGATGAGCCATAGAATACATCTCTCCAAGAAACAGGCCCGAAAGACACCTGAGGAGAGAGACCGTATGAGTAAGATACCTTATGCTTCAGCAATAGGATCTATCATGTACGGTATGATATGTACTAGACCGGATGTCACTCTAGCACTTAGTGTAATAAGAAGATATCAGTTGAATCCAGGAGAAGAGCACTGGAAGGCAATGAAAAATATCCTAAAGTACTTAAGAAGAATTAAGGATGTATTTCTTGTCTACGATGGGTCTGAATTGAAACTAGAGGGCTATAAAAACTCAAGTTTTTAAACAGAACAAGATGACAGTATATCCATTTTGGGGTATGTATTTACCTTAAACGGTGGCACAATGAGTTGGAAAAGTTCCAAGAAGCAAGCAGTTGCTAATTTAGTGACAGAGGCAGAGTACATAGCTGCAAGTGATGCTGCAAAGGAAGCTGTTTGGATGAAAAAGTTCATAATTGAACTTGGCGTGGTTCCTAGCATTAGAGGAGCAGTACCTTTATTCTGTGACAACACCAGAGCTGTTGCACAGGCCAAGGATCCCAGGTATAATCAGAAATCCAAACACGTGTTGCGGCGGTTTCATTTGATTAGAGAGACAATTGAAAGAGGAGATGTCACCCTAGAGCTTGTGGATACTCAAAATAACATTTTATATCCATTTAATAAAGCTTTAACACAACAACAGTTTGATCGTCACTTAGAAAAGATAGGTATGAGATACCATGGCAATTGGCTTTAGTGCAAGTGAGAAATTGAAAGTAGTATGCATGTAAGCCAATCATGTATGATAATAAAGTATATACTTTATAACAATCTTATTCATTTATTAATAAAAGAATTATTTATTTAAAGGTTTTTATATTATCTACATAATGTTGTTATATTTAAATGTAATAAACCCATAGTTTTAAGCAAAGCTTTTAGAATCATGATGATGATCATGCTAATGAGATCTAAACTCTTAGACAGCTTAAAACTAAAATAGTTCCCAATTGATGGATTACTAAATATGGGATTAGTGAATCCGGATATATTGGTTCATACGTTGCTTGCTCTTTAGAAGAGGATGATCGATCTCATAATCATTTGTGTGGAGACACTAAAGCAAGTATGTAGTGAAAGTAGTATGCATACAAGCCAATCATGTATGATGATAAAGCATATACTTTGGAAACGATCTTATTTATTTATTAATAAAAGTATTCATTTATTAAAAGGCATTTAATTATTTACATGATGCTGTTTTTATAATATGTAAATAATCCATAGTTTTGAGCAATTCTTTTAGAATCATGATGTTGATCATGTTAATGAGATCTAAATTCTTAAAAAGCTTAAAAACTAAAATAGTTCCTAATCGTTGGATTACTAAAAACGGGATTAGTAAATCCGGATAGATTGGTATATATGTTGCTTGCTCATTAGAAGAGGATGATTGATCTCATTTTCATTTGTGTGCAGACACTAAATCAAGTATGTAGGTGGTTATTAGAGAATAAGTACACTGAACGTGACTCGCTAAAGAATACCTAATGGAGTTTTACTCGCATATCAATGGGAATTCCTAATGTGATAGTAGTACAAGTTATCCCCGGACTTAAGATCATCATAGTATCTTGTGTGTAATGAATTATACTTTGACTTATTCCTTAAGACCCTTAGGGTCTATCAAAGGGAATGCTTAGGCGTAATAAGTTATATATGGAGATACTGAATGATCACTAAAGAATCTACCACTTCTAGTAAAAGAAGGGATATGTCTTATGTGATTCGTTAAATGACAACCCAGAAGTCCTTGGCAAGGTAGAATGAAATTAAAAAAGAGTTTCTAATTTGTATTATTTGGAGTTGTGCATTTTTTAATCGAAATATATATAATTAAATAAAATAAGTCTTGACAGAAATTTCATGTCTTATATTTAATTGGAACATTATATGGTGGAAGGATTGAATTGTACGGTAACTATTTACTCACAGATTCTTTTATGATTAATGTTGAAATCTATATTATCTGAAAAGTCGTTGATCGCTATGGAGGCTTATCCATATTGTAGAATAAATAGTATTTATTTAAATAGATTATTAGTTTAATTTATATCTTTAAATAAGATTATAATTGTTCTAATTGATTTATTCACAAACGGTTTAATATGGATAACCTAAAGGGTCACACCATAAAAGAAAGAATAATTATTTAAGAAGGTAATGGAATAATCATAATAATATATTAAGCGTAATTAATTTAATCTATGGTGATAGAATAAATTAAATAACTTAATATTTATTATTTATTTTGGAAGTATTAATTATAAATTAAAAAGAGGAGTCTTATTAATATTATTACAATGATTATTATTTTAATTTCTAAATGAGTTTAGGAATTAATTTAATATTAGTACACTCTCAATTATTCCTAATGAGATTAGGAGGCAAATTAATTAAAAAATAATAATTAATTAATCCCAATGTGTTGGGAAGCCTAATTAATTAAAGGAGTTTAATTAATTAAATGTAACCTAATTTCTAATTAGATTAGAAGGGTTAACTAATATCTATATAAGAGGAGTCTTATATTAGATATTAGTAGAGGTAATTTCAATTGTGGGAGAGTACTCCTTTTATATAGAGAATAGAAAAACTAGGGTTTAGCCAACCACCCTCCTTGAATAATTTCATCTTCCTTGGTGGATCACCTCTAGAGGCTAAACACTTGGATGACTAACGTTGATCAAAGGAAGGAATCAATCTAGGATATTCAAGGAGATCACGAAGAGCAAGGAGCTGAACTCGTACCTGCAGAAGCTAGTTTGTACAAGGGTATGATTCTGGTTTATCCTTTTCTTTCTATTGATTGATAATTGAGCACAAAGCATGATCATGGTGAGGGTTTGTATAAAATTTTAAAACCTATTTTATCGCGCTTTCGTCTTTATTATGTAATTTGATTACATGTATGCATAACATACAAACCCAACAGTGGTATCAGAGCCTAACTTTGTGCTAATTATCAATTTATGATTCCATGTATGAATTAATGTGAGATTGGATCGAATTTTCTGGACAAAAATCAAAGTCTGTTGTTTCTGGTACGCAGCGCGGCCGCGCCGCGTCCCAGTTCATTCTAGGCGCGGGCGCTCCTGTCTTCAAAACTAAAACCGACGAACAGCGCGGTCACGCTGCGTCCCAATTCATTCTGGGAGCAGGCTCACCACTCTGCAAATTTTGAAAATTTTACTTTTCATCAATTAAAGTAAATGTTTTATTTAATTGATAAATGTTTAAAATAAAGATGTTTATTTTATCTGAAATATAATTTCAGATTGCTAAAAATTAAAGGAGTTTATTTTGGATTTAGTTTTTGATTAAAATAAAAGAGTTTATTTTGTTTCAAAACAAAAATTTAGCAAACGTTTGCTTATTAGATGATATCGATGCATATATGGAATGATTTTATTATTCATGAGATGAATGTTTATTTATTGATCTATATGTTGATGTGTATGATAATAAATGAGGTTGATTATGGACTATTGTCCAATGTGACTGAATTTTATTTTAGTTGAATGCTTGAATAAATGGATTTTATTAAATGGGGTCTGCGTAACTCGTCTTCTCTAATTTTACTTGATGTAAAATTCTATCTCCGTTCTATGTACTTCATGTAGACACTCAAATTTTTTTGTTCCTATTATTAACACTGTAGGAGGGCAAGATTGTCTTTTTAAGTCAACCTCAGTCTCAATACCGGGTCATCAACTTAACCCCGATCTTAATATCGGGCCATCAAATAAACCCCAGTCTCAATATCGGGTTATCAAATCAACCCCAGTCTCAATACCGTGTCATCAAATCAACCCTGGTCTCAATACCGGGTCATCAACTCAACCCCGATCTCAATACAGTGTCATCAAATTAACCCCGGTCTCAATACCGGGCCAACAAATCAACTCCGATCTTAATACAAGGTCATCAAATCAACCCTGGTCTCAATACCGGGTCATCAAATCAACCCCGATCTCATTACCGGGCCATCAAATCAACCCCGATCTCAATACCGGGCCATCAACTCAACCCCGGTCTAAATTTCGGGCCATCAACTCAACCCCGGTCTCAATACCGGGTCATCAACTCAGACCCGCTCTCAACCCGAGAGGTACAGGTCAGCCCCGGTCTCAACTCGGGAGGTACAGGTCAGCCCCGGTCTCAACCCAGGAAGTACATGTCAGCCCCGGTCTCAACTCGGGAAGTACAGACTAGCCCCGATCTCAACCCGGGAGGTACAGGTCAGCCCCGATCTCAAACCAAGAGGAACAGGTCAGCCCCGGTCTCAGCCAGGGAAGTACAAGTCAGCCCCGATCTCAACCCAGGAGGTACAGGTCATCTCCGGTCTCATCCCGGGAGGTACAGGTCAGCCCTGGTCTCAACCCGGGAAGTACAGGTCAGCCCCGATCTCAACTCAGGAGGTATAGGTTAGCCCCGATCTTAATCCGGGAGGTACAGGTCAGCCCCGGTCTCAACCCGAGAAGTACATGTTAGCCCTGGTCTCAACGCGGGAGGTACAGATCAGCCTCGGTCGTAACCCATGAGGTACAGGTCATCCCCGGTCTCAACCCGGGAGGTTAGGTCAACTTTAGAACCAACCCTGAAGCATCACAACGTCTCTAGAGGAAAACCTGGAGTGACCAAGTCAATCTCAGAGACAACACTGAGGACAAACAGACTCGAATGGGATCCAAATCTTGGAAACATCCCCAGGAAGTTAACCGAAGGCCATGCCGACATTGAAGACAACCCCGGGAGGGGCAATATGATCATTTTACCAAATCAAAGCCGATTTGGTCAAACTAAAGCCAAATTGATGCCACCAAAGTTAGAACGAACCAGAACGATGATCCCAAGTGCAAACAGCGCAAGACAGCTTAACGGACAAACTGCGGGGAATCGAAGTCCTGGTTATGAACCCTTCTTCTTGGACTCGGAAAATGTTTTGTCCTATGTCATTATGATACTCTTAGCGAGGGATTTCCGGAAAGGTATCGTACGCCTCAAACGGACGATCCGATCAAAAGTTAGAAAGTTTTAACTTTGACCTCGCGTTGCTCGGAGTGCACGTACTTCGAGATAATAGAACCCGTCATGGGGCCCATGCCATGTGGAGCCGCACCTCTACCTGCGGCAACAGCAGGTAGAGTGGAGGGTCCCTGGCCTATATATAAAGGTGCACCCCCATCACATTTAAAGATTTTAGAAACGCTCTGAACACCTGCCCGTTTAGTTTTCTGACTATTTTGTTGTCTTTCAAACCCAAATTTTTTCACTCTAACACGTAGATATACCCACATACTACCACATATCAAAAAATAACTTGTAGATTCTGACGTGTAAAGCCTACGATTTGTCAAAAAAGCCCGTGTAGCAGTCCATTGTGAGTATTTTTACGATCAGCAAGTCAATACTACTTCTTCGCACTTTTATACACTTGCATATCAAGTTTGGTTTTCTAAATATGCCTGGAACTCAGTTCCGTGGCAGTTTTTGTCAACCTTTGGTACATTTTTGTACATAAAGTCATTTTCTGGCATTTCTACAACTCGGATTGACGATCCGTCGCTTCCGGCAGCTTTTATATACTTGCATCTTTGTTACTAGCAACTTCGCCGGACTGAGTTATCTTCTCAGTCCGGGTTTTTCTTCTTTTTTTTTTATATATATTTAACTGTATATATACTAACTTTTCAATTCTGTCAAGCCCGGATGTCAAATCCACGGTAGTTTACTACTTTTATATATAAATATGCATATATATATAAGCAGCCTTCACCACACTGGGTTATCTTCCCAGTCTTGGTTGACTACTTTTCTGTCACTATATATATATATATTTATATTTTAGTTTGGCCTGGATCATTCTGTGGCTTTTTTACTGCTTTTATATATAAATATGCATATATAAGCAGCCTTCACCACACTGGGTTATCTTCCCAGTCTTGGTTGACTACTTTTATGTCTCTATATATATATATATTTATATTTCAGTTAGCCCTGGATCATTCTGTGGCCTTTTTACTTCTTTTATATATAAATATCCATATATAAGCAACCTTCACCACATTGGGTTATCTTTCCAGTCCTGGTTTACTACGTTTATGTATATATTTATATTTCAGTTCGGGCACAGGCGTGAAAACCCATTGCCCTTTTTACTGTTTTTCTATATATATTTCAATTCTTTCCAGCCTGGATCATTCCGTGGCTTTTATACAGCTTATATATATATATATATATATATATATATATATATTTCAATTCTAGTCCGGGCACCGGTGTGAGAACCCATCGCCTTTTACAACTTTCGTATATATATATATGGCTTTACTCATTTTTTTATTAAATTGTTGCTTTAAATATTCATTTTATATGAATCGACAATGATATATCTGTGAGCGAACTAGATTTATTTAAATCTCACCAACTCTAGCTTTCAAACTGTTCAAAATAGGTCCAGACAGAATCGGGAAGCTAGAATAGGTGAGATTTATTTAAATCTAGTATTTTTCTAGTTTTAGTTGTAAAAGCAAACTCGCGGCCCTTAGATCGCTATCTAGTGGGAACGAGACGCGTCGACCATGTGCGAGCCAGGATTTACTGAATGAATCCTTAGTTATGACAATATTTAGATATATTTTTGTACAAATTTGAGCTGTGCAAGTTTATTGGCCTCTCTTTGTGAGCCTAGGAATCGTGGGATTCATGATTAAAAAGATTAGAATCTGATTCCCATGATGGACAAACTCCACTTTACAAATGTACCCTGCCAATTTTTTTATAAAATGTACATACCAAAGACCTTGAAATGAATATCCGAATTTAAGGTCTCAAAATAATGAGAACAATGGTTGGTCATGTCAGAGTCACTCCGATGGCTGGCATGCCCATGAGGAGACCGACACTTGTATATATTTTGTGGTCGAGGATGCTTCGCTACCTGACAATCACCATTCAAATTGTGCCTTAAGGTTGAAAAGATTAAACTAAAGTATCGATATGCTTTAATTTTAAGAATCTTTTCAAAAAGAGAAGCGTTTGTAAATCAAATCAAACACTTTTGCAAATCAATTCAAAGACTTTTTGCAAATCAAATCAAACCCTTCATATATACGTTCAACGATGCATAAACATGCTTTCCATCAAACATAGGCCCAATTTTCAAACAGCATTCACACACACACTTTACATTTTTAAGGAAAATATTGAACAGATGTGGTACCGTGTTCACACAGGAGTTGTGGGGTGTCTAACACTTTCCTCGCACTTAACCAAGTCCCCGAACTCAAAACTTTGTTTTCAAAGATCAAGGTTCAACAGTGTCCAACAATTGGGCCTCTTTCAAACAAAACTCGGTCGAGTTGGTACAACCATTTTAAATCTACCAACTGGCGACTCTGTAAAACTTTCAAATCGTTGACATGATATATTTTGGCCTTTTCCTACAAAACCCTTCAAAACCTTTTTTGCAATAAAAGAGTAAAGGTACATGTAACTTAGGAAGAGAGAAAGATCCGGGTTGTGACCTGACCCGCGGATTTTTTCTGACGTCGACAGGTGGCGACTCTGCTGGGGACAGTAGAGGGCTTAGGCCGCGTTCAAATCTTTTCAAACATTTCCCTTTCAAAACTACGTATGTGTGAATGCTGTGTCTTTATATTGAATGAATGTGTGAATGCTGCGTATTTACATTGAATGAATGTTAATGAATGCTTTCCTATTTTTTAGTGCTTCACACCCATATTAATGCTTCTGACCAATGTCATCATATGCATATGGTCAGGCACGATGTATGTGAATATATGTTTTGTGATTCCTCCTTCGAGAGGTAAAACCCGTCGGTGATAAGTAATGACTCTGGGGACGGCTAAGTCTCTGGGGGCTCATGAAAATGTACCACCCAGATTCGCTCCAGTTGAAAGATCGAATTAATTTCCCCTATAGTAGATTGCGATGATCTGGGGACCTTCATGACGAAAAAGCCGCGACTGTAGCCTAAGACAGGTCAGCCTTTTATTAACTAAATTCGATGGGAAGCTTCTTCATGCCTTTCTCTTTAAATTCAATGTCAATTTTTCAATTCCAATGTAAAGGAACACAATATAAATATCATAATAAAGATTTACATTCCTTGTCATATACATCCTGTCATCAAAAACAACAAACCTCGGTTTTGCAAGATAAGATTAAAAAACCACAAAAAAGTACATCATGGCATGCATCCTATCCCTAACTACTTCAGGAAATTGACACACCTACGTTTTGTTGTAGGTGAAAAATTGGTCCTGTCACTAGATCTAAGTCTAAGAAAGCACTAAGTCCAGCCACGGACATGACTTCTAGTGCTCAACTAGAATCCACCCCTGTATCTAGGGAAGAGTTTGAAGGACTAAAGAATCAGATAGCTGAATAGACCAGTTTTTTTAGAGAACAAAGCAAGGCCCTTAAAGGGAAGCAAGCCCAAGCTCACACAGAACCAGAAACACCTGGTGGTAGTGGTGGCGGTCAAGAGACTGAAAAGGCAGAGACTCAGATTCCTGGACCACAAAACCAAGACACAACCAACAAAATCCCTAAAATCACCTACCTCAACAAAGAGTAAGAAGCTGGTGACATTCTGAAGAAAGTACAACAGATGGAAGAAACTATCCGGTCTATAAAAGAGACTGGGACATTCGACAGTGTTAATTACTCTGACCTCTGTATATTCCCCGGGGCTCGTTATCCTGAAACATTTAGAACTCCTGATTTTGAGAAATATGATGGATTGGGAAACCCTTATACTCGCCTGAAAGTATTCATTGGAGAACTTAGATCCTATGCAGAGGACGAGAAACTTCGAATGCAGTTATTTCAGAAGAGTCTGACCGGAGAGGCTAGAGCCTGGTACGCCCATCTGGACAACTCTAAGATTCACAGTTGGGAAGAACTGGCACATGCTTTCCTCAGTCAGTATAGCTTCCAATCTCAGCTGGCTTCAGACAGATACCAGATAACCAAAATGAAGAAACAAAACACTGAATTATTTAGAGAATATGCCCAACGGTGGAGGCGGGTCGTAGCACAAGTCATTCCACCTACGAATGAGACTGAGATAGTCATGACCTTCATTGATATTCAAGAAGCTCCATATTATGAGAGGGTCCTAGCAGGCATAGGAAAATCGTTCTCTAAAGTGATCAAACACAACGATATGGCAGAAATGGGGCTCAAGTCCTAGAAGATAAAGGATCTAACTGCCCTCGAAGCTATTGTTAAGCATATCCAGTCCGAAAATTACGGGAGTAATCCCCGGAGGGTACACAAAAAGAAAGATGAAGAAGTGTCCTTAGTGTTACAAGGATAGAATCAAATTGGCGACTCAAACAGTATGCCCATTCAAAGGAGGAACTATACCCCTTTCCAAGCTCTAGCACAGCCTTCAAATCCTCCGTTCTAGAAAAATATGGAGGCCAGGCATCGAAGAACTTTCACCCCTCTAGGGGATTCACTCGAGAATGTTCTAAAGTTGTTGACGGCATAGAAGAAGGTTGTACAACTCCTCCCACCAACTAACATTGGTGGACGGAATTTGATCCAAGCAAGAAGTGTGCTTACCATTCCCGATGTCCGGGCCATAACACTCAAGACTGTTGGTCTCTCAAGCACAAAGTCCAAGACTTGATAGACAATGGAGAGATTGTTGTTACCAAACCAGAACAACCACACGCATGAGACAATTCCCTCCCTCAGCACAAAGAGGAGAGTGTCAACATGATCAACACAGGAAATGGAGAAGGATCTAAGTACCTCCAATATGTCAAAGAATCAACTCCATCCAGCTACAACAGCCTAGACAGCTAGGAAGTGTCGAAAAGGCAATTCCTTATAGAACAGGAGATTAGGTCTATCAAGGAACAAATTTAATAGTTAGCCGAACTGGTCATATACCAACATCAGATCACCAGGCAGCTGATAAACCAGACTAATCCGTCTGATGTAAATTCTCCCACACCAGAGATCAGTTGACCGGAGATTATTGCCTCGCAGATGAAGACACTATTTTTATTCCCACCGCGTGGAATCAAGATACAGTGGCTGTTGTTTCTTATGACAAGGAGTCATTCCTCAAACCCTTAGTACTGCCAGGGAAAGGGGTCCAAGAAACACAAAACCCTATGAATGTGGCCTTACCCGAGCCTTTAATTTTGCCCTTCAGACCTCAATATCCAATTATTAGTCTGAAGAGGATCCCATGGAACTACAGGAATGATGAAGGTTTCACCTAAAATAACATTGCCATAGTACCAAAGAATAATCCATTGTACCTGCCTCAGCGGGTGATCAAACCAGTCATCTAGGCCAAAGAAAAGGTGGCTGATGAGAAAATAGAAGATTTCCTCAACAAAATGGGACACAATGACATCAAAATAGTGAAAAGCTTGAAAGACGCACCCAAACAGATGTCCATCCTAGACTTGGTCTTATCCTTAGTAGATCATCGCAACATTCTAGTGAAAGTACTGTAAGAAGCCCATCTGCCACATACAGTGGATGCCGAGAAATTTTGTCACGTGGTAGAACACATTTTCAATAGCAATGTGATATCTTTCACTGACGATAATATCTCTGCAGAAGGGACATGCCATCTTAAGTCCCTGCATATAGCTGTAATGTCATCCGGGTATGTAATCGGAGCTGTGCTCATAGACGGAGGATCGTCCCTCAACGTATGTCCTTACGATACCTTGGAGAGGATAAAGATAAACCTGAACCGGATTAAAACCAGTCATGTGGTCATCCGGGCTTTCAATGGATCTCGCCGACAAGCTATGGGAGAAATAGAGCTTCCTCTAGAGATTGGTCCACACACTTTCTATGTGTCCTTTCAGGTGCTCAACATCGCCACCGGATACAACTTGTTGCTAGACAGGGCGTGGATCCACATGGCAGGGGCAGTGCCATCCACCCTCCATCAATAGCTCAAATATATTATCAATGGCAACCTCATCACGGCCAATGTCGAACCAAAATACCATGTCTGCACACAGGGTGATATGCCAGTGATTAGCTTGGATGCAGGGATTGAACTTGCAAGTTTTCAAGCCCTGGAGGTGAGTGATACTCATTATCTACCTATCCAAGAACCAGCCCTGAAACCAAAAGTCTCCACCGAGGTGATGATAGTAGGCCAGAAGATGGTATCTTTGGGTTTCCAACATGGATAAAGGTTAGGAAAGATTCAGCAAGGTATCAAGAGTCCAGTGCAAATCTAGAGTCAGACAGGGAGAGCCGGATTGGGATATTCATCCGGGTTAAGCCGCTGGAACACACACAAGCATCCTAAGGCTCATGCTTCCACAATGTTGCTGCCAAACCTTACGAGTGTCTAATGGGTGAAACCCATGAGGAAAATCCCAGCTGAGGTATCAACCATGTTATTTCCTCCCATTATACCAGCAAGTGAGAGAACAACTCCCGAATCCGAGATGGATAGCAAAAAGGGAAAAAAAATATCCTGTACAAAGGACGAGACTCATTTGCTAACATGCAGATTATCATAAACTACGAGGGTGTGAATGATGAAATCCCAGACAACGACGACGAGGATCAGAATCAAATTCCTCGCATCAAGAAGGAAAAAGGGGGCAGTTCAAAGAAAACCCAGACCCTATTATAAAGGATGTCTCTGTCATTATCCGAGAAGAGACAAATAATCACAAATTCTTTATCCTCCTTGTTCATGAGGATCTAACCCTGGATAACTGGAACAGTGTCCCTTGCCTCAATCAAAAAGGGTAAAGGGACAGATAGTCTGTCTGCCCTTTAAACATGCTTTCATTTACTGCTTACTTTTGAATGCACAGCTATAGCAGTAACTTTTGTCATGCTTTGCCAAATGATCTGTATATTTAATCAGTTGTATATATTGAAATAAAAGCATTTTTGTTTTCAGGACTCAAGCATTGGATGTGGTTGTCTCCGCTGGTGAGATGCTAACCTGTCAAAGTGACTACAACTTTGATGTAGAACTGAACTTTGACTTGATGGATATTGATCAAGAGGAGGACGATGACTATGAGGTGCCCGAGGAGATCAAAGAATGGGTCGAAGACAAACCCAAACCAAACCTCGACCATACACCACTATCAACATAGGAACCTCTGAAAACATCAAAGAAATCCAGATAAGCGTAGACCTCACACCAAACCAAAAAGCCAACCTGATTGAACTCCTAACACAGTTCCAGAATATATTTGCATGGTCACATGAAGACATATCTGGCCTGTCTACTGACATTGCCATCCATCGAATGCCCATCAAAGATGGATTCAAGCCAGTCAAACAAAAGCTCAGGCGATTGAAACCTGAATGGAGTCTGAAAGCTAAAGAAGAAGTTGTTAAACAATTCAAAGCCAGAATCATCATGGTATCAACCTAGCCGGAGTGGCTGTTAAACATAGTTCTGGTGCCTAAACTCAGAGGGAAGGTACGAGTCTGCGTGGATTACCGGGATTTGAACAAAGCATGTCTCAAGGACTATTTCTTAGTACCTTTCATCCACATCCTGATCGACAATACGGCGCATTATAACATGTATTCCTTCGTAGATTGCTTTGCTAGTTACCATCAGATCATGGTTGCTGAAGAGGACCGGGAGAAAATAGCTTTCATCACTCCCTGAGGAACCTTCTGCTATAGACGATTGTCCTTCAGCCTCATCAATGTCGGAGCCATATATCAGTAAGCCATAATAGCCCTATTCCATGATATAATGCACAAGGAGATAGAGGTCCATTTGGACGACATCATCAAATCCCGGAGGGAGGATGATCACCTAGACCATCTCAGGAAGCTGTTCAATAGGTTGCGTAAGTACAACCTCAAGCTAAATCCCGCCAAATGTGATTTTGGCATCAAATCAGGAAAGCTGTTGAGATTATTGGTGAGTAATTGAGGCATCAAGCTAGACCCTGTCAAGATCAAAGCCATCACTGAGATGCCAGTACCCCGAATAGAAAAAGAGATATGCGGGTTCCTGGGAAGGATCAACTTCATAAGCCTATTTATTTCCCAGCTCATAGCAACCTGTGAACCCGTATTCAAGCTACTAAGGAAGAATTCCTCCGCAAAATGGAATGAGGATTGTCAGAAAGCCTTCCTTACCATCAAGAAACAGCTGATTGAAGCACCAGTCTAGGTACCTCCGAGGGATGGAGTTCTCTTGTTCATGTACCCATCCGTCAATGCCAATGCAATGGGCTGCATGCTTGGACAGAAGGATGATAGTAGCAAGGAGAGAGGCATCTACTACTTCAGTAAAAGATTCAGCAGTGGTGAACAGAAGTACACCCTGATCGAGAAGATATGTTGTGCGTTAGCATGGGCCGACATGAGGTTACAACATTACCACCATGGGCACACGACCTACCTTATATCCCGCATGGAACCTTTAAAGTACATATTTAACAAGCCAATGTTAAATTATTGACTGTCCAAATGGCAGTTGATCCTACAACAGTTCGATATTATCTACATGACTCAGAAGTCAATCAAGGGTCAAGGCATTGCAGATCAATTAGCTGAAGCACCTTCGAGAGGGTTCGAGCCCCTGAAGACTTATTTCCCAGATGATGGAATCATGACAATTCAACAACTCCAACATGAGAATACAGTCCAACCATGGAAAATATATTTCGATGGAGCAGTAAACATGGAAGGTGCCGGAGCTGGGGCAGTCCTTATCTCTGGTACAGGAGAACAATATCCTGTGGCTACCAAACTTTAATTTGGCAACACCAACAACACAGCCGAGTATAAAGGATGGATAATGGGCTTGAAACTAGCCCAATCCATGGGTATCAAACATTTACTAGTCTTTGGAGACTCTGAGTTGGTCGTCAAACAAACCATTGGGGCATATCATACCAAAGAACTGCATTTGTTGCTCTATCATCGACAGGTCATCAAAATATCCCTGGAGTTTGAAGACATAACTTTCAGCCATATTCCTCTGGGTAGGAATGACTTCGCTGATGCATTGGCGACGTTGGCTTCATTAATCCGTATATCCGATTGGAGTGGATTTCCCTGCATCAAATTCATAAATCAGAAGGCCCCGACATACGGGAATTACATTAGAGACATATCAGATGAAGTACCCACTATCAAACAGCCTTGGTATCAAGACATCAAGGAATATCTCCGAGATGGATCTACACCCTTTAGGGCAAGCCAAACCGAGCGAAAGTAGATTCACAAGATGGCTATGAAGTTTTATATGAGCGAAGATGCACTGTACAAAAGGGATGCTGAAATAGGCCTGTTAAGATGCCTTGATAAAGAGCAAGCCCAGAGACTGATGGATGAAATCCACGATGGAGTTTGTGGTCCACATATGAGCGATCACCTACTGGCCAAGAAGATATTAAGAACAGGACATTATTGGATCTCGCTCAAAGCTGACTGTGATGATCATGTCAAGAGATGCTTTCAATGCTAAGTACTTGGAAATGCCATACATGCTCCTCCAAATGAGCTACACAACATGAGTTCACCATAGCCTTTCTCTATGTGGGGAATGGATGTGTTAGGTCCAGTAGAACCCAAATCCAACAATGGTCATCGATTCATCTTCACCATAATCGATTACTTTACCAAATGGGTTAAAGCTGCCTCCTTTCCCAAAGTCACCAAAGAGGTCATCATTGGTTTCATCAGAAACAATGTCGTTTGTCGATATGGACAACCGAAGGTGATCGTATCAGATAACGCCAAGAACCTGAACAATCAATTGATGAAAGAACTATGTAGTAAGTTCCACATCAAGCATCTCAATTTCGTCATCTATCGGCCCAAGAAGAATGGTACTGTCGAAGCGGCTAACAAGAACATTAAAAAGATCATACAGAAAATGTGACGCCCCCAAATTCAGACCGTCACGGATCTCGAATTCGGTTCGTCACGTACTAATTCTAATAATGACTAAATTATCAAATAATGGAATAACAGAATAAATTACATTGATATAACATAAATATTCTCGTCCCAAGTCTCGAAACTATTACTAATACACTTTCATAACTTAATCCAAATATATCTTAATACATAGCATTAATAAGTTTTAATACAACATAAAGGAAACATCCTAATATAGTAGAGCACAACTACATCATAGCCTTGCCTTCGTTCTCGTCCTGTCCTGGGGTTCCACCTTGCCCTGCCCTAACTGAAATGTTTATGGGAAGCAAGAGTGAGCAACAAATTTGCTCAGCAAGTAATATGCCAACAAATGTGAACAGGTGTATATACGGTCCTTAATCTCAAGGGTAAAACGGTAATTAATAGCTCAGGAATTCAAATAAGAATGTTGTGAACAAAATAATATCAATGACTTCCAAATCTATTTTGTGAAGTTAAATAAGAACCACTACTGGTCGGGAAGTTATTAAAAGATTCAAAGATTTCAACAATTTTCAAGTGATTGAATAGATATCACTGAGTGTCACTATGGACCAAGAATTAATAGAAGAATCCAATGAATTCAAAGTTTTAAGTTAATAAATACTGGATACTGAGTGGTCGCTAAGAACCACGAACTTCTACTAGAATCACCAAAAATATTTCTGGTAACCCAAACAAGTACAAATAAGGGATCAATCTACCGTACTTGGTGTTATGCATAACCTATCCTACCACTGTCCCGACTGTGACGCCCCCAGAATAGGTCCATTCAACCCAACCCATTCTGAGTCGCCAAATACATGGTACAGAATTCAAATACAAACTTTATATCATACGGTCGTGCAAAATACGACCACACAACTGTGAGTCTCAATACAAATATGTAGAAAATATTAAGATTCAAACTAAGTCCTCATTACAATTATTATCACACTATTTATCAGAAATAGTGAGGACTACTACTGCTCTAACTCGGACCATCACTCTGTCCCCCGACTAGTCCCCGCAACATTCTCATTTCCTGAAGAGGACAACAGATGAAAAGGGTGAGCTCAACTAGCTCAGTAAAGAATATTATGACTAAGATAATGGGAAACAAATTATCGTTAGTCTTCAACAAATAAGATAAAATATAATGGACAACCAACTTTAGATCAATATTCGCAGCGGAAATAACAAATCATTAGAAGAGTTAAGCAGAGAATCAAGTCTACTATCTTCTATGATTTAAAAGTCCATCATCAATATTTTATCCCTGTAACATCAATCAATATACATCTCGAATCAATATTCATCTTTGCACTACAGGCCAAAGATATTCATTTGTATCATCAGTGGTCATATGCATCTCAACACCTGTCATCTTTGCACTACAGGCCAAAGATATTCATCAGGTAATCATTCATCTTTGCTCTACAGGCCAAAGATATTCATCAAGTAATCATTCATCTTTGCTCTACAGGCCAAAGATATTCATCAAGTAATCATTCATCTTTGCTCTACAGGCCAAAGATATTCAGTTACATCACCTTTTAGGACTGAGAATGATGAAAAATATTTAGAAAAACGAATCCAGTGAGATAAAAGACAAAGACTAAGGATTCGTATTTTAGTATATCCAATTCAAAAATACCTCGTAATAATCAATTATGGAGCAAAATTCAAGAATAGAGCTCAAAACTTGGATACAATCAAAGATAGTAACCTTAACAAGCAATTCGGACAAATAGAAGAAAATTTAATTTTTCCGTGAATAGTGCCGTATACGTGAATAGTAACCCCGACGGAAAAAGTAAGAATTTCAACATAAAATCCATGACAATATTTCTGTATAATGATATTGGAAAGAATAACATCATTTACGAAAGAAAATAACATCCCTTACCTCAAAAGAACAGTATCTCTGACTGGAATATCGGATATAATACCGACGAAAGCTTGTACTGAATAGTAATACTCAAAGTATTGAAATACTCACAAAAATACGCTCGATATTATAGAGAGAGAAAACTTCGAATTCTGGTGTGATTTTCAATTCTAACCTAAGCACCCTATTTATAGGAAAAGCTTAGGATGCCAAAGGAGACTAAAATAATAAAATATTATTTTTTATTCTTAGCCGCCGGCTGCTCCAAAAATTCTGATTTTTCAACAAACCAACAAAAGTGGGGCCCACCCTTTATAATATATATTTATTTTCCGAAACTTCAATAATTCATAACAAATAGCCCCTTCGTCAGAAAAATACAAATTATATGTCCTTTCATAGGAAATTTAATTCTCTACAACTTTGCAGAAGAAAGTTTTTCCAAATTCCAAACATAAATTATCCGAAATCCAAAAACAGATGATTTCTCACACCAAAATATTGACAAAAGCTCACCAGCGCCAATTCCTTCTTTAATATCCACAAAATAAATATTTCCTTATCATATAAATCAATAATTAATTATTCACAAATAATATTATAGAACTACAATATTAACAACCAGGTCGTTCCCAGGACAGAGGGGGCCTTCCGATAAGGACTTCTCCTTACTGGCGCGCAATTAAATAACCCCTCCTAGACAGAACTTCCTTAGACATTGTCAATAATGCTATCTAATAATATTATTCAAATAATATGAATTATTTAGTTGATAACGTGAAATACTGTGCAACGACAATTATTGAATCAATACTACAAAATATCAACTGTAGCCATTATTGAATCAATCATAAAAAAATAGCAACGTAGCAATTATTGAGTCAATAAAATATCAATGCAGCAATTATTGAGTCAATAATATAAAATATCAACGTAGCAATTATTGAGTCAATAATATAAAATATTGAACAGTAAATAATGTAACAATAATTGAGTAGGTTCCTTCTCACATAAGACTCAATAATTCGAAATACTGTGCAATACCGTGTGCTACCGCGCACCACCGCGTACTGTATTTTAACCACCGGGTATTTCAACAGTACTAACGGTAACAACTACGCCGTTATCTTGTAAAAAGTTATTTCTGTCGCTTTCTATATCCGACAGTTATTCCGTTGTGGGGTCCACAATTAACTGCGCCGTCGTACGAATATTCCCCGACAACAAGAATATTCCACGACCAAACGAATATTCCCCGACAACAAGAATATTTTATAACCACTTGCTCATTTTAAAAATGTTTGCACATTTCACCCATAACTTTCATATTTATCAAAACAACACCTTACTGTTTCGAAATAATATATAAAGAAAATTAAATCTTTATTCATAAAAGTTGGGGTCTTACAACCTCCCCTCCTTATGAAATTTCGTCCTCGAAATTGACGTACGTACCTGGTATGTCGAAAAGGTGAGGATACCTCGCTTTCATTTCCGATTCCAACTCCCAGGTCATCTCCTCAATTGCATGGTTTCTCCACAAAACTTTAACTTGAGGTATAATTTTCGAGCGTAGGACATGCTCCTTCCTATCCAAGATCTTGACAGGTACCTCCTCGTACGTTAAATCTTCAGCTATCTCGTCTGGTTCTAACTCAATAATGCGGTTTGGATCCTTCACATATTTACGTAACACGGATATGTGAAACACGTTATGAACACGAGACATGCTTGGAGGTAAAGCGAGTCTATAGGCCACATTTCCTACTCGGTCAAGAATCTCAAATGGACCAATGAATCGTGGGTTAAGCTTTCCTCTCTTCCCAAACCTTGTAACTCCTTTCCATGGAGCAACACGTAATAACACATGGTCTCCAACATTAAATTCCACGTCCTTTCGATGAAGATCTGCATAACTCTTTTGTCGATCCTGTGCCGTCTGTATACGTTGTCGGATTATTTGGATCTTTTCTGTAGTCATACGTACTAACTCTGGTCCCAACAATGTTGCTTCACCCACCTCATCCCAACATACTGGAGAACGACACTTTCTCCCATACAACGCTTCGAATGGAGCTACGCCTATACTTGCCTGATAACTGTTGTTGTAGGAGAATTCCACCAATGGTAAGTACTTATCCCAACTCCCTTTGAAGTCTAGAACACAAAGTCTCAATAGATCTTCAAGAGTTTGGATAGTCCTTTCCGATTGTCCGTCTGTTTGAGGATGATAAGCCGAACTGAATCGTAAATCCGTGCCCATAGCTTTCTGCAAACTGATCCAAAATCGTGAAGTAAATCTGGGATCACGATCCGAAACTATGGATACTGGCATGCCATGCAATCTCACAATCTCATTCACGTACATATGAGCAAGACGTTCAAGGGAATAAGTCTCTCGTATCGGCAAGAAATGAGCAGACTTGGTTAATCTATCAACAATAACCCAAATCGCATCTAAGCCTTGAGAAACCTTGGGAAGACCCGTAACGAAATCCATCGTAATGTGTTCCCACTTCCATTTTGGAATCTCCAGTGGTTGCAATGGACCCTTCGGTACTTGATGCTCCGCCTTTACACGTTGACAAGTTAAACATCTCGAGATGAACTCCGCGATCTCTCTCTTCATATTGCTCCACCAAAATGTATGTCGAAGATCACGATACATTTTAGTACTCCCAGGATGGATCGCAAACGGTGTGTTGTGTGCCTCCATCATGATTCTATACTTCAAGTCGAAATCGTTAGGAACACAAAGTCTGGAGTTGACTCGAAGTATTCTCTCTTCATCGATTCTTGCTTCTGGAATTGCACCTTCTTGCACCTTCTTCTTCATCTTCATCAGCTCCGCATCTGTAGCTTGAGCAGCTTTAACTTTATCAATCAAAGCTGGTTCTACGCGTATACTTGACATCATCGCACTCGTTCCCACATATGATCTTCTACTTAACGCGTTAGCTACCACGTTCGCTTTTCCAGGATGGTATTGGATAGTATGATCGTAATCTTTCAACAACTCAAGCCAACGTCGTTGCCGCATGTTGAGTTCCTTCTGAGTGAAGAAATATTTAAGACTCTTATGATCCGTATAAATCTCCATTTTCTCTCCGTACAAGTAATGTCTCCAGATCTTCAACGCGAAAACGACTGCTGCCAACTCTAGATCATGAGTAGGATAATTCCTCTCATATTCTTTGAGTTGTCGCGAGGCATAGGCTATGACTTTCCCATGTTGCATGAGAACACATCCTAACCCTTTGCCCGAAGCATCGCTGTAAATAACAAATCCATCTGAACCAGATGGTATTGTCAGAACAGGTGCCGAAATAAGTCTCCTCTTGAGCTCTTGGAAGCTCTTCTCGCATTCCTCTCTCCAAACGAATTTCGTATCTTTCCGGGTCAACTGAGTTAATGGAGTAGCGATTCGAGAAAATCCCTCTACGAACCTCCGATAGTAACCAGCTAAGCCCAGAAAGCTTCGTACTTCGGTCACCGACTTAGGTTGCTCCCAGCTTTGTATTGCTTCAATCTTCGCCGGGTCCACAGATACTCCACGTTTCGATACCACGTGCCCAAGGAATGCTACTTCCTCAAGCCAAAACTCGCATTTCTTCAGCTTAGCATATAGCTTGTTCTCACGAAGCTTTTGAAGTACCAGTTTCAAGTGGTGTTCATGATCTTCACGGCTTTTAGAATAGATGAGGATGTCATCAATAAAGACAACAACGAATTGATCTAAATACTCCTTAAATACACGGTTCATCATATCCATGAAAGCAGCAGGAGCATTAGTCAATCCAAAAGACATGACTAAGAACTCATAATGCCCGTACCGTGTTCTGAAAGCAGTCTTTGGAATATCCTCAGTTTTAATCTTCAGCTGATGATATCCAGAACGAAGATCGATCTTTGAAAAAAATTGCGCTCCTTGCAACTGGTCGAACAGGTCATCAATACGAGGTAACGGATACCTATTCTTAATGGTGACATGGTTCAACTCCCGATAGTCAATGCAAAGTCGCATACTCCCGTCTTTCTTCTTTACGAATAAAACAGGAGCACCCCAAGGAGACGTACTAGGACGAATAAAACCGATGTCTAACAACTCTTGTAATTGGACCTTTAACTCCTGAAGTTCAATAGGAGCCATTCGATACGGGGTTTTAGAAATGGGCTTTGTACCGGGCTCAAGGTCAATAAAGAATTCAACTTCACGTTCTGGGGGTAGACCGGGAAGTTCTTCGGGAAATACATCAGGAAACTCATTAACAACGGAAATATCATTCAAATCTGATGTATTCTGGTTTAGATCAGTGACATGAGCTAAGAAAGCTTGACATCCGTTTTTCAATAAACGAATAGCTTTATGACTTGAAATGATATTGACTGATTTTAGTGGTTTGGTGATTTGGATTCGCACAACAGGTTGATTAGGAATATGAAAACTAACAACCTTACGAAAACAATCAATTTTGGCATGGTAAGTGGTTAACCAGTCAATTCCTAAAATCACGTCAAATGCGAGTATTTTCAAAGATATAAGATCAACAGGTAAGGTAAGGGTACCAATCTGAATCAAGCAAGATTTATAAACTGTAGATGTAACAAAGGTTTCTCCTAACGGAGTTTCAACAGATAAGTCAAAGTCTAATTTATCAGAAGTCAAGTTCAAACGTTGAGCACAAGCAGGTGAAATAAAGGAATGGGTAGCACCGGTATCTAACAAGGTATAAACTTCCCAAAAATTTATGATTAACTAACCCGTGATAAATTCATTCGGGTTCCTCGTGTTTTAGGCAGTCTCGATAAACGCTCTTCATGGAACCACCGACTTTGATTTGTCTGGGACAGTCTTTGGTGTCACTATCCCAACTGGTCTTGACTTTGCTATACAGCTCATTCCACCCTCAACTGCTTCGTCACACTCCTGATCCATGATCTGAATCATTACTCTTCGATCCATATCGAATTGGGGTTGACCGCTATGCACAGGGTAATTCCAAACTCGATGTTTGATTCTCCCAATTGCTGTCCAAAAAGTAAAATCCATTTCGTCTATTTTGGCCTTCTTAGATCGGACGTCTCTTTCTAAAATATCAACGCGTCGTGCGGCTTTTACCCATTCATCTTCAATTCTCACTCGTTCTGTTGCTTCTTCTTTCAGCTGATCGTTGACATTTGCATTTTCAGATTTTAGCTCTAATATCATATGTTCTGCCAGAGAGAACTTCTGTTCAAGCCTCGCATAACGAGTAACAAAATCTTGAATTTCTATATCCCTTTCTTGAATTATTGTATCCCTTTGTTCCACGGCTGTCTGTCGTTCTTCACCCTGCTCTTCTAACTCAAGAATACGATTTTGCAGTTCTACATTTTGATCATAAAGTTCTCCTAATAAATACTCCTCCTCAGGTTCCTCTTCTTCCTCACTCTCAGCTGCTACCTCTGCGACTAGCTCGGGTGCAACTATTAATTCTTCACTCACCACATGGATATTTCTAATTTCTTCTTCTTCTGTCATCACATTATCCTGGTTGGTGATTAAAGGTGTCTCCACGGTCTCATTCACTTCGTTGTTAACATTCTCAGCTGCCATTCTCAAATACTGCCATAAAACAAGGGTTAATCAAATAAATAGCATATCACATATTAACCCTATGCTCCGACTGACCAATTAAATACCACATAAGCTTAGGTAGGACACACTAGCGAAGGATTTACTCGTCTCTCCCCTCCTAGTTCTATTCCCCAATCTCCGCCAGAGATCATATCCCTAAGCTCTGATACCAACTGTGACGCCCCCAGAATAGGTCCATTCAACCCAACCCATTCTGAGTCGCCAAATACATGGTACAGAATTCAAATACAAACTTTATATCATACGGTCGTGCAAAATACGACCACACAACTGTGAGTCTCAATACAAATATGTAGAAAATATTAAGATTCAAACTAAGTCCTCATTACAATTATTATCACACTATTTATCAGAAATAGTGAGGACTACTACTGCTCTAACTCGGACCATCACTCTGTCCCCCGACTAGTCCCCGCAACATTCTCATTTCCTGAAGAGGACAACAGATGAAAAGGGTGAGCTCAACTAGCTAAGTAAAGAATATTATGACTAAGATAATGGGAAACAAATTATCGTTAGTCTTCAACAAATAAGATAAAATATAATGGACAACCAACTTTAGATCAATATTCGCAGCGAAAATAACAAATCATTAGAAGAGTTAAGCAGAGAATCAAGTCTACTATCTTCTATGATTTAAAAGTCCATCATCAATATTTTATCCCTGTAACATCAATCAATATACATCTCGAATCAATATTCATCTTTGCACTACAGGCCAAAGATATTCATTTGTATCATCAGTGGTCATATGCATCTCAACACCTGTCATCTTTGCACTACAGGCCAAAGATATTCATCAGGTAATCATTCATCTTTGCTCTACAGGCCAAAGATATTCATCAAGTAATCATTCATCTTTGCTCTACAGGCCAAAGATATTCATCAAGTAATCATTCATCTTTGCTCTACAGGCCAAAGATATTCAGTTACATCACCTTTTAGGACTGAGAATGATGAAAAATATTTAGAAAAACGAATCCAGTGAGATAAAAGACAAAGACTAAGGATTCGTATTTTAGTATATCCAATTCAAAAATACCTCGTAATAATCAATTATGGAGCAAAATTCAAGAATAGAGCTCAAAACTTGGATACAATCAAAGATAGTAACCTTAACAAGCAATTCGGACAAATAGAAGAAAATTTAATTTTTCCGTGAATAGTGCCGTATACGTGAATAGTAACCCCGACGGAAAAAGTAAGAATTTCAACATAAAATCCATGACAATATTTCTGTATAATGATATTGGAAAGAATAACATCATTTACGAAAGAAAATAACATCCCTTACCTCAAAAGAACAGTATCTCTGACTGGAATATCGGATATAATACCGACGAAAGCTTGTACTGAATAGTAATACTCAAAGTATTGAAATACTCACAAAAATACGCTCGATATTATAGAGAGAGAAAACTTCGAATTCTGGTGTGATTTTCAATTCTAACCTAAGCACCCTATTTATAGGAAAAGCTTAGGATGCCAAAGGAGACTAAAATAATAAAATATTATTTTTTATTCTTAGCCGCCGGCTGCTCCAAAAATTCTGATTTTTCAACAAACCAACAAAAGTGGGGCCCACCCTTTATAATATATATTTATTTTCCGAAACTTCAATAATTCATAACAAATAGCCCCTTCGTCAGAAAAATACAAATTATATGTCCTTTCATAGGAAATTTAATTCTCTACAACTTTGCAGAAGAAAGTTTTTCCAAATTCCAAACATAAATTATCCGAAATCCAAAAACAGATGATTTCTCACACCAAAATATTGACAAAAGCTCACCAGCGCCAATTCCTTCTTTAATATCCACAAAATAAATATTTCCTTATCATATAAATCAATAATTAATTATTCACAAATAATATTATAGAACTACAATATTAACAACCAGGTCGTTCCCAGGACAGAGGGGGCCTTCCGATAAGGACTTCTCCTTACTGGCGCGCAATTAAATAACCCCTCCTAGACAGAACTTCCTTAGACATTGTCAATAATGCTATCTAATAATATTATTCAAATAATATGAATTATTGAGTTGATAACGTGAAATACTGTGCAACGACAATTATTGAATCAATACTACAAATTATCAACTGTAGCCATTATTGAATCAATCATAAAAAAATAGCAACGTAGCAATTATTGAGTCAATAAAATATCAATGCAGCAATTATTGAGTCAATAATATAAAATATCAACGTAGCAATTATTGAGTCAATAATATAAAATATTGAACAGTAAATACTGTAACAATAATTGAGTAGGTTCCTTCTCACATAAGACTCAATAATTCGAAATACTGTGCAATACCGTGTGCTACCGCGCACCACCGCGTACTGTATTTTAACCACCGGGTATTTCAACAGTACTAACGGTAACAACTACGCCGTTATCTTGTAAAAAGTTATTTCTGTCGCTTTCTATATCCGACAGTTATTCCGTTGTGGGGTCCACAATTAACTGCGCCGTCGTACGAATATTCCCCGACAACAAGAATATTCCACGACCAAACGAATATTCCCCGACAACAAGAATATTTTATAACCACTTGCTCATTTTAAAAATGTTTGCACATTTCACCCATAACTTTCATATTTATCAAAACAACACCTTACTGTTTCGAAATAATATATAAAGAAAATTAAATCTTTATTCATAAAAGTTGGGGTCTTACAACCTCCCCTCCTTATGAAATTTCGTCCTCGAAATTGACGTACGTACCTGGTATGTCGAAAAGGTGAGGATACCTCGCTTTCATTTCCGATTCCAACTCCCAGGTCATCTCCTCAATTGCATGGTTTCTCCACAAAACTTTAACTTGAGGTATAATTTTCGAGCGTAGGACATGCTCCTTCCTATCCAAGATCTTGACAGGTACCTCCTCGTACGTTAAATCTTCAGCTATCTCGTCTGGTTCTAACTCAATAATGCGGTTTGGATCCTTCACATATTTACGTAACACGGATATGTGAAACACGTTATGAACACGAGACATGCTTGGAGGTAAAGCGAGTCTATAGGCCACATTTCCTACTCGGTCAAGAATCTCAAATGGACCAATGAATCGTGGGTTAAGCTTTCCTCTCTTCCCAAACCTTGTAACTCCTTTCCATGGAGCAACACGTAATAACACATGGTCTCCAACATTAAATTCCACGTCCTTTCGATGAAGATCTGCATAACTCTTTTGTCGATCCTGTGCCGTCTGTATACGTTGTCGGATTATTTGGATCTTTTCTGTAGTCATACGTACTAACTCTGGTCCCAACAATGTTGCTTCACCCACCTCATCCCAACATACTGGAGAACGACACTTTCTCCCATACAACGCTTCGAATGGAGCTACGCCTATACTTGCCTGATAACTGTTGTTGTAGGAGAATTCCACCAATGGTAAGTACTTATCCCAACTCCCTTTGAAGTCTAGAACACAAAGTCTCAATAGATCTTCAAGAGTTTGGATAGTCCTTTCCGATTGTCCGTCTGTTTGAGGATGATAAGCCGAACTGAATCGTAAATCCGTGCCCATAGCTTTCTGCAAACTGATCCAAAATCGTGAAGTAAATCTGGGATCACGATCCGAAACTATGGATACTGGCATGCCATGCAATCTCACAATCTCATTCACGTACATATGAGCAAGACGTTCAAGGGAATAAGTCTCTCGTATCGGCAAGAAATGAGCAGACTTGGTTAATCTATCAACAATAACCCAAATCGCATCTAAGCCTTGAGAAACCTTGGGAAGACCCGTAACGAAATCCATCGTAATGTGTTCCCACTTGCATTTTGGAATCTCCAGTGGTTGCAATGGACCCTTCGGTACTTGATGCTCCGCCTTTACACGTTGACAAGTTAAACATCTCGAGATGAACTCCGCGATCTCTCTCTTCATATTGCTCCACCAAAATGTATGTCGAAGATCACGATACATTTTAGTACTCCCAGGATGGATCGCAAACGGTGTGTTGTGTGCCTCCATCATGATTCTATACTTCAAGTCGAAATCGTTAGGAACACAAAGTCTGGAGTTGACTCGAAGTATTCCCTCTTCATCGATTCTTGCTTCTGGAATTGCACCTTCTTGCACCTTCTTCTTCATCTTCATCAGCTCCGCATCTGTAGCTTGAGCAGCTTTAACTTTATCAATCAAAGCTGGTTCTACGCGTATACTTGACATCATCGCACTCGTTCCCACATATGATCTTCTACTCAACGCGTTAGCTACCACGTTCGCTTTTCCAGGATGGTATTGGATAGTATGATCGTAATCTTTCAACAACTCAAGCCAACGTCGTTGCCGCATGTTGAGTTCCTTCTGAGTGAAGAAATATTTAAGACTCTTATGATCCGTATAAATCTCCATTTTCTCTCCGTACAAGTAATGTCTCCAGATCTTCAACGCGAAAACGACTGCTGCCAACTCTAGATCATGAGTAGGATAATTCCTCTCATATTCTTTGAGTTGTCGCGAGGCATAGGCTATGACTTTCCCATGTTGCATGAGAACACATCCTAACCCTTTGCCCGAAGCATCGCTGTAAATAACAAATCCATTTGAACCAGATGGTATTGTCAGAACAGGTGCCGAAATAAGTCTCCTCTTGAGCTCTTGGAAGCTCTTCTCGCATTCCTCTCTCCAAACGAATTTCGTATCTTTCCGGGTCAACTGAGTTAATGGAGTAGCGATTCGAGAAAATCCCTCTACGAACCTCCGATAGTAACCAGCTAAGCCCAGAAAGCTTCGTACTTCGGTCACCGACTTAGGTTGCTCCCAGCTTTGTATTGCTTCAATCTTCGCCGGGTCCACAGATACTCCACGTTTCGATACCACGTGCCCAAGGAATGCTACTTCCTCAAGCCAAAACTCGCATTTCTTCAGCTTAGCATATAGCTTGTTCTCACGAAGCTTTTGAAGTACCAGTTTCAAGTGGTGTTCATGATCTTCACGGCTTTTAGAATAGATGAGGATGTCATCAATAAAGACAACAACGAATTGATCTAAATACTCCTTAAATACACGGTTCATCATATCCATGAAAGCAGCAGGAGCATTAGTCAATCCAAAAGACATGACTAAGAACTCATAATGCCCGTACCGTGTTCTGAAAGCAGTCTTTGGAATATCCTCAGTTTTAATCTTCAGCTGATGATATCCAGAACGAAAATCGATCTTTGAGAAAAATTGCGCTCCTTGCAACTGGTCGAACAGGTCATCAATACGAGGTAACGGATACCTATTCTTAATGGTGACATGGTTCAACTCCCGATAGTCAATGCAAAGTCGCATACTCCCGTCTTTCTTCTTTACGAATAAAACAGGAGCACCCCAAGGAGACGTACTAGGACGAATAAAACCGATGTCTAACAACTCTTGTAATTGGACCTTTAACTCCTGAAGTTCAATAGGAGCCATTCGATACGGGGTTTTAGAAATGGGCTTTGTACCGGCTCAAGGTCAATAAAGAATTCAACTTCACGTTCTGGGTGATAGTAGTGTGCATACAAGCCAATCATGTATGATGATAAAGCACGTACTTTGTAAACAATCTTATTTATTTATTAATAAAATATTCATTTATTAAAGGCATTTAATTATCTACATGTTGCTGTTTTTATAATATGTAAATAACCCATAGTTTTAAGCAAAGCTTTTAGAATCATGATGATGATCATGCTAATGAGATCTAAATTCTTAGAAAGTTTTAAAACTAAAATAGTTCCCAATCGTGGGATTACTAAAAAGGGGATTAGTAAATCCGGATAGATTGGTACATATGTTGCTTGCTCATTGGATGAGGATGATTGATCTCATGATCATTTGTGTGGAGACACTAAAGCAAGTATGTAGGTGCTTATTGGAGAATAAGTTCACTGAACGTGATTCGCTATGGAATACCTAATGGAGTTTTACTCGCATGTCAATAGGAATTCCTAATGTGATAGTAGTACAAGTGATCCTTGGACTTGAGATCATCATAGTATCTTATATGTAACAAATTATACTTTGACTTATTCCTTAAGACCTTTTAAGGCATATATAGGGTATGCTTGGGTATAATGAGTTACATATGGAGATAATGAATGATCAATAAAGAATCTACCACCTCTAGTAAAAGAGGAGATATGTCCTATGTGATTCGTTAAATGACAACCCAGGAATCCTTGGCCAAGGTGAAATGAAATTAGAAAGGAGTTTCTAATTTGCATTATTTGGAGTTGTGCATTTTCTAATCGAAATATATATAATTAAATAAAATAAGACTTGACAGTAAATCCATGTCTTATATTTAATTGGGACATTGAATGGTGGAAGGATTGAATTGTACGGAACTATTAACTCACAGGTTCTTTTATGATTAATGTTGAAATCTATATTATCTGGAAAGTCGTTGATCGCTAGGGAGGCTTATCCCTATTGTAGAATAAATATTATTTATTTAAATAGATTATTAGTTTAATTTATTTATTTAAATAAGATTAAAATTGTTTTAATTGATTTATTCACAACCGGTTTAATATGGAGAACCTAAAGGGTCACACCATAAAAAGAAGAATAAATATTTAAGAAGGTAATGGCATAATCGTAATAATGCATTAAGTATAATTAATTTAATCTATGGTGATAGAATAAATTAAATAGCTTAATGTTTATTATTTAATATTTTGGAAATATTAAATATAAATTAATAAGAGGAGTCTTATTAATATTATTACAATTATTATTATTTTAATTTCTAAAGGAGTTTAGTAATTAATTTAATATTTAGTACTCTCATTTATTCCTAATAAGATTAGGAGACAAATTAATTAAATGAATTTAATTAATTATTCCCATGTGGTGGGAAGCCTAAATTAATTAAAGGAGTTTAATTACTTAAAAGAAATCTCATGTCTAATAGGATTAGAAGGGTTGACCAATGTCTATATAAGAGAAGTCTTATAATAGATATTAGATGATGCAATTCCAATTGTTGGAGAGTACTCCTTTTCTATAGAGAATAGAAAACTAAGCCAAACACCCTCCTTCTTGATAATTCATCTTCCTTGGTGGATCACCTCTAGAGGCCAAACACTTGGGTGGCTAACGTTGATCAAAGAAAGGAATCTAATCCGGAAATTCAAGGAGATCACGAAGAACAAGGAGTTGAACTAGTACCTGTGGAAGCTTCGTTCTACAAGGGTATGATTCCATAACTTCTTATTTATCGTTTTAAATTAATAATTTGCATAAAGGATGATCCGGGTAATGGTTTTGTAGAAATTTTTTAAACTCTGATATACCATGCTTCCGCTAATTTTTGCAATTTGATTGCGTCACGATTTCGTACAAACCCAACAGTGGCATCAGAGCCAAATCTTTATGCAATTATTAATTTATTTTTGATTTCATATACATATGGGTATGTATTTAAAATAATTTATTGGGCATAATTTTATTGTATAAAATTATTTTTTTTTAAGAAAAAAAAAATTGACTTTTTTTTTGGGACGGATCACAATTTTTTTTTTGGTGCTAATCTTGAATTCTGCAAAGAAAAGGTGTTGTCTCTTTCTTACTCCAAAAAAAAAGGTGACCCATCAGGAAAGGATTTTTTTTTAATAAACCTGCAGGACTCTTTTAATAAAAGAAGGTGACATCTTTTAAATAAAAAAAAATATGATATATTTATATATTATATTCTAAATAATTTTATAATTAAAATAAAGAGTTTATTTTAATCTTGAAATTGGATTTCATGCAATTTAAAATTGCCCATTAAGTGATACTCATATATATATGGAATGTTTTAATTCATGAGATGAATATTTATTTATTGATATATATGGTGATATGTATGATAATAAATGGGGATTGATGATGGACTATTTGACCAATGTGATTGGATTTTATTTTAGTTGAATGCTTGAATGAATGGGTTTTATTAAATGGGGTCTGTGTACCTCGTCTTCTCTAAATTTTTTTTCTTGATGTAAAATTCTATCTTCCTCCTATGTATTTCCCCTTGACTGCTGATCAAGGTTTCTATTTAAATTAAATAGTTTAATGTAATAGAAATAGTTAGAATTATCTTGAAGAAATTAGAGACCAAGGAGCAAGGAGCGCGTGAAGACCTGTTTGTATGGAGCTCGGGTTTAAATGTAATAGTTATATTTAAATTTAAATTCTTGCACTCCTAGGTTTGACCTTTTGGTTCACTTGGTGGCTCTAGTGAACCAAACTAGAATAAAAGTCCATAATCAATCCGGGTAGAATATAATATTCTATATTGCATGCTAAATATTATATATATTATATTTTATGCAAACATGCTTCGCATGTTTAATAAAATGACACGTATTTTATATATATATGTCCATGCGCGCTAAACAAGATGAGACAAATAATAACAAACCCCTCAAAGAAATAATATTAAGTCCGAAGCGTTCAAATGATATTTGGAATATCGAACGTCGCCTTCTAGCATGATAAATTAATAGAGTATTAAATATTTAATATGAGCTTGTTGTGCTATCCACAAGGCGAGTATTGCGTATTTAAGATGTTAATTAATCACATTTGATGCTTATCAAGAAAATTGAACGATCTAGTCTTGTTGTGCTATCCACAAGGACGAACATTTTTCTTTTTTGAATTTATGAAAGTGCTAGGCTGGACTTAACTTAAATTATTTTAGTTCGGATGTGCACACACTTGACCATTATGATTTAAGAGGCAAAATAAAAGGAATTACATGGTGATGTAATTGACAAGAGTTGTCTACCTATTTATTTGTATATCGCTTGTTGTGCTATCCACAAGGTTATATACATTTGAAATGGGATCCTTATTCTCACTAGCAAATCTTTAATTAGATGTTGCCGAACTATATAAGTGAGGGTAATATAGTTTGATAAAAATAGTGGGAGATACCAATTTAAAATAAAGACCTAAATTTATTTTGGTATGCAAAATTAATAAAATGAATGTTTGCTAAAATGTTGTTTTTCACATGCAGAATTTTAAAAATGTCAAAATCACTAATTTCACTGCGAAGCATACTTGATGCTAATAAGCTTACCGGGCCGAATTATACGGACTGGCTAAGAAATCTGAGAATAGTTCTCACTGCTGAAAAGATTTCTTATGTCCTAAACTCACCTGTCCCTGGAACTGTTCCAGAAACAGTCTCTGAGGAAGAGATTGCCACCATTGTAAAGTGGCAAGATGATGCATCTGTGGCTCAATGCATCATGCTCGCATCCATGAATAACGAGGTTCAGCGTCAGCACGAAAATATGGATGCTCCTACTATGTTGATTCACCTCAAGGAGTTGTATGGTGAACAAAGTAGGACTGCTAGATATGAGATATCTAAGGAGCTCTTCCGATCTCGGATGACCAAGGGCAAAGTGAACATAAAGGAACAAAAGAAATCTGATCCAGCTAGCAAAGGAATGTGCTTCCATTGCAACGAGCCGGGTCATTGGAAGAGGAACTGCAAGAAGTTTCTGGCAAAGAAGAAGCTTGGAGAAGCTTCGACTTCCAATCAAGGTTTGTTCATGATTGAAATTAATTTTTCAGAAAGTCAAAATTCTACTTGGGTATTAGATACCGGCTGTGGTTCTCACATATGTAATAATGTGAAGGGACTGGTCAGAAGTAGAAAGATGAACAATGATGAGGTGATCCTACGAGTGGGGAATGGAGCAAAGGTTGCTCCATTAGCTGTAGGAACTTATTATTTAGCAATGGCAAGTTCATTTATCTTAATAATTGTTATTATGTTCCGAATATTATTAAAAACATTATTTCAATTTCTGTATTGGATATGGAAGGATTTAACGTTGTTATAAAGAACAATAGTTGTTCTATTTATAAAGACGATGTTTTATATAGTATTGGAAATTTGCGAAATGGACTTTATACACTTGACTTACAAGAAAATATTTTTCAAATTGAACAAACTAAGAAAAGGAAAAGAGATGATATTAATTATACTTACATGTGGCACTGTAGACTCGGTCATATTAATGAAACAAGATTATCCAAGTTGCATAAAGATGGGCTCCTTGAGTTATCTGATTATGAATCATATCCAACTTGTGAATCTTATTTCATGGGTAAAATGACTAAATCTCCTTTTAGTGGAAAAGGAGAAAGAGTTACAGAGTTGTTGGCATTGATTCACACAGACGTTTGTGGACCTATGACAACAAGTGCACGGGGTGGGTATTCTTATTTTATTACTTTCACTGATGATCACTCAAGATTTGGATATGTGTATTTAATGAAATACAAGTCAGAATCATTTGAAAAGTTCAAAGAGTTCAGAAGTGAAGTAGAGAAACAAACGGGCAAGAGTATAAAGATACTTCGATCAGATCGAGGTGGAGAATACTTAAGCGGTGAGTTTCTCTATTGTCTCAATGAAAATAGTATAATCTCACAATGGACTCCTCCAGGTACACCACAGTTAAATGGAGTATCTGAAAGGAGAAATCGAACACTGTTAGACATGGTTCGATCCATGATGAGTTTTACCGACCTTCTAATTTCCTTCTGGGGATATGCCCTAGAAACGGCTGTATACCTACTTAACAAGGTACCTACCAAATCCGCCCCAAAGACTCCATATGAGATGTGGAAGGGGAGGAAACCAAATCTTAAGCATGTTAAGACTTGGGGTTGTCCAGCTTATGTCAAAAAGTTTGAACATGATAAGCTACAGACTAAATTCAAAAAGTGTAGATTTGTGGGATACCCTAAAGAAACTGTAGGGTATTATTTCTATCATCCAACTGATCAAAAGGTGTTTGTTACGAAACATGCTGCCTTCTTGGAAAAGGAGTTTATCCATGAAGGGGTCAGTGGGATTAAGATATATCTTGAAGAAGTTCAAGAACCACAAATTACCACGGATCAAAGTCAGGTACCTGACCAAGTAGAAGAACCTACTATGCCACACCCTGTTCGTAAATCTGGGAGAGTACCGAAGATACCTGAGAGGTATGGATTCGTTATAAAGGATGACGATGAGGTACACATCATGAATGATGATGATCCATTGAATTACGAACAGGCTATGAGTAATAAAGACTCAGGGAAATGGCTAGAAGCCATGAAATCCGAAATGGACTCCATGTATGAAAACAAAGTATGGACTTTGGTTTCACCACCTGAAGGCATTAAGCCTATTGGGTGTAAATGGGTCTTTAAAAGAAAGACTGGAGCGGACGGCAAGGTAGAGACCTATAAGGCCCGACTGGTTGCAAAAGGTTTCAAACAAAGACAAGGAGTTGACTATGATGAAACCTTTTCACCAGTAGCTATGCTCAAGTCCATTCGGATTTTGCTTGCGATTGCAGCTTATAACGACTATGAGATCTGGCAGATGGACGTGAAAACGGCCTTCCTCAATGGAAAACTTGAGGAGGATGTGTATATGACACAGCCAGAGGGATTTGTTTCAAAGGTTGGAATAAATCAAGTCTGTAAGCTGCAACGATCCATTTATGGATTGAAGCAAGCTTCTCGTAGATGGAACATTCGTTTTGATGAGACAATCAAAGAGTTTGATTTTATCAAAAATGACGATGAACCATGTGTGTACAAAAAGGTTAGTGGGAGCGCAGTTTCATTCCTTGTATTATATGTTGATTATATAGTACTGATAGGGAATGAAATTTCTATGCTAAAATCGATCAAAATAAAGTTGTCTAAACATTCCTCCATGAATGATTTGGGTAGAACATCCCACATTGGGGATATAAATCTGTATTAATAGATTTAAAAGGATGTTTAGCTTAACCCATGGAAACGTATATTCATTAGATGCTAAAGGCGTTTAGCATGGTAACTCCAAAAGGTGCCTCATGATGATGAGCCATGGAGTGTATCTCTCTAAAATTATCCTCAGTAAAAGAGAGATCGCATAAGTAACTATTATGTATGCAATGAAATATACAAGACTGGATGTTGATCAGTCATATTCTGGAGAAGATCTCTGTGAGACAGTGATAAACATCTCAAAGTATTTAACTGACACTAAGGATGTCATCATGACACATGATGGGTCTGAATTAAACTAGAATACTAAACAGACTCAAGTTTTCAGACTGACCAAGACGACAGCAAAATCCACTTTATGGTAAGTCGTTACCTTAAAAGATGGTGCAGTAAATTGGAAAGGTTTCAAACAGCAAAAGTTGCTGGGTTAGTGACAAAGACAAAGTATATAACTGTAAGTGAAGCTGCAAGTTGATGTTTCGGATGAAAAGTTTATTACAGAACTAGGAATAGTTCCTAAGTCTCATCTTGAATCTAAACATGTGTTGCGGCACTTTGATTAAAAAAAAAAAAATCATTGAAAAAGGAGAGTGTAGACTCTCAAGACAACATTGCAGATCCATTTACTAAAGCTTTAACACAACAGCAGTTTGATCGTCACTTAGAGAAGATGGGTATGAGATACCATGGCGATTGGCTTTAGTGCAAGTGGGAGATTGATAGTAGTGTGCATACAAGCCAATCATGTATGATGATAAAGCACGTACTTTGTAAACAATCTTATTTATTTATTAATAAAATATTCATTTATTAAAGGCATTTAATTATCTACATGTTGCTGTTTTTATAATATGTAAATAACCCATAGTTTTAAGCAAAGCTTTTAG
This sequence comes from Panax stipuleanatus, assembly GCA_020205555.1. Taxonomy (NCBI): domain Eukaryota; kingdom Viridiplantae; phylum Streptophyta; class Magnoliopsida; order Apiales; family Araliaceae; genus Panax; species Panax stipuleanatus. The sequence continues at coordinate 11,203,853 of CM035119.1, read as the reverse complement.
AATCATGATGATGATCATGCTAATGAGATCTAAATTCTTAGAAAGTTTTAAAACTAAAATAGTTCCCAATCGTGGGATTACTAAAAAGGGGATTAGTAAATCCGGATAGATTGGTACATATGTTGCTTGCTCATTGGATGAGGATGATTGATCTCATGATCATTTGTGTGGAGACACTAAAGCAAGTATGTAGGTGCTTATTGGAGAATAAGTTCACTGAACGTGATTCGCTATGGAATACCTAATGGAGTTTTACTCGCATGTCAATAGGAATTCCTAATGTGATAGTAGTACAAGTGATCCTTGGACTTGAGATCATCATAGTATCTTATATGTAACAAATTATACTTTGACTTATTCCTTAAGACCTTTTAAGGCATATATAGGGTATGCTTGGGTATAATGAGTTACATATGGAGATAATGAATGATCAATAAAGAATCTACCACCTCTAGTAAAAGAGGAGATATGTCCTATGTGATTCGTTAAATGACAACCCAGGAATCCTTGGCCAAGGTGAAATGAAATTAGAAAGGAGTTTCTAATTTGCATTATTTGGAGTTGTGCATTTTCTAATCGAAATATATATAATTAAATAAAATAAGACTTGACAGTAAATCCATGTCTTATATTTAATTGGGACATTGAATGGTGGAAGGATTGAATTGTACGGAACTATTAACTCACAGGTTCTTTTATGATTAATGTTGAAATCTATATTATCTGGAAAGTCGTTGATCGCTAGGGAGGCTTATCCCTATTGTAGAATAAATATTATTTATTTAAATAGATTATTAGTTTAATTTATTTATTTAAATAAGATTAAAATTGTTTTAATTGATTTATTCACAACCGGTTTAATATGGAGAACCTAAAGGGTCACACCATAAAAAAAAGAATAAATATTTAAGAAGGTAATGGCATAATCGTAATAATGCATTAAGTATAATTAATTTAATCTATGGTGATAGAATAAATTAAATAGCTTAATGTTTATTATTTAATATTTTGGAAATATTAAATATAAATTAATAAGAGGAGTCTTATTAATATTATTACAATTATTATTATTTTAATTTCTAAAGGAGTTTAGTAATTAATTTAATATTTAGTACTCTCATTTATTCCTAATAAGATTAGGAGACAAATTAATTAAATGAATTTAATTAATTATTCCCATGTGGTGGGAAGCCTAAATTAATTAAAGGAGTTTAATTACTTAAAAGAAATCCCATGTCTAATAGGATTAGAAGGGTTGACCAATGTCTATATAAGAGAAGTCTTATAATAGATATTAGATGATGCAATTCCAATTGTTGGAGAGTACTCCTTTTCTATAGAGAATAGAAAACTAAGCCAAACACCCTCCTTCTTGATAATTCATCTTTCTTGGTGGATCACCTCTAGAGGCCAAACACTTGGGTGGCTAACGTTGATCAAAGAAAGGAATCTAATCCGGAAATTCAAGGAGATCACGAAGAACAAGGAGTTGAACTAGTACCTGTGGAAGCTTCGTTCTACAAGGGTATGATTCCATAACTTCTTATTTATCGTTTTAAATTAATAATTTGCATAAAGGATGATCCGGGTAATGGTTTTGTAGAAATTTTTTAAACTCTGATATACCATGCTTCCGCTAATTTTTGCAATTTGATTGCGTCACGATTTCGTACAAACCCAACACTGGGGGTAGACCGGGAAGTTCTTCGGGAAATACATCAGGAAACTCATTAACAACGGAAATATCATTCAAATCTGATGTATTCTGGTTTAGATCAGTGACATGAGCTAAGAAAGCTTGACATCCGTTTTTCAATAAACGAATAGCTTTATGACTTGAAATGATATTGACTGATTTTAGTGGTTTGGTGATTTGGATTCGCACAACAGGTTGATTAGGAATATGAAAACTAACAACCTTACGAAAACAATCAATTTTGGCATGGTAAGTGGTTAACCAGTCAATTCCTAAAATCACGTCAAATGCGAGTATTTTCAAAGATATAAGATCAACAGGTAAGGTAAGGGTAACAATCTGAATCAAGCAAGATTTATAAACTGTAGATGTAACAAAGGTTTCTCCTAACGGAGTTTCAACAGATAAGTCAAAGTCTAATTTATCAGAAGTCAAGTTCAAATGTTGAGCACAAGCAGGTGAAATAAAGGAATGGGTAGCACCGGTATCTAACAAGGTATAAACTTCCCAAAAATTTATGATTAACTAACCCGTGATAAATTCATTCGGGTTCCTCGTGTTTTAGGCAGTCTCGATAAACGCTCTTCATGGAACCACCGACTTTGATTTGTCTGGGACAGTCTTTGGTGTCACTATCCCAACTGGTCTTGAATTTGCTATACAGCTCATTCCACCCTCAACTGCTTCGTCACACTCCTGATCCATGATCTGAATCATTACTCTTCGATCCATATCGAATTGGGGTTGACCGCTATGCACAGGGTAATTCCAAACTCGATGTTTGATTCTCCCAATTGCTGTCCAAAAAGTAAAATCCATTTCGTCTATTTTGGCCTTCTTAGATCGGACGTCTCTTTCTAAAATATCAACGCGTCGTGCAGCTTTTACCCATGCATCTTCAATTCTCACTCGTTCTGTTGCTTCTTCTTTCAGCTGATCGTTGACATTTGCATTTTCAGATTCTAGCTCTAATATCATATGTTCTGCCAGACAGAACTTCTGTTCAAGCCTCGCATAACGAGTAGCAAAATCTTGAATTTCTATATCCCTTTCTTGAATTATTGTATCCCTTTGTTCCACGGCTGTCTGTCGTTCTTCACCCTGCTCTTCTAACTCAAGAATACGATTTTGCAGTTCTACATTTTGATCATAAAGTTCTCCTAATAAATACTCCTCCTCAGGTTCCTCTTCTTCCTCACTCTCAGCTGCTACCTCTGCGACTAGCTCGGGTGCAACTATTAATTCTTCACTCACCACATGGATATTTCTAATTTCTTCTTCTTCTGTCATCACATTATCCTGGTTGGTGATTAAAGGTGTCTCCACGGTCTCATTCACTTCGTTGTTAACATTCTCAGCTGCCATTCTCAAATACTGCCATAAAACAAGGGTTAATCAAATAAATAGCATATCACATATTAACCCTATGCTCCGACTGACCAATTAAATACCACATAAGCTTAGGTAGGACACACTAGCGAAGGATTTACTCGTCTCTCCCCTCCTAGTTCTATTCCCCGATCTCCGCCAGAGATCATATCCCTAAGCTCTGATACCAACTGTGACGCCCCCAGAATAGGTCCATTCAACCCAACCCATTCTGAGTCGCCAAATACATGGTACAGAATTCAAATACAAACTTTATATCATACGGTCGTGCAAAATACGACCACACAACTGTGAGTCTCAATACAAATATGTAGAAAATATTAAGATTCAAACTAAGTCCTCATTACAATTATTATCACACTATTTATCAGAAATAGTGAGGACTACTACTGCTCTAACTCGGACCATCACTCTGTCCCCCGACTAGTCCCCGCAACATTCTCATTTCCTGAAGAGGACAACAGATGAAAAGGGTGAGCTCAACTAGCTAAGTAAAGAATATTATGACTAAGATAATGGGAAACAAATTATCGTTAGTCTTCAACAAATAAGATAAAATATAATGGACAACCAACTTTAGATCAATATTCGCAGCGGAAATAACAAATCATTAGAAGAGTTAAGCAGAGAATCAAGTCTACTATCTTCTATGATTTAAAAGTCCATCATCAATATTTTATCCCTGTAACATCAATCAATATACATCTCGAATCAATATTCATCTTTGCACTACAGGCCAAAGATATTCATTTGTATCATCAGTGGTCATATTCATCTCAACACCTGTCATCTTTGCACTACAGGCCAAAGATATTCATCAGGTAATCATTCATCTTTGCTCTACAGGCCAAAGATATTCATCAAGTAATCATTCATCTTTGCTCTACAGGCCAAAGATATTCATCAAGTAATCATTCATCTTTGCTCTACAGGCCAAAGATATTCAGTTACATCACCTTTTAGGACTGAGAATGATGAAAAATATTTAGAAAAACGAATCCAGTGAGATAAAAGACAAAGACTAAGGATTCGTATTTTAGTATATCCAATTCAAAAATACCTCGTAATAATCAATTATGGAGCAAAATTCAAGAATAGAGCTCAAAACTTGGATACAATCAAAGATAGTAACCTTAACAAGCAATTCAGACAAATAGAAGAAAATTTAATTTTTCCGTGAATAGTGCCGTATACGTGAATAGTGCCGTATACGTGAATAGTAACCCCGACGGAAAAAGTAAGAATTTCAACATAAAATCCATGACAATATTTCTGTATAATGATATTGGAAAGAATAACATCATTTACGAAAGAAAATAACATCCCTTACCTCAAAAGAACAGTATCTCTGACTGGAATATCGGATATAATACCGACGAAAGCTTGTACTGAATAGTAATACTCAAAGTATTGAAATACTCACAAAAATACGCTCGATATTATAGAGAGAGAAAACTTCGAATTCTGGTGTGATTTTCAATTCTAACCTAAGCACCCTATTTATAGGAAAAGCTTAGGATGCCAAAGGAGACTAAAATAATAAAATATTATTTTTTATTCTTAGCCGCCGGCTGCTCCAAAAATTCTGATTTTTCAAAAAACCAACAAAAGTGGGGCCCACCCTTTATAATATATATTTATTTTCCGAAACTTCAATAATTCATAACAAATAGCCCCTTCGTCAGAAAAATACAAATTCTATGTTCTTTCATAGGAAATTTAATTCTCTACAACTTTGCAGAAGAAAGTTTTTCCAAATTCCAAACATAAATTATTCGAAATCCAAAAACAGATGATTTCTCACACCAAAATATTGACAAAAGCTCACCAGCGCCAATTCCTTCTTTAATATCCACAAAATAAATATTTCCTTATCATATAAATCAATAATTAATTATTCACAAATAATATTATAGAACTACAATATTAACAACAAGGTCGTTCCCAGGACAGAGGGGGCCTTCCGATAAGGACTTCTCCTTACTGGGGCGCAATTAAATAACCCCTCCTAGACAGAACTTCCTTAGACATTGTCAATAATGCTATCTAATAATATTATTCAAATAATATGAATTATTGAGTTGATAACGTGAAATACTGTGCAACGACAATTATTGAATCAATACTACAAAATATCAACTGTAGCCATTATTGAATCAATCATAAAAAAATAGCAACGTAGCAATTATTGAGTCAATAAAATATCAATGCAGCAATTATTGAGTCAATAATATAAAATATCAACGTAGCAATTATTGAGTCAATAATATAAAATATTGAACAGTAAATACTGTAACAATAATTGAGTAGGTTCCTTCTCACATAAGACTCAATAATTCGAAATACTGTGCAATACCGTGTGCTACCGCGCACCACCGCGTACTGTATTTTAACCACCGGGTATTTCAACAGTACTAACGGTAACAACTACGCCGTTATCTTGTAAAAAGTTATTTCTGTCGCTTTCTATATCCGACAGTTATTCCGTTGTGGGGTCCACAATTAACTGCGCCGTCGTACGAATATTCCCCGACAACAAGAATATTCCACGACCAAACGAATATTCCCCGACAACAAGAATATTTTATAACCACTTGCTCATTTTAAAAATGTTTGCACATTTCACCCATAACTTTCATATTTATCAAAACAACACCTTACTGTTTCGAAATAATATATAAAGAAAATTAAATCTTTATTCATAAAAGTTGGGGTCTTACACCGACTATATAGTTTCCCTTTCTATGAGGGTTGTTCATCTTAGTCAATTTATAATAGTCCGCACCAAGGCAATTGGTGTGGATCGCTTTCCAATTCATGATATTGGTCTAGCCGAATCAAATGGCATAGACAATTTCAACAATGTATATAAGAACATTTAATGAGTTCAATACTCGCAACATAATTCGAAGAATATAGTCGTGATTTAAATCAAGCTATGAACTATAAATTTATAAGACAAGAATTATTCTAGCACTTATTTACTCATACGATCAATAATAGTACAAGCTCAAATACGTGTTCAATAAAGAGTATGAATCGAATACTTGCTCAACAAAAAGAGTAGTCCGGATACTTGCAATTAATATATAAATCCAATGAAGTTAGGAAACCTGCTCGATAAAAGTATGGTAAGAATTTGCATTAAAGAGATAAGGGTTAGATACTTGCACAAAATCCAAAGTTGTGTAAGTTAGGAGACTTGCACATTATATATTATGAACTTATACAATAAAAGAGTGTAAGTCAGGGAACTTGCTTACAAGATTCATTGAATAAAGTAATGCAAGGGTTTAGGATACTTTCCTTAAGCGTAGTTTACCAATGTAAAGCTTATCAACAGTTCGAATTCCTATCGTAATATATTTACATGTATAGGATATTCATTAGCTAAATACATTCGGTACACAAGCTCGATATATAAGTTACACATACACATAACACATAACTAGTTTGTAAGAAATTATGGAATCAAGTAACATAGTTATAATTATATCCATTAGTTACACAGTTAATCAACATATACTACCTCATATCTGCAACGCATACATAAGTCTTATCCTTGCTACATAGGTATCGCATTATATGACAACGCCTAATTGATTATGTCTCTATTATCTTTAGAATATCTTCATAGTATGTCATTACCACATATCAGTACCAATTAGACTCTGTTTAGTAGCTTAGATAACATTATAACTCAACTGTAAAAATCAGAATCAAGCAGAATGCTCCAGACCAGTCTTCAGCCTAGTGCAGCTGCGCTCTTGAAAGAATTAAGAACGGCGCAGCTGCGCTGTCCCCTGGCCAGATCAGAGTTGTGTTTTTGTTTCCTCGTTTTCATTCTACTTTTTAGCGTAACAGAGTGTTAACACATAATAATCATACATATTAAAAGGTATTGGACTTTTATAAGGTCATTCCAAGTCCATGCTTATTTATCATATCTTAGTTGGAATTTCTATCGGATTATGACTAAATAACGTTATGGAATCATAAAGGCTATCATGCTTGACATGCATACACATAAAGTGGTCACCTAATTTGAAACATACATGCTTACATGTGTTCATATCATTTACGCATGGCTAGCAGTGTTTATTACTATAAAACATGTTTAAACTTATGCTTAGTTAACATTTATTATATCTAACACATGTGAATCATGTTTAGAGACATAAGTAGCATAAACATGTCATCTCAAATCTCCAAAACTCAACTACTCATAATATTGCAATTTGAGCTTGAAAAATATGCGGGTTTGCTTTTGAAATCATTACGACTTAAACCATGTATGCTAGCGTAACTCAACACCTTATACTCACAGTTCATATGTAGTTAAGTCATGTTTTCATGCCCACAAAGTTAGAACTTCTCCCATGTGGTATTCATGGATATTAGTTTCGAATATATCAAATTTCCTTTGAAAAGTCATTTAGTTTAAAGCCGAACAATTTGGGCATAAACAAGGAAACCATGTATCACTACTCATGCTAGCTTAAGTTCATAAATTAGTTATGTATGTATATTACCATGCTCATATGGTCAAAATATGAATATCATACTTCTATGCCAACGTCCATTTTCAAAACGTATACTTTCTTTAATAAATGTTCACTAATGAGGTCAAACACATTCATGCTATATCATGACCAATATATTCACAAGTTAACATGATCTTCATGTATATCTAGACCACACAAACGTGCTTACAAGGTCAGAACATAAACATCAACATAATATGTGAAAGTCTATTTTAGAAATTTTAAGTTTATTTAGCAATGTATACTAACGATGGCAAAACAACTCATGCCACATCAAGAATCACATATGCACAAGTTAAACATGTTCTCCATGCATTGCTAAGCCATACAAACATGCTTAAAAGTCAGAAAGTGAACCTCACATGCATATGTCAAGTTTGTTTTAAAAACTCTAACTTTCATTTAGTAATTATAGACTAACATAATCAAATATGCTTATACTATTTCAATGTACTCATATACATATTTTAATTATATTTCCCATGATATATCTAAACCAAACTTTCATGCTAGAACATTACAGCAAAATAGAAATCAGAATCTGGTTTTGGGTATCGACGCAGCTGCGCTGCACCCAAGAACAAATTGGGCGCAGCTCCGCCACTTCCCAGCCAGAACCAGAAATGCTTTTGTTCGGCAGTTTCCAATCCCAAATACAAAGTTTCTTCACGAATTCGATTCCAAAGCAGCCACATAATATAACTAACATGATCACTAACTTATATAACAACTAACAAACATTTCCCAAATGAAATTCATGCTCAATTCAAGAATTAGAAATTCTTATAAATGAAGAACACGAAAGTGTTATACCTCTGCTATGTTTGGATTGGGTTCACTGCTATATCAGACTTTCTCAATTCACAGGCCCTCACCTCAATGATATACTCCCTCTCAACTCTCAGTTAACATAGACTCAACAAATGAAAAATTAAAGGAGGGAGCTCCATTTATAGAGAATGAATTGTACAGATAATAGCTTTGTTCATCAATTTCAACCAATGGGAAAAACAAAAACTCGGAGGTTAAGGGAGGGTAGTTGAGTAGTTGGTGAATCCCATTATTAAGTCCACTCCCCATGCCATGATTGCTATGAATGCTGAGTTTGAGAAGAGAGGATAGAGTAGGCTAGCCTTTGTTATACACGTGAGAAGAAATGACAATGAATGTGGGACAAGGCTTATGAGAGTTCAGCAACTTGCAAATAGGAAGTGAACTACGAGTATATACTATAGACTTATTTACATATACATAACATTCTTAGGTTATAAATCCAATTAGAATCACAATGTAGTTTCAAATAAGGAAACAATGTTACAATGTAGTAAGTTTAGGGTTAATGTATATCTCTCAATATATAATCCATGTACATCTATAATACCGAACATAATCTACTTGGGTATTATCTTTCCACATTACCATGAACCATATTATTTCAATTATTTATATTTATTGGAATAAATATTATTTTAATTCCACTTTAATATTAAAATAGATGACCATTTATTTGTTTCCTCTCATATTATTAAGTATACACTTAGTTTTATAATCCATAAGTACACCTTTAATGTATCCATACATATATGTTGTCACATAATATCATTACAACTCTATTATTTTCAATTATATTAATTTATTAAAATAGTCATCACATAACAATTGTGTATTTATTATAATATTATATAAAGTACATCTTTAATGTCCTTACACATACATACAGTCATATTTACATTATTATGTAACTTCCACAATTCCTTATATCTTAATATATAATTCTAATATATAATATAGTCTTATTAAAGTGTCACCCTACACTTTATGTAATGTTGTTTGACTTAGTATTGCACAGTGTACACATGGCAGGTATTCACATGGGTCCATTTATGTATTTCATGTGACTTACTTCCTTTTACTATATAGTTTCTATATTACATAGTCATTTTTTTCAATGTCACATAAGCATTAATCATGTAACTTGCACAATTTAATCAATCTTAATATATGATTCTTATATATTATATGAACTTACATTTTAGTGTCACATTACACTTTATATAATATAATTGTAACTACTATATATTTTGTGTCTAATTATCACACACTTTGCACACAACAAATAATTATATAAATATAACTCTTATTATATTCATCAATTATTTACTCCTAAATGTTTTGTTACTCATAATAACATATTATTAATAATTAGTCATTAATAGGCTATCACTAATAACAATTAATTAACAATGTAATATTAATTAATCATTCACTTATCGATTTCCCTCTTGAATTAGTTAAATCATCATCATTTCCATTCTCATGCCACACAAGGCATTCTATGAGTTCGTCGCAATTATCCATATTTCCTCAATTTTAATAAATTTAATTTAATATAATCAAATTTGTGACACCCCCAAATCCGAGTACTTCGTTTCCACATGATTTGGGGTTCACTTTCTAATTAAAACATACATCTACCCAAATAAAATTTCACACTAATTGCAACCTTCATAAAACCTTAATAAAATCTTCCTCTAGAAAGAATGGCAACTTGTTCAACAAAAATCCCAGGGTTATCTAAACCTTAACATCATTCAAATAACGTAAATGCGGAAATATAAACATAACCAACTAAGTCTTATTACAAAAGCAACTTGACGTCACAAGCCTTCACTTATTCATCTTTCCTTTTCCTTTACTTGTTGATGGTATGTCAACATTCTTGGTCTCAACTGCAAATGGTGGTAAAGCAGGCAAGAGTGAGCAAACAAAAGCTCACTTGGATATACAACAGAGATATGACATAAGTGAATCGTTTCAAAAGAGTTTGAATAACTTTACTTTCATCAATATAAAGAATTGAAATATAATTCTTTCATCACTATATAGGATTCGAATATGAAATCATCTGAGGGTCATAAGACCTTGAACCATTGTCCTAGGTTATAAATATTTTTATTTAAACCTTTAACAGTCAATAAGACTATGGACCCTTAACTCGTACTCAGGGGGATCAATCCTTTGTACCATGAATTGTGCACAACTATTTAACGCTTTCGCATAAATTTCCCCTAATTAATAGGGTTGTTCCTTCTCAGAAATTGAATACAAGTCCGCACCAAAGAAATTTTGGTTTGGATAGATAAGGGAACTTTAGAGTTCAACTGTCATCAACTAGGAGTAGTTGAATCGACTTACAGTCCTTTACAGTTCAATCATGAACAAATTGCAAAATATGACAATAAAATTCATAATAGATATGCATGCTTTTAGAAACAACTTAAAACATCCGATAGACTAAGTAGATCTTACTTGAACAGCTAAGTCAAGATCATATTACTAAAATAACGCTTTAATACTTACGCTTTATGAGTATGGTATAACTTGTACCACATATAACAAGTGAATGAACTTTTATGATTTATTGAGCAAGGGTTAGGAAACTTGCACAATGAAAATATACAATGAATAGGCTTGTATAGCATTCAAGAGTAGATTAAAGAACTTGCACAATATAAATAACAAGTTTAGAAACTTGTTTAACATAAGAGAATAAGGGTAAGAGAACTTGCCTTAAGCGCAAGCTACACTTTAACAACTATACCCACTTCACAAACACCCTACACATTTATATTACATTCAAACCATCTATTAGTTTCCAATTACAACATTTAAATCATTGAACTTCATATCCAAGTCCAACTCATAGTATAATTTACCACATTGGTTACTAATTAGTCAAGTACGTGAGTCTATACTCACGGCATGCATTAATAAGCCTATACTTCAATGAATCGTGTTGTGTGCCTCGTGAAAGCAACACACAAACACACACATGTAACATATTCATAATATACTTCAATCTAACTTAAACACATCAAAAACATGTTATCTTATTACACATTTCACTTTCCAAGTCTTAGAAACAAGTTAGCTTAACAAACGGGGCATAAAAACTCAAAAACAAAAATCCAGAATTTCCGGGCAGCAACCTCACCCGCTGGGGCGGGTCCTCCCAGTACAAAACACCCGCTGGGGCGGGTGTTCCCCCTGCCACAGCGCCCGGCTTGCGAACTGGTGGAGAATTAAGCCAATTTGGCTTATTCCTTCACACCGAATTCAATTTTTCCCAACATGATAAACATAAAACTTGATACTAACAATATTTTAAACTTATTATCATGCTCATAACATATATAATCCATAAAACACATAATCCAAAATAAGATTTCATGATTTTCAAATAAAAATACAATTTTAAGCGTTCTTGACGAAAATTGCTACTACGAATTCGTTTTTCATCCAATTCAAGTGATTCCAACTGTGTTAACTCATATTCTTAACACATTAACATAATACATGATCAATTTTAACAATAACTCAAAATCAAACATCAATTTGATAGTTTCAAAAGCCATTTGTCAGAAATAGTTTCACCAAAAATCACTATGAACATGCTTCTTATTGTTTATCAAAAATTCATGGATTGAATTGCTAGAATCATCATATAACTCATATATAATCATGTTATATCACATATTACACATAATTCATGCTCACCTCAAGGATTTAAGGAAATTTTCAACATAACTTCATAATCTAACACTATGAACATGAATTTCATAGTGTTCATCATATACTTGTGAATTGAAATTCTTAAACAACAATGAAACTCTCATGTAAACATATATATATATATATATATATATATACATATCCCCTTCACATATCAAAATAAATAGCTTTCACTAAGAGACTTTCACATAGAGTTCTAAAACCATGAAAACATAAAAGAATATGCTTTGAAAACTTGTTTTACAACAATTGTATTTTGAAAACCCTTTCATGGCATACAATTTTATATGAAAACATATAACATCATATAACACATATAATTTCATGATTGTAAAGACCTAATTTGGCAAAGAAGAAAACACAACACATAAGAATTAGTTCTAGGGTTAAGATTATAACCTTACTAGTTTTGGGTTAAGAGAGAGATGAACTTGGGCTTGCTTTGCCTTCTTCTTCTTCTTCTTCTTCTCTGAGAATTCTCTGACAATTCTCTTTAACCCTCTTCTTCTTTTCTTTCTTTGTTTTATAAAACTAACGTAACTTTGTTTTTAACTGACATATATAATATTATATATATAATCATATACATATATGTAACTTATAAATAATAAGTATAATATTTATAACCATAATAAGTATTATTAATTACATAGGTTATAGAATTTGAAAAGAGTAAGGCCACGTTTGGCAACCTCTTAGAAAAATAGGTTTTTAGTGCTAAGGCCTTGTTTGGGTAAAATAAGATTAAACAAGTACAAGAGCCTTGTTTGGCAAAACACTTTAAAATCCTTTTCTAGTCTTTTAATAACTCTTTAAATCCATAGATTAAATATTACACTTATTTAATTAAATTACAACACTCTAATTCAATTAAATAAACTAACATTCACATAATACCAAATTGTCAAACAATTGAATTTCCTTTATTAAACATAATTCGTCTAACAAATTATTATCACTTAGCACATAACATTAAATCCTAATTAAATTATTCCCAATTAAATTAAAGTGATGTTACACCATTGCTAACATATCAATTCATATAGCACTTAATTAAATTGTCCACAACAATCGCACAATTTATTTATTTATCTTCACAAATAAATTCCATAAAATATTTATTTACTTCAATAAATATTTATAATTAATATTTAAAATTCTTAATCGTTACAAAATTACTTCTCTCATAACTAATAAACATTTATATTTAAATAAATATTCATTTTCTTATTATATTAATAAAAAAAAATTATTCATGAAATTCACAGTTCTTACAGAAAATGTCCGCCAATCGCAAAGAATGGCCTGTCCTACTGCCTCTAACCCTGTTAGCATACAGGGCGTCAATGCGTACCTCTACTGGGGCCACCCCCTATTCATTAGTCTATGGCATGGAAGTAGTCCTCCCTATAGAAGTAGAGATGAAGTCCTTGCGAGTGTTAATAGACGCTCAGATGGACGAAGATTAGTAGTTACAAGACCGATATCACCCACTGTCCCTGGTAGATGAAAAAAGGGCTACAGCTATTTTCCACGGACAGTTATATCAGCAAAGGATTTCTCGATCCTACAATAAGAAAGTCCGAATACGGCAATTCAAAGAAAACGACTTGGTGCTGAAGAATGTTTTGGCCAATCAAGATGAAGCTAAAGGATTGGCCAAAATGACTTGGTGCGAACTTTCCTTTAGCTTCATCTTGATTGGCCAATCAAGAAAGGACCTGTGGAATAGGGTTCCCATCTGGATCCCTGCCTCCCTACGATAAGAAATCTCCACCTCTAACTCCTACATGGCTAACTTCCTTTGGTGGTCTTCGTCCCTCAGCTTCTGGAACTCCGACTCTCTCTCTTGGGCCTTTACATCTAACTCCTGGACTCTGCAGTCCAACTCTAGGATCTGCTACTCATACTCGCCTAACATATGCTCCTCAAGATTGGGCTCGTAGGAGTCCTCCATGGGCTCCTCCTATGAAGGCTCGTCCTTAACAGGCTCGTCCTCCATCGACTCCTCCTCGGGGTTGAACTCCACCTCTATCTCATCCTCATCGTCAGACTCGGATGGTGCAATTGCCTGTACTGGCACAGCCTCGACGGGTGCCTCGTACACTACATGGATATCCCTAGGCTCCTCCTCAGCCACTCTACTGGGTACTCCCATATCTGCCATCCTACAATCACAAACACAAGACAACCAAACAGCAACTCTTTTATAATGTTAAATAAATATAAGTTTATTGTATAGAATGAAATTACATTTCATAACACACTAAGTCTCTCAAGGTAAACTCTATGCGAGTTCTATCCTTTTCTAACTTCTAAGTTCTCCTAAGCTATAATATAAAGACACTCGCTCCTAAGGTTTATAACTATAGCTTTGATACCAACTTGTGACGCCCCCAAATTCGGACCGCCATTTGGTCTCTCGAATTCAGTTTGTCACGTTCTCATGGTAATACAAAAATAACTAAAATCATACATTCACAGCGAAAATCTAATTTAGAATAATTTACAATGATTTATTATAACTATTTCCCCCAAGTCTCGCAACCTACAGTACTTAATAGATTACATAATAGTATCAATTAACGACTTATTACATAACCTAACTTAAGCTTAAACATAGTCAAATCCAATCTTACTACATCATCTTAATACAATCATTAAACCATTTAAAACATAAAGGAACAAGCTAGTTGGTAGCCTTGCCCTTGCCCTTATCGACACTTGAAGGTTCGCCCTGCTCTGCCTTCACTGAAAAGTTTTAGGGAAAGCAAGAATGAGCACAAATGGCTCATCAAGTAATATACAATAAGGGTGAGTAATATAGTTCTCGAGTCTTAGAAAGGATATAGCAAAGTATGATAGTTCAAGGATAACAAGAATATCAATATTTCTCAAAAATAATCGCGAAGGACATAATAATATCAATATATTTCAACGATAAATCAATTTAAGAATTCAAGATAACTGAATACTGAGCAGTCACTAAAGACTATGAACTCTTACTAGAATTAACAGTATTACACTGATAACCCAATCAAAAATAAGTACAACAGGTGATCAGCCTAAAGTAACCTACGGTATACATATCGTTCAATCGTACTAAAGTGTGCGCACGTCGGTCTCCCGACAAATATATTTTTCCTTCAAAGAAGGTTGTTTATCTCAGTAAAACACATGATCCCGCACCAATCAATTGGTTTGGGTCTCTTTTCAACAATATAAGTCTAGCCTAATCAAATGACATAGATCATAATAATTATAAGTTCAATCTCAAGATTTAAAGTTCGAAGAATATAAATCAACTTTTATCTTATCCACGGAGTATATGATTCATAATAATTGAATTCCAATCTCTAAAACTTACTTGTATGACAATATTAGCACAAGCTAAATGAATGCTCAATAAAGAGTAGAGTTAGGAACTTGCTTACAACGTTCCTCGAATAACGTAAACACAAGGATAGGATACTTGCACAATAAATGAGTGTAAGTCAGGACACTTGCCTTATGCGTAGTCTATCCACGAAAAGCTAAATCAACACTTTTCGAATCCCTATCGTAATATAGTTATGCGTATAGGATATTCATTAGTTACGTATACTCATACATGATATGTAAGTTTAAACGCATACATAAATGTCTAACTTAGTTGTATACTGTTTACATACTCCATTACACATTTTGCGTACTTATAGCACAAAAGTTTAGTTTCTAATCATTGCTTTATAGTTTGCAATTACCTTTTGGACTTAACATTCAAAAGTTTATAAACATATATCAACATACTTTTATTACACATATGTTTATCCATGTATTCGACACACATTTAAAATCATAGATGTATAATCCACATTGTTTCAAAAACCTTAGAAACATCTTGGCAAAACATAGTTCTATAAAGTCACTATATGCTTGAACACTTAAAACATTGCTTGAGCCATGTATTATAGCTTAAGTCATTCTTACATGCATGTTGAGGAACTAGGTTTGGTCTTTTCTATTTACTTTCAATAATGGATAGTTCTATTCATAAATCTTCATTTTACAAAGCCAAGAAGGCTTGTTATGTCAAAGACTAACCATAGTACTCATTAAACCATATAATAGTGTTAAACAGTCTTTACTGCGCATGCTTGCATGTATTTGATTCATGTATTCCAAATCAACATAACTTTACTCTTTGAAAACTTGTTCTAAGCAACATTGAGTAGTGTACATTTTTGTCTTAAGAAATATCATGTTAAACAAATTAAGTATGCAAGGCATTTCCAAACTACATTTTATATGTATTCATAAAACTAACTAAGTTGCGAATACATGCTAAAAAGGTTAGATTTCAAAAAGGCGTAAGGTTTTATAAACATGGTCTTTGTCATTTAACTTTTCTTTCAAAAGAGTATAACTCAAACTCTAATCTTACTAACACGTCTTGCAATGCGTATTGACACATTTTTAAGGGTTATGTAAGCTCTTAAGTTATGTTAGGTTAGGTTACTAGTTTTGAGAAATAAACAACACAAAGTTGATTTCCTGGCCCCCCCTGGCCGGGGCGGCACTTTGTACTACTAGAGGGCCCGCCGGGTCGGCATTGCCCAAACATTCCCTGGCCACCCCCCGCCGGGGCCGCAATTTGGCCTATGTGAAGCCCGTCGGGGCGGGCGTAGCCGATTCAGTTTGAAAGTTCTTCCCCTGCTGCGGACCAAACTTTCCCAAATCACAATCAAACATCAAATTTAAGGATACCCACTATGTATAAACTCCATAAACCTACTACCCAACATACAAAGCATGATTCCAACAACTCTAAAATCATAAACAATCAAATTTAAGAATAAATTTCAAGACTCTTGCCATTTCTCAAAGTTTAATACATTTAGTGATTCTCTTCACTACGAATTTGTTACTTGACCAAATTACTTTGCTTAAATTCTCTTAATTTCGTATTCAACCATATTAACAATATCTAGCATCAATTGACAGATTCAACTATATATTTTCCAACTCAAACAAGTATTATAACCCTTTTCTAAGAACTTTGCAAAACTTGAACTTAAGAACATGGGAAGGAATATTACCTTTTGTGAAGTTGAAATGCTACTCTAGCTTCAATTTGTAGATAGTATATGCTCCACTCACACACAACTTTGAAGTTTAATAGAGAACTTGGCAAAATGTCTGTGAATGAGAAGGTCTCCATTTATAGGGAAGCTTATGACTAAATTTGGGCTTTGCATAATGAATTGAACCATTGGAATGAAGAAGAAGCTGATGGTTATAGAGAAGTGGGTGAGTAGTTATTGGATTACACTATTTTGCCCACTCCCCTTTGAATTATGATAGCAAGTTGATGAACTTGGGAGAAGAAGAGGGAATAGGCTATAGTATTATATCATTCACGTAAATAAGAATTGAACACTCATTGTGGGACAAGAAATAAGAACTCAGCATTGTAAGGAATGAAATACCATATATTACACACTTAATACACATATATACTTACCTTGGCTTAAATTCACTTAGGGTATATATGGACCTAAAATGTCACAACCACATTACATTGTAGCACATTGGGGTACATGTATACTCATTGATATATAATCCATGTATATTTTTATAATGTTAATTTATGATTTAATTGAATAGTGACATACTACATTATCACAAACCTCATTATTATTATTTCAATCATATTACTCATGGAAATAATTAGGGATATCAATTATTTACATACTTTAACTTAATATTCCATATAGTATACATTAATGTACTATGCCTATCACATGGTCACATCAGTCTCTTTCATACCACTTAGTAATTTACATAAGTTAAGCTTACTTTTATCATATGGTTTTATATAATAATTATTCACATTTCAATGTCACACTTCATTTTACAACCTCTATTATACAATTACATACATATATATATATATATACATATATATATATATATATATATATATATTCCTATCATCATACATTTCACATTGGGCCACATTAAATTAAATCAATTGGGCTAAGCACACTAAGGCACATGGACCCTATTATTTATTCTTCCACATAAATTGATTGGGCCACATCTCTTAATTCTTATAACATATCACATTAATGTTGTTGGGCTTGGATATATCCTAAGTCCAATACATTATTAATTCAATGACCCAACTAGATTAAGAAATTAATTAGGCCACACAAGGCTTATCAATTAAGTTTAATTAAGCTCGTTATTATTTCTATTCTCGTACCACACAAGGCATTTCAACGAGTTGAACAAAAACTCCACATTCTTCCTTAATTAATATATATTCAATTTGAATTCATTTGAATGAGCTCATCTCATAACACATATATATTTATATTCAAATAAATATTCATTTCCATTAATATATTCATTTAATAATATTCAGAAATTCTCGGGTATTACATCCTCCCCCCTTATAAAAATTCTGTCCTCGGAATTGCTACAAGGTTACACAAATAGGTGGGGATTGTAATACCCGAGAATTTCCATATATTATTAAATAAATATATTAATGGAAATGAGAATTTATTTGAATATAAATGATTTTGTGTTATGAGATGAATTAATTCAATTATATATAATTGAATAATTATAATAATTGAGAAATTAGTGGAGTTTGTGATAAACTCGTTGATTGCCTTGTGTGGCACAGTGACGTAATATAAGAATGATTATATTAATTTAAGCGAATAATTAATCTATATTAATTGTTAATCGAAGAATATTAATTAACTGTTATAAAATACTAATGAGGATTGATTAATAATATGTGATTATTATTGCAAGAAACATAATAATAATGAGCAACGTGTTTATAAATATAATAAGATTTATATCAAAGTGATAGTTAATCATATAAAGGTTAATTAAATTGTTATGGAGGTTAACAATTATATTGATTGATGTAGGATATGTGTATATTATTAATTAATATTCAATTTATAAGATGAGAAATTATATGTGCAAACATGCGAATTAAATGTATAGTAACTATATGTTATGATATGTGTAGGTGACAAATGATGCGTGGATATACATTAAATTAATCTATCATGGATCTATTATAAATAATTGTTGAGTAATACAATTTAATAATATATGATATAATGTAATGTGGTAGTATCCGATTGTATTATATCGGTAAGATAAAATGTACATAGATTATATGTATTCAAATTGCATTTATTACATTATGGGGAGAACATTGTAATTATAACCTAAGAGTACATATAATATATAACATAAGTGTAGCATATAGTCCATTCGTAAGAATGCTGAGATTTGCTTGGCTTGTCCCAATATAATAGTCACTCTCCTTTTTCCTCATTCACGTGCACAGCCATTATGGCCTAAGCCTATTGCTTCTCCTTAAACTCAGTAAATTTCCATAGCCTTGTAGCAATGATGAGCAATGGAGTGGTTTTAATGATGGATTCTAACAACTAAATACCTACCATTCTATAACCTTCATGCAATTTGACAATCCGTTAGTTTGATTTGGGAGTTAGAAGCTTGGACTGTGTATTCATTCTTCTATATAAAGGAACTCCCTGCACCTTCATTTCATTGCTGAAATATTTTTAAGAGAAGAGAGTATACTGTGATTGTCTATTTAGTTCAGAAGGAATTTCTATAGTAGCATCAGCAAGCTTACTCTATAACAGAGGTATAAATCCTCTTCGTGTCTTCATTTTCATTTTCTGTCAAAAGAACTCCATTGTTGTTCTCTGAGTTTTGTTGAAATTCTTGATTATGCCAAATTGGTTCATGATTGGTTTGTAGAACCCTTATATTGTTGTTATATGAACATACACACATGATGGAACCACTGAATAGTCTTTCATTTCCATTGTTTCTCTTCAATTTCTGTAAATACATGAAATTCGTAAATTAGTTAGAGTTCATGAAATTGGGAATTGATAATTGCTATTGACTGTTATATAAGCATATATGTATGTGTTAGTAAGTTAAACAATGTTGAAATCGATGAAATGGGAGGTTTTGGGTCGGTTTTCGCTGTAGTCTGAACCGCAGAAAACTGCCTCGACGCCGTAGCGCCGCAGCGCCACACGAGCCGCAGCCCGCGCCGCAGCGCCGCACGCAGCGCCACTCGCGCCGCAGCGCCAGTATTAAGCTACTATTGTCGCGCCGCAGCGCCAGCCTCTGTGTTCAGTTTTCTGCATTCTGCAACAAAACTGTTATGTACCAATTGTTTGATTTTTGTTTAAACAAGCATGGGAGCATGATTAATACATATATATAAACCTAATGAGGCAATGTAAGCATGTTTTAGTATATTAGCATGCATGGTTAACCAAACGACACATAGTTTGGAAACAAATTTAAAGTTTCATAAACGACGTTAACATATATAGAGCATGTTTACAAACTGACCTTGCAAGCACGTTAGTACCACCTAGAGACACATGAAGTGCATGTTAGCTTATCTATATTGGTTCCGTAATAAAATGTGAACATGTGAACCTAACTAGTGCTCATTCCTAATAAAAATATAAGTTTAAAGGTGGATATGATCATGTAAATGTTATATAGTCATTTTGATGTTATGAGCATGTTTAGATAACTTTGAAATATATGAATGAAGCCTTTACTTGTGTTTATATAGTTCGTAAGGAAGCATGAACATGTTAGGCTCTATTAGTAAGATTCACCAATAGAAATACAAGCCTTGCACATGAGCATTAACACGATACGTGTAGATTTAAATTCTGATATTTATGGACACATGTGATAGTACTCTTAGACTCATTCATGTGTCATGCATATATATATACCATGATTGGTTGCCGTGATTAAAGTTTAGCATAAACAAAGCATGTTTTCAAGATAATAACAATGCTAGCTACATATATGCAATACGAGTACTCATGAGCATGACTAATACAAGTTATATGAATATCTTATGTGTTTAAAAGCAATCATGTTAGACCATATGAGTTCGTGTCCTTGAATGGCTTTAAGTATTAACTTAAGAACCTATACCATGTACGATTGGATTTGGAAAAGTTATACAAGCATGAAAGTATCCTTTAAATATGAATACATGTTACGCGATATTATATGATGTTACTTGAACCCGATTTTGACGGTTAACTTAAGGTGATGTCGTAACTTGCTAAAATGAAATATATTTAGTATTGATTGTGGTCTTATGTGATATTAATAATATGCAAGCATGTTTTCTAATTGTTGAGATCTTATATAATATGAGAATGCGTTTAAACTCTAAAGAAGGAACGTTAAGGATAGAAATTATATTCTATATAACTGTGTAGCTAGGTAAAACTTAGCTTATGTGTTGATCGTATATTCAAAGAGAAAATGTGAAGTTAAATTATATGACTAATGAATATCATATATATACGTAACTGTATTACGATAGGGATTCGAAAGTGTTGATTGCTTTTCGTGGATAAACTACGCTAAAGGCAAGTTCTCTTACTTACACTCTCTTAAAGTGCAAGTATCCTAACCGACGCATTTACTTTATGTAAGGAAAGATATGATTGTGAAAGTTTCCTAACTTATACTCTTTTACTATGCAAGTATCCTATCTTGTGTATTGCGAACAAGTTTTCTATTTAATCGGTTGAATTGAATTAGACTTAGTATTGTTCTTGAATATTGTGAAAGTGTCTATGCCATTTGATTCAGCTAGACTTATATTATTGAAAAGCGACCCAAACTAATTGATTGGTGCGGGATCTTGTATTTGACTGAGAAGAACAACCTTCTTTGAAGGGAATATATAATTGTCGGAGAACCGACGTGCACACTTGAGTATGGTTGATTGTTATGCATAACAAGGGTACTTTAGGCTGATCACCTGTTGTACCTGTTTTTGTTGGATTTTCAGTTTATTACTGTCAATTCTAGTAGAAGTTCATAGTCCGTAGTGACTACTCAGTATTCAATTATTTGAAATCTTGAATTGACTTATTATTGAATCATATTGATATTATCCTGTCCTTAGCGACTGATATTGAGAACTGTTGATATTCTTGTTATTCTTGAACTATCAAATCTTGTTATACCCTTTCGAGAATTGAGAATCTTATTACTCACCCTTATTGTATATTACTTGCTGGGCAATTTGTGCTCATTCTTGCTTTCCCTAAAACATTTCAGTTAAGGCAGAGCATGGTGAACCTTCGGGCGTTGATAAGGGCAAGGGCAAAGCTACCAACTAGCTTATGTCTGTTATGTTTTAAATATATTAATATTGTATGGAGATGATGTAGTAAGACTGGATTTGATTATGTTTAAGCTTAAGTTAGATTATGTAATAAGTCGTTAACTGATATTATTATGTAATCTATTACGTACTGTAGGTTGCGAGACTTGGGGGAATAATTATAATAAATCATTGTAAATTATTCTAGAATAGATTTTCCGCTGTGATCGTATGATATTTAATTATTATTATTGTGATGTATTACCATGAGCACGTGATGAACCGAATTCGAGAGACCAAGTGGCGGTCCTGGAATTTGGGGGCGTCACAGGTTGGTATCAGAGCCGTAGTTATAAACCTTAGGAACGAGTGTCCTTAGACTATAACTTAGGCGAACTTAGAAGTTAGGAAGGAGATAAAACTCATGTAGAGTTTTCCTTGAGAGACTTAGTCTGTTATGAAATGTAACTTCATTCTATACAATGAACTTATATTTTGTTTAACATTCTAATGGAGATGCTATTTCTTGTCTTGTGTTTGTGAGTGTAGGATGACAGACACAGGGGTACCTAGTAGAGTTGCAGAGGAGGAGCCCAGAGATATACACGTAGTATACGAGGCACCTCTAGAGGCTACACCAGTGCAGGCTGTTGCACCATTCGAGTCTGACGACGAGGACGAGATTGAGATAGAGTCTGATCCAGAGGAGGAGCCGATGGAGGATGAGCCAGTAGAGGACTCTGATGAGGCTACTATAGAGGAACAGATGTTAGGCGAGTACGAGGAGCGTATTCTAGAGTTAGACTGCAGAGTCCAGGAGCTGGAGGCAGAGGCCCACGAGAGAGAGTCTGAGTTCCAGAAGCTGAGGGACGAGGACCACCAGAGGAAGCTGGCTATGCAAGAGTTAGAGGTGGAGATTGCCTACCGTAGGGAGGCAGGGATCCAGATGGGGACTCTATTTCATAGGTCAGTGGCTAGGAATGTAGATTTGGCAGAGAAGCTAGAAGAGGTTGAGCAGAGGGAGCTGAGTGAGAAGACTGAGAAAGAGGCACTCCGTACTCAGCTAGAGTTGGAGGTGATGGATAGGTTACACTTCGAGGAGAAGTGGGAAGCGTCCAATGAGAGAGCTGACGACCTTGAGGACGAGGTCAGGTGCAAGAAGAGAAAGATGAACAAGATGGGGTATGTGTTCCGTTCAGCTTTTGAAAGGGTGATTGATGGTGTGTACCACTACCCGGCAGAACAGGGACAGACTCTACATACCTTGAGCCGAGAGCTGGTTGCGTATATAGCACAGTTGGAGTACAAGAGCGCAGTGGAGCGCGGGATGATGGGATGAGATTTCCTTAGTCAGTCTAGTGGTAGTACTAGTTGTGTCTTTATGTATTGTATATACTATGTTGTAATCCCGATCTTTTGTGTAAGATGTGGGATGATGATGTAAACCCCGAGTTAGCTTTTGTTAGAGGGGTAGTATGGTAGTAGGTTGGTATATTCCCCGTCTTTTGTGATATTAGGGGATATATGTGATAACATTTATAGCAGTATGCTAGGAAAATCATGTAATGAAATGAAATGGCATATGAATATAAATGGAGTTGATTTTAGAAACGTGTTATAAATTTATTCTTTTAGTATTAAAAGAAATACTTGAATAATAATAAAATGAAAAATTGTGATGCAGATAATGCCGCCCAGACGTAGATTGACTGCACCCGAAGAATCCGTTAACAATGAGAGAGAACAAGTAGACCCGATCCAGAAACTGGTAGACTTGTTAGGAGAAGCCTTAAGGGGAAGGAACAATGAACCCGTTCGCCCGAACCCTCAAACTGTGCCAGTAACAACCTTTAAAGACTTTAAGAGTGTAGGACCCCTGGAGTTCGAGGGAACTACCGACCCAATCGTCGCACAAACGTGGATCAAAGAGATCGAAAAAGCTTTCACTATAGCTAGCATAGGCGAAGATCAGAAGACGGTGTTTGCCACGTACATGATGAGGGGAGAAGCGAACTACTGGTGGGAGGCTAATCAACAAAGAGCTGGAGAAGGGATAATAGCTTGGGATAAGTTTAAGACACTGTTCTTCGAGAATTACTTTCCAAAGAGTATGAAGAATAGGATGGAGGTGAAATTCCTAGAGTTAAAACAAGGTGAGATGACGGTGGCACAATACGCGGCTAGGTTTAACGAACTAGCGCGATTTGCGGAGCACCATGTTGGTGATGAAGAGAGGAAGGCTAGATGCTTTGAACAAGGGTTGAAGCCATGGCTGTTCAATAAGGTATCAGTTCTTCAAATTGATTCCTTTGCAACATTACTGGAGAAGGCAATCATTGCGGAAGGCGGCAGTGAGGCCTTAAGTCTGTATAACAAAGAAAAGAAAGGAAAGAATACTGGAGGAGAGAATCGTACGGGAGGAAGCAGTAGCGGAGGAAGCAACTTGGGAAAGAGAAAGTGGGAGAACAACAACAACAACAAAAACAACAATAATAATCAATCAGGGAATTTTCGTGGAGGTTTCAAGAAGAGGGCTGAAGGATGCCCGAAGTGTGGGAAGAATCACAAGGGCGAGTGCTGGAAGGGACGTGGCACTTGCTACAACTGCGGACAGGAAGGGCACATCTCGCCCAACTGTTTGAAACTGAAAAAGATACAAGGATGCTTTGCTTGTGGCTCGACGGAGCACCGAATTAAGGACTGCCCAAAGAAGGGAAGTGGCGAGGGTAGTAATCAGCAAGGAGGCAACAAGCTGATGATCGGTGGACCGGCACAATCCAACCGCCCAACTGCCAGAACCTTTAACATGACCGTCCAAGACGCAGTGACTGCGAAGGATGTGGTGTCAGGTATAATCCCAATCAATGATATAAATGCTTATGTATTATTTAATTCGGGTGCCACCTGTTCTTTTGTATCTGAAGAATTTGCTAGTAGACTTAGTACACCTCGAGAACTATTAGAAAATCCTTTGATCATAGAAGTTGCTAATAAGGAAGTGATCCCTGTAGAATACGTTTATCGAAATTGTCGCGCAAATATTAGTAAACTTGAACTGAGCGTAGACTTGATTCCTATTAGACTAGGAGAATTTGACGTAATACTGGGAATGGATTGGTTGTATAACCATGCTGCGATAATTGACTGTCAGAACAAATGTGTGAACCTTCAGACTCCGAGTAAGTCTAAGGTAGTGTTTTATGGTAGCTCATCGCTTAAGTAATCGTGTTGCGTTACGATGATGCAGGCCAAGAAATTGTTAAGGAAAGGATGTGGAGGATATTTAGCTTACATCGTTGATACTCGGAAGAAGGGAGTAGAAATTAAGGATATATCCGTAGTTAATGAATTTCAAGACGTGTTTCCGGACGATCTGCCTGGTCTTCCGCCAGACAGAGAAATCGAATTCGTAATAGACTTAGCACCGGGAACGGCACCGATTTCGAAAGCTCCATATCGTATGGCGCCAGTAGAAATGAAGGAATTGATGATACAATTGCAAGAATTATTGGATAAGGGTTACATTCGACCGAGTGTTTCTCCTTGGGGAGCACCAGTACTATTCGTTAAGAAGAAGGACGGATCGATGAGGCTCTGTATCGATTATCGAGAATTGAACAGAGTAACGATCAAGAACCGGTATCCGCTACCGAGGATAGATGACTTATTTGATCAACTGAAGGGAGCAAAGTGTTTCTCAAAGATCGACCTACGAACAGGATATCATCAACTGAAGGTACGGGACGAGGACATACCAAAAACTGCGTTTCGAACCCGTTATGGACACTACGAGTTTTTGGTAATGTCATTCGGATTGACTAATGCTCCGGCAGCATTTATGGACTTTGATGAACCGAGTTTTCAAGCCATACTTGGATAAATTTGTAGTGGTTTTTATCGACGACATTTTGATCTACTCAAAGACAGAGGAAGAACACGCCGAACATCTAAAGATTATTTTGGAAGCACTAAGGAAGGAGAAGATGTATGCAAAATTTTCTAAGTGCGAATTTTGGATGGAGAAGGTTCAATTCTTAGGCCACGTGGTGGATAAGAATGGAATCTCTGTAGACCCTGCGAAGGTTGAAGAAGTAAGTAATTGGGAACAACCGAGTACACCGACGGAGGTGAGAAGCTTTCTAGGGTTAGCTGGGTACTATCGAAGATTCATCCAAGATTTTTCTAAGATAGCAACCCCGTTGACCAATTTGACTAGAAAGACGGTGAAATTTGTATGGACCGACAAATGCGAAGAAAGTTTTCAAGAACTGAAAAGGAGATTGAGCAAAACACCTGTGTTATCATTACCAGATGATGCGGGAAATTTTGTGGTGTATAGTGATGCATCGCACAAGGGGCTTGGCTGTGTGCTCATGCAACATGGTAAGGTTATTGCATATGCGTCACGACAATTGAAGGATTACGAAAAACGATACCCTACTCATGACTTAGAGTTAGCGGCAGTAGTTTTTGCGTTAAAGATATGGAGACATTATCTATACGGAGAAAAATGTGAGATATACACGGACCACAAAAGTCTGAAATATATCTTCACACAGAAGGAGTTAAACATGCGACAGAGAAGGTGGTTAGAATTAATCAAAGACTATGAGTGCGATATTCTTTATCACCCGGGAAAGGCAAATGTGGTTGCCGATGCTCTGAGCAGGAAAGGAAGGGAGAAGTTGTTTAATTTAACAACTCAGGAAGAGTTGATAAGAGAGATGGAGAAATTGGAGATACAAGTAAAAGGACCAGAAAAGTCTGGTGAGAAGTTAATTGTAATGGAAGCTTGTCCGACGTTGTTGAATAGAGTAAAGGAAGCTCAGGAAAAGGATGAAGAGTGTGAGAAAATCCGAAAGAGGATCACAGAAAGTGAGGAAGAAAAATTTCGAATGGATAAAGACGGTATTTTGAGATTTGAAGGGAGAGTGTGGGTACCAGCGGTAACCGAGTTGAGGGAAGAGATTTTGCACGAGGCACACAATACGACATATTCCGTTCATCCGGGAGGCACAAAGATGTACCGAGATCTAAGGCAACATTTTTGGTGGCCTAATTTGAAACGGGAAGTCGCAGAGTGCGTCAGTAAATGCTTGACTTGCCAACGCGTTAAAGCAGAGCATCAGCGGCCAAGTGGTTTACTACAACCGTTAGAAATACCAGAGTGGAAATGGGAGCATATTACCATGGACTTCGTGGTAGGACTTCCAGTTACACAGAAAGGTTATGATGCTATTTGGGTTATCGTGGATCGACTAACGAAGACCGCACACTTTCTACCAATCAAGATCCGCTACAGTTTGAACCAATTAGCAAGCCTATATGTAAAAGAAATTATTTCAAGACATGGAGTGCCGGTGTCAATTGTCTCTGATCGAGATCCGCGCTTCACGTCCAATTTTTGGAAGAGTTTGCAGGAAAGAATGGGAACGCAGTTGAGGTTGAGTACAGCTTATCATCCTCAAACAGACGGACAAAGTGAGCGAACAATACAAACGCTAGAAGACATGCTTAGGACTTGCGTGATGGATTTTAAGGGAAATTGGGACGACCACCTACCCTTAGTAGAATTCGCATATAATAATAGCTACCATGCGAGTATTGGCATGCCACCGTACGAAGCTCTTTACGGGAGAAAGTGCAGAACGCCGTTATGTTGGGACGAAGTCGAAGAACGACGAATACTCGGACCAGAGTTAGTTCAACAAACCACAGACGTGGTGACAGTGATAAGAGCCAGACTTGTAGCAGCTCAGGATCGCCAGAAGAAATACGCAGATTTGCATCGGCAGGACCGAGACTTCAAAGTCGGCAGTTTCGTATTCTTGAAGGTATCTCCATGGAAGGGAAAAATCCGTTTCGGCAAGAAAGGAAAATTGAGTCCAAGATTCATAGGACCGTTCGAGATACTGAAGCGAGTGGGCGAAGTGGCATACAAAGTTGCGTTACCACCCGAGTTGGAGCATATCCACAACGTGTTCCACATTTCCGTGTTGCGACCGTACAAGGCCGACTACAAGCACGTGATTTCTTACGAGCCCATTCAAATGGAGAAGAACTTGGCGTATGAAGAAATTCCTGTCCAAATATTAGATAGGAAAGAACAAACTTTGAGAAATAAAGTTATTTCATCTGTAAAAGTACTTTGGCGTAACCACGATGTCGAGGAGGCAACGTGGGAGTTAGAAGATAGGATGATGAGGGACTATCCCCATCTATTTGTGTAACCTTGTAGCAATTCCGGGACGAAATTTTTATAAGGGGGGGAGGATGTAATACCCGAGAATTTCCATATATTATTAAATAAATATATTAATGGAAATGAGAATTTATTTGAATATAAATGATTTTGTGTTATGAGATGAATTAATTCAATTATATATAATTGAATAATTATAATAATTGAGAAATTGGTGGAGTTTGTGATAAACTCGTTGATTGCCTTGTGTGGCACAGTGACGTAATATAAGAATGATTATATTAATTTAAGCGAACAATTAATCTATATTAATTGTTAATCGAAGAATATTAATTAACTGTTATAAAATACTAATGAGGATTGATTAATAATATGTGATTATTATTGCAAGAAACATAATAATAATGAGCAACGTGTTTATAAATATAATAAGATTTATATCAAAGTGATAGTTAATCATATAAAGGTTAATTAAATTGTTATGGAGGTTAACAATTATATTGATTGATGTAGGATATGTGTATATTATTAATTAATATTCAATTTATAAGATGAGAAATTATATGTGCAAGCATGCGAATTAAATGTATAGTAACTATATGTTATGATATGTGTAGGTGACAAATGATGTGTGGATATACATTAAAATAATGTATCATGGATCTATTATAAATAATTGTTGAGTAATACAATTTAATAATATATGATATAATGTAATGTGGTAGTATCCGATTGTATTATATCGGTAAGATAAAATGTACATAGATTATATGTATTCAAATTGCATTTATTACATTATGGGGAGAACATTGTAATTATAACCTAAGAGTACATATAATATATAACATAAGTGTAGCATATAGTCCATTCGTAAGAATGCTGAGATTTGCTTGGCTTGTCCCAATATAATAGTCACTCTCCTTTTTCCTCATTCACGTGCACAGCCATTATGGCCTAAGCCTATTGCTTCTCCTTAAACTCAGTAAATTTCCATAGCCTTGTAGCAATGATGAGCAAGGGAGTGGTTTTAATGATGGATTCTAACAACTAAATACCTACCATTCTATAACCTTCATGCAATTTGACAATCCGTTAGTTTGATTTGGGAGTTAGAAGCTTGGACTGTGTATTCATTCTTCTATATAAAGGAACTCCCTGCACCTTCATTTCATTGCTGAAATATTTCTAAGAGAAGAGAGTATACTGTGATTGTCTATTTAGTTCAGAAGGAATTTCTATAGTAGCATCAGCAAGCTTACTCCATAACAGAGGTATAAATCCTCTTCGTGTCTTCATTTTCATTTTCTGTCAAAAGAACTCCATTGTTGTTCTCTGAGTTTTGTTGAAATTCTTGATTATGCCAAATTGGTTCATGATTGGTTTGTAGAACCCTTATATTGTTGTTATATGAACATACACACATGATGGAACCACTGAATAGTCTTTCATTTCCATTGTTCCTTTTCAATTTCTGTAAATACATGAAATTCGTAAATTAGTTAGAGTTCATGAAATTGGGAATTGATAATTGTTATTGACTGTTATATAAGCATATATGTATGTGTTAGTAAGTTAAACAATGTTGAAATCGATGAAATGGGAGGTTTTGGGTCGATTTTCGCTGCAGTCTGAACCGCAGAAAACTGCCTCGACGCCGCAGCGCCGCAGCCCTCGCCGCAGCGCCACACGCGCCGCAGCCCGCGCCGCAGCGCCGCACGCAGCGCCACTCGCGCCGCAGCGCCAGTATTACGCTACTGTTGCCGCGCCGCAGCGCCAGCCTCTGTGTTCAGTTTTCTGCATTCTGCAACAAAACTGTTATGTACCAATTGTTTGATTTTTGTTTAAACAAGCATGGGAGCATGATTAATACATATATATAAACCTAATGAGGCAATGTAAGCATGTTTTAGTATATTAGCATGCATGGTTAACCAAACGACACATAGTTTGGAAACGAATTTAAAGTTTCATAAACGACGTTAACATATATAGAGCATGTTTACATACTGACCTTGCAAGCACGTTAGTACCACCTAGAGACACATGAAGTGCATGTTAGCTTATCTATATTGGTTCCGTAATAAAATGTGAACATGTGAACCTAACTAGTGCTCATTCCTAACAAAAATATAAGTTTGAAGGTGGATATGATCATGTAAATGCTATATAGTCATTTTGATGTTATGAGCATGTTTAGATAACTTTGAAATATATGAATGAAGCCTTAACTTGTGTTTATATAGTTAGTAAGGAAGCATGAACATGTTAGGCTCTATTAGTAAGATTCACCAATAGAAATACAAGCCTTGCACATGAGCATTAACACGATACGTGGAGATTTAAATTCTGATATTTATGGACACATGTGATAGTACTCTTAGACTCATTCATGTGTCATGCATATATATATACCATGATTGGTTGCCGTGATTAAATTTTAGCATAAACAAAGCATGTTTTCAAGATAATAACAATGCTAGCTACATATATGCAATACGAGTACTCATGAGCATGACTAATACAAGTTATATGAATATCTTATGTGTTTAAAAGCAATCATGTTAAACCATACGAGTTCGTGTCCTTGAATGGCTTTAAGTATTAACTTAAGAACCTATACCATGTACGATTGGATTTGGAAAAGTTATACAAGCATGAAAGTATCCTTTAAATATGAATACATGCTACGCGATATTATATGATGTTACTTGAACCCGATTTTGACGGTTAACTTAAGGAGATGCCGTAACTTGCTAAAATGAAATATATTTAGTATTGATTGTGGTCTTATGTGATATTAATAATATGCAAGCATGTTTGCTAATTGTTGAGATCATATATAATATGAGAATGCGTTTAAACTCTAAAGAAGGAACGTTAAGGATAGAAATTATATTCTATATAACTGTGTAGCTAGGTAAAACTTAGCTTATGTGTTGATCGTATATTCAAAGAGAAAATGTGAAGTTAAATTATATGACTAATGAATATCATATATATACGTAACTGTATTACGATAGGGATTCGAAAGTGTTGATTGCTTTTCGTGGATAAACTACGCTAAAGGCAAGTTCTCTAACTTACACTCTCTTAAAGTGCAAGTATCCTAACCGACGCATTTACTTTATGCAAGGAAAGCTATGATTGTGAAAGTTTCCTAACTTATACTCTTTTACTATGCAAGTATCCTATCTTGTGTATTGCGAACAAGTTTTCTATTTAATCGGTTGAATTGAATTAGAATACTTGAACTCTTATTTCATTAAAGCTAGTATTCATGTTGAACTTAGTATTGTTCTTGAATATTGTGAAAGTGTCTATGCCATTTGATTCGGCTAGACTTATATTATTGAAAAGCGACCCAAACTAATTGATTGGTGCGGGATCTTGTATTTGACTGAGAATAACAACCTTCTTTGAAGGGAATATATAATTGTCGGAGAACCGACGTGCACACTTGAGTATGGTTGATTGTTATGCATAACAAGGGTACTTTAGGCTGATCACCTGTTGTACCTGTTTTTGTTGGAATTTCAGTTTATTACTGTCAATTCTAGTAGAAGTTCATAGTCCGTAGCGACTACTCAGTATTCAATTATTTGAAATCTTGAATTGACTTATTATTGAATCATATTGATATTATCCTGTCCTTAGCGACTGATATTGAGAACTGTTGATATTCTTGTTATTCTTGAACTATCAAATCTTGTTATACCCTTTCGAGAATTGAGAATCTTATTACTCACCCTTATTGTATATTACTTGCTGGGCAATTTGTGCTCATTCTTGCTTTCCCTAAAACATTTCAGTTAAGGCAGAGCATGGTGAACCTTCGGGCGTTGATAAGGGCAAGGGCAAAGCTACCAACTAGCTTATGTCTGTTATGTTTTAAATATATTAATATTGTATGAAGATGATGTAGTAAGACTGGATTTGATTATGTTTAAGCTTAAGTTAGATTATGTAATAAGTCGTTAACTGATATTATTATGTAATCTATTAAGTACTGTAGGTTGCGAGACTTGGGGGAATAATTATAATAAATCATTGTAAATTATTCTAGAATAGATTTTCCGCTGTGATCGTATGATATTTAATTATTATTATTGTGATGTATTACCATGAGCACGTGATGAACCGAATTCGAGAGACCAAGTGGCGGTCCTGGAATTTGGGGGCGTCACAGGGATAATCCCTCATCATCCTATCTTCTAACTCCCACGTAGCCTCCTCGATATCGTGGTTACGCCAAAGTACTTTTAAAGATAAAATAATTTTATTTCTTAAGGTTTGTTCTTTCCTATCTAATAGCTGGACAGGAATTTCTTCGTACGCCAAGTTCTTCTCCACCTGAATGGGTTCATAAGAAATCACGTGCTTGTAGTCCGCCTTGTACAGTCGCAACAAGAAGATGTGGTACACGTTATGGATGTGCTCCAACTCGGGTGGTATTACAACTTTGTATGCCACTTCGCCCACTCGCTTCAGTATCTCAAACGGTCCTATGAATCTTGGACTCAATTTTCCTTTCTTACCGAAATGGATTTTTCCCTTCCATGGAGATACCTTCAAGAATACAAAATTGTCGACTTTAAAGTCCCGGTCTTGTCGATGCAAGTCTGCGTACTTTTTCTGACTATCTTGAGATGCTACTAGTCTGGCTCTTATCACTGTCACTACGTCTGCAGTTTGTTGAACTAACTCTGGTCCGAGTATTCGTCGTTCTCCGACTTCGTCCCAACATAATGGCGTTCTGCACTTTCTTTCGTAAAGAGCTTTGTACAGTGGCATGTCGATACTCGCATGGTAACTATTGTTATACGCGAATTCAACTAAGGGTAGGTGGTTATCCCAATTTCCCTTGAAGTCCATCACACAAGTCCTAAGCATGTCTTCCAGCGTTTGAATTATTCTCTCACTCTGCCCGTCTATCTTAGGATGATAAGCGGTACTCAACTTCAACTGTGTTCCAATTCTCTCTTGCAAACTTTTCCAAAAATTTGATGTGAAGTGCGGATCTCGATCAGAGACAATTGACACCGGCACTCCATGTCGTGAAACAATCTACTTTACGTACAGACTCGCTAACTGATTCAAACTATAGCAGATCTTGATTGGTAGAAAATGTGCAATCTTCGTTAATCGATCCACGATAACCTAAATGGCATCATATCCCTTCTATGTGACTTGAAGTCCTACCACGAAGTCCATCGTAATGTGGTCCCATTTCCACTCCGATATTTCCAATAGTTGTAGTAAACCACTCGGCCGCTGGTGCTCTACTTTAATGCTTTGGCAAGTCAGACATTTACTCACGCATTCTATGACTTCCCGTTTTAGATTGGGCCACCAAAAGTGTTGTCTCAAATCATGATACATTTTCGTGCCTCCCGGATGAACGGAATACGTCGTGTTGTGTGCCTCGTGCAAAATCCTTGCCCTTAACTCGGTTACCGCTGGTACCCACACTCTTTCTTTAACTCTCAAAATACAGTCTTTATCTCTTCGGAATCTGTCTTCTTCATTTTCAACGATCCTCTTTCTGATTTTCTCGCATTCCTCATCTTTCACTTGAGCTTCTTTCACTCTATCCAACAATGTCAAACGAGCTTCCATTACGAACGAGTTCTCTTTTGACCTTTTCGGTCCTTTTACCTATATCTCTAATCTTTCCATTTCTCTCACCAATTCTTCCTGAGTCGTCAAATGAAACAACTTCTCCCTTCCTTTTCTGCTCAGAGCGTGGACAACCACGTTTGCCTTTCCCGGGTGATATAGAATATTGCAGTCATAGTTTTTGATTAATTCTAACCACCTCCTCTGCAGCATATTCAACTCCTTCTTTGTGAAGATATATTTCAGACTCTTGTGGTCCGTGTATATCTCACATTTCTCCCCGTACAAATAATGCCTCCAAATCTTTAACGCAAAAACTACTCCCGCTAACTCTAAGTCGTGAGTAGGGTATCATTTTTAGTAATCCTTCAATTTTCGTGATGCATACGCAATGACTTTGCCGTGTTATATGAGCACACAACCCAGTCCCTTGTGCGATGCGTCACTAGACACCACAAAATTTCCTGCATCATCTGGTAATGATAACACAGGCGCTTCGCTCAATCTTTTCTTCAACTCCTGAAAACTCTCTTTGCATTTGTCGGTTCATACAAATTTCACTGTCTTCCTCGTCAAGTTAGTCAATGGGGTTGCTATCTTAGAAAAATCCTGGATGAATCTTCGATAGTACCTAGCTAACCTTAAGAAACTTCTCACCTCCGTTGGTGTTCTTAGTTGCTCCCAATTACTTACTGCTTCGACCTTTGCAGGGTCTATTGAGATTCCATTCTTATCCACTATGTGACCTAAGAATTGAACCTTCTCCATCCAAAATTCACACTTAGAAAATTTCGCATACATTTTCTCCTTCCTTAGTGCCTCCAAAACAATCTTTAGATGTTCGGCATGTTCTTCTTCTGTCTTCGAGTAGATCAAGATGTCGTCAATGAAAACCACCACAAACTTATCAAAGTATGGCTTGAAAACTTGGTTCATCAAGTCCATAAATATTGCCGGAGCATTAGTCAATCTGAATGGCATTACAAAAAACTCGTAATGTCCATAACGGTTTCAAAATGCAGTCTTTAGTATGTCCTCATCCCGTACCTTCAGTTGGTGATAACTTGTTCGTAGGTCGATCTTCGAGAAACATTTCGCTCCCATCAGTTGATCAAATAAGTCGTCTATCCTTGGTAGCGGATATCTGTTCTTGATCGTTACTCTATTTAATTGTTGATAATCGATACAAAGCCTCATCAATCTGTCCTTTTTCTTAACGAATAACACTGGTGCTCCCCAAGGAGACACACTCGGTTGTATGTTACCCTTATCCAATAACTCTTGCAATTGTATCATCAATTCCTTCATTTCTACTGGCGCCATACAGTATGGAGCTTTAGAAATCGGTGTCGTTCCCGATGCTAAATCTATTACAAATTCAACTTCTCTGTCTGGCGGAAGACCAGGCAGATCGTCCGAAAATACATCTCAAAATTCATTCACTACGGATATATCCGTAATTTCTACTCCCTTTTTTCGAGTATCTACAATGTAAGCTAAATAACCTACACATCCTTTCCTTAACAATTTCTTGGCCTGCATCATCGTATTACAACACGATTGCTTAAGCGATGAGCTACCATAAAACACTACCTTAGACTTACTCGGAGTTTGAAGGTTCACACATTTGTTCTGGCAGTCAATTATTATGGCATGGTTATACAACCAATCCATTCCTAGTATTACGTCCAATTCTCCCAATCTAATTGGAATCAAGTCTATTCTCAGTTCATGTTCTCTAATGTTTGCGCGATAATTTCGATAAACGAATTGTACAAGGATTACTTCCTTATTCGCAACTTCTATGTTCAAGGGATTTTCTAATCGTTCTCGGGGTGTGTTAAGTCTACTAAAAAATTCTTCAGATACAAAATAACAGGTGGCACCCGAATCAAATAATACATAAGCATTTATATCATTGATTGGGATTATACCTGATACCACGTCCTTCGTAGCCACTGCGTCCTGGACGGTCATGTTAAAGTTTCTGGCGGTTGGGCGGTTGGATTGTGCCGGTCCGCCGATCATCAGTTTGTTCCCTCGTTGTTGGCTGCTACCTCCGCCACTTCCCTTCTTTGGGTAGTCCTTAATCTAATGCTCCATCGAGCCACATCCAAAGCATCTTTGTATCTTTTTCGATTTTAGGCAGTTGGGTGAAATGTGACCCTCCTGACAGCAGTTATAGCAAGTTTCGCGTCCCTTCCAACACTCTCCCTGATGATTCTTCCCACACTTAGGGCATCCTTCAGCCTTCTTCTTGAAACCTCCACGAAATTTCCCTGATTGATTATTGTTATTTTTGTTGTTGTTGTTATTGTTATTCTCCCACTTTCTCTTTCCCAAGTTGCTTCCTCCGCTACTGCTTCCTCAAGTACAGTTCTTTCCTCCAGTATTCTTTCCTTTCTTCTCCTTGTTATACAAACATAAGGCCTCGCTGCCACCTTCCGCAATGATTGCCTTCTCCAGCAATGTCGCAAAAGAATCAATTTGAAGAACTTATACCTTATTGAACAGCCACGGCTTCAGCCCTTGTTCAAATCGTCTCGCCTTCCTTTCCACATCTCTAACTTGGTGTTTTGCAAATCGCGCTAGTTCGTTAAATTTAGCTGCGTACTGCGCCACCGTCATGTCACCTTGTTTTAGTTATAAGAACTTTACTGCCATTCTATTCTTCATGCTTTTCAGGAAGTAATTCTCGAAAAATTACGTTTTAAATCTATCCCATATTATTGTCCCTTCTCCAGCTCTCTGCTGATTTGCCTCCCACCAGTAGTTCGCCTCGCCTCTCATCATGTACGTTGCAAATACTGTCTTCTGGTCTTCACCCACACGAGCTATAGTGAAAGCCTTCTCGATCTCATTGATCCAGGTTTGCACAACTATTGTGTCAGTAGTTCCCTCGAACTCTGGGGGTCCTACACTTCTAAAGTCTTTGAAAGTTGTTACTGGCACAGCCTGAGGGTTTGGGCGAATGGGTTCGTTGTTCCTTCCTCTAAGAGCTTCTCCTAACAGAACAAATAGCTTCTGGATCGGGTCTACTTGTTCCCTCTCATTATTAACTGATTCCTCGGGTACAGTTAATCTACGTCTTGGTGCCATTATCTGTATCACAAATTTTTATTCTATTATTATTATTCAAGTATATTACTTAAGTATTTCTTTTAATACTAAAAGAATAAATTTATAACATGTTTCTGAAATAAACTTCATTTATATTCATATGCCAAATCATTTCATTACATGATTTTTCCTAGCATATTTCTATAAATGGTATCGCATATCCCCTAAAATCACAAAAGACGGGAATATAACAACTTGCTACCATACTACCCCTCTAACAAATGCTTACTAGGGGTTTACATCACTATACCATACTTTACACAAAAAGTTGGGAATAAAACATAGTATATACATCACATAAGATAAATACTACTACTAAACTGTCTAAGGGTCTCATCCCATCATGCCACGCTCCACAACGCTCTTATATTCGATTTGGGCTATATACGCAACCAACTCTCGGCTCAAAGTATGTAGGGTCTGTCCCTGCTGCACTGGGTAGTGGTACACACCGTCAATCACCCTCTCAATTGCCGAACGAAACACATACCCCATCTTGTTCATCTTCCTCTTCTTGCATCTGACCTCATCCTCTAGGTCGTCAGCACTCTCATTAGCCGCCTCCCACTTCTCCTCGAAGTGTATCCTATCCATCACCTCCAACTCTAGCTGAGTACGGAGTTCTTCTTTCTCAGTCTTCTCGCTCAATTCTCTCTGTTCTACTTCTTCCAGCTTCCTTGCCAGATCTATATTTCTCACCACCGACTTGTGGAATAGGGTTCCCATCTGGATCCCTGCCTCCCTACGATAAGAAATCTCCACCTCTAACTCCTACATGGCTAACTTCCTCTGGTGGTCTTCGTCCCTCAGCTTCTGGAACTCCGACTCTCTCTCTTGGGCCTCTGCCTCTAACTCCTGGACTCTGCAGTCCAACTCTAGGATCCGCTCCTCATACTCGCCTAACATATGTTCCTCAAGATTGGGCTTGTAGGAGTCCTCCATGGGCTCCTCCTCTAAAGGGTCGTCCTCAATAGGCTCGCCCTCCATCGACTCCTCCTCGGGGTTGAACTCCACCTCTATCTCATCCTCGTCGTCAGACTCGGATGGTGCAACAGCCTGTACTGGCACAGCCTCAACGGGTGCCTCGTACACTACATGAATATCCCTGGGCTCCTCCTCAGCCACTCTACTAGGTACTCCCATATCCGCTATCCTACAATCACAAACACAAGACAACCAAACAGCAACTCTTTTATAATGTTAAATAAACATAAGTCTATTGTATAGAATGAAATTACATTTCATAACACACTAAGTCTCTCAAGGAAAACTCTATGTGAGTTCTATCCTTTTCTAACTTCTAAGTTCTCCTAAGCTATAATATAAGGACACTCGCTCCTAAGGTTTATAACTACAGCTTTGATGCAAACCTGTGACGCCCCCAAATTCGGACCGCCATTTGGTCTCTAAAATTCAGTTCGTCGCGTTCTCATGGTAATACAAAAAATAACTAAAATCACACATTCACAACGAAAAATATAATTTAGAATAATTTATTATAATTTATTATAATTATTTCCACAAGTTTCGTAACCTACAGTACTTAATAGATTACATACTAGTATCAATTAACTACTTATTACATAATCTAACTTAAGCTTAAACCTAGTCAAATTCAGTCTTACTACATCATCTTAATATAATCATTAAAACATTTAAAACATAAAGGAACAAGCTAGTTGGTAGCCTTGCCCTTCCCTATACCGACACTTGAAGGTTCGCCCTACTCTGCCTTCACTGAAAAGTTTTAGGGAAAGCAAGAATGAGCACAAATGGCTCAGTAAGTATTATACAATAAGGGTGAGTAATATAGTTCTCGAGTCTTAGAAAGGATATAGCAAAGTATGATAGTTCAAGGATAACAAGAATATCAGCATGTCTCAATAACAGTCGCTAAGGACATAATAATATCAAAATGTTTCAACGATAAATTAATTTAAGAATTCAAGATACCTGAATACTGAGCAGTCACTAAGGACTATGAACTCTTACTATAATTAACAGTATTAAACTGATAACCCAATCAAAAACAAGTACAACAGGTGATCAGCCTAAAGTACCCTACGGTATGCATATCGTTCAATCGTACTAAAGTGTGCGCACGTCGGTGTCCTGACAAATATATTTTCCCTTCAAAGAAGGTTGTTCATCTCAGTCAAACACATGATCTCGCACTAATCAATTTGTTTGGGTTCCTTTTCAACAATATAAGTCTAGCCGAATCAAATGGCATAGATCGCATTAATTATAAGTTCAATCTCAAGATTTAAAGTTCGAAAAATATAAATCAACTTTTATCTTATCCACGAAGTATATGATTCATAATAATTGAATTCCAATCTCTAAAGCTTACTTGTATGACAATAATAGCACAAGCTAAATGAATGCTCAATAAAGAGTAGAGTTAGGAACTTGCTTACAACGTTCCTCGAAAAACGTAAACACAAGGATAGGATACTTACACAATAAATGAGTGTAATTCAAGACACTTGCCTTAGGCGTACTCTATCCACGAAAAGCTAAATCAACACTTTTCGAATCCCTATCGTAATATAGTTATGCGTATAGGATATTCATTAGTTACCTATACTCATACATGATATGTAAGTTTAAACGCATACATAAATGTCTAACTTAGTTGTATATTGTTTACATACTCCATTACACATTTTGCGTACTTATAGCACAAAAGTTTAGTTTATAAATCACCATGAAGTAAAATAACATAGTTTCTAATCGTTGTTTTATAGTTTGCAATTACCTTTTGGACTTAACATTCAAAAGTATATAAACATATATCAACATACTTTTATTACACATATGTTTATCCATGTATTCGACACACATTTAAAATCATAGATGTATAATCCACATTGTTTCAAAAACCTTAGAAACATCTTGGCAAAACATAGTTCCATAAAGTCACTATATGCTTGAACACTTAAAACATTGCTTGAGCCATGTATTATAGCTTAAGTCATTCTTACATGCATGTTGAGGAACTAGGTTTGGTCTTTTCTATTTACTTTCAACAATGGATAGTTCTATTCATAAATCTTTATTTCACAAAGCCAAGAAGGCTTGTTATGTCAAAGATTAACCATAGTACTCATTAAACCATATAGTAATGTTAAACAGTCTTTACTACGCATGCTTGCATGTATTTGATTCATGTATTACAAATCAACATAACTTTACTCTTTGAAAACTTGTTCTATGCAACATTGAGTAGTATACATTTTTGTCTTAAGAAATCTCATGTTAAACAAATTAAGTATACAGGGCATTTCGAAACTACATTTCATATGTATTCATAAAACTAACTAAGTTGCGAATACATGCTAAAAAGGTTAAATTTCAAAAAGGCGTAAGATTTTATAAACATAGTCTTCGTCATTTAACTTTTCTTTCAAAAGATTATAACTCAAACTCTAATCTTACTAACACGTCTTGCAATGCGTATTGACACATGTTTAAGGGTTATTTAAGCTCTTAAGTTATGTTAGGTTAGGTTACTAGGTTTGAGAAATAAACAGCACAAAGTTGATTCCCTGGCCCCCCCTGGTCGAGGCGGCACTTTGTACTACTAGAGGGCCCGTCGGGGCGGCATTGCCCAAACATTCCATGGCCACCCCCCGCCGGGGCGGCAATTTGGCCTATGGGAAGCCCGCCGGGGTGGGCGTAGCCGATTCAGTTTGAAAGTTCTTCCCCTGCTGCGGACCAAACTTTCCTAAATCACAATCAAACATCAAATTTAAGCATAACCACTATGTATAAACTCCATAAACCTACTACCCTACATACAAAGCATGATTCCAACAACTCTAAACTCATAAACAATCAAATTTAAGAATCAATTTCAAGACTC
Source organism: Panax stipuleanatus (assembly GCA_020205555.1). Classification (NCBI taxonomy): domain Eukaryota; kingdom Viridiplantae; phylum Streptophyta; class Magnoliopsida; order Apiales; family Araliaceae; genus Panax; species Panax stipuleanatus. The sequence continues at coordinate 11,162,627 of CM035119.1, read as the reverse complement.
TTGCCATTTTTCAAAGTTTAATACATTTAGTGATTCTCTTCACTATTGATTTGTTACTTGACCAAATTACTTCGTTTAACTTCCGTTAATTTCGTATTCAACCATATTAACAATATCTAGCATCAATTGACAGATTCAACCATACATTTTCCAACTCAAACAAGTATTATAACCCTTTTCTAAGAACTTTGCAAAACTTGAACTTAAGAACATGTGAAGGAATATTACGTTTTGTGAAGTTGAAATGCTACTCTTACTTCAATTTGTAGATAGTATATGCTCCACTCACACATAACTCTGAAGTTTAATAGAGAATTTAGAAAAATGTCTGTGAATGAGAGGGTCTTCATTTATAGGGAAGCTTATGACCAAATTTGGGCTTTGCTCAATGAATTAAACCATTGGAATGAAGAAGAAGCTGATGGTTATGGAGAAGTGGGTGAGTAGTTGTTGGATTACACTATTTTGCCCACTCCCCTTTGAATTATGATAGCTAGTTGATGAACTTGGGAGAAGAAGAGGGAATAGGATATAGCCTTATGTCATTCACATAAATGAGAATTGGACACTCATTGTAGGACAAGAAATAAGAACTCAGCATTGTAAGGAATGAAATACCATATATTACACACTTAATACACATATATGCTTACCTTGGCTTAAATTCACTTAGGGTATACATAGACCTAAAATGTCACAACCACATTGCATGGTAGCACATTGGGTTACATGTATACTCATTGATATATAATTCATGTATATTTTAATAATGTCAATTTATGATTTAATTGAATAGTGACATACTACATTAAAACAAACCTCATTATTATTGTTTCAATTATATTACTCATGGAAAAAATTAGGGTTATCAATTATTTACATACTTTAACTTAATATTCCATATAGTATACATTAATGTACTATGCCTATCACATGGTCACATCAGTCTCTTTCATACCACTTAGTAATTTACATAAGTTAAGCTTACTTTTATCATATGGTTTTATATAATAATTATTCACATTTCAATGTCACACTTCATTTTACAACCTCTATTCTACAATTACATATATATGTCTATATATATATATATATATATATATATATATATATATATACATATTCCTATCATCATACATTTCACATTGGGCCACATTAAATTAAATCAATTGGGCTAAGCACACTAAGGCACACGGACCCTATTATTTAATCTAGCACATAAATTAATTTTGCCACATCTCTTAATTCTTATAAAATATCACATTAATGCTGTTGGGCTTGGATATATCCTAAGTCCAATACATTATTAATTAAATGACCCAACTAGATTAGGAAATTAATTAGGCCACACAAGGCTTATCACTTAAGCTTAATTAAGCTCGTTATTGTTTCTATTCTCGTACCACACAAGGCATTTCAACGAGTTTAACAAAAACTCCACATTCTTCCTTAATTATTATATATTCAATTTGAATTCATTTGAATGAGCTCATCTCACAACACATATATATTTATATTCTAATAATTATTCATTTCCATTAATATATTCATTTAATAATATTCAAAAATTCTCGGGTATTACATCATCCCCCCTTATAAAAATTCCGTCCTCGGAATTGCTACAAGGTTACACAAATAGATGGGGATAATCCCTCATCATCCTATCTTGTAACTCCCATGTAGCCCCCTCGATATCGTTGTTAGGCCAAAGTACTTTTAAAGACAAAATAATTTTATTTCTTAAGGTTTGTTCTTTCCTATGTAATATCTGGACAGGAATTTCTTCGTACGCCAAGTTCTTCTCCACCTGAATGGGCTCATAAGAAATCACGTGTTTGTAGTCGGCCTTGTACGGTAGCAACACGAAGATGTGGAACACATTATGGATGTGCTCCAACTCGGGTGGTAATATAACTTTGTATGCCACTTCGCCCACTCGCTTCAGTATCTCCAACGGTCCTATGAATCTTGGACTCAATTTTCCTTTCTTGCCGAAATGGATTTTTCCCTTCCATGGAGATACCTTCAAGAATACGAAACTGATGACTTTAAAGTTTTGGTCTTGTCGATGCAAGTCTGCGTACTTTTTCTGACTATATTGAGATGCTAAAAGTCGAGCTCTTATCACTGTCAATACGTCTGCAGTTTGTTGAACTAACTCTGGTCCGAGTATTCGTCGTTCTCCGACTTCGTCCCAACATAATGGCGTTCTACACTTTCTTCCGTAAAGATCTTCGTACGGTGGCATGCCGATACTCGCATGGTAACTATTGTTATACGCGAATTTAACTAAGGGTAGGTGGTCGTCCCAATTTCCCTTGAAGTCCATCACGCAAGTCCTAAGCATGTCTTCCAGCGTTTGAATTGTTCGCTCACTCTGCTCGTCTGTCTGAGGATGATAAGCGGTACTTAACCTCAATAGTGTTCCCATTCTCTCTTGCAAACTTTTCCAAAAATTTAACGTGAAGTGCGGATCTCGATCAGAGACAATTGACACCGGCACTCCATGTCGTGAAATAATCTCCTTTACGTACAGACTCGCTAACTGATTCACACTATAGCGGATATTGATTGGTAGAAAATGTGCGATCTTCGTTAATCCATCCACGATAACCCAAATGGCATCATATCACTTATGTGTGACATGAAGTCCTACCACGAAGTCTATCATAATGTGCTCCCATTTCCACTCCGGTATTTCCAACGGTTGTAGTAAACCACTCGGCCTCTGGTGCTTTGCTTTAACGCGTTGGCAAGTCAGACATTTACTAACGCATTCTATAACTTCCCATTTTAGATTGGGCCATCAAAAATGTTACCTCAAATCACGGTACATTTTCGTGCCTCCCGGATGAACGGAATACGTCGTGTTGTGTGCCTCGTGCAAAATCTCTTCCCTTAACTCGGTTACCGCTGGTACCCACACTCTTTCTTTAACTCTCAAAATACAGTCTTTATCCCTTCAGAATCTTTCTTCTTCATTTTCGACGATCCTCTTTCTGATTTTCTCGCACTCCTCATATTTCTCTTGTGCTTCTTTCATTCTATCCAACAATGTCGGATGAGGTTCCATTACGAACGACTTCTCTTCCGACCTTTTCGGTCCTCATACCTATATCTCTAATCTTTCCATTTCTCTCACCAATTCTTCTTGAGTCGTCAAATGAAACAACTTCTCCCTTCCTTTTCTGCTCAGAGCGTCGGCGACCACGTTTGCCTTTCTCGGGTGATAAAGAATATTGTAGTCATAATCTTTGATTAATTCTAACCACCTCCTCTGCCGCATATTAAACTCCTTCTATGTGAAGATATATTTCAGACTCTTGTGGTCCGTGTATATCTCACATTTCTCCCCGTACAAATAATTCCTCCAAATCTTTAACGCAAAACCTACTGCCGCAAACTCTAAGTCGTGAGTAGGGTATCATTTTTCATAATCCTTCAATTGTCATGATGCATACGCAATGACTTTGTCGTGTTGCATGAGCACACAACCCAGTCCCTTGTGCGATGCGTCACTATACACCACAAAATTTCCCGCATCATCTGGTAATGATAACACAGGCGCTTTGCTCAATCTTTTCTTCAACTCCTGAAAACTCTCCTCGCATTTGTCGGTCCATACAAATTTCACTGTCTTCCTCGTCAAGTTGGTCAACGGGGTTTCTATCTTAGAAAAATCCTGGATGAATCTTTGATAGAACCTAGCTAACCCTAAAAAGCTTCTCACCTCCGTCGGTGTTCTCGGTTGCTCCTAATTACTTACTTCTTTGACCTTTGTAGTGTCTACTGAGATTCCATTCTTATCCACCACGTGACTTAAGAATAGAACCTTCTCCATCCAAAATTCACACTTAGAAAATTTTGCATACATTTTCTCCTTCCTTAGTGCCTCCAAAACAATCTTCAGATGTTCGGCTTGTTCTTCTTCTGTCTTCTAGTAGATCAAGATGTCATCGATGAAAACCACCATAAACTTATCTAAGTATGGCTTGAAAACTTAGTTCAGCAAGTCCATAAATGTTTCCGGAGCATTAGTCAATTCGAATGACATTACCAAAAACTCGTAATGTCCATAACGGGTTCGAAACACAGTCTTTGGTATGTCCTCACCCCGTACCTTCAGTTGGTGATAACTTGTCCGTAGGTCGATCTTCGAGAAAAATTTTGCTTCCTTCAGTTGATCAAATACGTCGTCTATCCTTGGTAGCGGATATCTGTTCTTGATCGTTACTCTGTTCAATTCTCGATAATCGATACAGAGCCTCATCGATCCGTCCTTTTTCTTAACGAATAACACTGGTGCTCCCCAAGGAGACACACTCGGTCATATGTAACCCTTATTCAATAACTCTTGCAGTTGTATCATCAATTCTTTTATTTCTATTGGCGCCATACAGTAAGGAGCTTTGGAAATCGGTGCCATTCCCGGTGCTAAATCTATTACAAATTCAATTTCTCTGTTTGGCGGAAGACCAGGCATATCGTCCGGAAATACATCTCGAAATTCATTCACTATGGATATATCTTTAATTTCTACTCCATTTTTTCGAGTATCTACAATGTAAGCTAACTAACCTACACATCCATTCCTTAACAATTTCTTGGCCTGCATCATCGTAACGCAACACGATTTCTTAAGCGATGAGCTACCATAAAACACTACCTTAGACTTACTCAGAGTTTGAAGGTTCACACATTTGTTATGACAGTCAATTATTGCAGCATGATTATACAACCAATCTATTCCCAGTATTACGTCAAATTCTCCCAATCTAATTGGAATCAAGTCTATGCTCAGTTCATGTTCTCTAATGTTTGCGCGATAATTTCGATAAATGAATTCTACAGGGATTACTTCCTTATTTGCAACTTCTATGTTCAAGGGATTTTCTAATCGTTCTTGGGGTGTGTTAAGTCTACTAGCAAATTCTTCAGATATAAAAGAACAGGTGGCACTCGAATCAAATAATACATAAGCATTTATATCATTGATTGGGATTATACCTGACACCACGTCCTTCGCAACCACTGCATCCTGGATGATCATGTTAAAGGTAATGGCGGTAGGGCAGTTGGATTGTGTCGGTCCGCCTATCATCAGTTAGTTCCCTCATTGTTGGATGCTACCTCCGCCACTTCCCTTCTTCGGGCAGTCCTTAATTCGGTGCTCCGTTGAGCCACATACAAAGCATCCTTGAATCTTTTTCTATTTTGGACAGTTGGGTGAAATGTGACCCTCCTGACAGAAGTTATAGCAAGTTTTGCGTCCCTTCCAGCACTCCCCCGATGATTCTTCCCACACTTCGGGCATCCTTCAGCCTTCTTCTTGAAACCTCCACGAAAATTCCCTGATTAATTATTGTTGTTTTGTTGTTGTTGTTATTGTTATTCTCCCACTTTCTCTTTCCCAAGTTGCTTCCTCCGCTATAGCTTCCTCCAGTACAGTTCTCTCCTCCAGTATTCTTTCCTTTATTCTCCTTGTTATACAGACTTAAGGCCTCACTGCCACCTTCCGCAATGATTGCCTTCTCTAGCAATGTCGCAAAGGAATTAATTTGAAGAACTGATACCTTATTGAACAGCCACGGCTTCAGCCCTTGTTCGAATCGTCTCGCCTTCCTTTCCTCATCTCCAACTTGGTGTTTCGTAAATCGCGCTAGGTCGTTAAACTTAGTTGCGTACTGCGCCACCGTCATGTCACCTTGTTTCAGTTCTAAGAACTTTTCAGGAAGTAGTTCTCAAAAAATAACATTTTAAATCTATCCCATATTATTGTCCCTTCTCCAGCTCTTTGCTGATTTGCCTCCCCACCATTAATTTGACTCGCCTCTCATCATGTACATCGCAAATACTGTCTTCTAGTCTGCACCCACACGAGTTATAGTGAAAGCCTTTTCTATCTCCTTGATCCAGGTTTGCGTAACTATTGGGTCAGTAGTTCCCTCGAACTCTGGGGGTCCTACACTTCTAAAGTCTTTGAAAGTTGTTACTGGCACAGCCTGAGTGTTCGGACGAACGGGTTCGTTGTTGCTTCCCCTAAGAGTTTCTCCTACCAGATCAACTAGCTTCTGGATCAGGTCTACTTGTTCCCTCTCGTTATTAACTGATTCCTCGGGTGCAGTCAATCTACGTCTTGGTGCCATTATCTGCATCACAAATTTTCATTCTATTATTATTCATGTATATTACTTAAGTATTTTTTTTAATACTAAAAGAATAAATTTATAACACGTTTCTGAAATAAACTTCATTTATATTCATATGCTAAATCGTTTCATTACACGATTTTTCCTAGCATATTTCTATAAATGGTATCACGTATCCCCTAATATCACAAAAGACGGGAATATAACAACCTGCTACCATACTACCCCTCTAACAAATACTTATTCGGGGTTTACATCACTATCCCATACTTTACACAAAAAGTTGGGATTACAATATAGTATATACATCACATAAGATAAATACTACTACTAAACTGTCTAAGGGTCTCATCCCCTCATGCCACCCTCCACTGCGCTCTTATACTCGATTTGGGCTATATACACAACCAACTCTCGTCTCAAAGTATATAGGGTCTGTCCCTGCTCCGCTGGGTAGTGGTACACACCGTTAATCACCCTCTCAATTGTCGAACGAAACACGTACCCCATCTTGTACATCTTCCTCTTCTTGCATCTGACCTCATCCTCTAGGTCGTCAGCTCTCTCATTAGCCGCCTCACACTTCTCCTCGAAGTGTATCCTATCCATCACCTCCAACTCTAGCTGAGTACGGAGTGCTTCTTTCTCAGTCTTCTCGCTCAATTCTCTCTGTTCTACTTTTTCCAGCTTCCATGCCAGATCTACATTTCTCACCACCGACCTGTGGAATAGGGTTCCCATCTGGATCCCTGCCTCCCTACGATAAGAAATCTCCACCTCTAACTCCTACATGGCTAACTTCCTCTGGTGGTCTTCGTCCCTCAGCTTCTGGAACTCCGACTCTCTCTCTTGGGCCTCTGCCTCTAACTCCTGGACTCTGCAGTCCAACTCTAGGATCCGCTCCTCATACTCGCCTAACATATGTTCCTCAAGATTGGGCTTGTAGGAGTCCTCCATGGGCTCCTCCTCTAAAGGGTCGACCTCAATAGGCTCGCCCTCCATCGACTCCTCCTCGGGGTTGAACTCCACCTCTATCTCATCCTCGTCGTCAGACTCGGATGGTGCAACAGCCTGTACTGGCACAGCCTCAACGGGTGCCTCGTACACTACATGAATATCCCTGGGCTCCTCCTCAGCCACTCTACTAGGTACTCCCATATCCGCTATCCTACAATCACAAACACAAGACAACCAAACAGCAACTCTTTTATAATGTTAAATAAACATAAGTCTATTGTATAGAATGAAATTACATTTCATAACACACTAAGTCTCTCAAGGAAAACTCTATGTGAGTTCTATCCTTTTCTAACTTCTAAGTTCTCCTAAGCTATAATATAAGGACACTCGCCCCTAAGGTTTATAACTACAGCTTTGATGCAAACCTGTGACGCCCCCAAATTCGGACCGCCATTTGGTCTCTAAAATTCAGTTCGTCACGTTCTCATGGTAATACAACAAATAACTAAAATCACATATTCACAGCGAAAAATATAATTTAGAATAATTTATTATAATTATTTCCCCCAAGTCTCGCAACCTACAGTACTTAATAGATTACATACTAGTATCAATTAACGACTTATTATAATCTAACTTAAGCTTAAATATAGTCAAATCCAGTCTTACTACATCATCTTAATACAATCATTAAACATTTAAAACATAAAGGAACAAGCTAGTTGGTATCCTTGCCCTTGCCCTTATCGACACTTGAAGGTTCGCCCTGCTCTGCCTTCACTGAAAAGTTTAGGGAAAGCAAGAATGAGCACAAATGGCTCATCAAGTAATATACAGTTAGGGTGAGTAATATAGTTCTCGAGTCTTAGAAAGGATATAGCAAAGTATGATAGTTCAAGGATAACAAGAATATCAACATTTCTCAATAATAGTCGCGAAGGACAAAATAATATCAATATGTTTCAACGATAAATCAATTTAAGAATTCAAGATAACTGAATACTGAGCAGTCACTAAGGTCTATGAACTCTTACTAGAATTAACAGTATTAAACTGATAACCCAATCAAAAACAAGTACAACAGGTGATCAGCCTAAAATACCCTACTGTATACATATCATTCAATCGTACTAAAGTGTGTGCACGTCGGTCTCTCGACAAATATATTTTTCCTTCAAAGAAGGTTGTTTATCTCAGTCAAACACATGATCCGGCACCAATCAATTGGTTTGGGTCGCTTTTCAACAATTTAAGTCTAGCTGAATCAAATGGCATAGATCACAATAATTATAAGTTCAATCTCAAGATTTAAAGTTCGAAGAATATAAATCAACTTTTATCTTATCCACGAAGTATATGATTCATAATAATTGAATTCCAATCTCTAAAGCTTACTTGTATGACAATAATAGCACAAGCTAAATGAATGCTCAATAAAGAGTAGAGTTAGGAACTTGCTTACAACGTTCCTCGAATAACGTAAACACAAAGATAGGATACTTGCACAATAAGTGAGTGTAAGTCAGGACACTTGCCTTAAGCGTACTCTATCCACGAAAAGCTAAATCAACACTTTTCGAATCCCTATCGTAATATAGTTATGCGTATAGGATATTCATTAGTTACCTATACTCATACATGATATATAAGTTTAAATGCATACATAAACGTCTAACTTAGTTGTATACTCTTTACATACTCCCTTACACATTTTGCTTACTTATAGCACAAAAGTTTAGTTTATAAATCACCATAAAGTCAAATAACATAGTTTCTAATCATTTCTTTATAGTTTGCAAATACCTTTTGGACTTAACATTCAAAAGTTTATAAACATATATTAACATACTTTTATTACACATATGTTTATCCATGTATTCGAAACACGTTTAAAATCATAGATGTATAATCCACATTGTTTCGAAAACCATAGAAACATCTTGGCAAAACTTAGTTCCATAAAGTCACTATAAGCTTAAACACTTAAAACATTGCTTGAGTCATGTATTATAGCTTAAGGCATTCTTACATACATGTTGAGGAACTAGGTTTGGTCTTTTCTATTTACTTTCAACAATGGATAGTTCTATTCGTAAATCTTCATTTTACAAAGCGAAGAAGGCTTGTTATGTCAAAGACTAACCATAGTACTCATTAAACCATATAATAATGTTAAACAATCTTTACTACGCATGTTTGTATGTATTTGATTCATGTATTCCAAATCAACATAACTTTACTCTTTAAAAACTTGTTCTAAGCAACATTGAGTAGTGTATATTTTTGTCTTAAGAAATCTCATGTTAAACAAATTAAGTATGCAAGGCATTTCGAAAATACATTTCATATGTATTCATAAAACTAAGTAAGTTGCGAATACATGCTAAAAAGGTTAGATTTCAAAAAGGCGTATGATTTTATAAACATGGTCTTCAGCATTTATCTTTTCTTTCAAAAGATTACAACTCAAACTCTAATCTTATTAACACGTCTTGCAATGCGTATTGACACATGTTTAAGGGTTATGTAAGCTCTTAAGTTAAGTTAGGTTAGGTTATTATGTTTGAGAAATAAACAGCACAAAGTTGATTTCCTTTCCCCCCCCCCCCCCCCCCCCCGTCGGGGTGGCATTTAGTACTACTAGAGGACCCGCCGGGGCGGCAATTTGGCCTACAGGAAGCCCGCCGGGGCAGCCGTAGCCGATTCAGTTCGAATGTTCTTCCCCTGCTGCGGACCAAACTTTCCAAAATCACAATCAAACAATCAAATTTAAGCATACCCACTATGTATAAACTCCATAAACTTACTACCGAACATATAAAGCATGATTCCAACAACTCTAAACTCATAAACAATCAAATTTAAGAATCAATTTCAAGACTCTTGCCATTTCTCAAAGTTTAATACATTTAGTGATTCTCTTCACTACGGATTTGTTACTTGACCAAATTACTTCATTTAACTTCCATTGATTTCATATTCAACCATATTAACAATATCTAGCATCAATTGACAGATTCAACCATACATTTTCCAACTCAAACAAGTATTATAACCCTTTTTTAAGAACTTTGCAAAACTTGAACTTAAGAATATATGAAGGAATATTAACTTTTGTGAAGTTGAAATGCTAGTCTTGCTTCAATTTGTAGATAGTATATGCTCCACTCACACACAACTCTGAAGTTTAATAGAGAACTTAGCAAAATGTCTGTGAATGAGAAGGTCTCCATTTATAGGTAAGCTTATGACCAAATTTGGGCTTTGCTCAATGAATTAAACCATTGGAATGAAGAAGAAGCTGATGGTTATGGAGAAGTGGGTGAGTAGTTGTTGGATTACACTATTTTGCCCACTCCCCTTTGAATTATGATAGCTAGTTGATGAACTTGGGAGAAGAAGAGGGAATAGGCTATAGCCTTATGTCATTCACGTAAATGAGAATTAGACACTCATTGTGGGACAATAAATAAGAACTCAGCATTGTAAGGAATGAAATACCATATATTACACACTTAATACACATATATGCTTACCTTGGATTAAATTCACTTAGGGTATACATGGACCTAAAATGTCACAACCACATTACATGGTAGCACATTGGGGTACATGTATACTTATTGATATATAATCCATGTATATTTTAATAATGTCAATTTATGATTTAATTGAATAGTGACATACTACATTATCACAAACCTCATTATTATTATTTCATTTATATTACTCATGGAATAATTAGGGATATCAATTTTTTACATACTTTAACTTAATATTCCATATAGTATACATTAATGTACTATGCCTATCACATGGTCACATAAGTCTCCTTCATACCACTTTGTAATTTACATAAGTTAAGCTTACTTTTACCATATGGTTTTATATAATAATTATTCACATTCCAATGTCACACTTCATTTTACAACCTCTATTATACATACATACATATATGTCTACATATATATATATATATATATATATTCCTATCATCATACATTTCACATTGGGCCACATTAAATTAAATCAATTGGGCTAAGCACACTAAGGCACACGGACCCTATTATTTAATCTAGCCTATAAATTGATTGGACCACGTCTCTTAATTCTTATAACATATCACATTAATGTTGTTGGGCTTGGATATATCCTAAGTCCAATACATTATTAATTCAATGACCCAACTAGATTAGAAAATTAATTAGGCCACACAAGGCGTATCACTTAAGCTTAATTAAGCTCGTTATTGTTTCTATTCTCGTACCACACAAGGCATTTCAACGAGTTTAACAGAAACTCCACATTCTTCCTTAATTATTATATATTCAATTTGAATTCATTTGAATGAGCTCATCTCACAACACATATATATTTATATTCAAATAAGTATTCATTTCCATTAATATATTCCTTTAATAATATTTAGAAATTCTCGAGTATTACAGTGGCACTGTGGTCATCAATATATGCACTCATCAGCAATGTGGAAATCCTGGGAAGCTATAGCCTCATCACTCTCCACAAAAGCTGCATCCCTAGCAATCAAAATCTCCTCGATCTCCACAAAAGTTGCGTCTCTGGCAGAGCGGATCTCCTCTCGCTCAATTAATCCTGCATCCTGAGCGGCTTGAGACGCATCTCTCTCCGCCAAAGCTATATCTCTGCCAGATAAGGTGGTCAACATCCGAGCTCTAGCCTGATCCCTTTCAGAGGTTATCCTAGCTAGTGAGTCCTCCAAAGTCGGATCTGTCGTTATAGGAATGGTCGGCGGATCACTAACTAATGCTGCTATCAAACCCATGAACAACTCATCCTCGGTAGGAGACTCAGGATCCTCCATAGGCTCCTAATCTTCTGAATCTACAATAAGAGCTGACTGGATGAATGTGACCGATGCTATATCTGCCTCCAACCACGCCGAGTACTCTGGAGAACTGTCTGGATGGCCACCGGAGAAATCATCCCTCTCTCTGTGAGTCCAACACTCATACACTCGAATCAAGTCAGCAGCTGACATAGACGAAGCTGACATCGTCTGATTAGTTGCCCCCTAAAATGAATGCAGGCTCTGAAACTGGTCGAACTGGCCCATAACAGCCAGAGGACGATAAGTAGTCACTCCCCTCATTCCCGCTAGGGGTAGATAATCTATGCCAGATGCATGGGTAATAAAGCTATTTGGGGAGACTAGTCTTGCACAGGGCATAATAAAAAATAGATGTGCAATGTCAGACAGAAATGCTGACCATATCTCTGAATCGGTACACTCCGCCGGCTGAAAGGAGTAGGACATTGCTTTCTCATGGTTGAAACAATACCCCTGGTGTCTGAAAAATCCAATCAGTCACAGATGGGACATAAGCCATACGTACAACAAGACTGAACTGCCTCTAAAAAACCTTAGGGTGGGTCCCACTTCCCCAAGCTCGGTTCGGTTTGAGTTGAAACAAAATTTATATGAGCTGCCAAGTCAAATCTGAAGAAAAATCGCTACGCGATAGAGCGGTTTGTCCTGAAATCTTGCGTTTAAGCAGCGTAATCCTGACAGGAAGGTGAACATTCTGAAAACCCTTGGTATTCATCCCAAAGCAATGTCCGGGGATCAGTGATGAAGAATACTGAAAAAACACGCAAAACTGCTGAAACTGCCACTTTAGAAGCGTCGGGTATAGACCGAGACAGTTCAGTCGTTGGCACAACCCAGGCGAAGCGTCGGGTATAGACTGAGACAGTTCAGCCGTTGGCACAACCCCAGCGAAGCATTGGGTATATACCAAAATAGTTCAGTCATTGGCACAACCTCAACGAAGCGTCGGGTACAGACCGAGATAGTTTAGCCGTTGTCACAACCCCAGCGAAGCGTCTAGTAAAGACCGATGATAGTTCAGCCAGTGGCACAACCTCAGCAAAGCGTCGGGTACACACTGATACAGTTCAGCCATTGGCACAACCCCACCAAAGCATCGGGTATAGATCGAAATAGTTCAGCCATTGGCACAACCCCAGTGAAGCGTCGGGTACGATGACAGTTCAGCCGTTGGCACAGCCCTAGCGAAGCGTATAGTACAGACTGATGATAGTTTAGCCGTTGGCACAACCCCAGCGAAGCGTCGGGTACTGGCCGATGATAGTTCAGCCGTTGCCACAACCCCGACGAAGTGTCGAGTACAAACCGATGACAGTTCAACCGTTGGTACAACCCCAGTGAAGCGTCGGGTACAGACCGATGATAGTTCAGCCATTGGCACAACCCCAATAAAACGTCGGGTATAGACCGATGACAGTTCGGTTGTTGGCACAACCCCAGCGAAGCGTCGGTTACAGACCGCTGACAGTTCAGCCATTGGCACAACCCCAGCGAAGCATCGGGTACTGACCGATGACAGTTCAGCCATTGACATAACCCCAACAAAGCGTCGAGTACAGATCGATGATAGTTCAGCCATTGGCAGATCCCCAGCGAAGCATCGGGTACTGACCGATGACAGTTCAGCCGTTGGTACAACCCCAGCGAAGCGTCGGGTACAGACCGATGATAGTTTAGCTTTTGGCACAACCCCAATGAAGTGTCGGGTACAGACCGATGGTAGTTCAGCCATTAGCATAACCCTAGCGAAGCGTCGGGTACTGATCAATGACAGTTCAGCCGTTGGCACAACCCCAATGAAGCGTTGGGTACAGACCGAGATAGTTCAATCGTTGCCACAACCCTAACGAAGCGTCGGGTATAGACTAAGACAGTTCGGCAGTTGGCTCAACCCCAACGAAGCATCGGAAGGGATTTGGTGACGGAAGTAATATAATAATCCATTCCTTATGATGGAATTTGTTATACACATCCTTAGAGGAAGCACCGAGATGAAGTGGTGATTCAACTTACTATGGCGAATTACCGGTGTAGATTATCGTTAAGATAGGCATCAGAAGCACTCATTAGAATAACGCGGCGATAACAATGTCGTCCTCATCAGAGTCACCTAAGCTATCATAAATGATGTCATCCCCAATATAAAGTGATGAAAACAGTTCGCGGTAGCCTATTAGGGACCTCCCCAGCAAAACAAGACAAGAAAAGTCTGCAATGGCAGCCTAAATTTGATAAATCTGTCGGTGGATGTCCTATCAGAAACCTACTGATAATGCTGCAACAAAGGTTATCACGAGAGTCGTTATCCCCAGCATAAACTAACGTAATCAATCAGTGATAACTCTACACCCTCGAAGGTATCTAATATTCATGACATACCCTATCATGCATTGCCTCCCCTTTGCATTTGAATTTCTCGTGTCTACTAATCTTTATCATGTTCATTTCATTACATTGCATGAACATGATAAAGAAGGGCATCTGTAGACACTCAAAATTTTATGTTCCTGTTACTAACACTATAGGAGGGCAAGATTGCCTATTCAAATCAAACCCGGTCTTAATACTGGATCATCAACTCAACCCCGGTCTCAATACCGGGTCATCAAATCAACCCCGGTCTCAATACCGGGCCATCAAATCAACCCCGATCTCAATACCGGGTCATCAAATCAACCCTGGTCTCAATATTGGGTCATCAACTCAACCCCGATCTCAATACCAGGTCATCAAATCAACCCCGATCTCAATACCAGGCTATTAAATCAACCCCGGTCTCAATATCGGGTCATCAAATCAAACCCGGTCTCATTATCGGGTTATCAAATCAATCTAGTTCTCAATACCGGGCCATTAAATCAACCCCGGTCTCAATACCGAGCCATCAACTCAACCCGGTCTCAATACCGGGCCATCAACTCAACCCCGGTCTCAATACCAGGTAATCAACTCAGCCCCGGTCTCAACCCGGAAGGTACAGGTCAGTCTCGATCTCAACCCGGGAGGTACAGATCAACCCCGGTCTTATCCCGGGAAGTACAATTCAGCCCCAGCCACAACTCGGGAAGTACAGGTCAGCCCCGGTCTTAACCTGGATTGTACAGGTCAACCCCGGTCTTAATCCGGGAGGTACAGGCCAGCCCCGGTCTCAACCCGGGAAGTACAGGTCAGCCTCGGTCTCAACTCGAGAGGTACAGGTCAGCCCCGATCTCAACCCGAAAAGTACAGGTCAGCCTCGGTCTCAACCCGGGAGGTACAGGTCAGCCCTGGTCTCAACCCGAGAAGTACAGGTCAGCCCCGGTCTTAACTCAGTAGGTACAGGTTAGCCCCAATCTCAACCTGGGAGGTACAGGTCAGCCCTGGTCTCAACCCAGGAAGTACAGGTCAGCCCTGGTCTCAACCTGGGAAGTATAAATCAGCCCCGATCTCAACTTGGTAGGTCATGTCAACTTTAGAACCAATCCTAAAGCATCACAACATCTCCTAGGGAAAACTTAGAGCGACCAAGTCAACCTCAGAGAAAATACTGAGGACAAATAGACTCGAATGGGATCCAAATCTTGGAAACAGCCCTAGAAAGTCAACCGAAGGCTATGCCGACATTGAAGGCAACCCCGAGAGGGGAAAAATGGTCATTTTACATACTACAAGCTGATTCGATCAAACTCAAGCTGAATTGATGCCACCAAGGTCAGGCGAACCATAACGATGATCCCGAGTGCAAACAACGCAAGACAGCTCAACGGACAAACTGCGGGGAATCAAAGACCTGGTTATGAACCCATTTTCTTCGACCTAGAAAATGTTTTATCCCATGTCATTGTGACACTCTCGGCGAGGGCTTTTCAGAAAGGTATCGCACGCTTCAAAAGGACGCTCCGATCAAAAGTTAAAAAGTTTCGACTTCGACCTCGCGTTGCTTGGAGTGCACATAATTTGAGATGATGAAATCAGCTGCGGGGCCCATGTCACATGGAGAAACACCTCTACATGCAGCAGCAGCAGGTAGAGTGGAGGCTCCCTGGCCTATATATAGAGGTGCACCCTCCTCTCATTTAAAGAATTCAGAAACGCTCTGAACTCCTGCCGGTTTGGTTTTCTGACTATTTTCTTGTCTACCAAACCCAAATTTTTTTACTCTAACACATAGATACACCCACATACTACCACATATCAGAAAATAATCGATAGATTCGGACGTGTAAAGCCTACGATTTGGCAAAATGCCTGTGTAGCAGTCCATTATGAGTATTTTTACGATCAGCAAGTCAATACTACTTTTTCGCACTTTTATACACTTGCATATCAAGTTTCGTTTGATAAATATGCCCGCAACTCAGTTTTGTAGCCGTTTTTGTTAACTTTTGGTACATTTTTGAACATAAACACATTTCTGGCATTTCTACAACTCGGATTGACGATCCGTCGCTTCCGGCAGCTTTTATATACTTGCATCTTCGTTACTAGCAATTTCGCCGGACTAGGTTATCCTCCAAGTCCGGGTTTGGCTCTTTTTTTTTGTAAATATTTAACTGTATATATACTAACTTTTCATTTCTGTCAAGCCCAGATGTCAAATCTGCTGTAGTTTACTACTGTTATATATAATTATGTATATATAATCAGCCTTCACCACACTTGGTTATCTTCTCAGTCTTGGTTGACTACTTTTTTGTCTCTATATATATATATTTATATTTCAGTTCGGTCTGGATCATTCTGTGACCTTTTTACTACTTTTATATATAAATATGCATATATAAGCAACCTTCACCACACTGGGTTATCTTCCCAGTCCTGGTTGACTACGTTTCTTTATATATTTATATTTCAGTTCGGGCACAGGCATGAAAATCCAACGCCCTTTTTACTGTTTTTCTATATATATTTCAATTCTGTCCAGCCTGGATCATTCTGTGGCTTTTATACAGCTTTTATAAATATATATATATATATATTTTTTAATTCCAACCTGGGCACCGGTGTAAAAACCGATCGCCCTTTACAGCTTTCGTTTATATATAAATATATATATATTACTTTACTCATTTTTTATTAAATTATTGCTTTAAATATTTATTTTATATGATTCGGCACTTACATATCTGCGGGCGAATTAGATTTATTTAAATCTCGCCAACTCTAGCTTTCAAACGGTTCAAAATAGGTCCAGACAGAACTGGGAATCTAGAATGACTGGGATTTATTTAAATCTAGCATTTTTCTAGTTTTAGTTGTAAAAGCAACTTCGCGGCCCTTACATTGCTATCTAGTGGGAACGAGACGCTTCAGCCATGTGCGAGCCATTATTTACTGAATGAATCCTTGGTTATGACGATATTTGGATATATTTCTGTACAAATTTGAGTTGTACAGGTTTATTGGCCTCCCCTATGTGAGCCTAGGAATCGTGGGATTCATGATCAAACAGATCAGAATCTATTTCTCACGACGGACAAACTCCACTTTACAAATGTACCCTGCCAGTTTTTCTGTAAAAAGTACATACCAAAGACCTTAAAACGGTTATCCGGATTTAAGGTCTCAAAATAATAAGAACAATGGTTTATCGTGTCAGAGTCACTCCGATGGCTGTCATGCCCATGAGGAGACGGACACTTGTATATATGTTGTGGTCGAGGATGCATCGCAGCTATGACACCCCCAAATCTGGGTACTTCGTTTCCACATGATTTGGTGTTCACTTTCTAATATAACATACATCTACCCAATGAATAATGCAAAATAAACTACAACTTAAACTAAAATAAATAAATCTCCCCCTTACAACAAGGGTTACAACCTTTTTAAAATAATCCCGGGTTACTCTAACCCTGACATGAATATAATAAAGTACGGAAATAAAAATATAACATTCAAGTCTTATTACAATCATTCTCAGTTAAATAAAAACAACAAGTCTTCACTTGCTTTGCTTTCCCTTGCCCTTACTTGTAGACGAAGCATCTGCGTTATCAACCTTGACTGAAATTGTTATTTAATGCAAGAGTGAGCAAACCACAACTCACTGGAGTTTAATAATAATATATACATGAAATGATATCTTTCAAAGAATCTGAATAATATGATTTGCTTCAACAATAAAGAATTGAATAATATTTCTTTCATCGCAATTACAATTCAAAAATAGAATTTATCTGAGTGTCATAAGACCTTTGAACTCTTGTCCTAGGTTATAAATATTTCTATTTAAACCTTTAACAGTCAATAAGACTATGGACCTTACCTCGTACTTAGGGGGATCAGCCCTTTGTACCATGTGTTGTGCACAAACATCTTAACGCTATGCGTAGTAATCTCCCCTAGTAAATAGGGTTGTTCAACTCAACAATTTGAATTCAAGTCCGCACCAAAGAAAGTTTGGTTTGGATAAGCTTATAAGGGTAATTTAGAATTCAGGTTCATCAACTAAGGATTAGTTGAATCGACTATCAATAATTCGTAAATAATAGAATTATGAACAAATATATGCTTTAGAATCAACTTAAAGCATTTAAAATAATAACTGGATCTTACTTGAACAATAAGTTAAGATCATTTCAATTAAATAAACAATTGTCCAATACAGAAATGGAAAGGACATTCTCAACAATGAATATATGAATTCAAGAATTTGTATAGAATTAACAAGTTTAGGGTTAGAAGACTTGTATAAAAATTAATATAAGATTAGGGTTTAGAAAACTTGCATAGAACTAACGAGTTTAGGGTTTAGAAAACTTGCCTTAAGCGCAAGCTACTTAACTCAATTCTCGTACTTTAATACCTCATATACACATTCAATTATAACAACCTAAATTAGTTAACACATAACTAATTCACATAAGTGGTTAACCCTCATGGTTAACTCACTTTAATTCAATAATAATAAAAATTAACTATCACATAGTTAATTACATCACTTACGCATTCACATAATTAAATTAATTATGTATTTAACTAAATTATAATTAAACAATTATAATTCAAACACTTAATCAAATTATAATTACTTAAATTATAATTACCTTTTAAATTATAAACAAATTATGATTTATAATCAATTAAACTATATCATGCATTTATAATTATACAATTTATAATTAATCATGTATTTATCAATTATAATCAATAATTAATTAAACTATAACATGCATTATAATTACACAATTTATAATTAATCATGTAATTATCAATTGAAAATCCATAATTAAACATGTATTTATTAAATTATAATTACTTAAATTATAATTTAAATTAACATCTAATTGATTAAAATAAATCAATTTCTATACATTATAATTTAACCATATTATAATTTAATATTTACTCTTAATTATAATTAATCAAATTATAATTAAGTAACTCATTTACAATAAAACATTTATAATCTAATTAAAGTTTTCAAAATTTCTTTTATTTCCCAAATATGAATTTGTCACAATCATATAACAACATGTTATATCATTTAAACATATGTCCACTATCAATGAATAATTAAACTAAGGCTCAAAAATAATTTGCACAAATAAACTAACACCACTGCCTCTGCCCAGGACACGGCGCAGCTGCGCAGCCAACTGCCTTGAAACCGGTGCAGCTGCGCAGGTAAAGGCTCTGGTAAAAGCAATCGGCGCAGCTGCACTGCTCCTGGCCTTGCTGCCGGCGTAGCTGCGCAGCAGCTCGGCCAAACGTAGACAGCAACGGCTCTCTGCTATACCGGACAACCCATACAAGTCAAAAATACGTAACATAGACACTGTAAATCATATATACGTTGTAATACATATATCTATCATGCTTTCAAAACATAAACTCATTTAAACAACGAGAATCATTAGTTTTAAAAATCCAATTTGGCCATTTTCATGAGAACTCATATTTTTCCATAAAATAATCTACTGTAATAGAATTCCTCAAGTAATTCAACTTATAACACATGAAATCTCTTCATAATTGAATATAACATCATAATCAATTCTAATTAGACATACTAACACATACAAATTCCTAAATTTTGCATTCTAAAACCAATCAATATACATAAAACAATATGAACAAAACTTTTTCCATGAAACTTGTTTTAACAGTAATTTAATTCCTGAAAATCCTCTTATGTCATACAATTACCACAATCAACACATGGATACAATACATACATATAAAATTCATGATTTCACAACTTCTATGAAAACTCAACTTTTGACAGAGAATAAAATACAAGGAACATATAGATTGAGTTCTACAATTGTAAGAGTAAAACTATAGATTATAACCTTTTTGCTAATCGTTAGTGAAGAAGTTGATGATGCTTAAGCTCTTCCTTTTCTTCTTCTTCTCTCTTCTCTAACTCTTCCTCTGTTCTTTCTTTTCTCTCTTACACTGATATTCTTTCTAACGTAGTTTAGACTAACATATAATATAATACGTAGTAATAGATATAGGTTTAATTATATAGTATAACTGACAAATATATTAAGTATAATGTCAGTTACAAATTTCAAAAACCACAATGCCTTGTTTGGCAAAACAAGGTTATTTTCAAAAACATATTATTGATGCTAAGGCCATGTTTGGTAAACAGTTTATTTAAATAGCTTTTTGATAGTTAGGGCCCGTTTGGTAGAAATAGGTTTAAAACAATTATAAGGGCCTTGTTTGGTTAAAAATCATTTAAAAATCCTTTTTTTTATTTTAGCAAATTATTTAACACATACTTTAATGTCACATTTTAATTAACTAAATATTAATCATCTAATTTAATCAATTAAAATCTAACATCAATAAATCACATAAAATTGTCACATAATTATAATTACTCGCTAATTATAATTTATATAACACTTCATCATATATTTCATCTAATTTAATTATCTCAATTAAATTAGAACTATAGTATAAAATTAATATACATTAATTAAATCAATATTACACATTCATTTAATTAATATATAACACTTGATTTAATCACTCCATAAATCACATAATTTATTTATTTAATCCAATAAATAAATCACATAAAATATTTATTTAACTCAATAAATATTTAATATTAAATATAAAATCTCAATCGTTATAATCTTCCCTCCTTAAAAGGATTCTGTCCCCAGAATCACAAAAAAAAAAAATTTCGTCTATTACATTCTTCCCTCCTTAAAAGGATTCTGTCCCCAGAATCAGTACATAAGGGGTTACACACAACTAAGCAAATAAATGCGGATAAGATTTCATCATAACATCTTCGAGTTCCCACGTAGCTTCTTCAGCACTGTGGTTCCTCCAGATTACCTTAACAGAAGGTATCACTTTATTCCTAGGTACTTGTTCCTTTCTACCAACTATTTGAATAGGCACTTCTTCATATGTTAAGTCTTTATCAAATAGCATAGGTTCATATTCTATTACATGTTTATAATTGTGCTTGTAAGGTCTTAACATAGAAATATGAAAGACATTATGTATATTCTCAAGCTCCAGAGGTAATGCAATCTCGTAAGCAACCTCGCCCACCTTTCGTAGTACCTCGAAAGGTCCAATAAATCTGGGACTTAGTTTTCCCTTCTTACCAAATCGAATCTTCCCCTTCCAGGGAGATACTTTCAGGAACACGAAACTTCCTGGTAAGAATTCTCGGTTCTGTCGATGTAAATTGGCATACTTCTTCTGTCTGTCTTGAGCAGCAACTAATCTTGTTCTGATCAGCTTCACAATTTCGGCGGTTTGTTGTACCAATTCTGGTCCCAATAATTTACGTTCACCGACTTCATCCCAGCTCAAAGGAGTTCTGCATTTTCTGCTGTATAATGCTTCGTAAGGCGGCATGCCTATACTCGCATGGTAACTATTGTTATAGGCAAACTCTACCAATGGTAGATGATCTTCCCAGCTTCCTTTGAAGTCCATCACACAAGCTCTCAGCATATCCTCTAGCGTCTAAATCGTTCTCTCGCTCTGGCCATCAGTCTGAGGATGATACGCTGTACTCATTCGGAATTGCGTTCCCATACATTCTTGTAAACGCTTCCAAAAATTAGACGTAAAACGTGGATCTCAGTCGGACACAATTGACACCAGAACACCGTGTCTAGAAATAATTTCCTTCACGTATAGCTTCGCTAGCTTATCCAGGTTATACTTAACCCTGATTGACGGAAAGTGGGCTGACTTCGTCAGTCAATCCACTATAACCCATATCGCATCAAATCCCTTCTGAGTTACTGGAAGACCTACCACGAAATCCATCGTGATGTGCTCCCACTTCCACTCTGGAATTTCTAACGGTTGCAGCAACCCACTTGGTCTCTGGTGTTCTGCTTTAACTTTCTGGCACGTCAAGCATTTCGCAACGCATTCAGCAACGTCCCTCTTCATATTCGGCCACCAGAAATGATGTCGGAGATCCTGGTACATATTCGTATTCCCATGGTGAATAGAATATTTAGAACTATGAGCTTCGCTCAGAATCTCCTCTTTGACGTCTAGTACTGGCGGTACCCATATTCTACCTTCAAATCGTAGCAGACCTTCATTATCGATCTTGAACTTGAACTCTTCGCCATCAGTTATCTTCTTCCGAATCTTTTCACATTCTTCATCATGAAGTTGTGCTTCTTTCACCTTGTCTACTAGAGTAGAACCAGTGGTTACTTGAAACAACATCTCATCCGATTCCTTCAGAAACTTCACTTCCAACTCCAATCTAGCCATCTGTTCTATCAACCGATCTTGATCAGTTAACACGTTCAGCTTCTCCCGACCTTTTCTGCTCAAAGCATCGGCAACAATGTTAGCTTTACCCGGATGGTAAAGTATCTCGCAATCGTAGTCCTTAATTAGTTCCAACGATCTTCTTTGGCGCATATTCAAATCCTTCTAGGTAAATATATACTTCAGACTCTTGTGATCTGTATATATTTCACACTTCTCTCCATATAAGTAGTGCCTCCAAATCTTTAGGGCAAACACTACTGTCACCAATTCTAGATCATGGGTCGGATACCCCTTCTCGTAATCCTTTAGCTGACGTGACGCATAGGCAATGACTTTTCCACTCTGCATCAACACACAGCCTAATCCTTTATGTGAGGCATCACTATATACCACAAAATTCCCCGAACTATCCGGTAAAGACAATATAGGCGCAGTACTCAACCTCTTCTTCAACTCCTGAAAACTCTCCTCACACTTCTCCGTCCAAACAAACTTAACTATTTTATGAGTTAAATTCGTCAACGGAGTTACGATTTTAGAAAAGTCTTGGATAAATCTTCGGTAATAACCTGCCAATCCCAAGAAACTCCTCACTTTAGACGGCGTCTTCGGCTGATCCCAATTTATAACAGCTTCAACCTTCGACGGATCCACCGAAATACCATCCTTGTCGATCACGTGGCCAAGAAATTGCACATGTTCCAACTAAAATTCGCATTTCGAGAATTTAGCGTAAAGCTTCTCTTGTCTCAGTGCTTCTAAGGTTAGTCGTAAGTGTTCAGCATGCTCCTCCTCGGTCTTAGAATAAACTAGGATGTCATCTACGAACACTACCATGAACATGTCCAGAAATGGCTTGAACACCTTGTTTATTAGGTCCATAAATGCAGCTGGGGCATTCGTGAGACCAAATGACATTACCAAGAACTCGTAATGACCATATCGAGTTCTAAAAGCCGTTTTCGGTATATCTTCCTTCCTCACCTTCAACTGATGATACTCGCTTCTCAAATCGATTTTCGAGAAGTACCTCACACCCTTCAATTGATCAAACAAGTCATCGATCCTAGGTAAAGGATACCTATTCTTGATCATAACTTCATTCAACTCCCTATAATCAATGCAAAGATGCATCGATCCATCTTTCTTCTTAACAACAAAATAGGCGCTCCCCACGGCAAAACGCTCGGTTGAATATACTTCTTGTCCAGCAATTCTTGTAGTTGAACCATTAGCTCCTTCATCTTGACTAGAACCATTCTGTACGGAGCCTTCGAAATTGGAGCAGTTCCCGGCGCTAGATCGATCACGAACTCTATCTCCCTATCTGGCGAAAGTCCTGGCAAATCACTCGAAAAAACGTCCACAAACTCCTTAACTACCGATATCTCCTCCACCTTCGGGCTTTCCTTACGCGTATCTACTATGTAGGCTAGATATCCCACACAGCCTTGCTTCAGAAGTTTCTAATCTTGCATAACCATTAGACAACTCACTTGTCTAGGCAATTTGCTACCATAGAACACCAACTTCGACGGAGTCGTAAGGTTCACCGACTTCTTCTGACAGTCGATTACCGCCCCATGGTTGAACAACCAATCCATACCTAGTATGACGTCGAATTCCCCAAGTTTTATTGGAATCAAATCTACTCCAAGCTCCTGACCCTTAATGTCCAGTCTACAGTTCCTATAAACGATCCTAACAGGAATAACCTCCCTATTCTCAATCTCTATGTTCAAAGGGTAAACTAACTCCTTTATAGGTAAGTCTAAGGTTTTAGCAAAATCATCAGCTATGAATGAGCAAGTAGCACCCGAATCAAATAATGCATATGCATTTATACTATTTATCGGAATAATACCTGACACCACGTCTTTTGATTTCATAGCATCCTGCACTGTCATATTGAATGTCCGTGCAGTGGGTCAAACAGCTTGCAATGGTGCAGCGATAGTAACGGTACTACCGCTTCCATTCCCTCCGCTCCTTGTTGACCCTGCCGTCAGCTTCTTCGGGCAGTTGCGAGCCATGTGATCTTTGGTCCTCGCTATTTTTGTAAAATAGTGGGATAATAATTGTAATAAATAAAGAATGAATTTGAATGTTAACATTTCGTATTATATACGATTTGTATTGACACTCACAGTTGTGTGGTCGTATTTTGCACGACCGTGTGATATAAAAGTTTGTATTTGGATTCTGTACCATGTATTTGGCGACTCAGAATGGGTTGGATTGACTGGACCTATTCTGGGGGAGTCACCCCAGTAGTGCTTTAAACGTTGACCATTGACTTTCAATGTTTCGGTCGAATCCCGGCTGTATACTTCAACGGCTACATGTGGAAACACTGCCTTGATGGTAAAAGGGCCCGACCACCTGGACTTTAATTTTTTTGGAAAAAGTTTCAACCGAGAGTTGAATAGCATTACTGACTGGCCCGGTTCAAACTTTTTATCCATTATTTTTTGATCGTGCCATTTCTTGACTTTTTTTTTGTACAACTTTGAATTCTCGTATGCTTGCAGGCGTAATTCATCTAACTCATTGAGTTGCAAAAGTCTTCTCTCCCCTTCTGCTGCTAGATCAAAGTTGAGTTTCTTGATTGCCCAATAAGCTTTATGCTATAGTTCCACTGGAAGGTGACACGCCTTTTTGTAAACTAACTGATATAGAGACATGCATATCGGGGTTTTGTAAGCGATCCGATATGCCCAAAGAGCGTCGTCTAGTTTTAACGACCAGTCTTTCCGATTCGGGTTGACGAATTTTTCCATGATTCGCTTTACCTCCCGGTTAAAAACTTTGGCTTGGCCACTTGTTTGAGGATGGTAGGCTGTGGTGATTCTGTGGTTGACTCCATAGCTAGTTAGGAGAGCGGTGAAGTACTTATTGCAGAAATGGCTCCCTTCATCACTGATAATTGCTCTTGGGGTGCCAAATCGGGTGAAGATATTCTTTTGTAAGAATTTTAGTACAACCTTCGCATCATTCGTTGGTAGCGCAACTGCCTCAACCCATTTCGATATATAGTCAACTGCCAATAGGATGTACAAATTACTGAACGAAGACAGAAAGGTCCCATGAAGTTGATTCCCCATACATCAAAAACCTCGACTTCCAAAATCATATTGAGAGGCATCTCATTCCACCTAGAAATATTTCCCACTCGTTGACATCTATCGCAGTTTTTTACGCATTGATGTGCATCTTTGAACAAGGTGGGCCAGTAGAAGCCTGCCTGAAGGAATTTTGCGGCCTCGCTTTTGCTCCAGTAGTGTCCCCCATATGATGAGGCTTGACATACCTGTAATATGCTCTCTACTTCACTTTCTGGCACACATCGCCGAATCATTCTGTCAGCACACTATCGGAACAGATATAATTCATCCCACACATACCACTTCACATCGTGTAAGAATTTCTTCTTTTGTTGGCGTGTCAAATCTGGTGGGAGAATATTACTCACCATGTAATTCGCAAAGTTCGCATACCATGGGAACTCACCGTGGATCAGAAATAACTGTTCATCCGAAAAAAGACTCATTGATTACTACCTTATCTGTCTGGTCCTGACTCGGATTCTCTAACCGCGAAAGATGGTCAGGCACTTGATTTTCTGTCCCCTTCCTATCCTTAATCTCTAAATCAAATTTTTGGAGGAGCAAAATCTAGCGAATCAGTCTTGGCTTTGCGTCTTTCTTTGCGACTAGGTATTGGATGGCCGAGTGATCTATGTAAACTACCACTTTTGTCCCCACCAAGTATGAGCAAAACTTATCAAATGCATACACAACTGCAAGTAATTCCTTTTCAGTGGTTTTGTAGTTTAACTGTGCATCAGTCAGTGTCTTGCTCGCATAATAGATGGCATAAAAGACTTTCACTTGGCATTGTCCAAGTACAGCTCCTATTGCATAGTCACTGGCATCACACATTGGCTCGAACGACATTGTCCAATCCGGTGCTATGATCACGGGGGCTGTAGTTAGCTTCTTCTTCAATTGCTCAAATGCCGTTAGACAGTCTTCATCAAAGGTACATCCTTGTCCAAGAGACTGCATAGTGGCTTTGTGATTTTGGAGAAGTCTTTGATGAATCGGCGGTAGAATCCAGCATGCCCGAGAAAACTTTGAATACCCTTTACTGAAGTAGGCGGTGGAAGATTTTCAATTGTCTCTAACTTAGCCCGATCAACTTCCAAACCTTTTCCAGAAACTTTATGCCCAAGTATTATCCCCTCTTGGACCATAAAATGGCATTTTCCCAATTGAGCACCAAATTTGTCTCAACACATCTTTTCAGCACTAGGACTAGATTCTCAAGGCACCTATCAAAAGATTCCCCAAATACTGAAAAGTCGTCCATAAATACTTCAACACTGCGCTCTACCATATATGAAAATATTGCCATCATGCAAAGCTAAAAGGTTGTCGGTGCATTACACAGGCTGAATGACATCCTTTTAAAGGTAAAGGTGCTATAGGGGCATGTGAACGTCGTCTTCTCTTGATCCTCTGGTGCAATTACAGTCTGATTATATCCTGAATACCCATCTAACAAATAGTAGTACTCATGTCCTGCTAGTCTGTCCAACATCTGATCGATAAATGGCAAGGGAAAATGGTCTTTTCTGGTTGCCTTATTCAGCTTTTTGTAGTCCATGCAAACCCTCCATCCAGTCACTATCCTTGTTGGTATCAGTTCATTGTTCTCATTCTTTACTACTGTCACACCACCTTTCTTTGGGACACATTGAACCGGGACTCACCCATGCACTGTCTGAAATTGGGTAGATTATTCCAGTATCCAGTCATTTCAAGATTTCTTTCTTCACTACCTCTTTCATGATTGGGTTAAGCCTCCTTTGTTGTTCCACTTGTGGCTTGCCATCTTCCTCCATTAGAATCTTGTGCATACAGAATGAAGGGCTTATTCCGTTGATGTCGGCGATAGTCCATCCAATAGCAGACTTGTATTCCCTCAGAACTCTTAACAGCTTACTTTCCTGCAATTTGTGAATCGCAGATGCAATAATAACAGGTAAAGTAGATGAATTATGTAAGACCCCAGATTTTATGAATAAAAATTTAATTTTCTTTATATATTATTTTTAAACAGTAAGGTGTTGTTTTGATAAATGTGGTGAGTTATGGGAAATATGTGCAAATTTTTCAAAGTAAACAAGTGGTAATAAAATACTCATTGTTATCGGGAAATATTCGTTTGGTTGTGGAATATTCTTGTTATCGGGGAATATTCGTACGACGGCGCAATCATTTGTGGGCCCCACAATAGAATAACTGTCGGATGAAGAAAATGACAAGAATAAGTTTTTCTAAAAATAACGGTGAGGTTGTTACCGTTAAAACTGTTGATATTCCCGGTGGTTAAAATACAGTAATACGCGGTATTGCACAGTAGCACACGGTATTGCACAGTAATTCTAATTATTGATTCTTACGTAAGAAGTCACTACTCAATAATTGTTACAGTAATTACTGTTCAATATTTTATATTATTGATTCAATAATTGCTACATTGATAATTGCATAATATTTTATTGATTCAATAATTGTCATTGCACAGTATTTCCAATTATCAAATCAATAATTCATATTATTTGAATAATATTATTAGATAGCATTGTTGGCAATGTATAAGGAAGTTCTGTCTAGGAGGGGTTATTTAATTGCGCGCCAGTAAGGAAAAATCCTTATCGGAAGGCCCCCTCTTTCCTGGGAACGACCTAATTGTCAATATTGTAGTTCTGTAAACCCCCCCCCCCCCCCAATTTTTAGAATCAACACCAGCAATCATCATCGCACCATGAGAAGAATACATAGCTAGAGGAGATACTCATGACATACATAATAGGAAATGAGGCGGCAATGAAAACACAAGGGGTTGCAATAAAAAATTTGGAGACTCAGATGGGACAGATTGTAAGTGGCTTGAACAGTAGACCTCAAGGAACTCTACCAAGTGACAGCGAAAAAGAACCCTAGGGGAGTTCATGAGCAATGTAACGCTATCTCACTTCGGAGTGCAAAAGAGTTAAAAGAAACTACTGCTGAGAATCAACAGATAGTGACTAACTTCGTGGGAAAAGAACATGAACAAAATGGTGGGGAGAAGGAAAATGATGAAAGTCAACTGGAGAGTTCAAAACAAGCAAAACATAACTCAAATGTACCTCGGGTGCCTTTTCCTAAACGGTTAAAAAGTCAAAAGCTTAAGAACCAGTTCTCGAAATTCATGGAAATCTTTAAAAAGATACACATTAATATTCCGTTCGCCGAAGTGCTAGAGAAAATGCCCAGAAACCTGACATTTATGAAAGATATACTATCCAAAAAACAAAGGTTAAGCGAATATGAGACTGTGGCATTAACGGAAGAGTGTAGTGCAATTATTCAGAGAAAGCTTCCGCCAAAAGTGAAAGATCCAGGGAGTTTTAACATCCCTTATTCAATCGGGAATCAATTTGTGGGGAAAGCTTTATATGATTTAGGAGAAGTATCAACCTTATGCCACTGTCAATATACAAGAAGTTGGGTTTAAAGGAAGCCAAGCCAACAAATATCACTCTACAACTTGCAGATAGATCGATCACGTATCCATTCGGTATAGTGGAGGATGTTCTGGTCAAGGTTGACAAGCTAATTTTATCGACAGACTTCGTAGTGTTGGACTATGAAGAAGATAAAGACATTCCAATAATCTTGGGAAGATCATTCTTAGCCATCGGCAGAACTATGATTGACGTGCCGAATGGTGTGTTAACCATGAAAGTGAATAATCAAGAAGTAAAGTTTCAAGTGTTTAAAGCGATCACATTCCCGAGCGATGTTGAAGACAGTCCTATGATCATGGAAGGCAACGAAGTGATCCATAAGGAGTTCCGAGAGAAAATTGGTCTACAAAGTGTAGTTGGTGATGAGAATCGCAGTACAAAGTAAAGCAATGGTGAAAAAGGGCAGTTAGTGACACAGTGATGGGCATGTGCAGTGGAGACCAATAGCTTCCATAATATTCCAGCAGAACCTGATTAGCGAACAGAAGAAAGAGTCAGGCTGAATGACTTAAAATTAAGTGCTTGATGGGAGGCAACCCATCGGTTACTTTCATTTGTATTATATAAATTTCAAGTCATTATAATCATGCATAGTAATTAAGTAGTTTTTTTATTTATATAGTGTTTGTTCTAACAAATGTAATGATATGCAGTGCAGGTATAGACAAAGTCTAGTAACTATTTAAGCAAATCGTCATGGGGAAAACTTCAATGCAATGTAGGAAGCCTACTCCAGCTCAAATCCAGCAGCAAAACTCAAAAAAAGGCAGAACAGAATACTTCAGAGGCCCGCCCCAGTGGGCTAGTTGTGCACAAAAGGGCCCGGCCCCAGAGCTTGCCAGGCTTAAATTGCCAGCCCCGGCGGGGGTTCGGTAGTTTTGTTTTTTAGAAACCCCATTCACCACTCACTTAGGCCAATACACAACATTACCCTAAGCCCTAACTTGCCGAGAATCCTCTCCAAACTCCATCCCAATCTACTACTTCACCTCCAAAGCCCCAAACGAGTGGGATTTCAATCACAAACGAGGTAAACATCTTGGAACATCAACCGCAAGCTCCAATCTTCATTCAAGTGAATTCACACCAGCTAGGAATTGAAGGCAACGAATATAACTCTAAACTTCAATCAAGCCATACTTGAATAATTACACAAATCCTATTGGTAAGCATCACTACACCAATTAGTCCTTTGATTGATTTGGTAAATAGAGAATTGGTGAGTTAGGGAAATCCAGTGGACAAAGAGATAAGTTGGTATATATTTATTTTTTTCAAATTCTTGGTTGCTAGTCAGAAATTTGTTTCCAATTGATTGTTATATCTTACTTGAGATTGGTTGTGTGAAACGAAATTGGGGAAAGAACAAGAAGTAAACATCACCACCATAAAGCTCCTTTGACATTGCACACCAACTATTCGATAAAAGGCCACAACCAAAAGTCACAAGGAATTCATTAATTTTGAGCAACTGAACATCATGCCACCACGAGCACCAAAGAGACAAAAGAGTGAGGGCTCGTCCACCCCCGCTAGATCTTATGAACGAAAGAAATTTTGAAGTGCTTTCACCGCTGATAGATTTGACTACTTGGTGGGAAAGGCACTAGTACCTGAATGGGGCCTTAGGCCCGATGCTTTGGATGGAGATATGGGGTTACAAATCATAGATCAAGGCTGGGAAACCTTCACGAATCAACCCGAGGCAGTAGTGGTAGCCATAGCCAAGGCGTTTTATGCGAACGTGGAGGACATTGCTCCGTTTAAAGCTTTCGTCAGGCGCAAAATGGTGGAGTTCAGTGTCGAGGCGATAAATGATTTCTACAACCTAAGATAGCCGAAGGTTTGTCAGTACACTGAGTTTAGAGACAGTGGACCCGATTATGATCAAATCCTCACTGAAATATACAAGCCCGACATAGTTTGGCAAAAGGGCAAGAGAGGGGACACATTAATTATTAGCTCAAGTCTAAGCAAGTATGGGAAGATATGGTATTCTTTCCACTGTGCCAAGCTACTTCTATCAACGCATAAGAGCGAAATAACCAAAGAAATAATACCACTACTGTATTCGATCATCAAGGATTTTGACATCAATATTGGGGCTATCATCAGTTTTTCAATTCGTCGATGTTTGAAAGGGTCGATGTCGGGAGGATTGCCAGATCCATCCCTTCTCACCGGGTTATGCCGGCGTGCGGGTGTTAGGTGGGCAGATGATGAGCTGAGTCAGCCACCATTGTAGCTTCTAGACAATGGGATGATTGCCCGATTTAGAGTCTGGAAAGGGGCCATGTCACATCCCCGCGGCCTAGGCTTTATTTTTATTTTAGACACGGATGAGGAGGAGGACGAGGCCATGGATGCAGACTATGTGATGCCTGAGGAAGATGACTTCGCAGAGGATAAATTGCCCGAAGAGGGGGAGGCCACTACGTTGATCACTTCTCACTTGACGAAGTTCATGCTTAGTTCCTAGTTTCGCTCTCTTCAGCGGCAATTGAACGAACATCGCAGGATGGATGATAAGAAGAATGACCGGCTGGCGGAGAGATAAAGCCATATGTTCGACACTCAGAACAATTTGAACGCCGCGATCGCTGAGGCATTTGGCGACTCAACACATCCTCCGACCCATTTTAGTTCTCGACTTCGCAGTCACTTCCCGGCTACCCACCATCAAATTCCGATGTGGAGGAAGTCGAGCCGAATACATGAGTTGTCAGGGAAGTCCTCTAATCTTAAGTTCTTTATTTTCACAATGAGGACATTGTGATAGTTCAGTATTGGGGTGTATATTATTTATCATAATATTGTTAGAACATTGCAGTTAGTTAGGTTTGGATAGTAGTTAGCAATGCATGTTAGGGTAGATTATTTTTATGCTTTAGTAGTTTAGTTAAGTGTTTTTATGCTTATAAAAAAAATGAAAAAAATCAGAAAAACACAAAAATAGTCGTTAGCTAGGATTGTAATAGTCGAGTATGTCAATATATATGAAGTAACCTTAGCTAGTGGTGAGACTGGGCTTACATAGAATTTGAACAATAATGACAACTAGGACATAGATGTAATTTCAGACCTTGACATGAATCGTTACCGGTTTGACACTGTTGTGCCGGTTAGCATGTTAGGATGACAATGGAGTTTAACTTGGATCGAATAGTGACATAATTGACATCTTGAAAGAAATTGGGTTTTGCTGAAAGAAATTTAGTGAACTGGTAGTAATGACTAAGATTAGGCAGAAACCTAAGTTTGGGGGTAGATGTGGGAGCTATCTACAAGAAAGAAAAAGAAAAGATATGAAAAAATTGGAAATTATGAAAAAGAGAAAAAGAAACTTGTGAATAAACACCTTGATTCGTTTAGTTTCATGGCCTTTGATACTCTAGTAAGTATGCCCTAGGGGATGTTTTTACACCCAGCGCCCTAAAGCCATTTGGTTTGGGAGTCGTTGGTAGAAAACTCGATACACGGGTATCACTGAAAAGCCTAAGGGAACTAGACATTGCACAATTATGAGTAGAGTAGAAGTACGGGAAAATGAGAAAAATGCCACCGTAAATGAATAAAGATTGAAAGTCTCATATATTGACGTCCGATATGGTTAATGTTGAGTCATGGTTATATTATCTTGTTTATGCGATTTCTTGAGTTAAAGCTGTATTTTCCTTCTAAAATGCGTATTATGTGATATATTTGAACTGTAATTGGTCACATTGCTGTCAAGCACACACACACCACATTGGTCTTAATAGGTATTAATTCATAGATTGGTTTGAACTGCGGATATGTCTATGGTTGGATTTATTGTTTATATCTGTTGTGATTTCTTTGAGTCAATATTGGTTAGTTTTGTATTATCTGACAGTTGCATTCATAGGCATTGTAGTTATTTGCACGTGCATGGTTTTGCTTGAGGACAAGTAAAGTCTCAATTTTGGGGGTATTTGATGTGTTGATTTTATACCTACGAATCGATGTCCTTTATAGCTGGATTCTTGGCTACTTCAAGTAGTTTTAGTATCATTTTACTCTGTTTTTGATTCGATGATTGCAGGAAGCAGATTGGACGGAAACCAGGGCTTAAAAGAAGAATTTCAGCCTTTCATGGAACAGTGACACCCTCTAGGGCGGGCCATCATAAAGTAAAACCACCGGCTGGGGACAGGGTGCAGAAAAGGCTCAGCATAAAGTGGATGCCCATTGGGGCAAGTGTACTCAAGGTAAAAACCCCCGCTGGGGCGGGGGAACGGTAACAAAGAAGGTAGTTTCCTTGTGCAATTCCAAATCTGCAGAATCAAAGATGGCTAGTTGGCGTGCGAATATGAGAGATATATAAGGCTCCAGAGAAACTTATATCAGAGATACCTAGCCTTACATAAGCCTTAGTTCGGGAGATTTTTGATACGTAAGGGGAATTGAAGCACGACAAAGCACGAAGAATGCAAGGAGCGTGAAGAAGAGTGGTGATACAATTTTAGAGTTTATTTTCTCTCTTCACCTATACCTTGTATTCAGGATGTTATACACCTTGTGGATTATGGTTTTTATTTCATTTATGATGAACTAATATTCTATTTAAGCCTATAATGAATCTTATTATGTAACTAAGGATTGATATGCTTTCAGTTTAGTTTATGAAGAGTATTTTCAGGCTATTTGCTATAGTTTGTGCGTAACTTATGTATTTGCTTGATCACCAATTACCTGTTATGCCATATGAATTTGAAAGATGACATATGGGATTGGAACTAGCCATAATGACGTATGTTTGTGAATTCTACTGTTAGTTGGAATTCATAATTCATGTATAGGATAGAGATATCTATGCATCATGCGTAATCTGAAGAGAACTTAATATTAAACCTTTTTCAATTATATTTCACATAGAGATATAGTGAGTTAGTTAATTAAGGTGTCTTTCTTAATTCTATCAATTGTGGATTTGAGTGAGTATGGATATAATGCATTGAGAGATGGTTATATCTACTTTCGTGTTCTTGGTTAATAATCTAGAATAATTGATATAAACTGGAGGGAAGTATATTATTTGAAGTGAACTAATAAGTGAAGTTGTAAGCTTAATTCTTCGAAAACTTGTCAAATTCCTAAAATAGTGTTAATTATAGTCTAAGTAGTTATTTCTTATAACAATCATCGTTTAATCATTGGTTTAATAAAATTAAAATAATACAAAATTGGAAATTATTTGAATAAATTGTGATTATTATCTTTGTGGGTACGATACTTGATCTTATCATTATATTACTTGTTGACCACGTACACTTGCGTGTAGCGCATATAGATTTTTCCCAACATTCTTCCTAAATGCTTTCTATGGTCAAACAGTTTCATATATTAAAGTGAAAGCATTTTGTTTTCAGGACTACAGAGTTGGATTTGTTTGTCTCTGCTGATGAGATGCCAAATTTTCACAATGACAACAACTTTGATGTAGAATTGGTCTTCGACTTGATGGAGATTGATCAAAAGAAGATGGATGACTATGAGGTGCCTTAGGAAGTCAAAGAATGGGTCAAAGACAAACCCAAACCAAACCTCGACCAAACCATAAATGTCTATATCGGAACCTCAGAAATCCCTAAAGAAATCCAGATAGGCATAGACCTTACCCAAAACCAAAGAGAAGACTTGATTGAACTCTTGACTCAGTTCCAGGATGTGTTTGCATGGTCACATGAAGATATGATTGGCTTGTCTACTAACATTCTCATTCATTGACTGCCCATCGAAGATGAATTCAAGCCAATCAAGCAAAAGCTCAGGCGATTGAAACCTGAGTGGAGTCTAAAAGTCAAAGAAGAAATTGTTAAGCAATTTAAAGCCGGGTATCAACTTACCCTGAGTGGCTGTCCAACATAGTTCCCGTGCCTAAGCCCGGAGGGAAGGTAAGAGTATGCGTGGATTATCAGGATTTGAACAAGGCTTGTCTCAAGGACAACTTCCCAATACCTTTTATCCACATACTGATAGAAAATATGGCGCAATATGGCATGTATTCTTTTGTTGACTGTTTTGTCAGATACCATCAAATCATGGTTGCTAAAGAGGACAAGGAGAAAATAGCCTTCATCACTCCCTGTGAACCTTTTGTTATACACGTTTGTCTTTCAGCCTTATTAATGTCGGTACCGCATATCAGCGAGCCATGATGGCCCTGTTTCACAATATGATGCATAAACAAGGAGAGAGCTATATATTACCACAGCAAAAGATTCAGTAGGGCGAGCAGAAGTACAATTTGTTTGAAAAGACCTGTTTTGCATTTGCGTGGGAAGCAATGAGGTTACAACATTACATGCATGGGCACATGACCTATCTCATATCCCGTATGGATCCACTGAAGTAATTATTCAGTAAACCCATGTTAAATTCCTAATTATCCAAATGGCAGTTGATCCTCTAACAATTCGACATTGTCTGTGTGACTCAGAAGTCTATTAAAGGTCAGGGGATTGCAGATCAATTGGTCGAAGAACCTTCAGGGGATTTTAAACCCTTGGAAACTTATTTCCCGGATGATGGGATCATGATAATTCAAAAAATCCCTCAAGAAAATACAATCCAATATTAGAAAATGTATTTTGATGGAGCCGTGAAAATGGAAGGTGCCGAAGCTGGGTCAGTTCTTGTCTCTTTTATAGGAGAACAGTATCCTGTAGCCATCAAGCTGCAATTTGTCAACACCAACAACACAGCTGAGTATGAAGGCTATATAATGGTGTTGAAACTGGCCCAATCCATTAGGATCAAACGCTTACTAGTCTTTGGGGATTCTAAGTTGGTTATCAAACAAACCACCGGGGCATATCATACCAAAGAATTTCATTTGCCGCCATTTCATTGGCAAGTTATCAAGATATCTATGGAGTTTGAAGAAATAACCTTTGTCCACATCCCTCGAGGTAGGAATGACTTTTGAGATGCATTGGCAACGTTAGCTTCCTTGATCCACATCAAATTTGCAAGCCAAAATTCCCCAACATATGGGAATTACATTGGAGAAATATCAGATGAACTACCTCCTGTCAAACAACCTTGGTACCAAGATATAAAAGAATATCTGCGAGATGGATCTACGCATGCTAGGGCAGGTCAAGCTGAAAGAAAGCGGATTCATAAGATGGCTATAAAGTTCTATTTGAGCGTAGATGCACTCTATAAAAGGGATGCTTAAATAGGCCTATTAAGATGCCTAGATAAAGATCAATCCCAAATACTGATGGATGAAGTCCACGGTGGAGTATGTGGTCTACATATGAGCGGTTCTTTGCTTTCTAGAAAAATATTGAGAACAGGGAATTACTGGATCTCTCTAAAAGCTGATTATGATGACCACGTCAGGAGATGCTACCAATGCCAAGCCCTTGGAAACTTATTTCCCGGATGATGGGATCATGATAATTCAACAAATCCGTTAAGAAAATACAGTCCAATATTAGAAAATGTATTTTGATGGAGCCGTGAACATGGAAAGTGCCGGAGCTGGGGTAGTTCTTGTCTCTTTTACAGGAGAACAGTATCCTGTAGCCATCAAGCTGCAATTTGTCAACACCAACAACACAGCTGAGTATGAAGGCTATATAATGGTGTTGAAATTGGCCCAATCCATTAGGATCAAATGTTTACTAGTCTTTGGGGATTCTAAGTTGGTTATCAAACAAACCACCGGGGCTTATCATACCAAAGAATTTCATTTGCTGCCATATCATCGGCAAGTTATCAAGATATCTATGGAGTTTGAAGAAATAACCTTTGTCCACATCCCTCGAGGTAGGAATGACTTTTCTGATGCATTGGCAACGTTGGCTTCCTTGATCCACATCAAATTTGAAAGCCAAATTGCCCCAACATATGGGAATTACATTGGAGAAATATCATATGAACTACCTCCTGTGAAACAACCTTGGTACCAAGATATAAAAGAATATCTGCGAGATGGATCTACGCCTGCTAGGGTAGGTCAAGCTGAAAGAAAGCGGATTCATAAGATGGCTACAAAGTTTTATTTGAGCGTAGATGCACTCTATAAAAGGGATGCTTAAATAGGCCTATTAAGATGCCTAGATAAAGATCAATCCCAAATACTGATGGATGAAGTCCACGGTGGAGTCTGTGGTCTACATATGAGCGGTTCTTTGCCTTCTAGAAAAATATTGAGAACAGGGAATTACTGGATCTCTCTAAAAGCTGATTATGATGACCACGTCAGGAGATGCTACCAATGCCAAGCCCTTGGAAACTTATTTCCCGGATGATGGGATCATGATAATTCAACAAATCCCTTAAGAAAATACAGTCCAATATTAGAAAATGTATTTTGATGGAGCCGTGAACATGGAAAGTGCCGGAGCTGGGGTAGTTCTTGTCTCTTTTACAGGAGAACAGTATCCTGTAGCCATCAAGCTGCAATTTGTCAACACCAACAACACAGCTGAGTATGAAGGCTATATAATGGTGTTGAAATTGGCCCAATCCATTGGGATCAAACGTTTACTAGTCTTTGGGGATTCTAAGTTGGTTATCAAACAAACCACCGGGGCTTATCATACCAAAGAATTTCATTTGCTGCCATATCATCGGCAAGTTATCAAGATATCTATGGAGTTTGAAGAAATAACCTTTGTCCACATCCCTCGAGGTAGGAATGACTTTTCTGATGCATTGGCAACGTTGGCTTCCTTGATCCACATCAAATTTGAAAGCCAAAATGCCCCAACATATGGGAATTACATTGGAGAAATATCATATGAACTACCTCCTGTGAAACAACCTTGGTACCAAGATATAAAAGAATATCTGCGAGATGGATCTACGCCTGCTAGGGCAGGTCAAGCTGAAAGAAAGCGGATTCATAAGATGGCTACAAAGTTTTATTTGAGCGTAGATGCACTCTATAAAAGGGATGCTTAAATAGGCCTATTAAGATGCCTAGATAAAGATCAATCCCAAATACTGATGGATGAAGTCCACGGTGGAGTCTGTGGTCTACATATGAGCGGTTCTTTGCCTTCTAGAAAAATATTGAGAACAGGGAATTACTGGATCTCTCTAAAAGCTGATTATGATGACCACGTCAGGAGATGCTACCAATGCCAAGTCCATGGAAATGTCGTCCACGCTCCTCTGAACAAACTACACAACGTGAGTTCGCCATGTCCTTTTTCCATATATGGAATATACGTGATTGGGCTAATAGAACCAAAATTCAGTAATGGCCATCGATTCATCTTCACCATGATTGATTACTTCACGAAATGGGTTAAAGTTGCCTCTTTTCCCAAAGTCACCAAAGAGGTAATCATAAGTTTCATCAGAAATAATGTGATTTGTCGAAATGGACAACCGGAGGTGATTGTATCAGATAATGCCAAGAATCTAAACAACCAGATGATGAGAGAATTATGCAGCAAGTTTCATATCAAGCATCTCAATTTTGTCATCTATCGTCCCAAGATGAATGGTGCTGTCGAAGGGGCCAACAAAAATATCAAGAAGACCATGCAAAAAAATGTCCAGCAATCACAAAGGATGGCCTGACCTATTGCCTCTGACTCTGCTGGCCTACAGAACGTCAATGTGTACTTCTACTGGGGCTAGTTCGTACTCACTAGTCTAAGGCATGGAAGCAGTACTCCCTATAGAAGTAGAACTGGAGTCATTAAGGGTGCTAATAGATGCTCAGATAGAAAAAGAACAGTGGTTACAAGAGCAGTACCACCAGTTATCCCTGATAGATGAAAAGAGGGCTATAGCCATCTTTAATGGGAAATTATATCAGCAAAGGATTGCTCGGTCATACAACAAGAAAGTTTGACTTCGACAATTTAAAGAAAATAACTTGGTACTGAAGAAAGTCCTTGCCAATCAAGATGAAGCCAAATGAAAGTTTACCCCAAATTGGGAAGGCCCTTTCATTATCAAAGAAGTGTTGACAGGAGGAGGCTTTAGATTGAAAGAAATGGATGGGAAAGAATTTCCCCAGTTTATCAATTCAGACACCGTGAAGAGGTAATATGTCTGAATCACCTGCAAGCCATCATCCTGGTCCTGCGAAAAAAAAACCCGAACTAAGAATAATATGATCTCCCTAAACCCGAGAGTACATAGGAAGCCACTTATGATGCGTTCGAACCAAAAAAAATCCAAAAAACCCCTCAAACCAAGCTCAAACCAAAATAAACACTTCTCAAACCTTTCAGGCCAAGCCTGAACTACGGATGACCTGATCTCCCTCAACCAGGGAGTATGTAGGCAGCCATTTATGGTGAGGTCTGACCTTCAAGAAAAAACAAAAATTAATAAAAACCAGTCCCAAGACACCAAAACCTTATAAAACCCAAATACTAGCAAGCCTCCCTGATCAAGAGGTCCTTCTGAGGTACTCTCCGACATCTCAATGTCAATCCATCAAGGAAAACCTCATGACACATCAAAAATGCAAGTCATGAAAAAAGTGGTAATCACCCAGTAATGACAATACATATCCAACAGGGAAGTGAATCAAAATATATTTCTCTGTTATATAATACTGTTTGATATATATAATATATCTTGTACATGACAAAATGATTGATCTAGTATGTGTAGGAAAATAAAAGCTAGTCTATAAACCCATGGATAAACGGAATAGCAAGTCTAACATGGCATCCCTCTCAGAAGATGGAGGAGCATCTGTAAGATCATGCCCTATGGTCTCCATGCGAGCTAGAAGATCCACAACCATCTGCATGGTGCTACTATGACCATCTATGAAGGCACTCATATCTGGAATGATGTTGTGGGTGTATGACCTGAGTGTAGTGCTATCAGCAATATAAAAATCACGGGTAGCTAGAGCATCATCCTTCTCAATAAAAGCAACATCCCGGGTGATTAGAGCCTCCTTAATCTCAATAAAAGCGGCATCCCGAGTAGCTCGAGCATCATCTCTATCAACAAAAGCTGCATCCCTGCCAGAAAGGGCTGTCAACATCAGTGCTCTCGCCTGATCCCTCTCAAAGGTCATCCAAGCTAACGAATCGATAAGAGATGGATCTTTCCCAGTAGGAATGCTTGGGGGGTCACTGACCAAAGGTGTTCTCAAACCAGTAAATAGCTCATCCTCGGTGGGAGAATCAGGGTCCTCCATAGGCTCCTCCACATCAGAATCAAAACTTGGAGCTGAATGAACAATCGTATCTAGTTCAATATCTGCCTCCAACCATGAAGAGTACTCTGGAGAATGATCTGGATGGCTAGTCAAAAAATTAGCCCTCTCATGATGAGTCCAACAATCATAAATCCTGGTCAAGTCAGCTGGTGACAAAGACGAAGCTGATAGTCGCTGATCTAAAGCCCCCTCAAAGTGGTGGATGTCCTGAAACTGATCAAACTGACCCATGAAGGCCAGTGGATGATGTGGCCACCCCTCTCAAACCCATCAGGGGCAGGTAATCCATGTCAACTGCATGAGTAATGAAGCTGTAAAAGGAGCTAAGCCCTAAGCAGTGCAAGATCGAAAAGGGATGCTCGATCGCTGTCAAAAAGGCCAACCATGATGTCGCATTTGCACACTCCACCTGCTGAAAGGAGTAGGACATGGCTATCTCATGAGTAAAACAGTACCTATGATGTCTAAAAGTGTCGATCGGTCTCAAGTGTGTCATAAACCACATGTATAGGAAAACAGAACTACCCTTGAAAAATGATACAGGATGGGTATGGCAGAATATAACCGACCTCAAGGTCTCTACTAATATCATGGGCAGGATGGTACAACCCTGTTTGAGAGCACCAACGACTATAATCAAGACAATGTCCAAGTGGTCCATATACAGTAGCATGTACAGAAAAGCTGTGACGCACATCAACAGAACCTCCACGCGTGCAAACTGCCACTCATCTGCAGGGATGATAAAGTCTCCTGAATATCTCTCGTAGCTGTCCAGCCGGCCAAAGTGATCGATTAAGAAGTCCAAGGACACCACATGCCCCGCAGTAATATCATCTGTGACGACTCTGTGCCTCAGACCAGTCATGGCCATGAACTGTAGTCTTATATCACTATGGGCCATCCTAGCAAAAAACCGATCCCATGCCGAACCGATGATACGCTCATCCTCCTCCAAAGTAGGAGTCAACTCGAGGATGCTGAATCTGAAAACCTGGCGCTCAGGTATCCAACAAGATAACATGCTATCCGCAAAGCCCAATAGGACCTGAAAAAGCTAAGATGGCCAAAGAATGCCCCAACATCTGATCAACTGTCGCCCTGTCTGTGGGAGGAAAACTGTCATACTAGGATCTCAAAGAAGATGCTATCAATGAATGTGGCAGTGCTCAATACTGCTGACGGTAGATGACGACATCTGTAGAACCGTATTATGAGACCATCTAGGGGTCAAAGCTAAACTCACCTGTCTAAGTGCATATACATGATATAATGCATATATAATGATAGATGACAATGATAAATGACAATAGGATGCAATAGATAATAAATATCATACATTTCTAAATACACTATCTACTAAAAGCATCATCTTTGACTGCTAATAAAATGCAAAATAAAAAGTACAGGGAAATGGGGCACAACCGCCCAAAGACTAATAGAGGCCTATCAAAAGAGATAACGAGAAATGGGGCACAGCTGCCCAATATCTCACAAAGGCCTATCAAAAGATATAGCGAGAAAGTTATCTATTAGTTCCCGGAGGCAAAATAGTTATCTAGAAGGGGGGTTGAATAGATATTTTAAAACTTTTTACTTTTTAAAATACTTATCAGATTTGTTAATTAAATAAATTAATTAACCACATCGAAATATATGATGTGTTTGTTCCCCTTAAGATAAAGCAAGTTTATAGTTCGATTACAAGTTATAGAAGTTATGGAAGATATGGTAGTTAAGAGAATAACAGAAAGTAATGACACAATTATTTTAAGTGGTTCAGAGCACTCAAGACTCCTAATCCACTTTTATACTCCACGAGTAAGAAATTCACTGAGGATATCGATACAACTTTGAATCACTGATATTCCTTCAAGAGCAGCAGTCTTGGAACTTCTAGTTTACTAAGAACTCTTCAAGTCTAGTAGACTTGGCACTTCTAGTTCACTACGAACTCTTCAAGCCTAGCAAACTTGGAATGCACTGTATTGAGAGTTTAGTTCTTTGGTGTGGTACTCAGTTGCCGTTAAGCATAAGTTATAAAGAACTAAGTAGCGAAGCAAGCTTTCTTTCTGATCGTAGAGTATGGCTTTGAATGTTTTTGAGCTTTGTGCATTCTTTTTTTGCTTGCTCGCTTAGTCTGAAATCTTTGATCTATTTTTCTTATGTAGGAGCCTTTGAAATCTTCCCGTTGAAAGGCTTCTGTTTGATCATTTAATGTTCCAGACGTTTTGAGCACTAATATTGACTTTCTGGGAATATGGTGCACTGCTGTTCTGACTCGTTTGACACTACAGACTGCTTTCTCACCTAACACCTGAAAAAGTGCTTTGAGTAGATACAAAGTAGTCACCTTATCTTTTTCCACAGGTTCTTTTGATTCAAACTAAGGATACGTGTTGGAGCATTAGGATTCCCAAAATGTCAACGTCCATATGCCATTCTTCATTTGTTAGACATCCTCTTTAATTAGATATGCAAAACTTGATACTTCTGATGATAACTAAAGAAGCACCATGATCGTTGTCTTCATACCAAAATTATTGTGTGTTGGTGTGCTTGCAAGCGATTCAGTCTTGATCGTAGATCACTTTATGATTATGCATAAGCTTTGATTAACTATGATCTTTACTTGCGACAACTTGCAGACTCCATATTTCCGAGAGAGGACTATAATTCTTAACTTGGCTCGGCAAGTGCTCGGCAGTCTGTCTCAACAATTCTAAAGTTTCTTCCTTGGCAGACTACGATTCCGAGAGATTCTTCCTCAATACTTCACGATTCTGCCTTGTCTTCTGCAAACTCTTGGCTGGCTCGACAGACTACAAATCTATTTGGCCTAACTACATTTCAAGAGATCAACCTAACAAGTT
Source organism: Panax stipuleanatus (assembly GCA_020205555.1). Taxonomy (NCBI): domain Eukaryota; kingdom Viridiplantae; phylum Streptophyta; class Magnoliopsida; order Apiales; family Araliaceae; genus Panax; species Panax stipuleanatus. The sequence continues at coordinate 11,119,306 of CM035119.1, read as the reverse complement.
TGATTTTTCTTATATACATTCAATTACAGAATGATAAACGTTCAGCTCAAATCAACTTAAAAATGTTGATCTTCAATCAAAGTCCTTGTACATCAGTTCTAAGAAGGACTTTACAACTTGAATAATACATGCATATTTATTTACTTGTAAAATCAAATTTGAATATGCAATTCCCAATAATCTCCCCCTATTTGATGTTGACATAACCAAGGAGATTTGTATCATATCATCAATTTTTAATGCATGATGCTAGAAAATAAATATGAATTAATGTTTCATTGAGCAACTAAAATTCTTGTGAATAAGCATAAATTTCTTGATTTTGTAAAATGAGTATTACAATTCATAACAGTTACATCAATACAAATAAATGGAAACTTATCTCTATCTTCTTGGCCTCTTGCTTCTTGGAGGATTAGCATATTCTTCAGCTCTCCTTCTTTTGCTAGTTTCATCACGCTTTGTAATGTATTCTAGCTCACTCAGACTGAGATTTTCATTATGATCATGTATGTTCATAAAGGCAGAATCTCCAATGGGCATGCTCAAGCCAGTGTGAGATACTTCTTATGAGCTAAAAGTTGTTGGGCCTTGGATCCTTAGAGGGGTTGCCATAATGATTGGTTGGCGCTGTTTTGATCGTTGAGGCTGTCTTCCAGGAGGCTGATTCCTATAATTACTCCTTAAAGTGTGACGCCCCCAGAATCGGTCCAGTCAACCCAACCCATTCTGAGTCGCCAAATACATGGTACAGAATTCAAATACAAACTTTTATATCATACGGTCGTGCAAAATACGACCACACAACTGTGAGTGCCAATACAAATATGTAGAAAATATTAATATTCAAACTAAGTCCTCATTACAATTATTATCACACTATTTATTAAAAATAGTGAGGACTAATACTGCTCTAACTCGGACCATCACTCTGTTCCCCGATTAGTTCCCGCAACATTCTCATTTTCTGAAGAGGACAACAGATGAAAAGGGTGAGCTCAACTAGCCCAGTAAAGAATATTATGACTAAGATAATGAAAAATAAATTATCGTTAGCCTTCAATCAATCAGATAAAATATAATGGACAACCAATTTTAGATCAATATTCGCAGCGGAAATAACAATTCATTAGAAGAGTTAAGTAGAGAATGAAGTCTACTATCTTCTATGATTTAAAAGTCCATCATCAATATTTTATCCCTGTAACATCAATCAATATACGTCTCGAATCAAATATTCATCTTTGCACTACAGGCCAAAGATATTCATTTGTATCATCAGTGGTCATGTTCATCTCAACACCTGTCATCTTTGCACTACGGCCAAAGATATTCATCAGGTAATCATTCATCTTTGCTCTACAGGCCAAAAATATTCAGTTATATCACCTTTTAGGACTGAGGATGATGAAAAACCAAATAAATAACAAATCCAGTGAAATAAAGGATAATATTAAGGATTCGCAATCTAATTTATCCAAGTTCAAGAATACTCCATAATAACACTTTGTGGAGCAAAATTCAAGAATAAAGCTCAAAACTTAGATCCAATCAAAGATAGTAACCATAACAGACAATTTGGACAAATAGAAGAAAATTTAGTTTTTCTGTGAATAGTGCCGTATACGTGAATAGTAATCCCAACGAAAAAATTAAGAATTTCATAATAAAATCCATGACAATATTTTGGTATAATGATATTGAAAAGAATAATATCATTTACAAAAGAAAATAACATCCCTTACCTGAAAAGGTAATACTTCTGACTGGTATATCGGATATAAGGCTGAAGGAAACTTGCACTAAATAGTAATACTCAAAATATCTAAATACTCACAAAAATACGCTCGATATTATAGAGAGAGAAAACTTTTAATTCTGGTGTGATTTTCAGTTCTAACATAAGCACCCTATTTATAGGAAAAACTTAGGATGCCAAAGAAGACTAAAGTAATAAAATAATATATTTTATTTTTAAAATTTCCGCCGCCGGCTGTTAAAAAAATCAGAATTTTTTCAACAACCAACAAAAGTGGGCCCACCCATAAAAAAATATATTTATTTTCCAAAAATTCAATAATTCATAATAAATAGCCCTTTTGTCAAAAAATACAAATTCTATGTTTTTCTATAGGAAATTTAATTCTCTACAACTTTGTAGAAGGAAGTTTTTCCAAATTCCAAACATAAATTATCCAAAATTCATAAATGGATGATTTTCCACATCAAAATACTGATAAAAAAACACATCAGCACTAATTCCTTCTTTTATATCCACAAAATAAATATTTCCTTATCATATAAATCAATAATTAATTATTCACAAATAATATTGTAGAACTACAATATTGACAACCAGGTCGTTCACAAGAAAGAGGGGGCCTTCTGATAAGGATTTCTCCTTACTGGCGCGCAATTAAATAACCCCTCATAGACAGAACTTCCTTATACATTGTCAATAATGCTATCTAATAATATTATTCAAATAATATGAATTATTGATTTGATAATGTAAAATATTGTGCAGTGACAATTATTGAATCAATAATACAAAATATCAAATGTAGCCATTATTGAATTAATCATATAAAATAGCAACGTAGCAATTATTGAGTCAATAAAATATCAATGTAACAATTATTGAGTTAATAAAAGATTATGCAATTATTGAATCAATAATATAAAATATTGAACAGTAATTACTGTAACAATAATTGAGTAAGTGCCTTCTCACGTAAGAATTAATAATTCAAAATACTGTACAATACCGTGTGCTACTGTGCAACACCGCGTATTACTGTATTTTAACCACCGGGTATTTCAACAGTACTAACGGTAACAACAACGCCGTTATTTTATAAAAAAAGTTATTTCTGTCGCTTTCTATATCCGACAGTTATTCTGTTGTGGGGCCCACAAATAGCTGCGCCGTCGTACGAATATTTCCCGACAACAAGAATATTCCACGAACAAACAAATATTCCCCAACAACAATGAATATTTTATAGCCACTTGCTTATTTTAAAATATTTGCACATTTCACCCATAACTTTTCACATTTATCAAAACAACACCTTACTTTTTCGAAATAATATATAAAGAAAATTAAATCTTTATTCATAAAAGTTGAACCTCCCCTCCTTATAAAATTTCGTCCTTGAAATTGACGTACGTACCTGGTATGTCGAAAAGGTGAGGATACCTCGCTTTCATTTCCGATTCCAACTCCCAGGTCATTTCCTCAATAGCATGGTTTCTCCACAAAACTTTAACTTGAGGTATAATTTTTGAGCGTAGGACATGCTCCTTCCTATCCAAGATCTTGACAAGTACCTCCTCGTACGTTAAATCTTCAGCTATCTCATCTAGTTCTAACTCAATAATGTGGTTTGGATCCTTCACATATTTACGTAACACGGAATTGTGAAATACGTTATGAACACGAGATATGCTTGGAGGTAAAGCGAGTCTATAAGACACGTTTCCTACTCGTTCAAGAATCTCAAATTGACCAATGAATCATGGATTGAGCTTTCCTCTCTTGCCAAACCTCGTAACTCCTTTCCACGGAGCAACACGTAATAACACATGGTCCCCAACATTAAATTCCACGTCCTTTCGATGAAGATCCGCATAACTCTTTTGTCGATCTTGTGCTGTTTGTATACGTTGTCGAATCATTTGGATCTTTTCTGTAGTCATACGTACTAACTCCGGTCCCAACAATGTTGTTTCACCCACCTCGTTCCAACATACTGGAAAGCGACACTTTCTCCCATACAATGCCTCGAATGGAGCCACGCTTATACTTGCCTGATAACTGTTGTTGTAAGAGAATTCCACCAATGGTAAGTACTTATCCCAACTCCCTTTGAAGTCTAGAACACAAAGTCTCAATAGATCTTTAAGAGTTTGAATAGTTCTTTCTGATTGTCCGTCCGTTTGAGGATGATAAGCCGAACTGAATCGTAAATCCGTGCCCATAGCTTTCTGCAAACTAATCCAAAATCGTGAAGTAAATCTGGGGTCATGATCTGAAACTATGGATACTGGCATGCCATGCAATCTCACAATCTCATTCACGTACATATGAGCAAGACGTTCAAGGGAATAAGTCTCTCGTATCGGCAAGAAATGAGCAGACTTGGTTAACCTATCAACAATAACCCAAATTGCATCTATGCCTTGAGAAACCTTGGGAAGACCCGTAACGAAATCCATCGTAATATGCTCCCACTTCCATTTTGGAATCTCCAGTGGTTGCAATGGACCCTTCGGTACTTGATGCTCCGCCTTTACACGTTGACAAGTTAAACATCTAGAAATAAACTCTGCGATCTCTCTCTTCATATTGCTCCACCAAAATGTATGTCGAAGATCATGATACATTTTGGTACTCCCAAGATGGATTGCGAATGGTGTGTTGTGTGCCTCCATCATGATTCTATGCTTCAAGTTAGAATCGTTAGGAACACAAAGTCTGGAGTTGACTCGAAGTATTCCCTCTTCATCGATTCTTGCTTCTGGAATTGCACCTTCTTCTTCATCTTCATTAGCTCCACATCCGTAACTTGAGCAGCTTTAACTTTATCAATCAAAGCTGGTTCCACGCGTATACTTAACATCATCGCACTCATTCCCACATATGATCTTCTACTCAACGCGTCAGGTACCACGTTCGCTTTTCCAAGATGGTATTGGATGGTATGATCGTAATCTTTCAATAGCTCAAGCCAACGTCGTTGCCGCATGTTGAGTTCCTTCTGTGTGAAGAAATATTTAAGTCTCTTATGATCTGTATAGATCTCCACTTTCTCTCCGTACAAGTAATGTCTCCATATCTTCAACGCGAAAACGACAGCTTCCAACTCTAGATCATGAGTAGGATAATTCCTCTCATATTCTTTGAGTTGTCGCGAGGCATAGGCTATGACTTTCCCATGTTGCATGAGAACACATCCTAACCCTTTTCCCAAAGCATCGTTGTAAATAACAAATCCATCCGAACCAGATGGTATTGTCAGAACAGGTGCCGAGATAAGTCTTCTCTTGAGCTCTTGCAAGCTCTTCTCGCATTCCTCGCTCCAAATGAATTTTGTATCTTTTCGAGTCAACTTAGTTAATGGAGTAGTGATTCGAGAAAATTCTTCTATGAACCTCCGATAATAACAAGCTAAGCCCAGAAAGCTTCGTACTTCGGTCACCGACTTAGGTTGCTCCCAGCTTTGTATTGCTTCAATATTCGCCGGGTCAACAGATACTCCACGTTTCTATACCACGTGCCCAAGAAATGCTACTTCCTCAAGCCAGAACTAGCATTTCTTCAGCTTGGCATATAGATTATTCTCACAAAGCTTTTGAAGTACCAACTGCAAGTGGTGCTCATGATCTTCACGGCATTTAGAATAGATGAGGATGTCATCAATAAAGACAACAACGAACTGATCCAAATACTTTTTGAATACACGGTTCATCATATCCATAAAAGCAGCAGGAGCATTAGTCAATCTAAAAGACATGACTAAGAACTCATAATGCCTGTACCGAGTTCTAAAAGCAGTCTTCGGAATATCCTCAGTTTTAATCTTCAGCTGATGATATCCAGAACGAAGATCGATCTTTGAAAAGAACTGTGCTCCTTGCAACTGGTCGAACAGGTCATCAATACGAGGTAACGGATACGTATTCTTGATGGTGACATGGTTCAACTCCCGATAGTCAATACAAAGTCGCATACTTCCGTCTTTCTTCTTTACGAATAAAACAGAAGCACGCCAAGGAGACGGACTAGGACGAATAAAATCGATGTCTAACAACTCCTATAGTTGGACCTTTAACTCCTGAAGTTCAATAGGAGCCATTCGATTTGGGGTTTTAGAAATGGGTTTTGTATCGGGTTCAAGGTCAATAAAGAATTTAACTTCACGTTTTGGGGGTAGACCGGGAAGTTCTTCGGGAAATACATCAGGAAACTCATTAACAACGGAAATATCATTCAAATCTGATGTATTCTGGTTTAGATCAGTGACATGAGCTAAGAAAGCTTGACATCCGTTTTTCAATAAACGAATAGCCTTGTGATTTGAAATGATATTGACTGATTTTAGTGGTTTGGTGGTTTGAATTCGCACAACAGGTTGATTAGGAATATGAAAACTAACAACCTTACGAAAATAATCAATTTTGGTATGGTAAGTGGTTAACTAGTCAACTCCTAAAATCACGTCAAATGCAAGTATTTTCAAAGATATAAGATTAACAGGTAAGGTAAGGGTACCAATCTGAATCAAGCAAGATTTGTAAACTGTAGATGTAACAAAGGTTTCTCCTAATGGAATTTCAACAGATAAGTTAAAGTCTAATTTATCAGAAGTCAAGTTCAAACGTTGAGCACAAGCAGGCGAAATAAAGGAATGGGTAGCACCAGTGTCTAACAAGGTGTAAACTTCGCAAGAGTTTATGATTAGCTTACTCGTAATCACCTCGTGTGGGTTCCTCGCATTTTGGGCTGTCACGACAAACGCTCTTGCAGGAATCACCGACTTTGACTTGTCTGAAACCGCCTTTGGAATCACCACCCCCGCTGGATTTGGTTTTGCTATAGGACAATCTCGAGCTATATGTCCTTCTTTCCCACAGTTATAGCATGCCTTGAACTGTTATGGGCAGTTTGGGCTGATGTGTCCCTTTTTCCCACATTTATAGCATACGACCGGTGGTCGTTCTCCTTCCCTAGAAACAGTTGATGCTGATGTTGATGTTGACGTCTTCACGTTCTCATTGTTGTATTTTCTCTTCTTGAAATCTCATCCCGATTCACTTTTCCTACTATCATGGCCACGATTACCACCGGAGTGGTTACCGTTTTTGTCATACTTTCCTCCTCGCTGGTTGTCATTGCTCCGATGACTGCAGCCACCGGTACAACCTTGGTTGTTGTCCCTTGGTTGAACATAATCATTATCTCGTTCTAACAACTGGGCCCTGTTCACTACATCCGAATATAGAGAAAATTTATGAGAAATGAGGTATTGACGTATTTCAGGTTTCAATCCGCTTAGAAACATCCGCGTCATACGTTCCTCATTCTCCACCAAATGAGGTGCAAACCTGGACAGCTCCGCGAACTTAGCCTCGTACTGGGATACCGTCATATTGTTTTGCTCGAGTCTGATAAATTCTACTTCCTTCATATGACGAATACTTTCAGGAAAGTACTTGTCATTGAACAGTTTCTGGAACGCTTCCCAAGACATCTTGAGTGCGGCAGGCTGGGTACGCTTCACAGACTCCCACCAGTAATCTGCTTCTCCACGAAAAATAAACGTGGCAAATGGAACCTTTTGTTCCTCCGTGCATCCCAAGACATCAAATATCTTGGTAATTTGTTTAACCCACGTCTCTGCTTTGAACGGATCCGGCTTTCCCAGAAACTCTGGTGGTCTTAATTCTTTGAACTGCTTGGCGGTGACAATTCACGTGTTTTTATTATCTCCACCTGTATTTTGCACACGAGTCTCTCTCGTCTAGTTTTGCATGAACTGCAAAAAACTTCTAAACATCTCATCGTTTATCGTCTGACCAGCGTTATTTTCAGGATGAACATTGCATTCTTGTTGCACGTTCTCCTGGTTAGTGATTAAAGGTGTCTCCACGGTCTCATTCACTTCGTTGTTAACATTCTCAGCTGCCATTCTCAAATACTGCCATAAAACAAGGGGTAATTAAACAAATAACATCTCACATATTAACCCTATGCTCCGACTGACCAATTAAATACCACATAAGCTTAGGTAGAACATACTAGTGAAGGATTTACTCATCTCTCCCCTCTTAGTTCTATTCCCCGATCTCCGCCAGAGATCATATCCCTAAGCTCTGATACCAACCGTGACGCCCCCAGAATAGGTCCAGTCAACCCAACTCATTATGAGTCGCCAAATACATGGTACAGAATTCAAATACAAACTTTAATATCACACGGTTGTGCAAAATACGACCACACAACTGTGAGTGTCAATACAAATATGTAGAAAATATTAATATTCAAACTAAGTCCTCCTTACAATTATTATCACACTATTTATTAAAAATAGTGAGGACTACTACTGCTCTAACTCGGACCATCACCCTGTCCCCTGACTAGTTCCCGCAACATTCTCATTTCCTGAAGAGGACAACAGATGAAAAGGGTGAGCTCAACTAGCCCAGTAAAGAATATTATGACTTAGATAATGAAAAATAAATTATCGTTAGCCTTCAATCAATCAGATAAAATATAATGGACAACCAATTTTAGATCAATATTCGCAGCGAAAATAACAATTCATTAGAAGAGTTAAGTAGAGAATGAAGTCTACTATCTTCTATGATTTAAAAGTCCATCATCAATATTTTATCCCTGTAACATCAATCAATATACGTCTCGAATCAAATATTCATCTTTGAACTACAGGCCAAAGATATTCATTTGTATCATCAGTGGTCATGTTCATCTCAACACCTGTCATCTTTGCACTACGGCCAAAGATATTCATCAGGTAATCATTCATCTTTGCTCTACAGGCCAAAGATATTCAGTTATATCACCTTTTAGGACTGAGGATGATGAAAAATCATATAAATAACAAATCCAGTGAAATAAAGGATAAGATTAAGGATTCGCAATCTAATTTATCCGAGTTCAAGAATACTCCATAATAATACTTTGTGGAGCCAAGAATAAAGCTCAAAACTTAGATCAAATCAAAGATAGTAACCATAACAGACAATTTGGACAAATAGAAGAAAATTTAGTTTTTTCGTGAATAGTGCCGTATACGTGAATAGTGTCGTATACGTGAATAGTAACCCCGACGAAAAAAGTAAGAATTTCATAATAAAATTAATGACAATATTTTGGTATAATGATATTGAAAAGAATAACATCATTTACGAAAGAAAATAACATCCCTTACCTCAAAAGGATAGTACTTCTGACTTGTATATCGGATATAAGGCTGAAGGAAACTTGCACTGAATAGTAATACTCAAAGTATCTAAATACTCACAAAAATACGCTCGATATTATAGAGAGAGAAAACTTCTAATTCTGGTGTGATTTTCAGTTCTAACCTAAGCACCCTATTTATAGGAAAAACTTAGGATGCCAAAGAATACTAAAGTAATAAAATAATATATTTTATTTTTAAAATTTCCGCCACCGGCTGCTAAAATAATTAGAATTTTTTCAACAACCAACAAAAGTAGGGCCCACCCATAAAAAAATATATTTATTTTTTGAAACTTCAATAATTCATAATAAATAGCCCTTTTGTCAAAAAATTACAAATTCTATGTCTTTCTATAGGAAATTTAATTCTCTACAACTTTGTAGAAGGAAGTTTTCCCAAGTTTCAAACATAAATTATCCGAAATTCATAAATGGATGATTTTCCCCCATCAAAATACTGATCAAAAACACATCAGCACTAATTCCTTCTATTATATCCACAAAATAAATATTTCCTTATCATATAAATCAATAATTAATTATTTACAAATAATATTACAGAACTACAATATTGACAACCAGATCGTTCACAGGAAAGAGGGGGCCTTCCGATAAGGACTTCTCCTTACTGGCGCGCAATTAAATAACCCCTCCTAGACAGAACTTCCTTAGACATTGTCAATAATGATATATAATAATATTATTCAAATAATATGAATTATTGAGTTGATAATGTGAAATACTATGCAGTGACAATTATTGAATCAATAATACAAAATAACAAATGTAGCCATTATTGAATTAATCATATAAAATAGCAACATAGCAATTATTGAGTCAATAAAATATCAATGTAACAATTATTGAGTCAATAAAATATTATGCAATTATTGAATCAATAATATAAAATATTGAACAGTAATTACTGTAACAATAATTGAGTTAGTGCCTTCTCACGTAAGAATCAATAATTCAAAATAATGTGCAATACCGTGTGCTACTGTGCAACGCCGCGTATTACTGTATTTTAACCACAGGGTATTTCAACAGTACTAATGGTAACAACTACGCCGTTATTTTATAAAAAAGTTATTTCTGTCGCTTTCTATATCCGACAGTTATTCCGTTATGGGGTCTACAAATAGCTGCGCTGTCGTACGAATATTCTCCGACAACAAGAATATTCCACGACCAAACGAATATTCCCCGACAACAATGTATATTTTATAACCACTTGCTTATTTTAAAATATTTGCACATTTCACCCATAACTTTTCACATTTATCAAAACACCTTACTGTTTCGAAATAATATATAAAGAAAATTAAATCTTTATTCATAAAAGTTGGGGTCTTACATGAAGACTGTGCTATTTTTTTCCCTTTGTTGCTCTTCTCTGTTCCTTTCTCCCCTTCCCCTGTATTCTTCCCCTTTATATCAGCATCCAAGGTTCGAATATCTTCGAACAGACGATTTACTCCTTGCACCAGTTTGTGCATTTGAGAGCGCGACTGGGCAATGTCACTATGGTTCTCTTTGACCATAGCATTAGTTTCTACTTTTCATTGATGCAGCATGACCAGGGCATTATCTATCTGCCTCACTTGAGTTAAAGAATACTCTTTGAACTCTCATAAGGGGTACTCAGGTTGTGGATATGATAAACAATGACTTTATTATGAGATTCTCGAGTCTTTTAGAGGAGGAGAACTGCTTCTTTGTGCTTGTTGAAAGCCTAAAAGTGAATTTCATCACTTTTATTCAGACGGTCGCTCATCTCCCTTATGATCTTCTTCAATCTCTTTGAGAGCTCAGTCCCCAATTTGCCAGGCAAAGTGTTGGCAGACTCAATCATATTATTAAAGCGTTGATGAATCACAAGGGAATGAGCTTCAATGTTCTCTTTAGTCTCTTGAACCACCTTCTTTGAGACTTCAGACAACTCTTCTTTGGTGGGAAAGGAAAAAAGTTGATTAATCATTCTTTAAAGATCAGGATGGGAGGTCGTAGTGTGCTCTCTTGGCATTCTTGTGAGACCAAGAGCCATATCAAAATACTCATGGTTTGAGGATGAGAGAATGTCATATTAGGTGAGTGGTGCTTGGGTTTGGTGTATGGGTGAGGAGGCTATTTCAGTGTTTGGGATATTTGGCTCGACGATTTGGGTTGGTGACTCACTGGTCGTGGTGTCGGGTTATTTCTCAACGATCGTGAATCGTTGCTTGACAACCGTGGAGTCATTGGCAGAGTTGAACAAAAATGGTGCTATGATAGTAAGTTGGTCATTTGGTTCGTCAGTTATAGAGTTTTGGGACTCTATAACTGGAAACTGATTCAGTGGGTTAAGAACCACTTCCGTCCACCTTGGTAGTTCATCAAACTATTAGAAGTTTGGTAGAGGACAATGATTAGCCTTGAAAAAGATAAGAATGTAGTGTATCTCTTGCTCAATCCTTGAAGATGAATGGTTCGTGATCAGCCTTCGAGCAAAGTTGAGGTTGCTTGGGAATCCCTAGGCTAGCACAGAAATTGTTGGATATACTTTGAATGCTCAGAACATGGGATCCCAATTGTTGAGAATCAGAGCTCTATGAAAGGACATCATGGGCAGATAGGAAAAGAATTGATTGTAGTTGGCCATCCTTTCTTCACTCCTAAACTCTGCTATAATATCAACTTCATCCTCTTCTTTTCTTTCTTCATCACCTTCTTCAGCACCTTCATCAAGAATCTCCACCATTTCAACTATAACGACATCTTCCCTTTCTTTTTCAATAATTTCCATTACTGCATCCACAAAATCTTCAATTTCTTGAGTAGAGGGGGGTTCATGAGCAGCTTCTGATTGCTCCCCCTCAGCTGGAGCACTCTCTAGCTCAGGGACTTCGAGAAAATCCCCCTCAACATAAGCTTGGATTACCTTATTAGCCTCTGGTAGCTCTTCCTCATCATTGACATTGACTTGATCAGATACAGTAGGGGTTACTGCACTGTTGATGTTAGCTATTACTTCTTCAATGATCCTGGTCTGATCCAAGGACTCATTATGAGAACCAGAGGTTGAAGACTTGGTTCTCTACTCAGCCTGCTCAGCTGCAATTCTTCTTTCTTCTTCCTTTATCTTCTTCATTGCTTCCTCAAGCTCCAGATTAACCTTCTTGACTAGCCTTTTGCTAATTCTTTTCGGCTCAGGCTCAGGCTCAGGCTCAGCAGTAGTCTCTTCAGCTTCAGCCATGTAGTCTGTTCAGGCTGAGAAGCTGTTGTAGCATCCTCTTCTAGAATGAAGGTGTGATAACCCAAGAATTTATAAAATATTGAATGATTAGAATAAAGGTTAAAGGATAAAACCTAGATGAAAATTTGAGGATTTATTTAAATTTTTCAAGTAAAACTTATATGGTTTGCTATTCGAATGAGAATAGAAAAAGTATGGGTTACAAAATTTTAAACCCTAGAAAGGTGTTATATATATTTAAAGGAATGTTAAGAATAAGGTATTGTGATACCTATAAATTTAATGTGGATTGAATAGTATTAGAAATGTGATAATGATATACGTGGACATTTATTAAAGAAATAAAATTTTCCATGAAGAGATACTATGAGGTTAAACGAAAATGAGTATATGTATAGAAATATATATATATATATATATATATATATATATATATACTTACTAAGGTGCTATATATTTTAGCAAGAGAAATGATGAATTAAGTTAAGGATATGAGAATCCAGATAAAACTATGTCAGTAATTAACATAGTGTGAATGTTGGCCTTGACTGGCAAATAAGAAGTGGAATAAGTGGAAAGTTATTAGCTAATATATTTAACAATAAAAATGGAGTATGTTAAAACTCAAAATTTGAGTGAGATATAGAATTTTGAAGCACGGACTGCTCGGTTGAGTCCGGAACGTCAAGTTTAGTCAGAAAGGACAATAAACACAAAATATGTACGGGTTTGACTTTTTGGTCAAAGTCAACAGTTGATTTCTATGGAGAAAAGTCTATTTGGGTTATGTAAGTAAATTGATATTATTAATATATGAGAATGTGTTTATATTAATAATAATGTATAAGAGTCCAAATGATAATTTATTTCATGGACTAGGGAGAATAAATGGTTTAAACAAGCCCACTAGTTTAATTAAGCATATGACTTGTAGATAAAGTGATTAAGGGCAATTAAGTTATTAATCTAGCTCAATATATCATGTATGAGTCAAGTATTATGATAGTCCAATTTAATTGTTGGTGGAAGCCCAAGTTCATTTTAACTAGTAAGCAAAATAGAATTTACTTGCAAGCCTAAAGTGAATTAATCAAAGCCCAAACTCTAAGCCCAATTAAGAAAGGACTTATTGTTGGGATTGTACGAAATCGTGACGCAATCAAATTGCAAAAATTGGCGGAAGCATGGTATATCAGAGTTTAAAAAATTTCTACAAAACCATTACCCGGATCATCCTTTATGCAAATTATTAATTTAAAACGATAAATAAGAAGTTATGGAATCATACCCTTGTAGAACGAAGCTTCCACAGGTACTAGTTCAACTCCTTGTTCTTCGTGATCTCCTTGAATTTCCGGGTTAGATTCCTTCCTTTGATCAACGTTAGCCACCCAAGTGTTTGGCCTCTAGAGGTGATCCACCAAGGAAGATGAATTATCAAGAAGGAGGGTGTTTGGCTTAACCTTAGTTTTCTATCCTCTATAGAAAAGGAGTACTCTCCAACAATTGGAATTGCATCAAATTAATATCTATTATAAGACTTCTCTTATATAGACATTGGTCAACCCTTCTAATCCTATTAGACATGGGATTTCTTTTAATTAATTAAACTCCTTTAATTAATTTAGGCTTCCCACCACATGGGAATAATTAATTAAATTCATTTAATTAATTTGTCTCCTAATCTTATTAGGAATAAATGAGAGTACTAAATATTAAATTAATTACTAAACTCCTTTAGAAATTAAAATAATAATAATTGTAATAATATTAATAAGACTCCTCTTATTAATTTATATTTAATATTTCCAAAATATTAAATAATAAACATTAAGCTATTTAATTTATTCTATCACCATAGATTAAATTAATTATACTTAATGCATTATTACGATTATGCCATTACCTTCTTAAATATTTATTCTTCCTTTTATGGTGTGACCCTTTAGGTTCTCCATATTAAACCGGTTGTGAATAAATCAATTAAAACAATTTTAATCTTATTTAAATAAATAAATTAAACTAATAATCTATTTAAATAAATAATATTTATTCTACAATAGGGATAAGCCTCCCTAGCGATCAACGACTTTCCAGATAATATAGATTTCAACATTAATCATAAAAGAACCTGTGAGTTAATAGTTACCATACAATTCAATCCTTCCACCATACAATGTCCCAATTAAATATAAGACATGGATTTACTGTCAAGTCTTATTTTATTTAATTATATGTATTTCGATTAGAAAATGCACAACTCCAAATAATGCAAATTAAAAACTCCTTTCTAATTTCATTTCACTTTGGCCAAGGATTCCTGGGTTGTCATTTAACGAATCACATAGGACATATCTCCTCTTTTACTAGAGGTGGTAGATTCTTTATTGATCATTCATTATCTCCATATGTAACTCATTATACCCAAGCATACCCTATATATGCCTTAAAAGGTCTTAAGGAATAAGTCAAAGTATAATTTGTTACATACAAGATACTATGATGATCTCAAGTCCAAGGATCACTTGTACTACTATCACATTAGGAATTCCTATTGACATGCGAGTAAAACTCCATTAGGTATTCCATAGCGAATCACGTTCAGTGAACTTATTCTCCAATAAGCACCTACATACTTGCTTTAGTGTCTCCACACAAATGATCATGAGATCAATCATCCTCATCCAATGAGCAAGCAACATATGTACCAATCTATCCGGATTTACTAATCCCCTTTTTAGTAATCCCACGATTGGGAACTATTTAAGTTTTAAAACTTTCTAAGAATTTAGATCTCATTAGCATGATCATCATCATGATTCTAAAAGCATTGCTTAAAACTATGGGTTACTTACATATTATAAAAACAGCAACATGTAGATAATTAAATGCCTTTAATAAATGAATATTTCATTAATAAATAAATAAGATTGTTTACAAAGTACGTGCTTTATCATCATACATGATTGGCTTGTATGCACACTACTATCAATCTCCCACTTGCACTAAAGCCAATCGCCATGGTATCTCATACCCAACTTCTCTAAGTGACGATCAAACTGCTGTTGTGTTAAAGCTTTAGTTAATGGATCTGCAATGTTGTCTTGAGAGTCTACACTCTCCTCTTTCAATGATTTCTTTAATCAAAGTGCCGCAACACATGTTTAGATTCAAGATGAGACTTAGGAACTATTCCTAGTTCTGTAATGAACTTTTCATCTAAAACATCAACTTGCAGCTTCACTTACAGTTATATACTCTGCCTCTGTCACTGAATCAGCAACTGTTTCCTGCTTGGAACTCTTCCAACTCACTACGCCTCCGTTCAAGGTAAAAACATACCCCGAAACAGATTTACTGTCATCTTGGTCCGTTTGAAAACTTGAGTCTGTGAAGCCCTCGAGTTTTAATTCAGACCCACCGTAGACAAGAAAAATATCTTTAGTCCTTCTCAAGTACTTTAGGATATTCTTCACTGCCTTCCAGTGCTCTTCTCCAGGATTCGACTGGTATCTGCTCGTTACACTAAGTGCATGAGCAACATCCGGTCTAGTACATATCATACCGTACATGATAGATCCTATTGCAGAAGCATAAGGGATCTTACTCATACGGTCTCTCTCCTCAGGTGTCTTTGGGGCCTGTTTCTTAGAGAGATGTATTCCATGGCTCATCGGCATGAGACCTCTTTTGGAATCTTCCATGCTAAACCTCTTTAGCATCGTATCAATGTACGTTCCTTGGGATAAACCAAGCATCTTTTTAGATCTATCTCTATAGATCTTTGTCCCCAAAATATAGGATGCTTCTCCCAAGTCCTTCATGGAGAAATGTTTAGATAACCAGATTTTAATCGATTGTAGCATAGGAATGTCATTCTCTATCAGTAATATATCATCAACATATAATACAAGGAATGAAACTGCGCTCCCACTAACCTTCTTGTACACACATGGTTCATCGTCATTTTTGATAAAATCAAACTCTTTGATTGTCTCATCAAAACGAATGTTCCATCTACGAGAAGCTTGCTTCAATCCATAAATGGATCGTTGCAGCTTACAGACTTGATTTATTCCAACCTTTGAAACAAATCCCTCTGGCTGTGTCATATACACATCCTCCTCAAGTTTTCCATTGAGGAAGGCCGTTTTCACGTCCATCTGCCAGATCTCATAGTCGTTATAAGCTGCAATTGCAAGCAAAATCCGAATGGACTTGAGCATAGCTACTGGTGAAAAGGTTTCATCATAGTCAACTCCTTGTCTTTGTTTGAAACCTTTTGCAACCAGTCGGGCCTTATAGGTCTCCACCTTGCCATCCGCTCCAGTCTTTCTTTTAAAGACCCATTTACACCCAATAGGCTTAATGCCTTCAGGTGGTGAAACCAAAGTCCATACTTTGTTTTCATACATGGAGTCCATTTCGGATTTCATGGCTTCAAGCCATTTCCCTGAGTCTTTATTACTCATAGCTTGTTCGTAATTCAATGGATCATCATCATCCATGATGTGTACCTCATCGTCATCCTCTATAACGAATCCATACCTCTCAGGTATCTTAGGTACTCTCCCAGATTTACGAACAGGGTGTGGTATAGTAGGTTCTTCTACTTGGTCAGGTACCTGACTTTGATCTGTGGTAATTTGTGGTTCTTGAGCTTCTTCAAGATATATCTTACTCCCACTGACCCCTTCATGGATAAACTCCTTTTCCAAGAAGGCAGCATGTTTCGCAACAAACACCTTTTGATCAGTTGGATGATAGAAATAATACCCTACAGTTTCTTTAGGGTATCCCACAAATCTACACTTTTCGGATTTAGTTTGTAGCTTATCATGTTCAAACTTTTTGACATAAGCTGGACAACCCCAAGTCTTAACATGCTTAAGATTTGGTTTCCTCCCCTTCCACATCGCATATGGAGTCTTTGGGGCGGATTTGGTAGGTACCTTGTTAAGTAGGTATGCAGCCGTTTCTAGGGCATATCCCCAGAAGGAAATTGGAAGGTCGGTAAAACTCATCATGGATCGAACCATGTCTAATAGTGTTCGATTTCTCCTTTCAGATACTCCATTTAACTGTGGTGTACCTGGTGGAGTCCATTGTGAGATTATACCATTTTCTTTGAGACAATTGAGAAACTCACCGCTTAAGTATTCTCCACCTCGATCTGATCGAAGTGTCTTTATACTCTTGCCCGTTTGTTTCTCTACTTCACTTCTGAACTCTTTGAACTTTTCAAACGATTCTGACTTGTATTTCATCAAATACACATATCCAAATCTTGAGTGATCATCAGTGAAAGTAATAAAATAAGAATACCCACCCCGTGCACTTGTTGTCATAGGTCCACAAATGTCTGTGTGAATCAATGCCAACAACTCTGTAACTCTTTCTCCTTTTCCACTAAAAGGAGATTTAGTCATTTTACCCATGAGACAAGATTCACAAGTTGGATATGATTCATAATCGGATAGCTCGAGGAGCCCATCTTTATGCAACTTGGATAATCTTGTTTCATTGATATGACCGAGTCTACAGTGCCACATGTAGGTATAATTAATATCATCTCTTTTCTTTTTCTTAGTTTGTTCAATTTGAAATATATTTTCTTCTAAGTCAAGTGTATAAAGTCCATTTCGCAAATTTCCAATACCATATAAAACATCGTCTTTATAAATAGAACAACTATTGTTCTTTATAACAACGTTAAATCCTTCCATATCCAATACAGAAATTGAAATAATGTTTTTAATAATATTCGGAACATAATAACAATTATTAAGATAAATGGACTTGCCCGAAGGCATTGCTTAATAATAAGTTCCTACAGCTAATGCAGCAACCTTTGCTCCATTCCCTACTCGTAGGATCACCTCATCATTGTTCAGCTTTCTACTTCTGACCAGTCTCTGCACAGTATTACATATGTGAGAACCACAGCCGGTATCCAATACCCAAGTAGAATTATGACTTTCAGAAAAATTAATTTCAATCATAAACAAACCTTGATTGGAAGTCGAAGCTTCTCCAAGCTTCTTCTCTGCTAGATACTTCTTGCAGTTCCTTTTCCAATGTCCCGGCATGTTGCAATGAAAGCACATTCCTTTGCTAGCTGGATCAGATTTCTTTTGTTCCTTTATGTTCACTTTGCCCTTGGTCATCCGAGATCGGAAGAGCTCCTTAGATATCTCATATCTAGCAGTCCTACTTTGTTCACCATACAACTCCTTGAGGTGAATCAACATAGTCGGAGCATCCATATTTTCGTGCTGACGCTGAAGCTCGTTATTCATGGATGCGAGCATGATGCATTGAGCCACAGATGCATCATCTTGCCACTTTACAATGGTGGCAATCTCTTCCTCAGAGACTGTTTCTGGAACAGTTCCAGGGACAGGTGAGTTTAGGACATAAGAAATCTTTTCAGCAGTGAGAACTATTCTCAGATTTCTTAGCCAGTCCGTATAATTCGGCCCGGTAAGCTTATTAGCATCAAGTATGCTTCGCAGTGAAATTAGTGATTTTGACATTTTTAAAATTCTGCATGTGAAAAACAACATTTTAGCAAACATTCATTTTATTAATTTTGCATACCAAAATAAATTTAGGTCTTTATTTTAAATTGGTATCTCCCACTATTTTTATCAAACTATATTACCCTCACTTATATAGTTCGGCAACATCTAATTAAAAATTTGCTAGTGAGAATAAGGATCCCATTTCAAATGTATATAACCTTGTGGATAGCACAACAAGCGATATACAAATAAATAGGTAGACAACTCTTGTCAATTACATCACCATGTAATTCCTTTTATTTTGCCTCTTAAATCATAATGGTCAAGTGTGTGCACATCCGAACTAAAATAATTTAAGTTAAGTCCAGCCTAGCACTTTCATAAATTCAAAAAAGAAAAATGTTCGTCCTTGTGGATAGCACAACAAGACTAGATCGTTCAATTTTCTTGATAAGCATCAAATGTGATTAATTAACATCTTAAATACGCAATACTCGCCTTGTGGATAGCACAACAAGCTCATATTAAATATCTAATACTCTATTAATTTATCATGCTAGAAGGCGACGTTCGATATTCCAAATATCATTTGAACACTTCGGACTTAATATTATTTCTTTGAGGGGTTTGTTATTATTAGTCTCATCTTTGTTTAGCGCGCATGCACATATATATATAAAATACGCGTCATTTTATTAAACATGCGAAGCATGTTTGCATAAAATATAATATATATAATATTTAGCATGCAATATAGAATACTATATTCTACCTGGATTGATTATGGACTTTTATTCTAGTTTGGTTCACTAGAGCCACCAAGTGAACCAAAAGGTCAAACCTAGGGGTGCAAGAATTTAAATTTAAATATAACTATTACATTTAAATCCGGGCTCCATACAAACGGGTCTTCACGCGCTCCTTGCTCCTTGGTCTCCAATTTCTTCAAGATAATTCTAACTATTCTTATTACATTAAACTATTTAATTTAAATAGAAACCTTGATCAACAGTCAAGGGGAAGTACATAGGAGGGAGATAGAATTTTACATCAAGAAAAAAAAATTAGAGAAGACGAGGTACGCAGACCCCATTTAATAAAACCCATTCATTCAAGCATTCAACTAAAATAAAATCCAATCACATTGGTCAAATAGTCCATAATCAATCCCCATTTATTTTCATACATATCACCATATATATCAATAAATAAATATTCATCTCATGAATTAAAACATTCCATATATATATGAGTATCATTTAATGGGCAATTTTAAATTGCATGAAATCCAATTTCAAGATTAAAATAAACTCTTTATTTTAATTATAAAATTATTTAGAATATAATATATAAATATATCATATTTATTTTTTAAAAAGAAGTCACCTTCTTTTATTAAAAGAGTCCTGCAGGTTTATTAAAAAAGTCCTTTCCTGATGGGTCACCTTCTTTTTGGAGTAAGAAAGAGAAAACACCTTTTCTTTGCAGAATTCAAGATTAGCACCAAAAAAAAAAAAAATGTGATTCGTCCCAAAAAAAGTCTTTTTTTTTTCTTAAAAAATATAATTTTATACAATAAAATTATGCCCAATAAATTATTTTAAATACATACCCATATGTATATGAAATCAAAAAAAAATTAATAATTGCATAAAGATTTGGCTCTGATGCCACTGTTGGGATTGTACGAAATCGTGACGCAATCAAATTGCAAAAATTAGCGGAAGCATGGTATATCAGAGTTTAAAAAATTTCTACAAAACCATTACCCGGATCATCCTTTATGCAAATTATTAATTTAAAACGATAAATAAGAAGTTATGGAATCATACCCTTGTAGAACGAAGCTTCCACAGGTACTAGTTCAACTCCTTGTTCTTCGTGATCTCCTTGAATTTCCGGGTTAGATTCCTTCCTTTGATCAACGTTAGCCACCCAAGTGTTTGGCCTCTAGAGGTGATCCACCAAGGAAGATGAATTATCAAGAAGGAGGGTGTTTGGCTTAACCTTAGTTTTCTATCCTCTATAGAAAAGGAGTACTCTCCAACAATTGGAATTGCATCAAATTAATATCTATTATAAGACTTCTCTTATATAGACATTGGTCAACCCTTCTAATCCTATTAGACATGGGATTTCTTTTAATTAATTAAACTCCTTTAATTAATTTAGGCTTCCCACCACATGGGAATAATTAATTAAATTCATTTAATTAATTTGTCTCCTAATCTTATTAGGAATAAATGAGAGTACTAAATATTAAATTAATTACTAAACTCCTTTAGAAATTAAAATAATAATAATTGTAATAATATTAATAAGACTCCTCTTATTAATTTATATTTAATATTTCCAAAATATTAAATAATAAACATTAAGCTATTTAATTTATTCTATCACCATAGATTAAATTAATTATACTTAATGCATTATTACGATTATGCCATTACCTTCTTAAATATTTATTCTTCCTTTTATGGTGTGACCCTTTAGGTTCTCCATATTAAACCGGTTGTGAATAAATCAATTAAAACAATTTTAATCTTATTTAAATAAATAAATTAAACTAATAATCTATTTAAATAAATAATATTTATTCTACAATAGGGATAAGCCTCCCTAGCGATCAACGACTTTCCAGATAATATAGATTTCAACATTAATCATAAAAGAACCTGTGAGTTAATAGTTACCATACAATTCAATCCTTCCACCATACAATGTCCCAATTAAATATAAGACATGGATTTACTGTCAAGTCTTATTTTATTTAATTATATGTATTTCGATTAGAAAATGCACAACTCCAAATAATGCAAATTAAAAACTCCTTTCTAATTTCATTTCACCTTGGCCAAGGATTCCTGGGTTGTCATTTAACGAATCACATGGGACATATCTCCTCTTTTACTAGAGGTGGTAGATTCTTTATTGATCATTCATTATCTCCATATGTAACTCATTATACCCAAGCATACCCTATATATGCCTTAAAAGGTCTTAAGGAATAAGTCAAAGTATAATTTGTTACATACAAGATACTATGATGATCTCAAGTCCAAGGATCACTTGTACTACTATCACATTAGGAATTCCTATTGACATGCGAGTAAAACTCCATAAGGTATTCCATAGCGAATCACGTTCAGTGAACTTATTCTCCAATAAGCACCTACATACTTGCTTTAGTGTCTCCACACAAATGATCATGAGATCAATCATCCTCATCCAATGAGCAAGCAACATATGTACCAATCTATCCGGATTTACTAATCCCCTTTTTAGTAATCCCACGATTGGGAACTATTTAAGTTTTAAAACTTTCTAAGAATTTAGATCTCATTAGCATGATCATCATCATGATTCTAAAAGCATTGCTTAAAACTATGGGTTACTTACATATTATAAAAACAGCAACATGTAGATAATTAAATGCCTTTAATAAATGAATATTTTATTAATAAATAAATAAGATTGTTTACAAAGTACGTGCTTTATCATCATACATGATTGGCTTGTATGCACACTACTATCACTTATTGGACTTCTTGTAAGCTAATTGAGGAATTAAAAATTTAAACCAAGGGGGTAGAAGAGTCCAAAAATTCGGCCCTATGGGGGTAAAATTGAGAGAAAATTTGCAACTTTGAAGCTTGTCCAAAATCTTGGTTATAATCTTTTGGAACCAACACCCATGACATGTGTCACCCTCCTAGCATGTCCAACACTTGTGTTTAGTGACTAAGCAATCAATTAATGATTAAGAAAGAGAGTTAGTGGAAGAATACTTACACTTTCAATTATACCCACTCCATTAACTTATTTCATTTTATTATTCTTCCAAGTTCCTTAGCTAGAGAAAGAAAAGGAAAATAGAGAGACGAAGAGAGTGCATAATTTTGGCCACTTCAAGAGGAAGAAGAGGGTCTTGATCTTCATGCATGCTAAGTATCTAAGCTATTTTGGGAAGATAAGAATGATAGCAAGAAGAACTATGTATTGATTCTCTTCATTTTCAAGCTTTGATTTCTTATTTGTTAGATTTTGATGAAGCAAAGAGTCTTAAGTTTGATCTTTGAAAACTCTTCATCTATATGTGTATAAATGTTTTATATGATGACCAAAATATTTTTGAAGTTGAAAGTAAGATCAAAAGAGAGATTTATACCAAATGGATAGAAAAAGGCACATGCATGCTTGCACTAGGTAATTTTATGTTAGATTCTTGTGATGCATGTTGAATATGGTTAATATCAAGATTCGAGTGTTAGATCTTGAGTTTAACAAATGAGACTTGTGGATTTATATGAGTTCATGTGATGAGATTTGGAAAAAGGATGTTTGATGGATTTTTGAAGGAATTTTTATTAAACTAGTATGCTACAACATATGCATGTTGAAATCTACAAGTGATATTTGAGGTTTTCTTTCATGGTATGCTAGATGCATGAGTTAAGGGCAAAACCCTTTGGAATCACTCAAATATGTGTTAAAATGATCAAGTTATGAATTAAATCCCAAACTACCCAACTGTTGAGAATGTGTTAATTATCATTCACTTATAGACTGATTTTGGCAACCAAAACAAACTCAAATTTAGTGTTTGATATATGGAAAATATAGCTTGGGAAAATACGAATCCAACAATACCAAATGAACCTAAATCCGAGTTGTAGATCTCGAGATATGAGCGTTTTCGTAAAAGACCCCAAATTTGGTAAACAAACTAACTGTTATGAATGTCCTTGAGTATCAGTCCACTTTAACACTGATTTTTGGGACCTAAACAAAAAAGAATTTGATGTTTGTTAAATAAAAATTGGAATTCGAGAAGATATGAATCCAACGCCTCCGTCGGAACCAAAATCCGAGTTGTAGGCTTCGTTCTACAAGCGTTTCTATGAAGGACCGCAAATCTAAAATTTTGGACAAAAATTAGAGTATCTTTACGGAGTGAGATGAATGTAAGTTATTATAATAAATAACTTTAAAGCCAATAATGGGCTAGTAAGTTAATTACACATAAAATGAAATGTAATTAATTATTTAATTTTTATTTAAATGATGTTAAGTAATAATTAAAATGAGTTAGTGCTAATAAAATAACTACTTATTATTTAATTAAGATTAAATAATAAATTGAGTTAATCAATTAATTAATTATTATTTAATATTAAATAATAATTAAAGAGTATTTAAGTAAGATTAAGTAATAATGAAGTAATTACATACTTACTTTGACATGAAAGTTTATAGAATTAATTATTTATTATCTAAATAATAAATAAAGATGAATATTAATTAATTATTCTCTTAATTATAATAAGGAATGATTAAAGAAGAATGAAGTGAATAAATCAATTATTATTTATTCAAGGATGAGAGAGTTATTAATTATTATTTAAAGACAAATAATAATTTAATTATCCATTATTTAATTGACATTAAATAATGAGGAGTTATAATTGGTTATTAGTATGTAATAACTAAAAGCAAATAGTTAATTACTATTTAACAAATATCAAATAGTAATCGAAGGAAGAGGGAGTTAACAATTGAAGGAAATTAAATAAACTCCTTAAGTAAATAATTATAATAAATTGTTTAAAGAACTAATAAGTGTTTATCACTTAAGGAAAGCCTTATTAATTATTAAATCATTAACCTAAGATCAATTGAATATCTTATAAGATTAATGATAGTACATTAGATGTATGTACCTTGTGAATGTATTATTGGCTAGATAATAATACGAGTAAGCGTATTGACGAACAATTATACATAGTACTAATTGATAGATCTACATTATCAATGTTATGTCATTTAAAGAGTGTTAATTAAAGCTAGTAAGCTGTAGCTCGTCAAACAGGCAAGTTTCCTAACTCAAACTCGAGTTATTATTTTTCAAGCATGTTGGTGGATAAAAATTGTTGATTATTCCACATCTTGATGAATTATTGTGAATCGCACTTTGTGCAATTGAATTTCTGTTCTACTATTTATTGAACTGCGAATGGACTAAAGTTCTTTTATTCATGAACTGCTTATGAGATGGATCTATACTAGTTGGGTCAGCTAGATCAAACATGTTTAAAATTTGTTAACTCAAATTCGTTTTGAAGACTTAGTGCACGTTGCGTATGTTTATCAGGTATGAAAGGCTGATCACTTTCATTACCATAGGGTTCAGTTAAATTTGTTCATATTCATTGTTGGCCATTCATCATTATTGACTCGGTCATTCAGTTATGAAAAATTAATTTATATTCTTTCATAACTATCATATTGTTGAATGTTGTCAGCTTACTATTCTTTTCAATCATGATATATCTTCATTTGAACTTAAACTTGCTGGGCAAACTTGTTGCTCACCCTTACTATATCATAATAACCAATTTCAGATTAAGACGAAGGCTTGAAGAAGGGCACAGTCAAGAGCAAAGTACAATAGTATAATATTGTTATACACGGATAACTATTTAGTTATCTTATGTAAACCTTTTTGATTAATAAAGGTATGTATTCAGTAAAGGTTAATAAACCTGGGGAAATATTATAGAATCATGTGAAATAAATAATATATGTTTATATATTCCATAGTAGATCATAGAATGTGTATGAAGATGAAGTATCGTAACACACCGAATCCGAGGTTAGAGGACCCGGGTTTGGGGGCTTCATATAAAGTAAGTCTGGACTCAACGATTGGTGAGATTGAGGACTCCACGATCGCAGTGAGTGTAAACTTCTTTACTCGATGACTGCGTTTCCCTTTCTTAGGCTTTGAACTTCATTCAGCCTCTTCTTTATTTTGCTTCTTCTTCTTCTTCAAGACTTCTTATGTAGATGTGATCACTTCCATGGTGAGTTCCTTTTGAGTGGAGTGACCTAGAACTTCAGTGTCAGACCCTTGGGGTGCATCAGTCATGGAGCCTTTAGGTTCTTCTGCCATCTGAACAATCTCCTTCATTTTCTTCTTCCCCTTACTCTTTCTGACCAGAGTAGAAGGTTCTTGATTCACTTCTTCTTCTTCAACTTCCTTCACCACTGACAGGTTTTCCTGTAGATTAGATTTTTTGACATCTCCAGTCCTTCCACTAGACTCAGACATCATCATCTTCACTTTCTCTGTAAGGTTCCTCTTCCAGTTCTCAAAGAGTTGTTGGGTCATCCTTCTGTTAGAGTTGATCGTTTCACCTTCCTTATCTCCAATTTTGTCTCCCAGAGAAGATTGGACAATTATCCTAATGAATCTCCCAAAGAGCATCTTGCATGTGCTCTTCGCCTTCTTAGAGCTGAGAATCTGATTCCCAATCCATTCCACTAGAAGAGCCCCATAGTTGAGTTGAGCTTTAAAGCAGATTGTTGTCATGAGCTTCAGTTGTACTTCATTTACAGAGTCGTGACCAGAGTTCTTGTAGCAGATGCACTTTCCAATAATATCAGCCAAAAATTTAATCTTTTGGGGAAACTCTTTCTTCTTGTAACACTTGGTGTCTTGATCCTTCTTGTGGTGCATCTTCTTTAGACCTTCATCGAAATCGATGAAGCCCAGAGATGAAAGGCCCTTTGATTTGAAACCTAATGCCAAGTTTATATCTACAGCTTCAAGCCGAATTTGCACATTCTTGACCTTCGTTGTTAAGACGTCGTTCTCATAGACTCCATTATTGTAGAACTCCTTCACTAGTTTTGTGTAGATCTTTATGCTGGTGCTCCGAGCTTCTTGAAGATCTACTTTCTTCAGCAGAGATATGATCTTGTGAAACTGTGGGTCGGTAGTCTTGAACTCGTTGAAGCACAGTTGATAGCTGGAGACAACAGTAGAAGCCATTGATTTATTTGATTTTCCTAAAATGAGCAAAATTAACTGAGCGTGCTTGAATTCTCAGTTCTAGGGTTCATTTGAGAGAGAGAGAGAGAGAAAGCTTTTGAAATTTAGAGGTAAACTGAGAAAAGAACTTTTCAAAAGTATTTGTAACTTCCCTCTCTACTTTCTACAGAGTGGGGCACGTGTCTTGTTCTGAAAGGCTCCACATATTTAAACGTATGAAAAAAAAATAAGTTGCCCTTAGCTCCCCTGAGCTAGCGATTCCCTCTTGAGGACTACGATCGTTGAGACTACTTCACGATCGTTGTCTACATTATTGAAATTTCTCCACAATCGTTGTCTTTACCCATTATTCTGCACTGGTCCTTGTGATGCATTCTATATCAGCACTTCTTTTGGGTTAAGGTTGCTCAGAAAGGGCTGGCCTCTTAGTATAAAACTTAGGGCAAGGCTTAACTCTGAGGCACTTTTCAGAAAAACTGCTTAGACTTGGTGGTTATGTTATCCTCACAGTGGACTTCTTTGTCATGCCGAGACTTCTCCACGATCGTAGTTTCACTCTGTTATCTCTATGATTTTGACATAGCCTT
This sequence comes from Panax stipuleanatus, assembly GCA_020205555.1. Classification (NCBI taxonomy): domain Eukaryota; kingdom Viridiplantae; phylum Streptophyta; class Magnoliopsida; order Apiales; family Araliaceae; genus Panax; species Panax stipuleanatus. Next base: position 11,092,134 of record CM035119.1, on the reverse strand, counting down.
TTTATCTGCATAGTTAGTGACAACTAGAGCATAGAATTTATGGTTGCAAATTTAACATTCATAACTCAGTTATTAGTTTATTAAATCTGGATTCATCTAAAGGTTTTGTAAAGACATCAGCAAGTTGATTTTCATTAGGGATATACTATAAAGATATAGTTCCATTTTGAACAAGATCCCTAATAAAATAATATCTTATTTATATATGCTTTGTCATAGAATGCATGATAGGATTATGTGTTATTGCTATGGCACTTGTGTTATCACAATGAACATGTATAGATTTGAAATCAAACTCATAATCTGCTAGCTGGTTTTTCATCCATAGGATTTAAGCACAACAACTGCCTGCAGTAATTTATTCATCTTCTGCTGTTGAAGTTGATATTGAGTTTTACTTCTTGCTAAACTAGGACACAAGTTTGTTTCCTAGCAGTTGATAAGTGCCACTAGTACTATTTCTATCAATTTTGCAGCCTGTAAAATTAGCATATGAATATCATGTCAGTTCGAAAGAGGACTCCTTGGGATACTAAAGTCCCAAGTGAGGTTTGCCTTTAAGATACCTGAAAATTCTTTTTACAATTGATAAGTCTGATTCCTTAGGATTACCTTGAAATCTAGCACATATACATGTAGCAAACATAATGTTTGGTCTACTGGTAGTTAAGTACAGAAGAGAGCCTATCATACCTTTGTATTGAGTAATGTCAATATATTTACCTTTCTCATCTTTGTCAAGCTTAGTTGCTGGAGAAATTGGTGTTTTCATGGGAGAAGATGATTCCATGCCATACTTCTTAGGAAAGTCTTTGATGTACTTGGCTTGGTTAATGAAGATACCTTCATTAGTTTGCTTCACTTGAAGTCCAAGAAAGAAATTCAGCTCACCCATTATACTTATTTCGAACTTACTCTGCATAAGCTTGGCAAACCTCTTACATAGATTTTCATCAGTAGAGTCAAAGATAATATCATCTACATATATTTGTACTAGTAAAACTTTATCTTTATGTTTCCTAAGGAATAATGTGGTGTCTACTCTACGTCTAGTGAATCCTTTTTCAATAAGAAAGTTTGTTAGTGTTTATACCATGCTTTAGGTGCTTATTTAAGTCCATATAAGGCTTTTTCTAATCTATAGATATAATTAGAGAGAGTTTAATTGATGAAACTTGGGGGTTGCTCAACAAGACTTCTTCTTGAAGTTCTCCATTCAGAAATGCACTATTGACATCCATTTTGTAGACTTTGAACTTTATGTGGGCAGCAAAGGCAAGGAATATCCTGATTGCTTCTAGTCTAGCAACAGGTGCAAAGGTCTCGTCGTAGTCGATGCCTTATTCTTGAGAATAACCTTTGGTCACCAGTCTTTCTTTGTTCCTTATGATCACCCCATCTTCATCCATCTTATTTCTGAAAACCCATTTGGTGTCGATGACTGTGTGATTCCTTGGTCTAGGAACTAATCTCCAGACTTTGCTTCTTTCAAACTGATTCAGCTCCTCTTGCATAGCTTCTATCCAACTCGAATCTTCCAAGGCATCTTCTATCTTCTTAGGTTCCATCTGGGACAGAAAGCTCAGATAGAAACACTCATTTTGGGTGGCAGATCTGGTCTTGATTCTTGCATTTGGTTCTCCAATAATTAATTCTTGGGTGTGATCTCTTTTCCATCTACTTCCTGTTAGAACATCTGTTCTGGTGCCTTCTTGCCTGAACACTTTAAGATTGACTTATGCTTCTTGTAGCAGAGGTTCGTCGTCTGGTGTGGCGCTCTCCACGATCTCTTCTTCTGGCTCCACGATTCCATCTTCTGGGACTGCGATCGTGGTGTTGGGATCGACCATCTCAATCATAGTGTTTGGCTTGACAATTGCAGTGTTGAGTGGTACAGACTTGTCTGAGTCTATTTCATCAAAAATGATGTGAATCGAGACTTCAACACTTAGGGTCTTCTTGTTGAACACTCTGTAGGCTTTGTTGTCTGTGGCATATCCAAGAAAGATTCCTTCATCTAACTTTGGTTGGAACTTAGTCAGATATTATTTTCCATTGTTAAGAATGTAGCATACACAGCCAAAAACATGGAAATAACTGACGTTAGGCTTTCTTCCTTTCCACAGCTCGTAGGAGTCTTCTTTAGTGTCGAGTGAACAAGAGATATGTTTTGAGTGTAGCAAGTAGTGTTAATGGCTTCTGCCCAAAAACATTCAGGTAGATAAACTGCTGCTAGTAGAGTTCTTCCTGCCTCGATCAGTGTTCTGTTCTTTCTTTCAGCTACTCCATTTTGCTGTGGAGTTCGTGGAGCTGAGAAGTTGTGACTGATGCCATTGTCTGTACAGAACTAATCCATCTCAGAGAAGTTAAACTCTTTTTCATGATCACTTCTAATGGCCTTGATCTTCTCTCCTTTCTCATTCATCACTAGCTTGAACATCTTGATAAGTTGGGAGCTCGTTTCATCCTTTGAACTTAGAAATAATACCCGTGTGAATCTGGTGTAGTTATCCACTACGACCAGTGAATATCTTTTCCCTCCAAGGCTTACAGTTGGAATTGGCCCGAAAATATCTATGCGAAGTAACTGTAGGGGCTTATCAATTGAGTTGACTGCTTTGCATTTGAATGAGCTCCTTGTCTGCTTTCCAAGTTAACAGGCATTGCATGGTATTTCTTTGATGAAGATTAGTTTGGGTAAGCCTGTTACTAGATCTTTGGAGGCCAGCTTTGACATACTCTTGAAGTTGAGATGAGATAATCTTCTATGCCATAGCCAGCTCATTTTTTCGGAGGCTTTGGCAAGAAAGCATGTTGTCTCATCAGAACTTAGTTCAGCAAGGTTGACAACATAGACATTTCCTTCTCTGGTTCCAGTCAGCTTTAGAGAAGAAGTCTTCAAATCTCTGACTTGACATTGATTGTTGAGGAAGGTGACTTGATGACCTTTGTCGCATAGTTGGCTGATGTTCAGGAGATTGTGCTTCAATCCTTCCACACAAGCTATGTTGTTAAAGGACATTGCATCATTTCCAGCTGAGCCATATCCTCTTCTCTTGGCAGATCCGTTGTCTCCAAATATGACTGTTGGACCCTCCTTCTCTGTGAAGTTAGACAGGAGAGCTTTATTCCCAGTTATGTGCCGAGAGAATCCACTATCCAGATACCAGGTTGTTTATAGTGGAGCTTTGTTCTTGCAGTAAGATTAAGCTTTCATTTTGGTACCAAGACTTGCATGGGTCCTACTCTGTTAGTTCCCTTAGGGACCCAAATCTGTTTGACTTTGGGTCTATAATGTAGAGGGTTATAATAGCATGTTGCAGCCTTGTAACCATATCTATCACATACAAAACATCTATTATGATGCATGTTTGTGTGTGTGTGTGGATTCTTTCTCCATTTGGACATATATGGATACTTGGTAGCTCTTCCATTATACTGAATCTTCTTTTTCCATGCAGCTTTGTGATTTAGGGAACTTTACTCTACGATTCCTTTCTGGTTGTTTCATGGAGCAGGTTTTATTTGACTCCACGATCCTTCGAGGTTGGAGAGTAGTGGTTGAGTTACTCTTCAATTTTCTGAATCCCAAGCCAGCATGGGATCCGTTACGTATAGGGACATGACTTGGATCAGAAGAGCAAGTATGCATTGGATCTTCACTCTGTGTGGATTTCACAAATGTAATGCTTCTATTGAAATTTGAAGCACTACTAATGTTAGTTTCTGTAGCGATTGAGATTTTATGTATTAAATTTTAATATTTATTGAGTTTAATAAATAAATTATGTGAATTTGTGGAGTGATTTAATTAAGAGTTGTATATTAATTAAGTGAATATTTAATATTTAATTTAATTACTATGTATTGATTTTATAGTATAGTACTAATTTAATTGAGATAATTAAATTAGATGAGTTATGTGATGAGTGTTACATGAATTATAATTTGCGAGTAATTATAATTGTTATGTGAAAAAAAAATTATGTGATTAATTGATGTTAGATTTTAATTAATTAAATAAGAATGTTAAAGATTTAATTAATTAAAGTGTAACATTTAAAGTATGTGTTAAAAAGATTTATTAAAATAAAAAAAAGGATTTTAAAAGGTTTTATCAAACAAGGCCCTTACTTTTGTTTTAATCATATTTTACCAAACATGGCCTTAAGCTCAAAAAGTTAATTTTTAAAAATAAATAATTTTTGCCAAACAAGCCTTATGGCTTTTCAAATTCAAATAAGTGTAACCTATGTAATTATTATAGGAGTTATTATGTGCAATTATAATTTGTAAGTTACATATATATATATTTATATGCTATATCTATTATATTTATATTTTATTATCAGTTAAGTAATATAGATAAACGTTAAGTTAGAATTGGTCAGTGTTAGAACAAAACAGAGAAAAGTTAGAGAGAATACAGAGTAGTTTAGAGAGAAAAGAATAGAAAGGAAGAAGAAGAGGAAGAAAAGCTTTGAGGTTATCATCATCATCCTCTCCTTTCAATCCACTAAGCATAAGGGTATAACTCTCATCTTTAGTTGTTAGAAATTTTGTTTATATGTTCTTTATAACGTATAAAGTTCTCTGTTAATTGAGTTATGGTGAAAATTGTGTAAACATGAAATAATATGTATCAATTGTGTTCTAGCATGCTCATATATGAATTTCATGCCTAATTAATAGCTTAATTCATGCTTATATGATAAACATGAAGAAATCGTGTTCATCAAAATTTACAGCGCATTGGTTTTGATAAATGGCAATTTTAAAATCAAAATTTGAGTTTAATTATTAATTGTTGTGTAATGTAATCGTAGATTATGTTAGCATGATTAGAAACTAATTGGTTATGCTTGGAAATTGTGTGAATTGGTTTAAAAACAAAAGTACAGTGTTCAATTTCATGAAGAACATTTAACAATAGCTTTTCTTCAATAACCATGAAATTGGTTGTTTTGATTATGTGTTGTAATGTTTATATATGTTAAAATCATGTTAGAATCTTTAAGTTTATGTTTTCTATGAATATGATATGACTTGTATTGACTGGAATTGGAATTTATTGTGGAGAAATAAGCCCAATTGACTTTTTCTCTGCAAAGTTCGAGAGTATGTCTGCCGACCCTGCAGGGGGCCGTCGCGGTAGGGGGCAGGGGGCGGGGGGGGGGGGGGGGGTTGCAAAAAGTCAAGATGGGTTATTTCTTTTATTTATTTTGTTGTATCATAAAAGGCTAATTGAATGTGATAATTTGATGACATGAAAATGAATATTAATATATTATATTAACAAAATATATAGTGTGGTTATAATTTTGAATAATTATAATTAGAGTAAAGGTTTAATTTAAATTATAATTTTGTTAAATTATAATGAATATTATTTGATTTATTTTAATGAAGTAAATGTTAATTTAAATTATAATTTATGTAATTATAATTTAATAAATGCATGATTAATTATAAGTTATAATTTGTGTATTATAATTCAATATTTGCATGATTAATTATAATTTGTGTAATTATAATTTAGTAAATACATGATGTAGTTTAATTAATTATAAATTATTTATAATTTAATTAATATAAGATGTGATTATAATTTGAGTAATTATAATTATATTAAATATTTAAATTATAATTCATTTAATTATAATTTAATATGAAACACATAATTATTATTGATTTAATTATGTGAGCATTCCTATGTGGTATAATTAATTATGTGACGGTTAATTATTAACTTATTAATTAAACTAGAAAGAGTTAACCTATATGGGTTAACCAATTATGTGAATTAGTTATGTGTTAACTAATTTAGATTATTGTGATTAAATATATGTGTGTAGGAAGTGTTAAAGAATATGATTCTAATAGTAGCTTGCGCTTGAGGCAAGTTTTCTATCCTTAAACTTGCAATTATACACAAGTTCTTTAATTCTTATATTGTGCAAGTTTTCTTAACTCAAACTTGTTATTGTTATAAAAGTGTTTTAAATTCAAATATTTATTGTGTTCGAGATTGTCCTTTTATTTCTGCACTGGACAAGTATGTATTTAAAATTCATGATTTACTTAAAGTGACTTTGACTTATTGTTCAAGCAAGGTCTATCTTATCTTTCGTATGCTTTCAGTTAAATTCTAAAGCATAAGTATTTCATAATTGTTATTATTGAATTATTCTTGATTATTGTAAGTCGACTCAACTATTCCTTAGTTGATGAACGTTGAATCCTAAATTACCCTTTAAGCTTATCCAAATCAAACTTTCTTCGGTGCGGACTTGTACTCAAATACTGAGATGAACAAACCTATTTATTAGGGGAGGTTACTATCTAAAAGCGTTAAGATGGTTGTGCACAATACATGGTACGAAGGGTTGATCCCCCTAAGTACGAGTCAAGGTCCATAGTCTAAACGACTGTTAAAGGTTTTAAATGGAAATGTTTATAACCTAGGACAAAAGTTCAAGGTCTTATGACCCTCAGATGATTTCAATATTCAAAATTCTAGTTATTAATGAACGAATTATTATTCAATTCTTTATGGTTGATGAAAGTAAAGTTATTCAGATCTATTGAAACTATTCAATTATATTCTTATTATTGTTGTATTCCAGTGAGCGTTTGTTTTCTCACTCTTGCATATTTAATAATCCCTTGCAGTTAAAGCCGAGAACGTTGACGTACCGTCAACGAGTAAAGGAAAAGGCAAGATGAATAAGTGAAGACTTGTTATCTTTTGATTTTGATTGTAATAAGACTTTATGTTATATTTTTATTTCCACATTATTATTTATGTTAAGGTTAGATAAACCCTGGGATGATTTTGAATGAGGTTGTAATTCCTTTTTAAGGAAGATTTTATTATTTATTCAAGGTTGTAATTTATTTTACATTCCTTATTATGGGTAGATGTATGTTCTATTTAGAAAATGAAAACCAAATCATGTGGAAACGAAGTACCCTGATTTGGGAGTGTCACAGTTTCCTTGAGCTTTTCCACACATGGTTATGAGGTAGATTCCCCAAAACCTAGACCTGATTTGTAAGATGCAATTTTTAGACTGGAGATCAGGGAGTCCATGGATGAAGAAGACCTGTTCCACATTAAGATTGTCCTTTCTAGCTCTTTAATCTTAGAAGTTAGATTTAAATCTCTTTGTGTACTGAGTTCATTGGTTTGTCTTAAGATTTTATTCTCAACTTCAATAGTAGAGAAAGAGGAAGTGCTTAGTAGAGCTGTCTCCAGTTATACTTGAACTTTCTCTTTCTCTTTTTGAAGAAGAGAATAATCTTTTGATAGAACTCTGAACCACTTTATGTATTTATGCAGATCATATGTTATATCATGTAGTGCAGTTCTTAGATCATCAATATCTCCATCAGGAGTGTTAAAGTCAAATACCTCATCAATACTTACTTCATGATGGTCAATGCTTTTCTTGTCTTTGACTTCTTTGGTCATCAAATATAGATTGGCTACTTGAGGTTCTTCATCAACTCCTGACTCAGAGTTTGTGTCATTATTTGAGCCACTCCACGATCCTCCAACTACAAGTCCTTTGTAATTCTTTTGAAACTTCTTGTAGCCTTTGAACTCCTTCTTTGGATTTACTTTCCTCTTCAGCTCTTCTCTAAGAGGTTTATTGCAGTTTGCAATAAAGTGGCCTGGCTTCTTGCAGTTATAGCAAAGGTCATTGATCTGCTCCTGATTGCTGCTGTTGCTGAATCTCTTTGGTCTGCTGCTTCTTCCTTTGCGCATGAACCGTTTGAGTCTTCTAACCAGCATTGCAATATCTTCATCATCATCTTCTTCAGAGTCAGATTCATTTTCGACTCGAGCTTTGGAGGTGGCTTTTGTTACCTTGAGAGAAACTCCTTTGTCCATCTTCCCTCCTTCTAATAGAGTTTCTGCTCGTTGAGTCAGCTCTAGCTCCTAGGTGAGAAGGTTTCCATAAAGTTGTTGTACGATAAATTCATGGAGGTTCTTCGATTCTCTGATGGCAGTGGTTTTTCCATCCCACTTGCTTGGTAAGGACCTCATAAACTTGATGATAAGATCTTCGTTTGGATAGACCTTTCCAAATGCTCAAAGAGAGTTGAGCAGCATGTTAATTCTTTTATAAGTGGAAGTGATGTTCTCTCTTGGTACGTGGGTGAACATTTCATACTGTTGAGTCAGAAGAGATTGCTTATTCTCTCTAACTGCTTCTGTTCCTTTGTGTATGATGAGCAATGCTTCCCAGACTTCCTTTGCAGTTTTGTTATTGACCACGTTCTCGAACAGATCATCCTCCAAGGACTGGAACAGAATGGTCTTGGCCTTCTTGTCCAGCTAGATAAAATTCCTTTCGTTGTCACTCCATTCTGACTTGATCTTGATCTGCATTCTGTTTGGATCATCAGGAGTTGTTGCAAGCTTTGTTGCAATATAGGGCCCACTCATAACAGTTTCAAATATATCGTCATCTATTGAGTCCATATAAGGTTGCATACGAACTTTCCAGTTGGAAAATTTATCTTTGTTGCACATAGGTGGCTTCCTACCTCCACCAAGCTTGGACTCGCTCATAATGTGTGGCATTGGTCTACTCAAGCTTTGTAGGCTTTATATATGAGAACTTGCACTGATACCAATTGTTAGTTTCCGAAGGCACAAAAGTTATCTAGAAGGGGGGTTGAATAGATATTTTAAAAATTTTACATTTCAAAATACTTATTAGATTTGTTAATTAAATAAATTAATTAACCACAACGGAATATATGATTTGTTTGTTCCCCTTAATATAAAGCAAGTTTATAGTTCGATTAACAATTTTAGAAGTTATTGCAGATATGGCAGTTAAGAGAATAACAGAAAGTAATGACACAGTTGTTTTAAGTGGTTCAGAGCACTCAACACTCCTAATTGTTGGGTAAAATCTATACGCGCTACACGCAAGTGTGCGTGGTCAACAAGTAATACAATGATAAGATCGAATATCGTACCCACATAGATAATAATTCCAATTTATTCAAACAAGGACCAATCTTGTATTATTTCAACTTTATTAAACCAATGATTAACTGATGATTTTTATACTAACTACTACTTAGACTAAAATTAACACTTATTCAAGATTTGAACAAGTTTTGGAGAATTAAGCCTATAACTTCACTTTTTACTTCACTTCGGATAACATACTTTCCTTTAGTTCATGTCAACTATTCCAGATTATTAACCAAGAACACAAAAGTAGATATAACCATCTCTCAATGCATTACATCCATAATTACTCAACTCCACAAATGATAGAATTAAACAAGATACCTTAACTAACTAACTCACTATATCTCTATGTGAATTATAATTGAAAATGGTTTATTATCAAGTTCTCTTCAGATTACGTATGATGCATAGATATCTGTATCCTATACATGAATTATGAATCCTAACTACGGTAGAAATCACAAACATACGTTACTATGGCCAGTTCTAATCCCATATATCATCTCTCGAATTTATAAGGGATAACAGATAATTGGTGATCAAGCAACTACATTAGTTATGCACAAACCATAGCAAATAACTTGGAAAAAATATTCATAAACTAAGCCGAAAACAAATTAATCCGTCGTTACATAATAAGATCCATTAGAGGCTTAAATAAGAATCTAGTTTATCATGATTGAATAAAAAACCATAATCCACAAAGTGTAAACCATTCTGAATACAAGATAAATATGAAGAGAGAAAGCAGAATCTGAAATTCTATCATTACTCGTCTCCACGTTCCCTTGCTTTCGTCGTGTTCCACGTTGCTTCAAATCTCCTCACGTATCAATGTCACGAACTCGAGCTTAAAATCTTTCTAAGTGTCCCCGATATATGACCAACGTTGACCCTTAAATAACCTCCTATTCGCAAACCAAATCGTAGCCCATCTTTCTATCCAAATCCTAATCGAATAGGGAAGCTCCTCTTTCCAGCCGCGCCTACCCACCCCAGCGGGTTTTTGTGCCTTGACACACCCGCCCCGGCGGGTGTTCCTACAGTCCAGCCGAGTGACACACCCCCGCCCTAGCGGGTATTTGTGCTATGCATGCCCGCCCCAGCGGGTGTACCATCCAAGAAATGCTGAAATTTTACTCTTTAAGTCCTTGTTTCCCATCAGTCTAATTCCTAAAATCAACACGACCAAAACGACATAAAATGATACTAAAACTACTTGAAGTAGCCCAGAATCAAGCTATAAAGGACATCGATTCGTAGGTATAAAATAAACTTATCACTAATCCACTCTTCTACTCAATGAGTAGGAAATCCACTAAGGATATCGATACAACTTTGAATCACTGAGATTCCTTCAAGACCAGCAGTCTTGGAACTTCTAGTTCACTAAGAACTCATCAAGTCCAGCAGACTAGGCACTTCTAGTTCACTACGAACTCTTTAAGCCCAGCAGACTTGGAATACACTATAATGAGAGTTTAGTTCTTTGGTGTGCTACTCAGTTGCCATTAAGCATAAGTTCTAAAGAACTGAGTAGCAAAGCAAGCTTTCTTTCTGATCTTAGAGTATGGCTTTGAATGTTCTTGAGCTTTGTGCGTTCTTTTTTTGCATTCTTGCTTAGTCTGAAATCTTCAATCTATTTTTCTTATATAGGAGCCTTTGAAATCTTCCCGTTGAAAGGCTTCTGTTTGAGCATTTAATGTTCCAGACAATCTGAGCACTGATGTTGACTTTCTGATTGTTCTGTGTTGGTGTGCTTGCAAGCGATTCAGTCTTGATCGTAGAGCACTCTACGATTCTGCATATGCTTTAACTGACTACGATCTTTACTTGAGACAACTTGCAGACTCCACGTTTTTGTGAGAGGAGTGCGATTCTTGACTTGGCTCGGCAGGTGCTCGGCAGTCTGTCTCAACGATCTGAAGTTGCTTCCTTGACAGACTACAATTCTGAGAGAGTCTTCCTCGATACTCCAAGATTCTGCCTTGTCTTCTGCAAACTCTTGACTGGCTCAACAAACTATGAATCTGTTTGGCCTAATTATTACATTTCAAAAGATCAACCTAACAAGTTTGATCTTTCTTCTATACATTCAATTACAGAATGATAAACGTTCAGCTCTGATTAACTTAACAATTTTGATCCTCAATCTAAGTCCTTGTACATTAGTTCTAAGAAGGACTTTACAACTTGAATAATACATGCATATTTATTTACTTGAAACATCAAATTTGAATATGCAATTCCCAACACTATCAAAATAAGTCTATGATATCTGCATCTAGACTATCAATCTACTGCAACTCCTCCTGAGTCATTGAATCTCGGGCAGTAGGAATGTCTAGCGATAAAAAGGAGGATCGACACCTGCATAACTGCCAGAATATGGACCTACTGAGGGGCTAGCTCCAGAGTTGGAATGATCAAATGAATCTGCCTTTGAAGGATCCCTGCCAAGGTGCCTGATGAAAAAACTGAGCTCGCTTCAATCGCTGGGTCAAACCGAAGATCTGCTCCAAATTACAGACCCAGGCACTATGTCTGCCATAAACTGGGTAGCACGAGTTTGAGCTCCAATAGTGCGAGGACTCCAGCATCGATGAAAAGCCTCCCGACTGTGAGGACCCTCTAACAGGGTAAAGCCATGTATGCCCATTAGGGGAATATCTGTGACTGGCTGAGCTAAGGGCCAATAATGCCAAGAAGGTGGAACAAAGGGAATGCGGATCTCTCCTGTAACGCTCCTGATAGCGCGCTCTCCCAAATAGAGCTCACACCCTCCCTCGGTCAAAAGGGAAATTCGACGAGTGGCCAATGTAAACTCTAGTTCGGTTAAAAAGCCATCCTCGAATCCAACTATCAGATAGTTTGGGGTGTAGGGAACCCATGTGATAGAGTCGGCAGTCAACAGCTCTAGCTGCAAATAGGAGTGGATAAATCCCTCTACCATAGGGACCTCTGTCAAAGTGGAGTGATTCCAACGCCGTCCCCGCAGATATGTCTCTAAGCCCAAAGTAGTGGTCGGGCGTAGGCAAAGGAGCCTCTCTTCTGCCCAAAACTGGAAGTGCAAAGATCAAATGACCTCAGTGATAAAGATGAACAAACACGAATAAGGAAAAATGAAAGATGAAAGAGAAATTACTCACCGGCAGGAAGGGATAAAAACCTAGCCAAGCCTCCGTCACGCCCTCAGAGCATTGGCGCATCCCACGAAGAAAATAGGCAAAGGTGTAGGTACCCTAGTTAAAATTCGTGATGCGCTCCACGTATCGAGAAGCGCTAACCGGAGTGAAAGAGACCGTCAAGGATTTGTCTGCAATAAAACAACCCCTGATGATCACCAAGAACAATCGCCAAAGAATGTGATCTCTAACCTTATGATCATCAGGTAGAGGCTCAGTCAAAGCCCCGCTCTGGGCATTAACACTCAAGGGACCTAAACGAACAGTTCGACCTTTGATGACAGTTGCAGTAACTCCCAGAAAGGATCAAACGGTAGCGGGTGAAATGTCAGCCACCAATGGCACTAGCTCCCCTGTAAACTTTATCCCGGTGATGAACCACCAGTCCATCAGTGTCATCATCACCTCACAGTCCAACAGATAGAGAGACTGGGTCTGGTGGAACCAGCGCTCTGATAATGCCCTCAGATAACCCCAAGGGCAACAATGGGGAGGAATAGAAAAGAAGGCCTCAAAACCCCTAGTGTTGACGATGGCCTAACACTCCGGATGTAGAGTATAATATAAAGAATGAACGCTAAACCAGTATCCCCTAGGCTGCGTAAATCTAGGAGCTTGCATCAAATAATAAATCCAGATTAAACTTGTTCCCTGAAATGGCAAAAGAAAGAAGTCCAAAATGAAAACTTCAGTCACCTCATTGGCATGAAGGTATATCGAAGGATGGCATCCTAAATCTCCCAAAAGCTCCGGAATTGACACAACGATGGCTGGAAGCTCCCTATGCGGAGCATGAGCTGGAATGGGATCCGCATATAGGACATCCTCGTTGTCCACGTCATCCGTCCTCTCAGCCCGAATCGGATGAATCACAGACTCAGCCAAACGGCGAGGCGGCCGGGCTGGACGAGGCTGGGGAACATCAGAAGCTCTCCTCCGCCTCACACCTGCAGAGACCTTGCCAGCACTTCCTGGTCTATCTGGCTCCATAACCTGGACAAAATCTCCAAATCACCTCAGAAAGGCTGAGGTAAGCCTTGAACTTACGACATATTCAAATTAAATCATTGCTTCATGCATATTCTAAATCCTAAAGCATGCATTAGTTAACATACATCTCCAATAGAGTCAAAAATTACATGTTTATTAAATGCTCAGGCTTGTGAATTTTTTTTGTCATAGTCTCCTTTGTAAAATGGATTATTCGCATGCACATAGGCATGACTAGGTGGCCATTCAGTAGCACACCTACCCAAAATAATGAAAACTTTATATATATGAAAAAAAATCAAAATCAAACTCCCCGTGGCAGCTAAATTACCATGTGTATTTTTAGTTAAAAATCTAGACTTATTTTTCCTCAAATAAGATGAGTAAACTGGCCAAAACGGGCGCCAAATGACTGTCTCAAAAATTAATTTTTTTTACATCAAAACGTTCAGCGTAGTAAAATATACATATTTAATAAGTTTAAAAATTTTTATCAAGTCATATAAGCATGCATATTCACTACATTGTGTTTAGAAGCATTCTATATGAAATTTAACATTCTAACAGTCAAAACATGAAAAGAAAGGATGTAAATGTTACCAGAGATGTGCATAACAATTGTACGGTGACGGAATTTGAAAAAAATAGCCCGAACTCTGTACATCTGAAGAAGAAATCTCAAATTTTCTTTATAGTTCAAACTTGAAAATAACTTATGAAAGCCACAGGGGCCCAAGTTATACTCTAAGGTAGTAGCAACTCCACCTGCGACAGTCGCAAGTGGACCTGCAGCTCCTTAAGATGGGTCCCACCCCCTTCAGTTTGGTCTGATTAAAGTTAAAATGGAGTTTACAGAAGCTAAAAAGTTAAATCAGCGAAAAACCTGCTACGCGATTGAGCGAAATGGCCTCAAACCTTGATTCTAAGCTTCAAGCTCCTGAAGAAGGAAGAAACTTCATGTAAGCCATTGGTAGAGATCCTGAAGTGGTATTTGGAATGTCGATGATGAAAACTGCTGAAAACTACCTCTGTCAGAGGATCGGGAAGGTCCGGCATTGTGAACAGCAGGTTTTGAATGCGTCAAAGTATACAGATTTGTCTGAGTGTGTGATTTATCCGAAATATCATGCCCACATCGTGACCAATTAGGTCTGACATTGCAAACCATTGGTGACCACTCCAACGAAGCATCAAAAACGAGCCGGTGATGAAGGTCGTTTAAAACTACTTCAGCAAGGGTCAGATTAGCTGACATTGTAAATCGTTGTTAACAACTCCAATGTGGCAGTAGGAAAGATACGCCCACATCGAGATCATATAGGTCTGACATTGTAAATCATTGGCGACAACTCCGGCATAGCATCTGGAACGAGCCGGTGATGAAAGACGTTGATAACTGCTTCAACGAAAGTCAGAGTATCTAGCATTGCAAACCGTTGGCGACAACTCCAGCGTGGCATCGGGGATGAGCCGTTGATGAAAGCCGTTGATAACTGCTTCAATAAAGGTCAGATTATCTAACATTATAAATTGTTGGCGACAACTCTAGCATGGCATCGGGGATGAACCGGTGATGAAAGCCGTTGATAACTACTTCAACAAAGGTCAGAATCTGACATTGCAAACTGTTGGCGATAACTCCAACGAAGCATCGGGAACGAGCCGGTGATGAAATTCGTTGATAACTGCTTCAACGAGGGTTAGAGTATCTGACATTGTAAACCATTGGTGACAATTCAAGCATGGCATCGAGAACGAATCGGTGATGGAAGCCATTGCGAACTACAACATCGATATCAGGTAGATCTGATATTTTAAACTGTTGGCAACAACTCCAGTGTAGTATCGGGAATGAGTCAGTGATGAAAACCGTGGAGAAATTTTCCCCAGAGAGAACAAATGATGGAATCTAGTATACAAATCCCCAGCTGGCACATCGAGAAGGTTCGGTGGTTCAACCGACCGTTGTAAACTACCGTTCGAGTAGGCGCCGAGAAGGGTGATTGTCAAACTTTGCAAACTACCATTCGAGTAGACATCGAAAGAGTTCCATGAAAGCCATCATTGACAACGTCATCCTCAGCAAGAGTGGCGGGAATAGTCAGTGGTAGAATATCGTGGCAGCTAACACCAAAAAAGCATGTATCATTCATAACATGGGATATTATAAATTGCATTACATTTGCATGTGTCATATTTTCAGTGTTTACACTCTTTATCATGTTCATTCCATTACATTGCATAAACATGATAAAGAGGGGCATCTGTAGACACTCAAAATTTTGCATTCTTGTTACTAACCCTGCAGGAGGATAAACTCGTCTTTTACGTTCGAGAGATAACCATGGAAGTCCAAATCATCAAGTCAAACTCCAGCGACAACACCAGGAGATCAAATCAAACTCCGGCGATAACACCGGGAGACCAAAGTCAACTTTGGCGACAACACTGGGAGATCAAATCAACTTCGGCGACAACATAGAGAGATTAAATCAACCCCGGCGACAACCCCAGGAGATACAGTCAACCCAACGACATGACCGAGGAATTAAGCCAACTCCAGCGACAACACCGGGATATCAAATCACACCCCAACGACAACACTGGGATATCAAATCAACTTCGATTACAACACCAGGAGATTAAGTCAGCCCCGACGATAAACCCGGGAGATACAGTAACCTCGACAACAACACCATGAGGCCAAGCCAACCTTTAAAGATAGCCCCGAAGAGTCCAATCATCCCCAGAGACAACCTTGGGAGACCAAGTTAACCTCAGAGACAACCTAGAGGAAAAATAGAGTCGGCTGGGAACAAAACCTCGAAGACAACCCCGAGAAGCAGTCAAAAACCATGTCAATCCTGGAGATAACCCCTGGAAGGAAAAAATGGTCCTTTTACCAACTTGACATCAAATTAAGTAAAAATCAAGCCAAATCAATGCAATGAGGGTTAAAAAGAACCATAACATCAATCCCGGGTGAAAACAGCACAAGACAGCTCAACTGACAACCTGCAAAGATTCGAAGATCTGGTCATGGACTCATCTTCCAAGATTCAAAAAGGTCAAATCCCATGTCCTTGTGTAGCTCACAGAAAGGGCTTTCTGAAAAGGTTTAACACGCCCCAATCGAACTACCGGATTGAAAGTTAAGATGGTTCGAAGCAGACATCGTGTTGGTTGGAGTGCATGTACTTCAAGACAACGTGACCCTCAGGAGTAGGGCCCACTCAGGGAGTCGCACCTCTACCCGCGGCTGGAGCGAGTGGGCCTGCAACCATCTTGTCAATAAATAATTCCCCCCACCTTAGCAAAAAAGAGAAGAAAAAAAAAAGAGAAAGTAGAGAAACTCTGCCCATTTCGACACTTATCCCTACCTATAGCACTCCAAACTTCAATTTTATTCTTCCAATACGTTTGCATACGTATATTCTACAACATATCAAGTTTTAACCGGTAGAAACGGAGTTTGAACCCCTCCGAGTGGCATAAAGACCGACCATTGTAAGTTTTTTTACGGTCAGAAGCTGTTTACTACTTTATCATATATATGTGAACGTAAATATAAATTTCTAGCTTCTGGTTTCTCCTGGATTTCAAAATCGTGGACTTTCTAGCTTACTTTTATGTATATATAAGTATATTTATCAATTTTTCTTTGTTTGCACAGCCTAGATTGCTAATCCGTGGCTTTTACTCGCTTATATATATATTACTTGTTTGGCCTGGATTTGTGACCTTTTTAGCTTTATTATATATATAATTGACTATATATATACTAACATTTCATTCAGTCAAGTCTGGATTGCTAATTCGTGGCCTTTTCAGCTTGAATATATATATATTAACTGTATATATTAACATTTCATTCAGTTAGGCCTGAATTCCTAATTTGTGGCCTTTTAATATATATTAACATTTCATTCAGTTAGGCCTGAATTCCTAATTTGTGGCCTTTTTTAGCTTATATATATATATATATATATATATATATATATATATATATATATATATATTACATTTAGAATGATATGCTTCATACCAATCATAAAAAGTAATTTTTCCCTTTTCATTGGTAATAAATCGCGTGCATTTATTAATAATTTTTTTCCTATCCTTTTCATTATAATTAGCACGAAAGGCATGTCTTTCAACTTTATTAGACTTGGAATTAAAATCTTCAACGAGATTTTTCCAATCTAATTTAAATTCTTTGTTAAGAACTCTCAACGGAGGATTATGATTGAGGATTCTCAGGCTTTGGCTTTAATATATAGAATTTATTATAAAACAACGAAAACAAATTTAAATGTTCATGCATTTAATAAAAGCCCCAAAGATCAAACTTAATTCAAAGCAGTACTAGTACTGCTAATGTTCAGATTCTAAGAAATATTCCTTGGAAGGACATTACTTTACCTAGTCAATGGATTTTACCAAGTGAAATACCTCAACAACCTGTTAATAACAATCTATGGAACATTTAAAATATTAAACAATTTTCTGATGGCACTGTCGAAGTATGTTTTGAACGTACCAGAAGACCATTAATTATAGAAGAATTTACTAGTTCTTCGGTTCCTTCTCGAAGAGATACTGAAGTTCTAAGTAATCCGTCTATTTCTGAAATATAAAATTAAAGGGTATATTAAACCATGGTCAAACTAGTCATCCTTGTTACACAACTAATGAATCTGGGCGGAAGTAGATGAGGGAGAGAGAATAGACGAATGGCGCATAAATTAACACAGCAATTACTTAATAAAACATAATATTATTAAATCAGAAATTATGTACAACAGAAATAACTTACAAAGTAGCACAAGCTATAATCTTGACTAGTACATTTAGATAAAAGGGGGAGAAGAGAGGAGAAGAGAAGAGGTGGACGAAGCCTGCCTCTCACCCTGACTCTGTCTTTCTTTTATAATAAGAAAGAACTATTACAAACTTTACAAAAGTAAACAGTAACTGACTTTTACTATTATAAACAGTATCTGACCATTACTATTACAAATCGAATCTGACCTTTACTATTACAAAAGTGAATAATTACAAACTTTTGACTAAATGAGAATACTTTTGGCTGCTTTAGACATATGGCTGACAGACTAATTGAGCATATAGAGGCCCAATTTGCAGAATCTTTTGACTATAATCCTGAGGGACATCTGCATGTGACTGAAGGCAACTTTCGGTGGAAAGTAGGAGCGTGATTAGGTGAATGGGTCCTGAGCATCTTGCAAACTAATGCTGCCATAAGGGTCATTGTCATTATCTTCTTCTTCATCAGCTTTACTTATTTTCTTGGAGAAAGAAGACAAACACTCACTAGCTTCAATTTCTTCATGAAGCTGATTGACTTTGTCTTGGATGGCTTGAGCTAACTTTTGTAACTCAAGACTAGAACATTCTTTAATTTTTGAAAAATCTAAAGAGGCAGAAGGACGAACTTCTATAGATTTAGATTTACTAGAAGAACCTTTCTCAGGGATAGATTTAATAGGATTGGAGGGAAATTCTTTTTGAACTTGACCTACAATTTTGTTAACATCAAATTTATCCCACCATTTAACAAAGAAAATTCGTGTAACCATGGAAACTTCTTGACTACTGACCTTACTGGCCACATAATTAATGGACGATTGAGAAGGAGACTGAAAAATTAACTCTATGACTGGTGTCTGAAGATTATACTGCCATTTTAAAATTCAAGGAATCTTATATGTACTAGAAAACTGGAGCAGTATAGGGATACCTTAAAACTTTGTATTATATTGACTATAATTTGCAAAGTGATGAACTTGTGACTGAAGCAAATCTGGGAAAATATCGAAGGAAGGACCATAACGCGACCACCAAAGAATAAACCAGAAGGGGATTTGACTCTTGAATTTATAATCAAATTGAATAAACCATGAATGGTTGAATGGTTGGTTTTGATGAAGGAAAATCTTATGCCAAGCTTTAATATAATAATAGAAACAAAAATAATAATTTTGACTAGCAATTCGACTAAGATCCGAAGGATGTTTTCCCCAATCAGATTGAGAAATAATCTGTTTAATATAAAGTGAATGGAAAATAATTTTTGAGGAATCATTTTTATCACAAATGGGCTTAATAACAATTGACTCGGTTTGAAGAATGATGTCCTTATAAAATGTAAGTGATTTAAAAGGAGCAAGAGGAAGAAAATGCCATCAAGTTGGGAATAACTAGGCAGCCAAACTAACTGGATCATTCTTGGGTTTCATGATTGTTTTGACATGAAAAAGATTGACTTGATAATTAGGAATATATTGTGAGTTTTGACTTTTAGGAACATTTTGCTGGGGGTGAACAAAATGGATCAATAGAGACTGGTTTACTGGCTAAAACTGTATTATACGGCTTTGGAACGGAACCAAGTATATGATATCTATTAACTAGATCCACTAAAGAAACTGGGTTAACTGGATGAGGGACCAAAGAGCCTTTGGGCTGGTTACTAGGGCCTGAAAGGCGACCCGAACCTCGAGAAGAAGAACCTCCTCGAATACTTTTTTTGAAACAGTAGGGGTACCTAAATTAATAAATTCTCTGGTAAGAAAGTCGGGAATAGAATTATCACTTCCTTTAATATACACAATATCAAAATCAAATATACTCAAAAGAGCTTGCCATCTAGCAAAAGTTTGCTTAGCGACGACATTTTCTACATCTTTATCAAGAATATATTTCGCTGATTTATAGTCTATTCTAGCTAAAAAAAATTATTTAACAAATCACGTTGAAATTTATTAATACATAAAACTAAAGAAAGAATTTCTTTTTTAATAGTTATGTAATTTAATTGTGTAGGATTCCATATGCCAGAATGAAATCGAACAATTTGTTCAGAAGAAGCAGGAGTTAATTTCTGCTTTAGAATACCTCCGAATCCAATTTCAGAAGCATCGGTTTCAACAATTTTAAATGCAAATTCATTGAAAATGCCAAGGCAAGGCAATATCTTAACATATTTTTTAACTTGTTGGACAATGGAAGTATGTTCATCAGTCCAAGGAGGTGGATTATTTTATAAACGTTGAAAAAGAGGTTTACAAATTTTTCAAAGATTTTTTAAAAAATTACCTACATAATTGAGAGATCCTAAAAATCGCTGAAGTTGAGTTTTATCAATAATTTTATCTGGAAATCTATCTGCAAATTGAATAACTCGCTGAATAGGCCGAATAAGACCATGATTAATGTCATGACCAAGGAATTTGACTCTAGTCTAAAAAAGACTACATTTAGTATTGGATAAAACAAGACCATTAACTTTGATTGAAACCCACAAAAGTAGTACACATCATAAAAAACGATATAAGCATAATAAAAAAGAAGATAATTATTATTAAAAACCCAATAAAAAATATAATAAAAAATCTATTAAGAAGTCTAAAAAATATGATAAGAGTAAAATCACTTGTCATAATTGTGGCCAAAAGGGTCACTATAAAAATGAGTGTAAGATTAAACAAAAATTAAATCAGCTAAACATCTCTAATGAAGAGATTGAATAGCTTTTAGAATTAATAAGACTTGAGAATGACATTGACAGCAATGATTATTCTGATATTCCTTATTCTTCTAATAGCAATGATAATAAACAAACGAAAAGTGAAGCCGAAGAAGTCACTTTATGCACAGATAATTGCAGATCTGATTGCTGCAATAAAAGAATTAATGTTCTTAACCTTAAGAATTACCCACTTAGTCAGATTTTGAATCTAATGAATCTGTAGAAGATGAGCAAGATCTTTCTCCTATACCTTCAGAATTACCCACTCAGTCTGATTTTGAAACTCCTATTAATCCTCAGTTGAGAGTTCTTAACAAAGAAATTAAATTAGGTTTAAAAAATCTCGTTGAAGATTTTAATTCCAAGTATAATAAAGTTAAAAGACATGCCTTTTGTGCTAATTATAATGAAAAGGATTGGAATAAAATTGTTAATAAATGGAAACGATTTATTACCAATGAAAAGAGAAACATTATTTTTTATGATTGGTATGAAGAATATCATTCTAAATGTAATGTTTTAACTAAAAGTCAGTGGATCAAGGACGGTAAGACGAAGGTGTCGTCTAGGCATCCTCCTTTGGAAATTGTTCTTTTATTAGTTAAAAACATTTCAGTTGTAGCTAGTTCTTTTAAATTAGCTAATGGTAATAAAGATGAAAAAAAGATTATTGAACAAAATAACTTCACTCTTCAATTGACTTAGAAAAGACGAAAATATCATCTAAATACACAATAATAAAATGACTGAAAGGATTTAAAATATCATTAAGGATATTCTGAAATTCACTGGGGGAATTTTTGAGTCCGAATGGCTGAACTATCCATTCGTAATGACCAAAAGGAGTGGTAAAAGCAGTTTTATACCTATCACTAGGATGGATACTGATTTGCCAAAATCCTGACTTGAGGTCAAATTTACTAAAAATGATGGCATTACTAAGTTTACACAGTAGACCTTCTTTGTTAGGCAATGGGTACCTAATCTACTCTAAAACCTTGTTTGATGGTTTATAATTAATGACAAGTCTAGGGGAACCTCTCTCCTTTTCGGCTTCATTATTGACATAAAAAGCTGGGCAGGACCTGGGTGACTTACTATGTTTAATTAAACCCTTATTGAGTAAATCATTAATTTCTAGTTTACAAAGCTCCATTTGTTGATGATTCATTTGTATAGATCTCGCCTTAGTAGGAATTAAATGTTCTTTAAATTCCTTGGTATAAGGTAACCTTACAGCATGCTTTCGTCTATGCCAAAAAGCATTAGGAGAATCAGAACAAAGGTTTTTGGTCATAAAATTCTTAAGATCTTCAATCTTTTCTTGAGTCTTTTTATTCATAAGAAGATTTTCGACCTGTTTATATTTAATTTCTTCCTTTAAGAATTTTAACAGAGTGGTTTTACAATTTAATAGACTAATAGATTTAAAAATTGATTCGTCCTAAATGAATTTTAAATCTCTTTCTTTAGGTTGAGTAATAAACTTAAATACTACCTTTTAACCAAAATGTTTACTGGTTAATCTATCATTACTAGTAGTAAACGAATATAACAAGTATATAAACGGTAGACCCAAAATGATCTTATCAGTCAAATTGCGTATTAAAACAAAAGTTGTCTTAAAACACATTATCTTGACAAATATGAACTTTGGAAAGTTTATATTTTATCTCCATTTTACTACCATTAGCAGAACTTAATTTTTCACTAGTTTTCTTATAAAACATAGTAGGGATTAAACCCTCCTTAATACAATTAAGATATGCACCAGTATCAACTAAAGCAGGAAGCTCAATTGTAAAAGTTTTATCGATAACTAGCTTAATGACTATATACTATTTTTGAATGGTAATATCTTTTAATATTTTTAAGTAGTACCCTTGAACCATAAGACGTGACTCATTCCTAGCATTTGAAGATTCTAGAATGTCATCCTCATCATCTGATGACTTAGAGAGGTGAAGATCTTAATCTTTAGCTACTAGATTAGTCATTTCTTTGCTTAAATACGGAAATTTCAGTCTTAAGATTTGAAATTTCCTTTTTAAGCTTATTAACTTCCTAATTTAATTCTGGCAGAGTGATTTCTTTATCAGGCGATTTAAATCTTTCAAGGGTTTTATTAAGACTGATAATGGGTTTTTCTTTTCCTTTAGCAATCTTATTTTTAACCGTACTGCTCTTGGTTAATAAATCTTTTAGTTGTTTCATACACTGAATCTTTAACTCAGAATCAGTAATTTTACTAATTAAATCAATGAACAAAGAACTTTCTTCCTCTCCTTTGTTAAGAATATTAATTCTTTTACTGCAGCAATCTGATCTACAATTATCTGCGCATAAAGTGACTATTTCGGATTCACTTTCTGTTTGTTTATTATCATTGCTATTAGAAGAATAAGGAATATCAAAATAATCATTGTTGTCAATGTCATTCTCAAGTTTTATTAATTCTAAAAGTTGTTTAGTGTCTTCATTAGAGATGTTTAGCTTATTTAATTTTTGTTTAATCTTTACACTCATTTTTATAGTGTCCCTTTTGGCCACAATTCTGACAAGTGATTTTACTCTTATCATATTTTTTAGACTTCTTAGTAGATTTTTTATTATGTTTTTATTGGGTTTTTCATAATAATTATCTTCCTTTTTATTCTACTTAGATCGTTTTTTATGATAAGAGTAAAATCACTTGTCAGAATAAAACTCATTTTTTTCCTCTTATCATATTTTTTAGACTTTTTTATTATGTGGTTTTCAATATGTTTACGCCAATGCTTTCTAGAGGGAGAAACAGGTGGTAACCCGTATTGTTCACAAAAGGTTCCAAGCTCATATTTAGTTTTATTCTTTTCTTTACCCGCTTGTTTAGCGATTTCAAAATCAATACACATTTTTAATCTAATTTTTTGAATATAACTGATTATGTCCCCATAAGTAAGGTTATCATAATCAATATATCTCAAATCTTTACTCAGCTCTTCTCTAACTTTGTGAGCAAATAAATTAGGTAAGCCATTAACAAAATTTTCTTTCTAGAAAGGTTTGTTACTGTCATTACGCATCATGACTCGAGAAGTAAAAACATCTTTATACCATCTAAAATTACTTAGAGTGGGACAAGTGAGATTACTTAACTGATCATGTATTCTTTCAGTAATATTACTGGAAGTTCCAATAAAATGTTTTATTATGATAAATATTAAAGTGTTTATCCCATCAGGAGGGCCAACACCAATATTATCATCCCAAATATGGTTACCATCATCATCCATTTGGACAGCATGAATTACTGCTAACCTAGAATCTTCTGTGAGATATTTTTCCCACCAGGATCTAAGAGTACCAGTAAATCCATTAGTTAATATTTCAACAATATCAGGCTATGAAAGATGGCTGAATGCTGTATTATAACTATTGGCTACCATAGACATATGATTTAATTTATTAAGGATTTGATGTTCACTTAAACCATCAATATTCCATTCATAAATTTTATTAGATGAAACAAAAAATTGATTATCTAGATTTTTCTCTTCAAACTGAAGGTCTGGAGGAGTAGGTCTATGTTAGTTCTCAAAGGCACGTTAGTTATCTAGAAGGGGGTTGAATAGATATTTTAAAATTTCTTTGTTTCAAATACTTTGTCAGTATTGATTATACTGACAGCAGCGGAATATATGTTTTGTTCCATTTCAAGATAAAGCAGTTATGGTTTCAATCAACTCAATTGATAAGCCTCTACTGTTACTTCACATGGATCTTTTCGGGCCAATTTTAACTGTAAGCCTTGGAGGGAAGAGATACTCACTGGTTATAGTGGATGACTACACCAGATTCACATGGGTGTTCTTTCTAATTTCTAAAGATGAAACAAGCTCCCAACTAATCAAGATGTTCAAGCTGGTGATGAACGAAAAAGGAGAGAAAATCAAGGCTATAAGGAGTGCTCATGGAAGAGAGTTTGATTTCTCTGAGATGGATCAGTTCTGTACAGATAACGGCATCAGTCATAACTTCTCAGCTCCACGAACTCCACAGCAAAATGGAGTAATTGAAAGAAAGAACATAACATTGATCGAAGCAGGAAGAACTCTATTAGCAGCAGCTCATTTGCCTGAATACTTTTGGGCAGAAGCCATTAACGCTGCGTGTTTCACCCAGAACAGGTCTCTTGTTCACTCTACACTAAAGAAGTCTCCCTACGAGCTGTGGAGAGGAAGAAAGCCCAGCGTCAGTTATTTTGATGTGTTCGGCTGTGCATGCTACATTCTTAACAATGGAAAACAATATCTGACTAAGTTCCAACCTAAGTCAGACGAAGGAATCTTTCCTGGATATGCCATAGACAACAAGGCCTATAGAGTGTTCAATAAGAAAATGCTAAGTATTGAAGTCTCGATTCACATCATCTTTGATGAAACAGACTCAGACAAGTCTGTACCACAAGGCACTGTGATCGACGATCCAGACACCATGAATGAGGTGGTCAATCCCAACACCACGATCACAGCCCCAGAAGATGGAATCATCGAGCCTGAAGAAGAGATCATGGAGAGAGCTACACTAGACGACGGACCTCTGCAACAAGAGACAGAAGTTAATCTTAAAGAATCCAAACAAGAACGCACCAGAACAGATGTTCCAACAGGGAACAGATGGGCAAGAGATTACACTCAAGACCTGATTATTGGAGATCCAAATGCAAGAATTAAGATAAGATCTGCCACCCAGAATGAGTGTTTCTATCTAAGCTTTCTGTCCCAAATGGAACCCAAGAAGATAGAAGATGCAATGGAAGATTTGAGTTGGATAGAAGCCATGCAAGATGAGCTGAATAAGTTTAAAAGAAATAAAGTCTGGAGATTAGTTCCTAGACCAAGGAATCACCTAGTCATTGGCACCAAATAGATCTTCAGAAACAAAATGGATGAAGATGGGGTGATCACTAGAGGTAGAGTAGATACCATATTACTTCTTAGGAAGCACAAAAATAAAGTTTTACTAGTCCAAATATATGTAGATGATATTATATTTGGTTCTACTGATGAAAATCTGTGTAAGAGATTTGCCAAGCTTATGCAGAGCAAGTTCGAAATGAGCATGATGGGTGAGCTAAATTTCTTCCTTGGACTGCAAGTGAAACAGACTGATGAAGGTATCTTCATTAACCAAGCCAAGTACATCAAAGACTTACTTAAGAAGTATGGCATGAAATTACCCTCTCCTATGAAAACACCAATTGCTCTAGTAACTAAGCTTGACAAAGATGAGAAAGGTAAATGTATTGACATTGCTCAATACAGAGGTATGATAGGCTCTCTTCTGTACTTAACAGCCAGTAGACCAGATATTATGTTTGATACATGTATATGTGCTAGATTTTAAGCTAATCCTAAGGAATCACACTTAACTGCTGTAAAAAGAATTTTCAGGTATCTCAAAGTCACACCTCACTTGGGACTTTGGTATCCCAAGGAGTCCTCCTTTGAACTGACAGGATATTCAGATGCTAATTTTGCAGGCTGCAAAATTGATAGAAAAAGTACTAGTGGCACTTGTCAACTGCTAGAAAATAGACTTGTGTCTTGGTTTAGCAAGAAGTAAAATTTAGTATCAAATTCAACAATAGAAGCTGAATACATTGCTGCAGGCAGCTGCTGTGCTCAAATCATATGAATAAAGAACCAGCTAGCAGACTATGGGTTTGATTTCAAGTCAATACCTGTTCACTGTGATAACACAAGTACCATAGCAATAACATATAATCCTGTCATGCATTCTAGGACTAAGCATATAGAAATAAGTTATCATTTTATTAGAGGGATCACATTCAAAATGGAACTATATCTTTACAATACATCCCTACTGAAAATCAACTTGCTGATATCTTTACAAAACCCTTAGATGAATCTAGATTTAATAAATTAATAATTGAGTTAGGTATGTTAAATCTACAACCATAAATTCTATGCTCTAGTTGGTGCTAAACATTTAGATAAAAAGACTATGTTAAAAGAGATGACTAAGAGAAACCACGATCATGGAGTAGTCTCGATATAGCAGAGAAGCACACTGTGATGAAAGCATTACTGCCAAGTTTAAGCAGCCCTTCTGATAAGCGCCTCATGGTCAAAACTGATCCTTAGTTTTAGACTAAGAGGTTGGCCCTTCCTGAGCAACCTTAACCCAGAAGGGATGCTGATTCAGAATGCATCACAAGAAACCGTAGAGACAACGGTCGTGGAGCTGGTTCAACAATGAACTCAACAATCGTGGAGCAGCCTTGACAATCGTAGTCATCCTGAAGGATACACTAGCTCAGGGAAAGCTAAGGGCACATCAGTACTTTTCACATGATTTAAAATTATGGAGCCCTGCAGAACTCGACACGTGCCCAACTCTGCAGATCGTGAGGAGGGAAGTTACAAATATATTTTGAAATATCTTTTGTCAGTTCACCTTTGAATTTTAAAAGCTTATTTCTCTCTCTATCTCTCAAAAGAAACCCTAGATTTCAGAATGCTCAGCTAATTTTTGTTCGTCTCAGGAAAATCATAGTAATCAATGGCTGCTTCTAATGTTGTATCTGGTTACCAACTATGCTTCGACGAATTCAAGACAGCTGACCCACAGTTTCACAAAATTTGTACCTTCTGAAGAAAGCTGGTCTCGAAGAATCTTTGAGCACCAGCACAAGGATTTACCCAAAGCTGGTAAAAGAGTTCTACTTCAATGTGGTCTTCGAAAATGATGTCATCACCTCAAAGGTTAAGGGTGTGAAAATTTGGCTCAGAGCTGAAGATATAAACCTGGCCCTAGGGTTTAAACCAAAGGGTCTTCCATCTCTGGGCCACATCAACTTTCATGAAGGTATGAAGAGGATGCACCACAAGAAGGTTCAAGGCATCAAGGGCTACAAGAAGAAAGAATTTCCCCAGAAGTACAGAGTTTTTGGCTGATATTGTTGGAAAATACATATGCTGCAAGAGCTCTGGTCACGACTTTGTGAATGAAAACCAACTGAAGATTATGACAACTATTTGCTTCAAATCCCAAATCAATTATGGAGCCTTACTCATGGGATGGATTGGGAATGGATTATCAGTTCGAAGAAGGCGAAGAGCTCAAGCAAAATGCTCTATGGGAGATTCGTAAGCATTATTCTCCAATCTGCTCTGGGAGACAAAATTGGAGACAAGGAAGGTGCACCCATCAACCCCAACAGAAAGATGACCCATCAGCTTTTTTAAAATTGGAGGAGGAACCCTGCAGAAAATGTGAAGATGATGTCTGAATCTAGTGGGAGGACTAGAGAAGTGAAAAAATCGGTTCTGCTGGGAAATATATCAGTTGTGAAGGAAATTGAGGAAGAAGAAGAAGTCAATCAAGAGGAACCCTCTACGCTGGTCAGAAAGAGTAAGGGTAAGAGGAAATTAAATGAAGGTGTTCAGATGAAAGAAGAGCCTCAAGGCTCAACCACTGATGCGCCTCAATGAGGTTCTGGCAAAAAGATTCAAGGTCTCTTCACACAAAGGGAACTCACCCTGGAAGTGACCAAATCACCATAAGAAGTTCAAAAGGAGAAGAAGAAGTAAAAGAAGAAGAAGAAGAAGAAAAGTGAGGATAAGGCTGAAGGAAGCTCTGAGCCTCAGAAGAAGAAACGCATCCATCGATCAAAGAAGTCTTCACTCACCACGATTGTGGAGTCCTTACCAATCATATAGTCTAGACTTACCATCTCTCCTGAGAAGGATGCTGCAACAGTCTCTAAGCCTGAACAAACTGTCAGAGATGAAGCTGAAGAAAGAGCTGAGGCTATGGCTAAGCCCAAGAGAACAAAGAAGAAGCTTGTCAATAAATATGTTCTTTTCAATGAAGAAGCCTTAAGAAATAGGAAAGAAGAATTACTGCTGAGCAGGCTGAACCAAGACCTGAGCCTCAAGCATCTGATGCTCAAAATGTGTCCTTGAATGAGACCAGGACCGTTGCTGATGTGATAGCCAACCTTAACATTGCAGTAACCCCTACTGCATCTGATCAAGCTATGATTCACACTGAGAAGGAGCTTCCCGAAGCCATTGAGGAGAGTATAGCTCATGTTGAGGGGGAGCCTTTTAAAGCACCTGAACAAGGAAGTGCTCCACCTGAGGGGGAGTCGCTTGAAGCACTTGAGCCAGAGAATGTAATAGCTGAGGGGGAGTTGCCAGAAGATGCTCATAAAGCACCCTCAGCCCCTCAAGAAATCGTAGTCTCTGAAGTTGAAGCTATGGAGATGGAGAATGCTGAAGAACAAAGGGGAGATGATGTAATGATGGATGTGGTGGAAATTTCAAGTGAAGGTGATGAAGACGGGGAGGAAGAAGAAGATGAAGAAGTTGATATTACTGCATTGGGTTGGGGAGGAGAAAGGAGAGCCAACTACAATCAATTGTTCTCCTACTTGCCCATGATGTCCTATCACAGAGCCCTAATTCTCAACTCCTGGGATCATATATTTTGGACTTACAAAGCTTATCTAGCAATTTCAGTGCTAGCCCGTGGATTCCCAAACAACCTCAACTTTTCTCAGAAGCTGATCACAAATCATTCATCTTAAGAGACTGAGCATGAGGTACAATCTATTCCCATCTCTTATATAGTTAACCACTGTCCTCTATCAAACTTCCATCAGTTTTATGAACTGCCAAGATGGTTGGAAGTGGTTCTACACCCACTAAACCAGTTTCCAGCTACAGAGTCCCAAAACTCTATAACTGATGAACCAAATAACCAACTTTCCATTATAGTCGAGCCAAGTACTTATGACTCTATGGTTATCGAACAACGATTCATAATCATCAACCAACTACATGACACCACGACCATTGGGCCACCTAATCTGATCGTTGAACAAAGATTCATGCTCGTCAAGTTACCCTAACCTGAGCCAAACTCCTCTCCCATACACCAAACCCAAACACCTCTCACACAGTCAGATATTCCCTCATCCTGCAACAATAAATATTTTGATATGACACTTGCTCTCATGAGCATGTCAAGGACAATGGAGTACACCACGACCTCTCCTCTTGATGTTAAGAAGATTTTTGATCATCTGTCTCTACTTCCCACTAAAGAGGAGCTGACTGAGTTAACAAGCCATATGGCCCTAGAGACTAAGGAGAACCTTGAAGCTCACTCTCTGGACGATTCAACCGCATAATCGAATCTGTCAAAACCTTGCCGGGAAACTTGGCGACTGAGCTCTCAAATAAACTGAAGGAGATCATACGGGAGATGAGTGACAGTCTCAGCCAAAGGGATGCTATTCACTTTAAAGCTTCCAACAAGCATAAGGAAGCTGTGTAAATTCACTAAAAAACTAAAGAATATCAAAATGCTCTTATGGATGATTATATCCAAGAGCTGCGTCTCACCCTATGCGAATTCCAAAAGTATTCAATGACTCAAGTACAATAGACTGTAGATGCCACATCTATGTTGCAACAACAGAGAAGAAATACTGAGGCCATGGTTGAAGAAAATTGCAGTGACATTGCTCAAAACCGTTCTCAAATGCATGAGCTAGTGCAAGGAGTCAATCGTCTGTCTAAAGACATTTGAACCCTGTCAGCTAACATAAAGGGGGAGAATAAAGAGGAAGGGGAGAAAGGCAAAGGGAGAGGAAAAGGAAAATAAATTTCTCAATCCTCAAAGAGTGCTCTTTAAAGACAGCCTCCCTATCAGACTCCATGAATTGAACAGCAGCAACGCCAACCAATTATCATGGTGCAACCGATAAGGAGTTAATCCCATCTCTTAGCCCACAAGGAGAAACCAATACAGTCTTTAACATGCCTATTAGAGATACTGCCTTTATGAACAGACATGATCATGGAGAAAGGCTAAGTCAAAGTGAGCCAGATGATATTGCAAGGAGAGATGAAAGCCAGCAGAAGAAGGAGAGCTGAAGAGCATGCCAATTCGAGGAACAAAAGGCAAATAAAATAGAAATAAGTTAAAATTTGTTTCTTATTGATGTAACTGTGCTGAGTTGTAATATCTATTTGACAACATCAATAAATTCATGCTTATTCTCTAAAGATTTCAGTTGCTCACTGAAACACTAAGTCATATTTACTTCCTAGCATCCTGCATTTAGAAATTGATGATATGATGAAAATCTCCTTGGTTATGTCAACATCAAATAGGGGGAGATTATTGGGAATTTCATATTCAAATTTGATGTTAAAAGTAAATATATATGCTTATGTGTAAAGTCCTTCAAAAAATACATTCAAGGACTTAGATGATAGATCAAAATTGTTAGGTTGATCTATGCTTAATGATTATCGTTCTGTAAATGAATGTATAGAAGAAAGATCAAGGCTGTTAGGTTGATCTATTTTGAGATGTAATTGTTAGGCCTCAACAGATTCGTAGTTTGTTGAGCCAGCCAGGAGTTTGCAGAAGCCAAGGCAGAATCGTGGAGTATCGAAGAAGTTGGTTCAAAATTGTAGTCTGTCTTGGAAGCCACACTCAGAATCGTGGAGATAGTCCGAGCGCCTG
This sequence comes from Panax stipuleanatus, assembly GCA_020205555.1. NCBI lineage: Eukaryota > Viridiplantae > Streptophyta > Magnoliopsida > Apiales > Araliaceae > Panax > Panax stipuleanatus. The sequence goes on along the minus strand of CM035119.1, from coordinate 11,060,858 downwards.
CCGAGCCAAGTCAAGAATCGCAGTCAGCTCTCGAAAATATGGAGTCTGCAAAACAAGCAAGTAGAGATCGTAGTCTATCAGAGCTTAAGAGAAATCGTAGTGATCTCTACGATCAAGGCTGAATTAAGCACGAGCATGACAAGACACAACGATAATAGTACAAAGACAATGATCGTGGTGTCTCTCCAGTCAACATTAGAAGCATCAAGTTTTGTCTATTTGATGAAGGAGGGAGTATAACAAATGAAGAATGACTTATAGACGTTGACATTTTGGGAGTCCAAATGATCCAACACTCATCCTTAGTATGTATCGAAGAAGCGTATAGAAGAAGCTAAGGAAAGGATTGTATGCATGCTAAAAACACCTTTTCAAGTGTTAGGTGAAAAAGCAGTCTGCCGTGTCAGTGGGCCAGATGGCAGAATAACAGATTTCCAGGAAGTCAACATCAGTGCTCAAAATTGTCTGAAGCATTTAATTCTACAACGGATGCCTTCAACGGAAACATTTCAAAGGCTCATTCATAAGTACATCAGACATAGATTCAGACTAAGCAAGCAAGAACGAAAAAGCTCAAGAACACTCAATGTCCAAACTCTACGATCAGAAAGAAAGCTTGCACAGCTGCTTAGTTCTTTCAAACATATGCTTAACGACAACTAAGTAGCACAACCCAAGAACTCAACTCTCATCAAGTGTATTCCATGTCTGCTGGACTTGAAGAGTTCTAAGTGAACTAAGAAGTTCCAAGACTGCTGGTCCTGAGGGAATCTAAGTGATTTAAATATTGTAAAGATATCCTTAGTGGATTTCCTACTCGTGGAGTAGAAGAGTGGACTAGGAGCCTTGAGTGCTCTGAACCACTTAAAATCACTGTGTCTGATATAACTGCTATATCTGTCATAACTACTATAACTGCTTATCACCTATAAACTTGGTTTATCTTAAGGGAAAACAAACAAATTAAATATTCTGCTGTGGTTAAGTTATTAACAAATCTGATAAGTATTTTAAAAAGAAAAAAGTTTTAAAATATCTATTCAACCCCCCTTCTATATAACTATTGTGCCTCTTGGAACTAACAAGTTTATCTAGGGAGTTGATGCTTGCGATTTACACAAGGCATGACAGCTGTTGGGTAAAATCTAGTTACGCGTAACACGCAAGTATACATGGTCAACAAGTAATAAAGTGAAAATGGAGTATCGTTCCCACGAGGAATTATTTATTAAAAATCACCAAGTACTAACCCGTAACCAACTTAATCTTATTTAAATAGATAATTTCAAGTTTGTGAATTAACAATATATAATTAAACTACTACTAAATACCACTAGTTTAAAATAAGATTACGGAGATTTAAGATCACAGCTTCACTTATTGCTTCATATAAATTAATACACTTCTTATCAATTATGCTTACTATTCTGAATTGTTAATCAAGAACACATAAATAAATATGACCATCTCTCAATGCATTATACTCAAATCAACTTAAATCCACATATGATAGAATTAAGAAGAACACCCTAATTAACTAATTCACTTTATCTCTATGTTATTTAAAGAGGATTTAAAACCCAAGTTCTTTATCAGATTGCATGTGATGTATAGGTATATCTCTATCCTATACATAAATTATGAATTCCAATGACATGCAAAAAAATACAATCACATGCTATTATGATCAGATCTAAATCTATAATCCCTCTCTCGAGTTCATATAGATTGTCACAGTAATTGCTAGCTAAATAATTAAACAATTAAGCCCAAATCACAATAGATAATCCCTAAAATAAATCGCAATAATCAATAGGGAAGCATATTAAAATAAACTACGCAATAAGATCCATTGAAATCTTAAACAAGAGATTTAGTTCATAATTATTGAATTATAATCAAGAATCCATAACTAAATAAACATTTAAAAAACAAAAGTATGAAATAAAGAAGATAATAGAATCTGTAGACGAAATCCTTGAGTCTCCCCTTCAACTCCTGCAATGAATCCTTCGCGCTCCCTCAATTGCTTCAATCTCCAAATATAATGAAAATTAGGATTTTTCTAATCTAATCTAATCTAATCTAAAAGAATCTAATCTACTCTAATCCTTGTGAATACTCCTTTTATAGTCGTCTGATGATCTTTCTCCAAATGAACTCTTCAGAATCCTTTTCTGAATTAACTTTTTAAAATCAAAAAAAAAATTCCGACAAGCCCGACCTGGCAGGCTTTTTGTACTAGAAAACCCCGCCCCAGTGGGTGAACAGTAACTAAAATTACAAAAAAAGCCATTAAGCTCCATTTTTCATGTTTTAACCCTCCGAAGCCGTTTCCTACAACACAAACAAAAAAACAAGTAAAATAACACTAAAAATACTTAAAGTTAACAAAGAATTTAGCTTAAAAGGTATCCAGTTCATAGCTATAAAACCCACTCATCAACATCGCTCTTAATAGTTCAAATCCTGGGTATAGGCTATGACTTTCCCATGTTCAAATCCTGCTAACTCTAGATCATGAGTAGGATAATTCCTCTCATATTCTTTGAGTTGTCGTGAGGCATAGGCTATGACTTTCCCATGTTGTTTGAGAAAACATCCTAACCCTTTGCCCGAAGCATCGCTGTAGATAACAAATCCATCCGAACCAGATGGTATTGTCAGAACAGGTGCCGAGATAAGTCTTCTCTTGAGCTCTTGGAAGCTCTTCTCGCATTCCTCGTTCCAAATGAATTTTGTATCTTTCCGAGTCAACTGAGTTAATGGAGTAGCGATTCGAGAAAATCCCTCTACGAACCTCCGATAATAACCAACTAATCCCAGAAAGCTTCGTACTTTGGTCACTGACTTAGGTTGCTCCCAGCTTTGTATTGCTTCAATCTTAGTTGGTTTAACAGAAACTCCACGTTTTGATACCACGTGCCCAAAGAATGCTACTTCCTCAAGCCAAAACTCGAATTTCTTCAGCTTGGCATATAGCTTGTTCTCATGAAGCTTTTGAAGTACCAGCTTCAAGTGGTGCTCATGATCTTCACGGCTTTTAGAATAGATGAGGATGTCATCAATAAATCCAACAACAAATTAATCCAAATACTCCTTGAATACATGGTTCATCATATCCATGAAAGCAGAAGGAGCATTAGTCAATCCAAAAGATATGACTAAAAACTCATAATGCCCGTATCGAGTTCTGAAGGCAGTCTTCGGAATATCCTCAGTTTTAATCTTCAGCTGATGATATCCAGAACGAAGATCAATCTTTGAAAAGAATTGTGCTCCTTGCAACTGGTCAAACAGGTCATCAATACGAGGTAGCGGATACCTATTCTTGATGGTGATATGGTTCAACTCCCGGTAGTCAATACAAAGTCGCATACTCCCGTCTTTGTTCTTTACGAATAAAACAGGAGCACCCCAAGCAGACGTACTAGGACGAATAAAACCGATGTCTAACAATTCCTGTAATTGGACCTTTAACTCCTGAAGTTCAATAGGAGCCATTCGATATGGGCTTTTAGAAATGGGTTTTGTACCGGGTTCAAGGTCAATAAAGAATTCAACTTCACGTTCTGGGGGTAGACCGGGAAGTTCTTCGGGAAATACATCAGGAAACTCATTAACAACAGAAATATCATTCAAACCTGACGTATTCTGATTTAGATCAGTGACATGAGCTAAGAAAGCTTGACATCCGTTTTTCAATAAACGAATAGCTTTGTGACTTGAAATGACATTGACAGATTTTAGTGGTTTGGTGGTTTGAATTCGCACAACAGGTTGATTAGAAGTATGAAAACTAACAACCTTACGAAAATAATCAATTTTGGCATGGTAAATGGTTAACCAATCAATTCCTAAAATCACGTCAAATGCAAGTATTTTCAAAAATATAAGATCGACAGGTAAGGTAAGGGTACCAATCTGAATCAAGCAAGATTTGTAAATTGTAGATGAAACAAAGGTTTCTCCCAATGGAGTTTCAACAGATATGTCAAAGTCTAATTTATCAGAAGTCAAGTTCAAACGTTGAGCACAAGCAGGTGAAATAAAGGAATGGGTAGCACCGGTATCTAACAAGGTGTAAACTTCGCAAGAGTTTATGATTAGCTTACCCGTAATCACCTCGCGTGGATTCCTTGCGTTTTGGGCTGTCACGACAAACGCTCTTCCAGGAATCACTGACTTTGACTTGTCCGAAACCGCCTTTGGAATCACCACCCCCGCTGGATTTGGTTTCGCAACAGGACAATCTCGAGCTATATGTCCTTCTTTTCCACAATTATTATCCCACTATTTTTCAAAAATAACGAGGACTACTACTGCTCTAACTCGGACCATCACGCTGTCACCCGACTAGTTCCCGCAACGTTCTCATTTCCTGAAGAGGACAATAGATGAAAAGGGTGAGCTCAACTAGCCCAGTAAAGAATATTATGACTAAGATAATGAAAAATAAATTATCGTTAGTCTTCAACAATTCAGATAAAATATTATTGACAACAAGTTTTAGATCAATATTCGCAGTGAAAATAACCGTTCATCATCCATATTTTATCCCTGTAACATCAATCAATATACATCTCAAATCAAATATTCATCTTTGCACTACAGGCCAAAGATATTAATTTGTATCATCAGTGGTCATATTCATCTCAACACCTGTCATCTTTCCATTACGGCCAAAGATATTCATCAGGTAATCATTCATCTTTGCTCTACAGGCCAAAGATATTCAATTATAACACCACTTAGGACTGAGGATGATGAAAAATAATATAAATAACAAATCCAGTGAAATAAAGGATAAGATTAAGGATTCGTACTTTAGTTTATTCAAGTTCAAAAATATTCCATAATAATACTTTGTGGAGCAAAATTCAAGAATGAAGCTTAAAATTTAGATCCAATCAAAGACAGTAACTATAACAGACAATTTGGACAAATAGAAGAAAATTTTAGTTTTTTCGTGAATAGTGTCGTATACATGAATAGTAACCCCGACGAAAAAAAATAAGAATTTCATAACAAAATCCATGCCAATATTTCGGTATAATGATATTGAAAAGAATAACATCATTTACGAAAGAAAATAACATCCCTTACCTCAAAAGAATAGTACTTCTGACTGGAATATCGGATATAAGGTTGAACAAACTTGCACTGAATAGTAATATTCAAAGTATCTAAATACTCACAAAAATACGCTCGATATTACAGAGAGAGAAAACTTCTGATTCTGGTGTGATTTTCAATTATAACCTAAGCACCTTATTTATAGGAAAAGCTTAGGATGCCAAAGTAGACTTTTTTAATAAAACAATATTTTTTATATATAAAAAAAATTCCAGCCACCTCGTGAGAAAAAAAAACTCAGCATTTCCACACCAACCAAAAGTGGGGCCCACCATTTTATAAAAAAATAATATTAATTTACCAAAACTTCAATAATTCATAATAAATAGCCCTTTTATCAGAAAAATACAAATTCTATGTCTTTTTATAAGAAATTTAATTCTCTACAACTTTGTAGAAGGAAGTTTTTCCAAATTCCAAACATAAGTTATCCGAAATTCATAAACGGATGATTTTCCACACCAACATACTGATAAAAACACATCAGCACTAATTCCTTATCTTATATTCACAAAATAAATATTTTCTTATCATATAAATCAATAATTAATTATTCACAAATAATATTACAGAACTACAATATTGATAACCAGGTCGTTCCCAGGAAAGAGGGGGCCTTCCGATAAGGATTTCTCCTTACTGGCGCGCAAGTAAATATCCCCTCCTAGACAGAACTTCCTTGGTCATTGTCAATAATGCTATCTAATAATATTATTCAAATAATATGAATTATTGAGTTGATAATATGAAATACTGTGTAGTGACAATTATTGCCTCTCTTCCCGAATCTCGTAACTCCTTTCCACGGAGCAATACGTAACAATACATGGTCCCCAACATTAAATTCTACGTCCTTTCGATGAAGATCCGCATAACTCTTTTGTCGATCTTGTGCGGTTTGTATACGTTGTCGGATTATTTGGATCTTTTTCGTAGTCATATGTACTAACTCCGGTCCCAACAATGTTGTTTCACCCACCTCGTTCTAACATACTGTAGAACGACACTTTCACCCATACAACGCTTCGAATGGAGCTACGCCTATACTTGCTTGATAACTGTTATTGTAGGAGAATTCCACCAATGGTATGTACTTATCCCAACTCCCTTTGAAGTCTAGAACACAAAGTCTCAATAGATCTTCAAGAGTTTAAATAGTTCTTTCCGATTGTCCGTCCGTTTGAGGATGATAAGCCGAGCTGAATCGTAAATATGTGCCCATACCTTTCTGCAAACCGATCCAAAATCATGAAGTAAATCTGGGGTCACGATCCGAAACTATGGATACTGGCATGCCATGCAATCTTACAATCGCATTCACGTACATATGAGCAAGACGTTCAAGGGAATAAGTCTCTCGTATCGGCAAGAAATGAGCAGCCTTGGTTAATCTATCAACAATAACCCAAATCGCATCTATGCCTTGAGAAACCTTGGGAAGACCCGTAACGAAATCCATGGTAATGTGTTTCCACTTCCATTTCGGAATCTACAGTGGTTGCAATGGACCCTTCGGCACTTGATGCTCCTCCTTTACACGTTGACAAGTTAAACATCTTGAAATAAACTCCGCGATCTCTCTTTTCATATTACTCCACCAAAATGTGTGTCGAAGATCACAATACATTTTGGTACTCCCAGGATGGATTGCAAACGGTGTGTTTTGTACCTCCATCATGATTCTATGCTTCAAGTCATAATCATTAGGAACACAAAGTCTGGAGTTGACTCGAAGTATTTCCTCTTCATCGATTCTTGCTTCTGGAATGGCACCTTCTTGCACCTTCTTCTTCATCTTTATCAGCTCCGGATCAGTAGTTTAAGCAGCTTAAACTTTATCAATCAAAGCTGGTGCTACGCGTATACTTGACATCATCGCACTCGTTCCCATATATGATCTTCTACTCAATGCGTCAGCTACCACGTTCGCTTTTCTAGGATGGTATTGGATGGTATGATCGTAATCTTTCAACAGCTCAAGCCAACGTCGTTGCCGCATGTTGAGTTCCTTTTGAGTGAAAAAATATTTAAGGCTCTTATGATCCGTATAAATCTCAACTTTCTCCCAGTACAGATAATGTCTCCAGATCTTCAACGCGAAAATGACTGCTGCCAACTCTAGATCATGAGTAGGATAATTCCTCTCATATTCTTTGAGTTGTTGCGAGGCATAGGCTATGACTTTCCCATGTTGCACGAGAACACATCCTAACCCTTTGCCCGAAGCATCGCTGTAGATATCAAATTCATCCAAACCAGATGGTATTGTCAGAACAGGTGCCGAGATAAGTCTTCTCTTGAGCTCTTGGAAGCTCTTCTCGCATTCCTCGCTCCAAACGAATTTTGTATCTTTCCGAGTCAACTGAGTTAATGGAGTAGCGATTCGAGAAAATCCCTCTACGAACCTCCGATAATAACCAGCTAATCCCAGAAAGCTTCGTACTTCGGTCACCGACTTAGGTTGCTCCCAGCTTTGTATTGCTTCAATCTTAGTTGGATCAACAGATACTCCACGTTTCGATACCACGTACCCAAGGAATGCTACTTTCTCAAGCCAGAACTCGCATTTCTTCAGCTTGGCATATAGCTTGTTCTCACGAAGCTTTTGAAGTACCAGCTTCAAGTGGTGCTCATGATCTTCACGGATTTTAGAATAGATGAGGATGTCATCAATAAATCCAACAACAAATTAATCCAAATACTCCTTGAATACATGGTTCATCATATCCATGAAAGCAGAAGGAGCATTAGTCAATCCAAAAGACATGACTAAAAACTCATAATGCCCGTATCGAGTTCTGAAGGCAGTCTTCGGAATATCCTCAGTTTTAATCTTCAGCTGATGATATCCAGAACGAAGATCAATCTTTGAAAAGAATTGTGCTCCTTGCAACTGGTCAAACAGGTCATCAATACGAGGTAGCGGATACCTATTCTTTATGGTGACATGGTTCAACTCCCGATAGTCAATACAAAGTTGCATACTCCCGTCTTTCTTCTTTATGAATAAAACAGGAGCACCCCAAGGAGACGTACTAAGACGAATAAAACCGATGTCTAACAATTTCTGTAATTGGACCTTTAACTCCTAAAGTTTAATAAGAGCCATTCGATATGGGGTTTTAGAAATGGGTTTTGTACCGGGTTCAAGGTCAATAAAGAATTCAACTTCACGTTCTGGGGGTAGACCGGGAAGTTCTTCAGGAAATACATCAGGAAACTCATTAACAACAAAAATATCATTCAAACCTGACGTATTCTGGTTTAGATCAGTGACATGAGCTAAGAAAGCTTGACATCCATTTTTCAATAAACGAATAGCTTTGTAACTTGAAATGACATTGACAGATTTTAGTGGTTTGGTGGTTTGAATTCGTACAACAGGTTGATTAGGAATATGAAAACTAACAACCTTACGAAAACAATCAATTTTGGCATGTTAAGTGGTTAACCAATCAATTCCTAAAATCATGTCAAATGCAAGTATTTTCAAAGATAGAAGATCGACAGGTAAGGTAAGGGTACCAATCTGAATCAAGCGAGATTTGTAAACTGTAGATGTAACAAATGTTTCTCCCAACGGAGTTTCAACAGATAAGTCAAAGTCTAATTTATCAGAAGTCAAGTTCAAACGTTGAGCACAAGCAGGTGAAATAAAGGATTGGGTAGCACCGGTATCTAAAAAGGTGTAAACTTCGCAAGAGTTTATTATTAGCTTACCCGTAATCACCTCGCGTGGATTCCTTGCGTTTTGGGATGTCACGACAAATGCTCTTCCAGGAATCACTGACTTTGACTTGTCCGAAACCGCCTTTGGAATCACCACCCCCGCTGGATTTGGTTTCGCAATAGGACAATCTCGAGCTATATGTCCTTCTTTTCCACAGTTCTAACATGCTTTGAATTGTTGTGGGTAGTTTGGGTTGATGTGTCCCTCTTTTCCGCATTTATAGCATACGACCGGTGGTCGTTCTCCTCCCCTAGAAACAGTTGATTCTGGTGGTGATGTTGACGTCTTCACGTTCTCATTGTTGTACCTTCTCTTCTTAAAATCTCCTCCCGATTTGCTTTTTCGACTAACATGGCCACGATTACCACAGGAGTGGTTACCACTTCTGTCATACTTTCCTTCCCACTGGTTGTCATTGCTTCGATGACTGCTGCCACCGGTACGACCTTGGTTGTTGTCCCTTGGTTGAATATAATCACTATCTCGTTCTAACAATTGGGCCCTGTTCACTACATCCGAATATAGAGAAAATTTATGAGAAATGAGGTATTAACGTATTTCGGATTTCAAACCTCTTAGAAACATCCGCGTCATACGTTCCTCATTCTCCACCAAATGAGGTGCAAACCTGGACAGCTCCGCCAACTTAGCCTCGTACTGGGATACCGTCATGTTGTTTTGCTCGAGTCTGATAAACTCTACCTCCTTCATATGACGAATACTTTCAGGAAAGTACTTGTCATTGAACAGTTTTTGGAACGCTTCCCAAGACATCTTGAGTGCGGCAGGCTGGGTACGCTTCACAGACTCCCACAAGTAATCTGCTTCTCCACGGAATATAAACGTGGCAAACGGAACCTTCTGTTCCTCCGTACATCCCAAGACATCAAATATCTTGATAATTTGTTTAACCCACGTCTCCGCCTTGATCAGATCCGGCTTCCCCAAAAACTCTGGTGGTCCCAATTCTTTGAATTGCTTGGCGGTGACAATTCGCGTGTTGTTATTATCTCCACCTGTATTTTGCACACAAGACTCCCTGTCTGGTTTTGCATGAACTGCAAAAAACTTCTAAACATCTCATCGTTTATCATCTGACCAGCGTTGTTTTCAGGATGAACATTGCCTTCTTGTTGCACGTTCTCCTGGTTAGTGATTAAAGGTGTCTCCACGGTCTCATTCACTTCATTGTAAACATTCTTAGCTGCCATTCTCAAATACTACCATAAAACAAGGGTTAATTAAATAAATAACATATCACATATTAACCCTATGCTCCGACTGACCAATTAAATACCACATAAGCTTAGGTAGGACATACTAGTGAAGGATTTACTCATCTCTCCCCTCCTAGTTCTATTCCCTGATATCCGCCAGAGATCATATCCCCAAGCTCTGATACCAACTGTGACGCCCCCCAAAATAGGTCCAGTCAACCCAACCCATTCTGAGTCGCCAAATACATGGTACAGAATTCAAATACAAACTTTATATCACATGGTCGTGCAAAATACGACCACACAACTGTGAGTGTTAATACAAATCGTATTTAATACGAAATATTAACATTCAAATTCATTCTTTATTTATTACAATTATTATCCCACTATTTTACAAAAATAACGAGGACTACTAGTGCTCTAACTCGGACCATCACTCTGTCCCCCGACTAGTTCCCGCAACGTTCTCATTTCCTGAAGAGGACAATAGATGAAAAGGGTGAGCTCAACTAGCCCAGTAAAGAATATTATGACTAAGATAATGAAAAATAAATTATCATTAGTCTTCAATAATTCAAATAAAATATTATTGACAACAAGTTTTAGATCAATATTCGCAGCGAAAATAACCGTTCATCATCCATATTTTATCCATGTAACATCAATCAATATACATCTCAAATCAAATATTCATCTTTGCACTACAGGCCAAAGATATTAATTTGTATCATCAGTGGTCATATTCATCTCAACACCTGTCATCTTTGCATTACGGCCAAAGATATTCATCAGGTAATCATTCATCTTTGCTCTACAGGCCAAAGATATTCAATTATAACACCACTTAGGACTGAGGATGATGAAAAATAATATAAATAACGAATCCAGTAAAATAAAGGATAAGATTAAGGATTCGTATTTTAGTTTATTCAAGTTCAAGAATATTCCATAATAATACTCTGTGGAGCAAAATTCAAGAATGAAGCTCAAAACTTAGATCCAATCAAGGATAATAACTATAACAGACAATTTGAACAAATAAAAAAAATTTAGTTTTTCCGTGAATAGTGTCGTATACGTGAATAGTGCCGTATACGTGAATAGTACCCCTGACGAAAAAAAATAAGAATTTCATAACAAAATCCATGCCAATATTTCGGTATAATGATATTGAAAAGAATAACATCATTTACGAAAGAAAATAACATCCCTTACCTCAAAAGAATAGTACTTCTGACTGGAATATCGGATATAAGGTTGAAGAAAACTTGCTTAAATAATAATATTCAAAGTATCTAAATACTCACAAAAATACGCTCGATATTATAGAGAGAGAACTTCTGATTCTGGTGTGATTTTCAATTCTAACCTAAGCACCCTATTTATAGGAAAAGCTTAGGATGCCAAAGTAGACTTTTTTAATAAAACAATATTTTTTTTATTTATAAAAACGTCCAGCCGCCTCGTGAGAGAAAAAAACTCAGCATTTCCACACCAACCAAAAGTGGGGCCAACCATTTTATAAAAAAAATATTTATTTTCCAAAACTTTAATAATTCATAATAAATTGCCCTTTTATCAGAAAAATACAAATTCTATGACATCTTATAAGAAATTTAATTCTCTACAACTTTGTAGAAGGAAGTTTTTCCAAATTCCAAACATAAGTTATCCGAAATTCATAAACGAATGATTTTTCACACCAACATACTGATAAAAACACATCAGCACTAATTCCTTCTCTTATATTCACAAAATAAATATTTTCTTATCATATAAATCAATAATTAATTATTCACAAATAATATTACAGAACTACAATATTGACAATCAGGTCGTTCCCAGGAAAGAGGGGACCTTCCGATAAGGATTTCTCCTTACTGGCGCGCAATTAAATATCCCCTCCTAGACAGAACTTTCTTAATCATTGTCAATAATGCTATCTAATAATATTATTCAAATAATATGAATTATTGAGTTGATAATGTGAAATACTGTGCAGTGACTATTATTGAATCAATCATATAAAATAGCAACGTAGCAATTATTGAGTCAATAAAATATCAATGTAACAATTATTAAGTCAATAATATAAAATATTAACGTAGCAATTATTGAGTCAATAATATAAAAAATTGAACAGTAATTACTGTAACAATAATTGAGTAAGTGCCTTCTCACGTAAGAATCAATAATTCGAAATACTGTGTAATACCATGTGCTACTGTGCAACACCGCGTATCACTGTATTTTAACCACCGGGTATTTCAACAGTACTAACGGTAACAACTACGCCGTTATTTTATAAAAAGGTTATTTCTGTCGCTTTCTATATCCGACAGTTATTCTGTTGTGGGGTCCACAAATAGTTGCGCCGTCGTACGAATATTCTCCGACAACAAGAATATTCCACAACCAAACGAATATTCCCCGGCAACAAGAATATTTTATAACCACTTGCTCATTTTAAAATATTTGCACATTTCACCTATAATTTTTCACATTTATCAAATCAACACCTTACTATTTCGAAATAATATATAAAGAAAATTAAATCTTTATTCATAAAAGTTGGGGTCTTACAGTTTGGATCTGGATATAATAGCATAAAAATTATTATTGACGTCGGAAAAAATCTTCGGACAGATCTTCATTTCCCTAATTGTTTGATGTTTTATACCCTTATTTATCTTATCTATTTTATGAAGGGTGGAATTTTTAGGAAAATGCCAACATGTATCATATTGACGATTTGCAAGGTTTACAGAGTCGCCAGTTGGTAGATTTGAAATGGTTGTACCAACTTATCCAAGTTTTGTTTGATTTTTCAAGTAGGCCCAATTACTGGACGTTGTCAAAATTTGGCCTTGGAAACCGAGTTTCATAAAGTTCGGGGGCTTGGTTAAGCGGGGGAAGGTGTTAGGCACCCCTCGACTTTCGATAAACACGGTTACTACATCTTTTCAATTTTCCCTTTTAATTTGCAATTTGTGTTTGTGCTTGAAGTAATTGAGCCTTCGTGTTTGATTGGAAGTAGTCTCGTGCTTCGTTGGACTTATATACGAAGGGTTTGATTTGAAAAGTCTATTTTTAGACAAAGATATAAAAATGACGTTTTGAAAGATGGTTTTCAAACTCTTTCGCTTGCATAGGAATTGAAGCCTTTTGATACTTCCATTTTATTAAGCCTTCGCTTGATTTGGATTTTATTGTCAGGATGCGAAGCATCCTCAACCACATAATGTATATACAAGTGTCGATCTTTTTATGTGCATAAAAGTCATCAAAGTGACCCTAGCACTACAAACTATATTTTTACTATGTTGAGATCTTAAATCTGGATAACTATTTTAAGGTCTCTCTAATTTACTGTAATAACCAGGAATTTAAAGTCAGTTTATATGTATATACATTATTGATATTTAAAACTTTGTGCTATATAGTGATTTAATATGTGATAACATATGTGAAGTGGTGTATGGCTAAATAAATAAATATACTATAGTTACGGATATATATATTTATAGATTTCATTAAAAAGGAAAGCTTCATAACCTAATTATACATTAGGTGAGATAATTAAATAACCTAAGGGTTATGGTAATAATGAATAGTTAGTATTTAGTATTTATACTAACTTAAGTGGATAATTTTATTATTGCAAGTGATTAATAATTTTAAACCTAATTATAGTAAACCTAATTAGGTTACAAGTTAAAGAGATATTTGTAAGTAATTAAATTCCATAAGATTGAAAATAGAAACCCTAAATAAACAATTAAGGTAATATAAATTAAAATTATTAAACTATATTTATTATATAGTCCAAAACAATTAAATGAGAAGCCCAAAAGAAATAAGATGCAAACCAATACTTAGCCCACTTGATTAAGGGTATTTTGGACATTTGATTAATCAAATTTGGCATTTAAAAATAAAGTAAAATTAGGGGCAAAAAGGGGGGATATGGCCGGATTTTTTATGCCAAAAATGGCCTTGTGATGTGATGATTTAGTTGCTAATTATGTTAACTAATCTCTTTATCCACTCCACCCTCTTATGTGTCAAGCTCCCATTGGTTGAAAATCTTGATTAGGAGATTCTTGTAATCCTAAAAGATAAGATTAAAGTGATAATGGTAATTGTCTAGTGGGTAAAAGAAGTATGGGGGATAATACTTAGATATATGGTGTATCTAATTTTTACTTACCAAAACAACTAACACTTCACTTAATTTCATTTTTCATTTCATTTCTTCTTCCTTTCACTTATTAGCATAATAAAAGAAAGAACAAGAGTGAGAGAGACAGAGAGAGAAAGAGAGAGTGACTGAAATATTGAGAGGGAAAGAGAGGAGAGCTTTCATCATTTATGCACCCAAATTTTCTTAACTACTTTGGAAAGAAATAAAGGCTTGCTAGAAAATCAAGATAAACCCTAAACTAATCTTTTCTTCTTGTTAGTTTGTTTTATTTTCAAAGTTTTAGAGGGTTAGTGTTCTAAGACTCAATAACCCTTAGATCTCTATGTTTCATGTAAGGATCTAACCCTCTTGAGTGTTAGAATGAAGATCCATAGAAGAAATGAACTTATGTTCATAAAGGGTGAAAACCCTAGCTTTTCTTCACTTGAATCAACCATAACTTGAGATCTACACCTCCAATTTATGATCCATCAAAGGGGGGTGCTAGATATGTAAGTTAAGTACTTAACCCAAGTGGTAGCACTCAAAAACACTATTTTTCCAATTCTTGGTCAGTGTTGGAGCCGAAACAATCCACTATAGAACAAAAGTAGTGGACAGTTTCTGGCCAGTTTCTACTAAGGGCATTTTCGTCCATTTTACATACTTTAAAAATTCTGATAAAAATTAGAAAGGTACTTTGATGAGTTATATACATTTGAGAAAAAGAATGGACACGTTTTGATGTGTAGTTTGTGTGTAATGACTTTTACCGTGAAGGACTCCTAAATATTCTTACCCAGATTCCTCATTGTGTATACCTTGGAAATAACTGAAATTTATACAGTATGTATATATATGTTATGAGAGTGTATCCTAAATGTTTCAAAATTTTCTAAACAAAATTCGATTTATGAAAAATGTAACAAGATTCGAAGGTTTTGAGTACTTTAAATATAATAAATTACTTTGTAAAATTCCAGGAAAATTTGTGAATCATTGTTGAATCATATACTATCCAAATCCAAAAGATAGTAATTTTCAGAACTTGTTTACTATTTTTCATAATAATGTTATAGTTATGGTTAAAAGAAAATAAATAGTTAAATGATGTCATAAATGAGGAAAATAGGATGTTAAAGCTTTTGTACTCCTTTTATAGTGTAATCTTACCTATGTGAGGTATTTTGGTAATCTATTATGATAAATAATATTTATGACCTTTTATGAGTATTAAATAAGTTGTTTAATAAAAGGTAAAACAATAAAAATAAATTGTTTATTTGCCTAATAACTTATTAAAATGTTACTATGATATTTATAATATAAGAATCTGATATTTTTAAGTAAATAAAAATATTAAGATTTAAAACTTTATTGAATGGTTAATAATATTTGATTTAAGCATTAATAAATGATTAAGATATTATTAAATGGCTAATAATATTAGATTAAAATATTATTAATAATATTAGATTAAAATATTATTAAAAAAATCAATAATATTAGATTAAATTATTATTGGATGATTAAAATATTATTAAGTAAATACTAATATTCAAAATTAAATAAAATGTTATTAAAAATATAATAACATTAGTAAAGGAATTAAAGGTAGTTGTTATTTAATAGTAATATTATCGAGGCATGATAATATTTCTAAGAACTAAATGTAATATATAATATCTATGTGATTACATAATGTAATGTTATGCTATGACTAATTGAAAGATTAACTATAGGTCTCTCAAAGGAAGATAATTAAACTGCCTAGCGGATATAATTTAATTGCGTAGCAGTAGCCTACAAACGAGGCAAGTTCCCTAACTCAAACTCGAGTTATTATTTTCGAAACATGTTAGTGAATAATTATTGTTAATTATTCACATCTATACTGATTATTGAGATTCGCACTTTGTACAATTGAATTCCTGTTCTATTATTATTGAACTGTGAATTAAATTAAAGTTCTTTCATTCATGAACTATTTATGAGATATATCTATGCTAATTGTATCAGCTAGATCAAGCATGTCTAAATTTGTTAAATCAAATGTATTTTAAAAAACTGTTCTTATTAAATTGATATGGTAAGAACTCTTGACTGAGAAAATGACGAATTTGATTAAAGCATGATATCAATGCCGGATTATTAAGTGTTTATGCATAAATCTCGGGGTGTGAAAGGCTTATCCCCTTGATTATCAAAACTTATTAAAAGGTCCAGTTTAAATGCTGAGAACCTTGGCAAATATTCATGGTTATTTCAAACCACTCAGTACATGTTATTCAATTATTCGAATATTCAACTGTTGATTATTAATTCATGTTCCTTCACAATTTTATACTGTTGTTGAATATTGGAAGAGAAACTTCTTTATAATCATGATATATCTCCCTTGTGTATAAACTTGCTAAGTAAATTAGTTGCTTACCCTTGCTATATCATGACATTTATTTTAGTTAAGGCAGAAACGTCCAAAGGGGACAAAGGAAATGGGAAGGTTCAAGAGTAGATGTTTGAGGAGGATTATGTACTAGTTTATTTTAAATGCTATTTGGTTATGTAAACTCTTTATAGTATTAAGAATACGTTTTAAGTTAAGGTTAAAGAACCTTGGGACTATGATTGTAAGACTTTACTACTAATATGATAAACAATATATGTTTATTCTTTCGCATTAGTTAGAAAGTATGTTTGTTGTTGAGTATCGTGAACACCGAATTCGAGGTTAGGAAACCCGAATTTGGGGGGTGTCACAGGTTGGTATCAGAGCTGTAGGTTATAAACATTAGGAATGCAAAACCTAGGTTATAACCTTAGTAGAAAACTCATATAGAGTATGTGACGCCCCCAAATTCGGACCGCCACTGGTCTCTCGAATTCGGTTCGTCATGTTCTCACCATAATACAATAATAATATCTAAAACATACATTCAAAGCGGAAGATCTAATCTAGAATAATATATAATGATTTATTATAATTATTCCCCCAAGTCTCGCAACCTACAGTACTTAATAGATTACATAATAATATCGAATAATGACTTGTTACATAATCTAACTTAAGCTTAAACATAGTTCAAATTCAATCTTAATACATCATCTTAATAGACGTAAAACAACATCATAATATTTAGAACATGAAAAGGGCTAGCTAGTCGGTAGCCTTGCCCTTGCCCTTATCGACTCTCGAAGGTCCACTCTGCTCTGCCTTAACTGAAATATTTTAGGGAAAGCAAGAATGAGTAACAAGTTTGCTCAGCAAGTAATATAACAACAAGGGTGAGTATTATAGTTCTCGAATCCCAAAAAGGGGATGGTAAGGTGTGATAGTTCAAGACAACAAGAAATATCAACAGTTTTCTATAACAGTCGCTAAGGACATCAGAATATCAATAAGTTTCATTGCTAAATCAATTCAAGATTTCAAGATAATTGAATACTGAGCAGTCACTAAGGACTATGAACTTCTACTAGAATTAACAGTAATATACTGATAATCCATCAAGAACAAGTACAACAGGTGATCAGCCTAAAGTACCCTACATTATGCATAACATTTAATCATTCTCATGTGCGCAGGTCGGTCTCCCGACAAATATATAATTCTCCTACCAAGAGGGTTGTTCATCTCAGTTATAAGAGTCCGCATCAAGTTAATTTGGTTTGGATAGCTTTCGATCATATATCAATAGTCTAGCCGAATCAATAGCTTAGACAGTTTCCTTTTAAAATATATACGTGAACAATTATTGTTCGAATCAAGGTTTGAAAACAATTCCATTTCT
Source organism: Panax stipuleanatus (assembly GCA_020205555.1). Lineage (NCBI taxonomy): Eukaryota > Viridiplantae > Streptophyta > Magnoliopsida > Apiales > Araliaceae > Panax > Panax stipuleanatus. Next base: position 11,042,798 of record CM035119.1, on the reverse strand, counting down.
AATCTTACGAAGTGTTAAGTCATGAGATATGAATCATACTTTCAAGGATTTTCTTGTACAACCAATAATAGTAAAAGCTTAAATAATGCTCAATAAAGAATAGGGTTTGAATACTTGCCTTATGAGTAGTCTATCCACGTAAAGTAAATCAACACTTTCGAATCCCTATTGTAATATAGTTACGTATATATATGATATCCATTAGTCATATATTTTAACATCATATCTTATCTTAGATATATGATCAACACATAAGCTAAGTTTTCACCTAGCTACACAGTTATACCATATATAGTATCATATTTAAATCACAAGTCTCGACTAATATAACTTTTATTATCTTTTATCCCTAACGTTCCTCTTCCCAAGTTAATCATCTTCGTATATCACCATTAACACATAAGACTATAATCAATTCCAAACATATTTTATTTAGTATGTTATGGCATTGTTATAAGTTAACCGTCAAAATCGGATTCAAGTATCAACATATGATATCACATAGCATGTATACATATTAAAGGGTACTTCCATGTTTGTATAACCTTTCCAAGTTCAATCATACATGATATAGTTCTAAATCACGGTCTCTAACGACTTAGGGTCATATAACGCCATGAATTCACATAAGTTATCATGCTTGTCATTTAGACATATAAGGTTGTCATATATTTTGTTGATAAGCATGCTCACATGTTTCTATGTCATGGATGCATAACTCTAGCATTGCTACTTATTTGAAACTTAATTGAACTCATGCTTGATTAACTTGCATTACATCTAACAAGTGTGTGTATGTATGATGCCTTAAAAGCACATTCAAACATGCTGAAAATATCAGAATCTAGAATCCTAATATAACATGTCAAAGTCCACGTCTAAAGCTTATATTTTCGTTAGTAACGTTCACTATTGAGGTTCACATGCTCATGTTACATTATGAATCCTATATACATAAGTTAATATGTCTTTCATGCATCTCTAAGTTATACAAACATGCATCAAAAGTCAGAATACAAACATGAGTCTAACATATCAAAGTTCCTTTTTAAAACTTTAAGTTTATTTCAAAACTATAAGTTTTCATCAATCATACATGCAATCCTAGTAAAACATATTTACATTGTCTCAATGTACTCATATAGGCATGTCAAACCTATTAGTATACCTGTAGTAGTCATTTAAGTAAACCCACAACTAACAGTTTGCAGCAGAATGAAAAAAAAAATAAGAATCAGGGACTGGCGCAGCGCCCAGTTCAAAATTGGCGCAGCTGCGCCGGGTCTCGGCCAGTAAAACTTAAGTCCAGCACTGGCGCAGCTGCGCCGTGCTTGTTCAGCATCAGCAACCTTTCTGCTTCGGCAGTTAGCAGCCCAATTACCAAATTTCTTATCAAATTCGATTCCAGACAAGCTACTTTGTCATACTAACATACATATCAGCTTATATAACAACTAACAACCATTCTTTAATCTAATTAGCATGTATTGCAACCATAATCAAGAAACTTGAAATTTACAGAGAATAAGAAATGAAGAATCAAGAAATGGGATTATACCTCTGTTATCAGTTTGCTGCTAATGCTTCTATAATGCTGCTATGCTAGCTCTCAATTCTTACTTACATAAAATCTTAGCAATGAAAGATAGAAGAGAAGAGGCTTATTTATAGAAAAATGAGTATACAGTTAATACAATAATCCATCAAATTGAACCAACGGGAGAATGAATTGCATGGTAGTTATAAGGAAGTATGTAATTAGTGGTTGGTTTACACTATTGAGGCCACTCCCCTTGCAATGATCCCATCTATATTGCTGAGTTTAAGAACATAGGGAGTAGGCTAGCTTGGAGTATCTCACGTGAAGAGAATGAGGGTGACTCTTATTATGGGACAAGGGAATGCAACTCAGCTATTGGTCAATATGGGTATATACAACCCTTATGTTATACATTTATACATAATATCTACACTTAGGTTATAATTGAAATGTCACAATGCAATTCCCATAAATAATACTTCAATGTAGTAAATAAAATTTGTACATATATCATCCATGTATATTTTATCATACCGGTATAATTTACTCGGATATTATCACATTACATTATCTATTTTATTATTAAATTCTATTAATCAACAATTATATATTCATGATGTACTATTTTAATGTATACTCACACACAATTGTCACATAAGCCTCATGATGTATTCATTTAATTAGTCATAACATATAGTTTCACTATGTATAGTCACATTGTACTTTACACTTCATATAATATATAGGTAGCTACTATACATTATACATTCAATTATCGCATGTTTGCACATAACAATTAATTGAGCAATTATTATATTAATTAAGTAATCACTATATTAACAATTATGTGATTAATTATCGCATTCCTCGGTAATTAAATAAATATAATCTTATTATATTTATAAACAAGTTACTTATTATTATTCTATTATTTATAATAATAATAATCATCATACTATCACCATTAGTATTCTATTACAATTAAATAACAATTAATATTTGATTAATTGTTCACGTAGTAATTCTTTCATTAATTTACCCTTATCAATTATACGATAACTAATCATATTCCTTAATAGTTTAATAAATACAAATCTTATTATATTTATAAACAATTTACTTATTATTATACTATTACTTGTAATAATAATAAATCAACAGACTCTTATTATATTTCTCATAATATCAATTAACAATTAATATAGATTAATTGTTCACTTAATAATTCACTCGTCCATGAATTAATTAATTCATCCTCGAATCTATCATCGTGCCACACAAGGCATTCCAACAAGCTGATCATAAACTCCACATTCTTCTTAATTATTATATATATTTAATTTAATATAATTGAGTTAACTCATCTCATAACACTTACATATTTATATTTAAATAAATATTCATTTTCATTAATATATTCATTTAATAATATTCAAAACTTCTCGGGTATTACAGAGTATGTAGGTAATGGGTTGAGGAAATCCATCGAGTTTTAGTTATACTGAATAAAATATCATTTCATTTTATCAATGAATATATTTTATTGTGGTACTGATGTTGGTTTTATTTGTGGTCATAGGATGCCTGACGAGAGTCAAGATAGCTATTCAGTGAACCAGGAGCCGAGCGACTCTAGTGAGGAGCCCATGGAGCATGAGGTGATATGAGATTTGCTGACGAGGAACGTCGAGCTAGAGGTTAGGATTGAGCAAGTGAAGGCGTAGAACCACACCCTCTATATTTTTGAGCAGCAGTACAAGGACGCCGCTTACCAGGCCCCGGCTGAGTTAGCCGAGTTGCGAGGGAGGCTGGAGCAGAGAAAGCTACAGCTAGGACAGTTGAGGGATGAGGTGGAAGCTAAAGATGTGAGGAAATATACTTTGGAGCGAGCTTTAGACATCGCCTTTATGCAGTTCGACGCTAAATGGAAGGAGCTGCCCTCCAGCAGCGAGAGCAGGAGTTGATTTGTATTCACGTTTGATATAGTCCCACTTTTTGTTTCTAATAGGGACAGTTTAGTTGTTGTAAATCCTTATGCTTTGCTGTATGCATAAGATGGCAGTTAGACCCCAACTTTTGTTTTGATAGAGGGGTAGATGATAGTGAATCCTCACTTTTTGTCCATTAGAGGATAGTTGGTGGTGGGCAGTTTATGCCTTGAGCGTTTATAGAAGTATGCCAAATGTTGAGTCGGCCTGTATTAAAACATTGGTATATAAATATAAATGCATTATTATGATATGTGTTTGAGAATTTATAGTATAAATGGTCTATTTAATGTTATGAAAATTCAGTAAACTGAATCGGTATTTTTTTTAGCAAACTTAACCCACTAATCGGGGAAGCAGAATTCCAAAGTTTGGTAATCTAAAACTCTCACATGATGATTATGTGATTGTTCGAATGCAGTATTGTATTACATGCTAAATACTTATACGATAATAAAACCCGAGTAACGTATTAGAACTTGGTTTAACTAGATAATGCGGCCTAGACGAGTACTACAAAACCAAGAGATCGAAGAGTCGGTTAACAATACAGAGGGAGCTCAACTAAACCCAATGCAAGACTTTATTAAATAACAATTGCAGTTAAGGTTGATAACGTTGATGTCCCGTCTACGAGTAAAGGCAAGGGACAGATGAACAAGTGAAGACTTGTTTATTTATTTTGAAATGATTATAATAAGACTTTTATGTCATGTTTTTGTTCCGCACTTTATTATTTATGTCAAGGTTAGAGCAACCCTGGGATTATATTTTTGAGAAGATTGTAACCCTTGTTTTAAGGGAGATTTTATATAAAGATTGTAAGTTATTTTGAGATATATTGGGTAGATGTTTGTTATAGTTAGAAAGTGAACACCATATCATGTGGAAACGAAGTACCCGGATTTGGGGGTGTCACAGGTTGGTATCAAAGTCGTAGGTTATGAAACCTTAGGTGGGGAAAAACCTTAGGTAGTACCCTTATGGTAAGATCGAAAAGATTGTTATGCTAGGTAAATATAATAACCTACCTTATGTGCCTATGTGTGTACGTTTTAGTACTCGAAGAGTGTCGATTCGATGTCACGTAATAATGAACTTTCAAATTGTTTTGTCAGGATGTCGAACGTTGGAGAACCTAGTCAGGCTAGAGAGGATGTACCTCAGGTGCCTAGAGAGGAGGATCCCCGTGACATACATATTGTCTGGGAGTAGCTGGTTAGGAGAGAGCCATCTCCAGTGATCACTGTAGCTGGTCGAGAGCGTGAGCTGACACCTATTCCAGAAGAAGACGACGAGGACGAGTCTAAAGAGGAGGAGGAGGAGGAAGATGATCCCGAAGAGGAATTCCCACCTCACTCTACTAGTGCTGAGATGTACGAGGCAGTCTACGATAGCAACGTGGAGCTTCATGGTCGAGTCGGAGAGGTCGAAGAAACCATTCAGCAGCGAAGAAATGGCAAGTGACCTAGAAGATGCACAGTGGAACCTGATACATATGGAGGTTGATAGAGATGCTGCTCGATTTGAACTGGCAAAGCTGAAGCAAGACATCCAGGAGTAGTCGAGAAAGCGAGCCAGAGCTGAAGAGATAAGTTTGAGGGCTAATCAATGAGCTGATCGAGCTAAAGGTGAAGCTGAAGTCAAGAGGGCCAAGCTGAGGGAAACAGAATATGCTTTCCACACAGCTATAGAAAGAGCTTAGGACCGTGTTTTCTACTACCTAGCTCCGTTCCAAGGTTTACTGTGGTATGTGGTAGACCGAAGAACGATATTTTGGGTAATGGAAGAGGAACGCAGAGAGGCTGTGCGACGTATTAATATGCCTAGGCAGTAGCAGTAGTAGCAGTAGTAGTAGTAGTAGAGCTTTTGTTTGTATATTGCTTTTTGTAGTAAATAAAGTAAATCCCATAATTTGAGATAAGAATGGGATAAGTTAATATTGTAATCCTGCAACTTTTCCAGTTCAGGAAGGATGATGTAAATGGCAGAAATGCTATCTGATTGATGTTTTTAAACTACCACTAATGAATAAAAGAAGTTTATTGACGTGCTATGTGTTTTATGTTAACTGAATTGTTTAAAACGTTTAAGTATGAACTTGAATATTTAAAAATTAAATAAAGGATCTAATAATGATATTTTCTTAATAGAAAATGCCTCCTAGAAGAAGAATAACACGTTAAAACCCCAAGGGTTCGACGAACAACAACAATAACGATGGGGCGAATCCCAACTCGATTCAGCAGTTGGTGAATCTGTTGACCGGAGCTCTTGCGAATTAGCCGCAAGTGCATGGTACTACGTTCAAGGAATTCAAAGCAGTAGGACCGCCTGAATTCAAAGGATCGACCAACCCTTTGGAGGCTTAGACGTGGGTTATGGAAATGGAGAAGGTATTTGACGTAGCCCGAGTAGGTGAAGACCAGAAGACAGCATTCGCGACTTTCATGTTGAAGTCGGATGCTAGCTTCTGGTGGCAGGATAATTAGACCCGGGAGGGAGAAGGAGTCATAACGTGGGAACGTTTTAAGGAAATGTTCTACAAAATGTACTTCCTAGTGAGTTCCCAGGACTAGATGGAGGTCCAATTCTTAGAGCTTAAGCAGGGAGGGATGACGGTGTCCGAGTATGCCGCTAAGTTCAATGAATTGGCCAGGTTCGCTACTTACCAGGTCAGCACTAATGCTAGGAAGGTGAGAAGGTTTGAGCGGGGACTAAAGCCCTGGCTCTACAGCAAGGTTTCCATGTTCCAGCTGAACACATTTGCGGTTGTGCTAGAGAAGGTCATACTTGATGAGGGAGGAAGCGAAGCGGTGACGAAGTTCAACCAAGATAAGAAGAAGAAGAATGAGGTAGAAACCAAGATTGGGGGTAGCAGCGCTGTGAACCAGAAGAGGAAATGGAATGACAACACCTCTGCTGAGAGTCAGCAAGGAAGCCAGCAGAAGAGGAAGTTTGAAGCATGTGCTACATGCGGTAAGAATCACACTAGAGTGTGCATGAAGAGGAAGCGGGTGTGCTTCAACTATGGTCAAGAAGGCCACATTGCACCTAATTGCCCAAACCCGAAGAAGGGAGCTTGCTATACATGTGGATCCAAGGATCACATGGCTCGCAACTGCCCTAAGAAGCTGACGACAGGGTCAACAGGGAGTGGAGGGAATGGAAGCGACAGTACCATTACTATCGCTGCACCATTGCAAGCTGTTCGACCCACTGCACGGACATTCAATATAACGGTGCCGGATGCTGTGCAATCAAAAGACGTGGTGTCAGGTATTATTTCGGTCAATAGTATAAATGCATATGTATTATTTGATTCGGGTGCTACTTGTTCGTTCATATCTGATGATTTTGCTAAAACCCTAGACTTACCTGTAGAAGAGTTAGTTTACCCTTTGAACATAGAGAATGCGAATAGGGAAGTTATTCCTGTTAGGTGTCTTTATAAGAACTGTAGACTGGTCATTAAGGATCAGGAGCTGAGAGTAGATTTGATTCCGATAAAACTTGGGGAATTCGACGTCATACTGGGTATGGATTGGTTGTTCAACCATGGGGCGATAATTGACTGTCAGAAGAAGTCGGTAAACCTTACGACTCCGTCGAAGTTAGTGTTCTATGATAGCAAATCGCCTAGACAAATGAGTTGTCTGACGGTTACGCAAGCCAAGAAACTTATGACGCAAGGCTGTGTGGGATATCTAGCCTACATAGTAGATACGCGTAAGGAAAGCCCGAAGGTGGAGGAGATATCGGCAATTAAGGAGTTTGTGGACATTTTTTCGAGTGATTTTCCAGGACTTCCGCCAGATAGGGAGATAGAGTTCTTGATCGATCTAGCGCCGGGAACTGCTTTGATTTTGAAGGCTCCGTACAGAATGGCTCCAGTTGAGATGAAGAAACTGATGGTTCAACTACAAGAATTACTAAACAAGAAGTATATTCAACCAAGCGTTTCACCGTGGGGAGCGCCAGTTTTGTTTGTGAAGAAGTAGGATGGATCGATGCGTCTTTACATTGATTATAGGGAGTTGAATAAAGTTACGATCAAGAATAGGTATCCTTTACCTAGGATCGATGACTTGTTTGATCAACTGAAGGGTGCGAAGCTTCTCAAAAATTGATTTGAGAATCGGGTATCATCAATTGAAGGTGAGGAAGGAAGATATACCTAAAATGGCTTTTAGGACTCGATATGGTCATTACGAGTTCTTGGTGATGTTATTTGGTCTCAGAAATGCCCCAGCTGCATTTATGGACTTAATGAACAGAGTGTTCAAGCCATTTCTGGACAAGTTCGTGGTAGTGTTCATAGATGACATCCTGGTTTATTCCAAGACCGAGGAGGAACATGCTGAACACTTATGACTAACCTTAGAATCCTTGAGATGAGAGAAGCTTTACACTAAATTCTTGAAATGCGACTTCTGGTTGGAACTTGTGCAATTTCTTGGCCACGTAATCAACAAGGATGGTATTTCAGTAGATTCGTCGAAGGTTGAAGTGGTAATGAATTGGGATCAGCCGAAGACGCCGTCTAAAGTGAGGAGTTTCTTGGGATTGGCATGTTATTACCAGAGATTTATCCAAGATTTTTCTAGAATCGCAACTCCGTTGATGAATTTGACTAGTAAAACGGTTAAATTTGTTTGGACGGAGAAATGTGAGAAAAGTTTTCAAGAGCTGAAGAAGAGGCTGAGTACTGCGCCTGTATTGTCTTTACCGAATAGTTCGGGGAATTTTGTAGTATATAGCGATGCCTCACATAAAGGATTAGGCTGTGTGTTGATGTAGAGCGACAAAGTCATTGCCTATGCGTCACGTCACCTGAAGGATTATGAGAAGGGGTATCCGACCCATGATCTAGAATTGGCGGCAGTAGTGTTTGCCCTAAAGATTCGGAGGCACTACTTATATGGAGAAAAGTGTGAAATATACACAGATCACAAGAGTCTGAAGTATATATTTACCTAGAAGGATTTGAACATGCACCAAAGAATATGGTTGGAACTGATTAAAGACTACGACTGCGAGATACTTTACCATCCGGGTCAAGCTAACGTCGTCGCTGACGCTTTGAGTAGAAAAGGTCGGGAGAAGCTGAACGTGTTGACTGATCAGGATCAGTTAATAGAGCAGATGGCTAGATTGGAGTTAGAAGTGAAGTTTCTGAAGGAATAGGATGAGAAGTTATTTTATGTAACCACTGGTTCTACTCTAGTAAACAAAGTGAAAGAAGCACAACTTCACGATGAAGAATGTGAGAAGATTCGGAAGAGGATAACCGATGGCGAAGAGTTCAAGTTCAAGATCGATACTGAAGGTCTGTTACGGTTTGAAGGTAGAATTTGGGTATCGCCAGTACCAGAGGTCAAGGAGGAGATTCTAAGCGAAGCTCACAGTTCTAGATATTCTATTCACCCCGGGAGTACGAAGATGTACCAGGATCTCATGCATCATTTCTAGTGGTCGAATATGAAGAGGGATGTTGCTGAATGAGTTGCGAAATGCTTTACATGCCAGAAAATTAAAGCAGATTAGCTGTGACGCCCCCAAATTCTAGGACTGCCACTTGGTCTCTCGAATTCGGTTCGTCAGGTGCTCATGGTAATACAATAATAACTAAAATCACACATCCACAGCGGAATATCTAATTTAGAATAATATACAATGATTTATTATAATTATTCCCCCAAGTCTCGCAACCTACAGTACTTAATAGATTACATAATAATATCAATTAACGACTTATTACATAATCTAACTTAGGCTTAAACATAATCAAATCTAGTCTTACTACATCATCTTAATACAACATTATAATATTTAAAAACATAAAAGAGACAGGCTAGTTGGTAGCCTTGCCCTTGCCCTTATTAACACCCGAAGGTTCGCCATGCTCTGCCTTAACTGAAATGTTTTAGTGAAAGCAAGAATGGGCACAAATTGCTCAACAAGTAATATACAATAAGGGTTTGTAATATAATTCTCAATTCTCAAAAAGGGTATAGCAAGGTTTGATAGTTCAAGGATAACAAGAATATCAACAGTTTTCAATAACAGTCGCTAAGGACAGAATAATATCAATGTGATTCAATAATAAATCAATTCAAGATTTCAAGATAACTGAATACTGAGCAGTCACTAAGGACTATGAACTTCTACTAGAATTAACAGTATTAAACTGAAAATCCAACAAAAACAGGTACAACAGGTAATCAGCCTAAAGTACCATCGTTATGCATAACAATCAATCATACTCAAGTGCGAGTGTCGGTTCTACGACAGTTATATTTTGTTCTTCTTAGTCAAATAAAAGATCCCACACCAATCAATTGGTTTGGGTCGCTTTTCAATAATATAAGTCTAGCCGAATCAAATGGCATAGACACTTTCACAATATTCAAGAATAATACCAAGTTCAACATGAATAATAGCTTTAATGAAATAAGAGTTCAAGTATGCTAATTTAATTCAAATGATTAAGTAAAGAAACTAGTTCGCAATATACAAGGATAGAATACTTGCATAAAGTAAATGCGACGGTTAGGATACTTGCACCGTAAAAGAGTGTAAGTTAGGAACCTTGCATCCAAAGAGATAAGGTTTAGATACTTGCCTTAAGCGTAGTCTATCCACGTAAAGTTAGCCAACACTTTCGAATTCCTATCGTAATATAGTTACGTATATATATATGATATTCATTAGTCATATAATTTAACTTCACATTTTTTCTTCGAATATACGATCAACACATAAGCTAAGTTTTAACCTAGCTACACAGTTATATATAATTTCTATCCTTAACGTTCCTCCTTTAGAGTTTAAACAGATTCTCATATAAGATTGCAATAATTAGCAAACATGCTCTCACATTATTAATATCACATAAGACCACAATCAATACTAAATATATATTCATTTTTAGCAAGTTATGGCATTCTCATAAGTTAACCGTCAAAATCGGGTTCACATATATCACATAGTATATATACATGTTAAAGAGTCTTTTTATATTCGTATAACCTTCCCTTGTTCCAAACATATGTGATATAGATTCTAGGTCGACACTTACGGTCATTCAAGGTCATAAAATTTACAAAGCCTATCATGCTTGCCTCCAAAACACTTAAGGTATTTATATTAAGCATACTTATGAGTATTCGCATTCCATACATGTGACTATCACAGTTATTAGTTGAAAACATGCTTCGTTTATGCTAAATTTGAATCACGATACCTAATCATGGTATGTATACATGTATGATGCATGAGTGAGTCTAAAAGTACTATCACATATGTCCATAAATATCAGAATACGGGACTCGCAATAACATGTTAAGATTTACGTTTCAAACTTACACTTTCACTTAGTAAAGTTCGCAAACGAAGTCCACATGCTCATGTCATACTATGAAACATATATAAGCAAGTCAACATGCCTTCCATGCATTTCAAAGTCATCTAAAGATGCTCATAACATCAGAACGTATATATGGCATTTATATGTTCATATCCACTTTCAAAACTTACATATTCGTTAGGAAGGCGCACTAGTTAGGTTCACATGTTCATATTATACCACGGAACCTATATAGATAAGCTAACATGCACTTCATGTGTTTCTAATTCATACTAGCATGTCTCAAAAGTCAGAATGTATTCATGGTCTATATATATTAATGTTTGTTTAGGAAACTTGAAATTTATTTCAACGCTATTCGTCATTCCATTAATCTTGCATGACATCATAGCAACACACGTGCAAATCATGTTAATATACTCATGTATAGGTGGTACTCATGCTAACATGTTCATCTAAGTTATTCAAGTAAACTATCACGTAGTAGAATCAAGCAAAAAGCAAGATCTACAGCAGGCTGCTGGCGCGGCTGCGCAGCTGCCTTGTGCAAAACTGGCACAGCTGCGCCGGCTGGCGGCCAGCGGCAGACAGTTCCAGTTTTCGACAGATTTCCAGCCCATATCACGAAATTACTTCACAAAATCAGTTTCAATCAACCACATAATACCTCTATTATACTTATAAGTCCATATAGCAGCTAAGAAACATATCCCAATCCAAATTGGCATGAATTGCAATAAGAATCAAGAATTTGATTTTTGACAGAAAATGAAAATTTGACAGAGCTACAAAATGAAGAACAAAGAATTGTCGTATGATTTTGATTGTTAGTAAGCCACATTGTATACTAACATATTACTAAGTCTATATAACAACTAACAATTACAACCCAATCAATTTATCATGATAACCATACTTGATTCAAGAATTAGAACTTTAAAATTCAAGAGCAAGAATGAAGAATAAGAGGTATTATACCTCTGTTAACTGTGAATTGAGCTTGCTGCTATCCCACTAATGAAATCTCACTCTCAACTGATATCTCCCCTTCTTATATCTAAGTGTATCAGCAATTTGAAAAGAGAAGGGAGGGAGCCATATTTATAGAAGAATTAATACATGGGCAATGCTTTTGTTCTTCAAATTAAACCAATGAACTTTTGATTTGCATGGAGGTTATGAAAGAGTAGGTAAATGGGTTGGTAAATCCCATCATCAAAAACACTCCCCATTGATCATTGCTTAGCTAAGGTTGCTGAGAATTGGGAGAAGAAAAGGGAAATAGGCCTTAGCCTTTTGTCAAGCACGTGAAGGAGGATTGAGACTAATAATATGGGACAAGCAAATTATCTTCAGCATTCTTAAAAATGGACTACATGCTACACTTGTATATATACACCATATACTTATGTTATATATTATATGTACTCTTAGGTTATAATTTAAATCACAATGTACTTCACATAATGTAATAAGTGTAATTTACACACATATAATCCATGTACATTTTTATCATGCCAGTATAACTTACTCGAATATTATTACGTTATATTATCTCCGTTGTTATTAAATTGTCCACCAATTATCCATGATATATTATTTTAATATACACTTCACATACATTTGTCACACACACATTTCATGTAACTCTTACATCTTCATAAACTTTACTATATAGTTTATATATACATGCATGGTCACACTTAAGCGTCCCTCTACACTATATAATATAGTTGTATTCCATATACTTTATATTATTAATTATTGCACATTTGTACATATCAATTAATATAATCTTATTATATTAATAACTTACTTATTTGCTTTATTATTCATAATGTCAAATAAATAAATTATTCATCTAATCGATTAATTACCAATAATATTAATTAATCCATTCTTCGTTAATTAATGAAATTATTAATTTTCACAACCATTGATCATTTATCACGCACAGTATATAAATATAAATCTTATTATATTATAGACACGTTGCCCATTATTATTATTATATTTCTTGCAATAATAATAATTACATATTATTAATCAATCACAGTTAATATTCCACAATAATTAATTAATATTCTACGATAACAATTAATTAATATTCTACAATTTACAATTAATATAAATTAATTGTTCACTTAAATTAATATAATCATTCTTATATTATGTCACTGTGCCACACAAGGCTATCAACGAGTTTATCACAAACTCCATAAATTTCTCAATTATTATAATTATTCAATTTAATATAATTGAGTTAACTCATCTCAAAATACAAAATCATTTATATTCAAATAAATTCTCATTTCCATTAATATATTTATTTAATAATATTAGGAAATTTCTCGGGTATTACAACACCAGAGACCGAGTGATTTGCTATAACCGTTAGAGATTCCAGAGTGGAAGTGGGAGCACATCACGATGGATTTTGTGGTAGGTCTTCCAACGACTCAGAAAGGAATTGATGCGATATGGGTTATAGTGGATCGACTGACGAAGTTAGCCCACTTTCTACCGATCAGGGTTAAGTACAACCTGGATAAGCTAGCGAAGCTATACATGAAGGAAATTATTTCTAGGCATGGTGTTCCGGTGTCAATTGTGTCCGACAGAGATCCACGTTTTACGTCTAATTTCTAGAAGTGATTGCAAGAATGTCTGGGAACGCAATTGCGAATGAGTACAACGTATCATCCTCAAACTGATGGACAGAGCGAGAGAATGATTTAGACGCTTGAGGATATGCTAAGAGCTTGTGTGATGGACTTCAAGGGAAACTGGGAGGATCATCTACCGTTGGTGGAGTTCGCGTACAACAATAGTCATCATGCGAGTATTGGCATGCCGCCTTACGAAGCATTATACGGTAGAAAATGTAGAACTCCTTTGTGTTGGGATGAAGTCGGAGAACGTCAATTGTTGGGACCAGGATTGGTACAACAAACTGCCAAAATTATGAAGCTGATCAGAACGAGATTAGTTGCTGCTCAAGATAGACAGAAGAAGTATGCCGATATTCATCGACAAAACCGAGAATTCTTACCAATAAGTTTCGTGTTCCTGAAAGTATCTCCATGAAAGGGGAAGATTCGATTTGGTAAGAAGGGAAAGCTAAGTCCCAGATTTATTGGACCTTTTGAGGTGTTGCGAAAAGTTGGCGAGGTAGCTTACGAGATTGCATTACCTCCGGAGCTCGAGAATATACATAATGTCTTCCATATTTCTGTGTTAATACCTTACAAGCATGATTATAAACATGTAATAGAATATGAACCTTTACAATTTGATAAGGACTTAACATATGAAGAAGTGCCTGTTCAAATAGTTGATAGAAAGGAACAAGTACTTAGGAATAAAGTGATACCTTCTGTTAAGGTAATCTGGAGGAACCATAGTGCTGAAGAAGCTACGTGAGAACTCGAAGATGTTATGATGAAATCTTATCCGCATTTATTTGCTTAGTCTTGTGTAACCCCTTATGTACTGATTCTCGGGACAGAATCCTTTTAAGGGGAGAAGAATGTAATAGATGAATTTTTTTCTTTTTTTTTTGATTCTGGGGACAGAATCCTTTTAAGGAGGGAAGATTGTAACGATTGAGATTTTATATTTAATTTTAAATATTTATTAAGTTAAATAAATATTTTATGTGATTTATTTATTGAATTAAATAAATAAATTATGTGATTTTATGGAGTAATTTAATTAAATGGTATAAACTTATTAAATGAATATGTAATATTTATTTAATTAATGTATATTAAATTTATATTATAGTTCTAATTTAATTGAGATAATTAAATTAGATGAATTATGTGATGAAGTGTTACATGAATTATAATTAGCGAGTAATTATAATTATGTGGCAATTTTATGTGATTTATTGATGTTAGATTTTAATTGATTAAATTAGTTATTTAATATTTAATTAATTAAAGTGTGACATTAAGGTAGGTGTTAAAATAATTTATTAAAATAAAAGGAAAAGAATTTTTTAAATGATTTTAAACAAGGCCTTGCATTTGTTTTTAAATCTATTTTCCAAACAATGCCTTAGCTAATAATCCGTTTTTAAATAAAGGGTTTGCCAAACATGACCTTATGGTAATTCAAATTCAACTTTTGTAACTTACGTAATTAGTAGTAGTTAGTGCATATAATTATTATATGGGAGTTACATATTCTATTATATGTATATTGTATATACACTTAGTACGTTAGTTTTATAATCCTAAGTTGGTCTAAAGCTAAGAAAAGAGAGCAGAGAGGAAGAAGAGCAGAGAAGAATTTGAGAAGAAGAGAAGGAAAGAAAGGAAGAATGTAAGGAAATTACCATATTCTTCTTAAACATCTAAGCAATAAGGGTATGTTTCATTTCCCTTAAATATTTTATGTATTTTCCTTATGATATCCATGGGTATGAACTCTCTGTGTATATGATTTAGCATAAAAGTTATACATGTATGATGTACATATATCAATTTTATTTATAATGGTTTATATATGAGTTGTATGCCATAAACAAGGATTTTCAAAAATCAAAGTTGTCAGAAACATGTCTTAATGAATAATATATGTTCATATGGAGTTCATGTATTTGGTTGAGTTTTTGAGTAAAAGTTATGATTTAATTATTTTTAATATGCCTATTGGAATTGTTAGGATGCTATATCCTCAATCATGAAAAGAATACATGTGTTATAAGTAGAATTGATTTAGAATCGGATTTACAGTGAATTATTTTGTAGAATATATGAGTTTCATAAAAATGCCAAAATTGAGTTCTTAAAATCTTTAATTCTTGATGAACAATTAAATTATGATGATTTGAGTCATGTTATGCATGTGTAGAGTTGCAATACATGTTTTTACATTGTTTGCATTGCTTGGTATTATCGGTTGTTGGCTTGTATGGGTTGTTCGGTAAAGTAGAGAGTCGTGGCTGTCTGTGTCTGGCCGAGTTGCTGCGCAGCTGCGCCGACAGCAAGGCCAGGAGCAGCGCAGCTGCGCCGCTTGTGCTTCCTAGATCCTTTAACTGCGCAGCTGCGCCGGTACCAAGGCTGCTGGCTGCGCAGCTGCGCCGTGTCCTGTGCAGAGGCAGTGAGTTTTAATCAAGTGTGCAATTTATTTTTATGTATAAGTTACATTGTTGCTAGAATAATGATCATGTAATTAATTTGCAATAGCATGTTGATAACATGAATTTGACAATTTGGTAATTGTAAAAGAAAAGAGGTTTTGAAAACCTTAAAGTATTTTTTGAATTATTGTGTAATTAGAATGCATGATGTAGTTTAACTAATTATAAATTATAATTTGTTTATAATTTAATTAAAATAAAAGGTAATTATAATTTAAGTAATTATAATTAGATTAAGTGTTTAAATTATAATTGTTTAATTATAATTTAGTTAAATACATAATTGATTTAACTATGTGAGCATGCCTATGTGATGTAATTAACTATGTGATGATTAATTATTATTTATTTATTTAACTAGAATGAGTTAACCATGAGAGTTAACCAATTATGTGAATTAGTTATGTGTTAACTAATTTAGGTTATTGTGATTAAATATATATGTGTAGGAAGTATTAAAGTACGTGAATTGTGTTAAGTAGCTTGCGCTTGAGGCAAGTCTTCTAAACCTTAAACTCGCTATTTCTACGCAAGTTTCTTTGAGTTCATATATTCATTATTGAGAATGTCCTTTTCATTTCTGTATTGGACAATTATTTACTTAACCGAAGAGATCTTGACTTATTGTTCAAGTAAGATCCAGTTTATTATTTTAAATGCTTTAAGTTTACTTCTAAAGCATATGTTAATTCATAATCCTATTATTTATGAATTATTGAAAGTCGATTAAACTAATCCTTAGTTGATGAACGTGAATTCTAAATTACCCTTGTAAGCTTATCCAAACCAAATTTTCTTTGGTGCGGACTTGAATTCAAATTACTGAGTTGAACAACCCTATTTACTAGGGGAGGTTACTACGCATAGCGTTAAGATGTTTGTGCACAATACATAGTACGAATGGCTGATCCCCCTAAGTACGAGTTAAGGTCCATAGTCTTATTGACTGTTAAAGGTTTAAATAGAAATATTTATAACCTAGGACAAGAGTTCAAAGGTCTTATGGCCCTCAAATAAATTCTATATTCGAATTTTAATGTTGATAGAGAATTATTATTCAATTCTTTATTGTTGAAGTAAGCTTAGTTATTCAGATCTTTTTAATGATATCCTTTCATATATTTATTATTGTTAAACTCCAGTGAGCTGTTGTTTGCTCACCCTTGCATTACATAACTATTGTAGTTAAGGTTGATAACGTCGATGCCCCGTCTACGAGTAAAG
Source organism: Panax stipuleanatus (assembly GCA_020205555.1). Lineage (NCBI taxonomy): Eukaryota > Viridiplantae > Streptophyta > Magnoliopsida > Apiales > Araliaceae > Panax > Panax stipuleanatus. Next base: position 11,025,528 of record CM035119.1, on the reverse strand, counting down.
GCAAGGGACAGATGAACAAGTGAAGACTTGTTTATTTATTTTGAAATGATTGTAATAAGACTTTTATGTCATTTTTTTGTTCCGCACTTTATTGTTTATATCAAGGTTAGAGTAACCCTGGGATTATATTTTTTAGAAGATTGTAACCCTTGTTTTAAGGGAGATTTTATATAAAGATTGTAAGTTATTTTGAGATATATTGGGTAGATGTTTGTTATAGTTAGAAAGTGAACACCAAATCATGTGAAAACGAAGTACCCGAATTTGGGGGTGTCACAACCTGGAGTTAGCAGTGGTAGTTTTTGCCTTGAAGATTTGGAGGCATTATTTGTATGGCGAGAAGTGTGAGATATATACAGATCACAAAAGTCTGAAGTATATCTTCACACAGAAGGAGCTAAACATGAGGCAGCGCCGATGGCTAGAATTGATCAAAGATTATGATTGCGAGATTCTGTACCATCCAGGCAAAGCAAATGTAGTGGCAGACGCCCTGAGCAGAAAAGGCGGGGAGAAGTTACTGAAATTGACCATTCAAGAGGAGATAGTGAATGATTTTGAACGACTGGAAGTGGAAATCAAGTATCCAATGGAGACCGAAGAAAAATTATTTACAGTAGTAGTAAGCCCGATCTTATTAGATAAGGTTAAAGAGGCACAAGAAAAGGACGAAGATTGCGACAACATCAAGAAGCGGGTAATTGTAGGCAACGAATTGAAATACAAGATTGATGGCACCGGACTGCTGAGATTCGAAGGATGAATTAGGGTATAGTCAATACCAGAACTAAGAGTGGAGATTTTGCAAGAAGCACACAGTACGAGGTATTCGATACACCCAGGAAGCACAAAGATGTATTAAGATTTGGGTCAACACTTTTGGTGGCCAAACATGAAGAGAGAGGTTGTGGAATGTGTCAGCAGATGTCTAACTTGTCAGAGAGTCAAGGCAGAGCATCAACGACCGAGTGGATTACTACAGCCATTAGAAATTCTAGAATGGAAATGGGAGCACATCACGATGGATTTTTTGGTGGGACTTCCAGCAACGCAAAAAGGGCACGACGCCATATGGGTGATTGTAGATCGTCTTGCGAAGTCAGCTCACTTTTTGCCGATCAAGATCAGGTATAGTTTGGACCAGCTAGCCAAATTATATATCAAAGAAATTATCTCGAGACATGGAGTGCAAGTTTCTATTATATCAAATAGTGATTCGCAATTCACGTCAAACTTCTGGAAGAGTCTTCAAGAAAGAATGGGGACGCAACTATGGATGAACACCGCGTATCATCCGCAGACCGATGGGCAATGTGAGAGAATGATTCAAACACTTGAAGACATGCTCAGAGCTTGTGTGATGGACTTCAAGGGTAGCTGAGAGGAACATCTTCCATTAGTAGAGTTCGCATACAATAAAAGTTATCACGCTAGCATTGGAATTCCGCCGTACGAAGCACTGTATGGGTGGAAATGTAGAACGTCCTTGTGCTGGGATGAAGTTGGTGAACGCAGGTTGTTGGGACCAGAACTGGTGCAGCAGACAGTAGAGATTATCAATGTGATAAGAGCCCGACTGGTAGCAGCTCAAGATCGCCAGAAGAAGTATGCGGACTTACATCGCAAGAAGAGAGATTTTGAAGTGGGAAGCTATGCATTTTTGAAAGTATCTCCCTGGAAATGGAAGATAAGATTTGGAAAGAAAGGTAAGTTGAGTACGAGATTTGTTGGACCATCTGAGATCTTGAGGAAGATAGGCAAAGTGGCGTACGTGGTAGCTCTACCTCCTAAACTGGAACGTATTTATAATGTGTTTCATGTGTCAGTGTTACGACCATATAAGCTTGACTACAAGCACGTGATATCGTACGAACCAATTCAGGTCAAAATTTTAGATAGAAAATAGCAGAAGTTATGAAATAAGATTATACATACTGTAAAAGTTCTTTGGAGGAACCACAATGCTGAAGAAGCTACGTGGGAACTCGAGAAAAAGTTGAAGGAAAATTATCCACATCTTTTTGAGTAACCTTATGTGTAATTCCGGGGACAGAATTCTTATAAGGTTGAGGATGTAATAACCAAGATTTTCAAGTCACTTTATATGTATATACATTATTGATATTTAAAACTTTGTGCTATATAGTGATTTCATATGTGATAACATATGTGAAGTAGTGTATGGCTAAATAAATATATATACTATAGTTATGGATATATATATATATATATATATATATATATATATATAGATTTCATTAAAAAAGAAAGCTTCATAACCTAATTATACATTAGGTGATATAATTAAATAACCTAAGGGTTATGGTAATAATGAATAGTTAGTATTTAATATTTATACTAACTTAAGTCGATAATTTTATTATTGTAAGTGATTAATAATTTTAAACCTAATTATAGTAAACCTAATTAGGTTACAAGTTAAAGAGATATGTGTAAGTAATTAAATTCTAGAAGATTGAAAATAAAAACCCTAAATAAACATTTACGGTAATATATATATTAAAATTGTTAAACTATGTTTATTACATAGCCCAAAATAATTAAATGAGAAGCCCAAAAGAAATAAAATGCAAACCAATACTTAGCCCATTTGATTAAGGATATTTTGGACATTTGATTAGTCAAATTTGGCATTTAAAAATAAAGTAAAATTGGGGGAAAAAAGGGGGGATAAGGCCGAATTTTTCATGCCAAAAATGGCCTTGTGATGTGATGATTTAGTTGCTAATTATTTTAACTGATCTCCTTATCTACTACACCCCTTTATGTGTCAAGCTCCCATTGGTTGGAAATCTTGATTAGGAGATTCTTGTAATCCTAAAAGATAATATTAAAAGTGATAATGATAATTGTCTAGTGGGTAAAAGAAGTATGGGGGATAATAGTTAGATATATGGTGTATCTAATTTTTACTTACCAAAACAACTAACACTTCACTTAATTTCATTTTTCATTTTATTTTTTCTTCCTTTCACTTATTAGCATAACAAAAGAAAGAACAAGAGTGAGAGAGAACAAGAGTGGCTGAAATATTGAGAGGGAAAGAGAGGAGAGCTTTCATCATTCATGCACCCAAATTTTCTTAACTACTTTGGAAAGAAAAGAAGGATTGCTAGAAAATCAAGGTAAACCCTAAACTAATCTTTTCTTCTTGTTAGTTTGTTTTATTTTCAAAGTTTTAGAGGGGTAGTGTTCTAAGACTCAATAACCCTTAGATCTCTATGTTTCATGTAATGATCTAACCCTTTTGAGTGTTAGAATGAAGATCCATAGAAGAAATAAACTTATGTTCATAAAGGGTGAAAAACCCTAGCTTTTCTTCACTTGGATCACCCATAACTTGAGATCTACACCTATAATTTGTGATCCGTCAAAGGGCAGTGCTAGATATGTAAGTTAAGTACTTAACTCAAGTGGTAGCACTCAAATAAAATATTTTTCCAAGCCTTGGTGAGTGTTGGAGCCGAAACAGTCCACTATAGAACAAAAGTAGTGGACAGTTTCTGGCCACTTTCTACCAAGGGCATTTTCGTCTAGTTTGTGTACTTTGAAAATTCTGAGAAAAATCAAAAAAGGTACTTTGATGAATTATATACATTTGAGAAAAAGAACGGACACGTTTCGATGTGTAGTTTATGTGTAATGGCTTTTACCGTGAAGGACTCCTAAATATTCTTACCCGGATTCCTCTGTGTATACCTTGGAAATATCTGAAATTTAAAAAGTATGTGTATATAATTTATGAGAGTGTACCCTGAAATTTTCAAAATTTTCTAAGCAAAACACGATTTATGAAAAATGTAACAAGATTCAGAGGTTTTGAGTACTTTAAATATAGTAAATCACTTTCTAAAATTCCAGGAAAATTTGTCAATCATTGTTGGATCATATACTATTCAGATCCAGTAGATAATAATTTTCAGAACCTGATTGCTATTTTTCATAATAATATTATAGTTATGGTTATAAGAAAATAAATGGTTAAATGATGACATAAATGAGGAAAATAGGATGTTAAAGCTTAGGTACTCCTATTATAGTGTAATCTGACCTATGTGAGGTATTTTGGTAATCTATTATGATAAATAATATTTATGACCTTTTATGGATATTAAATAAGTTGTTTAATAAAGGGTAAAATAATTAAAATAAATTATTTATTTGCCTAATAACTTATTAAAATGTTACTATGATATTTGTAATATAAGAATTTGATATTTTTAAGTAAATAAAAATATTAAGATTTAATACTTTATTGAAATATTGTTGAATGGTTAATAATACTTGATTTAAGCATTAATAAATGATTAAAATATTATTAAATGACTAATAATAATAGATTAAAATATTATTAATAATATTAGATTAAAATATTAATAATATTAGAATAAAGTATTATTGGATGATTAAAATATTTTTAAGTAAATATTAATATTCAAAATTAAACAAAATGTTATTAAAAATGTAATAACATTAGTAAATGAATTAAAGGTAGTTGTTATTTAATAGTAATATTATCGAGGCATGATAATATTTCTAAGAACTAAATGTAATATGTAATATCTATGTGATTGCATAATGTAATGTTATGCTATGACTAATTGAAAGATTAACCATAGGTCTCTCAAAGGAAGATAATTAAACTGCATAGCGGATAGGATTTAATTGTGTAGCAGTAGCCTTCAAACGATGCAAGTTCCCTAACTCAAACTCGAGTTATTATTTTCGAAGTATGTTAGTGAATAATTATTGTTAATTATTCACATCTATACTGATTATTGAGATTCACACTTTGTGCAATTGAATTTCTGTTCTATTATTATTGAACTGTGAATTAAATTAAAGTGCTTTCATTCATGAACTATTTATGAGATAGATCTATGCTAATTGTATCAGCTTGATCAAGCATGTCTAAATTTGTTAGATCAAATGTTTTTTAAAAAGCTGTTCTTATTAAATTGATATGGTAAGAACTCTTGACTAAGAAAAGGACGAATTTGATTAAAGTATGATATCAATGCCGGATTATTAAGTGTTTATACATAAATCACGGGGTATGAAATGCTGATCCTCTTGATTACCAAAACTTATTAAAAGGTCCAGTTTAAATGCTGAGAACCTTGGCAAATGTTCATGGTTATTTCAAACCACTTAGTACCTGTTATTCAATTATTCGAATATTCAACTGTTGACTATTAATTCATGTTCCTTCACAATTTTATACTGTTGTTGAATATTGAACGAGAAACTTCTTTCTAATCATGATATATCTCCAATGTGTATAAACTTGCTAAGCAAATTAGTTGCTTACCTTTGCTATATCATGACATTTATTTCAGCTAAGACAGAAACGTCCAATGGGCACTGTAATACCCGAAATTTTTTGAATATTATTAAATAAAATTATTAATGAAAATGAATATTTAATTGAATATAAATATTTATGTGTCATGAGATGAGTTAACTCAATTATATTAAATTGAATAATTATGATAATTGAGAAAATATGGAGTTTGCGATAAACTCGTTGAATGCCTTGTGTGGCACAGTGATGAGAAATATTAATGATTATATTAATTAACGAAGGAATTATTAAGTGAACAATTAAAAATAAAGCATTTTGATTAGTTGATAATATTAGTATTGGTTGGGATTGGGAATTTGGAATAGGTAACAAAGCTACTTTGCCACCCACTGCTACTAAATCACAAAGTATGGAAAAGTGTCTAATTACTTTACGTGGATAGACTACGCTTAAGGCAAGTTTCCTAACTTACACTCTTTTACGGTGCAAGTATTCTATCATTGTATATTGCGAGCTAGTTTCCTTACTTACACGTTTAAATTGAGTTAGCATACTTAAACTGTGACACCCCCAAATCCGGCATCTTAATTTCCACAGGATTTGGTGTTCACTGTTCAAATATCATAAGACTATCTACCCATAATAATAGAAATTCATTAAATAGATAAATAATCCATCATCTCCCTATAATAGGGTTACAACATCTGAAATAGTAAATACATAATAAATCCCAGGTCATACTTAACCTTAAATCTCTGTTGCGAAAACGTAAACAAATAAGTCTTAATTATCACACATAAGTCTTGAACTTTAACATTTCACTAACACCACAAGTCTTCAACACTTGTTAGCTTTTCCTTTGCCCTTGCTACTAGAAGGTTCATCACTTCATTCATTCTTAGCTGCAATATTATTATGCAAGAGTGAGCACGAATGCTCGCAAGTATAAAAATATGACTGTAATAACATGCGAGTGAAATTAAAGAAATTTGAATAACAGAAAGCTCAACTTTTGAATCAATAATAATAATCAAGAATCAAATTACATCTGAGGGTCATAAGACCTTGAACTATATCCTAGGTCAAGTATATTAACCTTTAACCTTTAACAGCCATAAGACTATGGACTTTACTTCGTACTTAGGGAGATCAGCCCTTCGTACCGATACTGTGCACAATACCTCAACGCTTAAAGCATCATCATCAATCCCCTGTATTAGGGTTGTTCATCTCAGTTTTGACATCAGAGTCCGCACCAAATAAAGTTTGGTTTAGATAATTCAATAGTAGTTCTAGAATTTAGAACGCTCATCGACTATGGACTAGTCGAATCAATAAGGGTTCGCTAGTCTTAAAAGATTCAACAATATATGATATTCAATTTGAATAACAACTTCGCAAGGGTATACAATCGAATAAGTATTGTATACATAAATGATACTTTTAAAAGAATCATAACATCTCATATTAAATTCTGAACTTGAGTAATCAAGAATAAATACTTTGCTTGATATAGAACTTAAATCTATAACTTGCTCAAATGTAAAGATTTGAATTTAGAAAACATGATCAATTTAAAGAGTATAGTTAGGAAACTTGCTCAAATGTAAAGATTTGAGTTTAAGATACTTGCCTCGTGCGCAAGCTACAATTATAACTCACATTCTTTAATTACTCTTACCTATCAATACATTCACAATATCAATGAATCACAGGTTCGATATGATTATCGATTTACAACATTGTCCTTCAAACTCATCATTAAAATTTTCAAATAATGATTTAAGTTGATTAATTAACTTATTAATTAATCACATAGCCTAAGTTGTTAATCTTGTATTAACATCTTATCACATATGTAGCATGTCTTCATGTTTATTAGATTTAACACACCTTACTCAAAAAATTCAACACTTATATTTTTTTTTTTGAATTTTCCAGACAGGCCCTGCCGCACGGCATTAACCCTTTGGCACAGCGCGGCCGCACGGCTACGAATTTCTAGAATCTCGTGAAGAACACAAAACTCAGCCATTTTCTCCCAATTTACACCAATACACTGATTTGTAATGTTACCCATGAAGTATAAACTTCACATGAACATCATAAATCACTTTTAGCTTGTTTCTAACATTTTAAATCACGTAATTACATACTTTAAAACATTTAATTTCACTGTTCTTCATAATTTTGTCAAGTTTCATAAAAAAAATATGAAATTTCTCATTACGGATTCGTTATAACACCGAATCCGTTCATTCCAATTCTATTCTCTTTGTTTTAACATATACAATCATAATCATGTGTCAATTTTAATTAAAACATATGATTACAGCATTTATTTCACCCATATGGGTTATTCACCCATATTCAATACTCTGTATTTCATACAACCCAATTATCAACAAAATTATATGGTGTGATCAGTGTAAATCATGTATACATGATTCAACACACACTACTAATCATATATCAATCTTTATATGATCATATCTTACTTAATTTCTCAAAACAATCATTAACAGAGAAATTTTCCAAAGACATATAAGAACTCTGTAACTTTTCAAAAACCCAATTAAGGCCAAATTGCATGATTCTGATCATTTTAAATCATTCATACCAAATATAAAATATGATATAAACACACACCCATATACATATAGCCATAACATGACTAAATTTCAAAAAATAGTTTTTACAGAAAACTTTAAAATACGTAATGAAGAACTTTAAGAAATTTAGATTTTGAAAACTTAAAAGAAGGGATTACCCTTAGTAGTGAACATGATATAATAACAAACAACACAATGATCTCTCAATCTCTCTCAATTTCTTCTCAAGTCTCTTTTCTCTCTAAGTTCTTCTCTCCACCCTTTCTATATTTCTTTGACAAATATCCTAAGTCTGATAGAATATAACTTAGTATACGTATAGATATAATGGCCGGTTAATGAAACCAACCCCAACTTCCCATAGGGCCCTGATTGTTTGCCTCTCATTCCCTCTTTCCCTTTATTTTAATAAATCTCTTATAATATAGTTAATTGTCACATTACTAATTAACCAATTAATTTTATCTAAATTAATTAAATAAAATATAACAAACTTACATTAAATCACATTGTCACATAATTAATATTCTACTTTATTAATTACGTCAACTCATTAGATTTTCAATTAATTAGAATAACATTATGCTTATTTAAATAATTTACTTATTCAAATAACTCATTTAAATACATACTTTGGACTATAAAATTACTACATATTAATTTAATCAATGTAACACATATAATTAAATTAATCTACCACAAATTCATGAATTAATTATTTAACTCAATAATTAAATCATCGAAAATATTTATTTATTTCAATAAATATTTAAATAACTGTACAAAATTCTCATTAGTCACATCTTTCCCCCCTTAAAAGGATTCTGTCCTCAGAATCACGGTTCGATTAATTATTTCATCCCGTCACATTTTCTCCCTCCTTACAAAGATTCTGTCCCCTGAATCGCGTTAACCTATTCAGGAAAATAAGTGTGGATAAGTGTTCATTATATTCTCTTCGAGTTCCCACGTAGCTTCTTCAGCGTTGTGGTTCCTCCAAATTACCTTAACAGAAGGTATTACATTATTCCTGAGAACTTGCTCTTTCCTGTCAACAATCTGAACAGGAACTTCTTCGTAGGTTAAGTCCTTCTCAAATTGTAGGGGTTCATATTCTATCACATGTTTGTAATCGAATTTGTAAGGTCGTAACACTGACACATGGAAGACGTTGTGAACATGCTCCAGTGCTGGAGCTACCTCATAGGCCACTTCTCTAATTCGTCGAAGTACCTCAAAGGGTCCAATGAACCTCAGGCTCAATTTTTCCTTTTTACCGAATCTGATCTTTCCTTTCTAGGGAGAGACCTTCAAAAATACAAAACTTCCCGATTCAAACTCTACATTCTTGCAGTGTGGGTCGGCGTATTTCTTTTGTCTATCCTGAGCTACTACTAATCTTGTCCGAATTATTTTAATTATCTCTGCTGTCTGCTGTACCAACTCTGGACCTAGCAACTGTCTCTCGCCAACTTCATCCCAATACAATGGAGTTCTGCACTTTCTTTCTTACAACGCTTCGTAAGGCGGCATGCCTATACTAGCGTGGGAACTATTATTATAACTGAATTCTACAAGCGGTAAATGATCATCCCAATTGCCTTTAAAATCCATGATGCATGCTCTCAGTATTTCCACTAATGTCTGGATCGTCCTTTCGCTTTGCCCGTTAGTCTGAGGGTGATAAGCTGTACTCATTCTCAACTATGTCCCCATGCATTCTTGTAGTCGTTTCCAAAAATTTGGTGTAAAGCGCGGATCACGGTCAAAAATAATCGACACTGGCACCATGTGCCACAAAACAATCTCTTTCACGTTTAACTTTGCCAACTGTTCTAAGTTATATCTGATTTTGATCGGAAGAAAGTGTGCGGATTTCGTTAATCGATCGACGATAACCCATACTGCGTCGTAGCCTTTCGGGGTCGTCGGAAGGTCAACCACAAAATCCATTGTAATATTTTCCCATTTTCATTCTGGGATCTCTAAAGGTTGTAGAAAACCACTTGGTCTCTGATGTTCTGCCTTGACCCTTTGACAAGTCAGACACCTGGCAACACAATCGGCAACTTCCCTCTTCATATTTGGCCACCAAAAGTGTTGTTATAAATCCTGATACATCTTGGTACTTCTAGGATGAATGAAATACCTCGAACTATGAGCCTCGCTCAGAATGTCCTCCTTGATTTCTAGTACTGGCGGTACCCATACTCTATTTTTAAACCTCAACAATCCCTCGCTGTCCATTTTAAACTTAAGTTCAGTCCCTTCAGCTATCTTTTTCTTTACTTCCTCACATTCCTTATCCAGAATTTGAGCTTCCTTAACCTTATCCAATAAAGTTGTACCAGCTTGCATCTGGAACAGCTTCTCATCAGTCTCCATTGGACATCCTACTTCCAATTCTAGCTTTTTCATTGCTGAAATTAATTCTTCTTATGATGTCAGCATCATCAACTTCTCCCGGCCCTTTCTGCTTAAGGCTTCGGCTACAACATTCGCTTTTCCCAGGTGGTATAAGATATCACAATCATAATCCTTTATTAACTCCAGCCATCTTCTCTGACGCATATTCAAGACTTTCTGAGTAAAAATATATTTTAGACTTTTGTGGTCCGTATATATTTCACATTTCTCCCCATAGAGATAGTGTCTCTAAATCTTTAAGGCGAATACCACCACCGCTAATTCTAAATTGTGGGTTGGATATCCCTTCTCATAATCTTTCAACTGTCGTGACGCATACGCAATGACTCTACCATTTTGCATAAGCACACAGCCTAGCCCTTAATACGACGCATCAGTATATACTACAAAGTTTCCTGTGTCATCCTGAAGGGACAACACAGGTGTTGTACTCAATCTTTTCTTAAGTTCTTGAAAACTTTCCTCGCACTTCTCCGTCCAAACGAATTTCATAACTTTTCTAGTCAAATTCGTTAGCGGAGTGGCGATCTTGGAAAAATCTTGAATGAATCTTCTGTAATAACCTGCTAATCCAAGAAAACTTCGTACTTTCGACGGTGTTTTCGGCTGATCCCAATTCATCACTGCTTCGACCTTGGAGGATCCACCGAAATTTCATCCTTATCAATCACATATCCGAGAAATTGCACCCTTTCAATCCAGAATTCACATTTTAAGAATTTGGCGTACAACTTCTCTCTTCTCAACACCTCCAATGTCAACTTCAAATGTTCAACATGTTCTTCCTTGGTTTTTGAATACACCAATATGTCGTTGATAAAGAGCACCACAAATTTGTCCAAAAACAAATTAAACACTCCATTCATTAGGCCCATAAATGCCGCAGGCGTATTCGTTAGACCAAATGACATAACCAAAAATTTATAGTGACCATATTGTGTCCTGAACGCTGTCTTCGGGACATCTTCTGGCCTCACCTTCAGCTGATGATAACCACTTCTCAGGTCTATCTTCGAGAAATATCTTGCTCCCTTTAATTGATCAAATAGATCGCCAATTCTTGGTAACGGATACCTGTTCTTAATGGTAACCTTGTTCAACTCTCTATAATCGATGCAGAGCTGCATCGTCCCATCCTTCTTCTTAACAAATAACACCAGCGCTCCCCACGGCGATACGCTCGGTTCAATATATTTTTTATCCAGTAGCTCTTGCAGCTGAACCATTAATTCTTTCATTTCTACCAGAGCCATCCGGTACGATGCTTTCGATATTGGAGCCATTCCTGGCACCAAATTGATAACGAAATCTACTTTTCTATCCGGCGGAAGTCCTGGCAGATCATCCGAAAACACATCCACGAAGTCCCTTACGACTGGTATTTCCTCTAACTTTGGATTCTCTTTATGACTATCAACTATGTAGGCTAAATACCCCACACAGCCTTGTCTTAATAACTTCCTGGCTTGCATCATTGTCAGACAACTAGCTTGCCTAGGCGACTTGCTGCTTTAAAACACAACCTTTAACGGAGTCATAAGGTTAATACATTTCTTCTGGCAATCAATTACAGCCCCATAATTGAATAACCAATTCATTCCCAAGATAACGTCAAATTCCCCAAGTTTAATCGGAATAAGATCTACATTCATAACATTACCCTTAATATCCACTCTTTAGAGGATTTCTTTCATCGGCTGGTTACAATTAGTGAAACTCCTCTTGAAGGAAAATTTCCTGTTGTCTTGGAACTTCTTCTCCTTGGCAACCTTGTCGGTCCAGGATTCATGCTCATGAAATCGATAATGATCCCTCATGGCGATAGGACTACTTTCAGGAGTAGGAGGATTGACTTCTTGTTAGTTGGTCTAATTTATCAACTGTCTTGTTATCTGATGTTAATAAACCACCAGTTCTGCCAGTTGTCTAACTTGGTCCTTGATAGACTTGATTTTCTATTCTATCAGGAACTGCTTTTCTTGGAATTCCAAATTATCTGGGCTATTAGTTCTTGCTTGGGTTAACTTTCTAACATACTGGAGGTACTTGGATCTTTATCCTTTTCCCATGCCGATCATATTGACACTCTCCTCATTGTGTTGAGGGAGATGATTATCTTACACATGTGGTTGCTCTTGTTTTGTCACCACAATCTCCCCATTATCTATCAAGTCTTGAATTTTGTGCTTGAGAGACCAACAATCTTATGTGTTGTGGCCCGGTGCTCTAGAATGGTATGCACACTTCTTACTTGGGTCAAAATTTTATCTGCATTAACTGGCCGGCGGAAAGAGCTGAACAATCTTCTTTTGTGCTGTCAGCAGTTTCAACACATTTTCTAGTGAATCCCCCAAGGGTGTGAACGTTCTTCGACATCTAACTTCTCCAGCTTTCTGAAAGGGAGGATTCGAATATTGTGCGGGAGCTTGAAAAGAGGATTAATTTCTCATTTGAATAGGCAAGCTTGGATTGCCTCTTTGATTTTGTCCCTGAAGTATCAAGGACACCTCCTCGTCCTTCTTCTTGTGTACTCTCCTAAGATTACTGCCATAGCTTCCAGATTGAATATGTTGGGCCACCGTCTCCAAAGCGGCAAGGTCCTTGATCTTCCCAAACTTTAGAAAATTTCGGCCATTTCTCCATATTTGATCTTTTTTGATAATGGTTTTCCTATACCTGGTAGGACCCTCTCGTAATATGGAGCTTCGTTCTTGGATGTCTAAGAAAGTCAGGACTATCTCAGACTCTGTCATAAGCGGGGTAACTTGTGCAGCTTTTCGTCTCCATCATTGCGCATACTCTCTGAATGACTCTGCGTTCAGCTCTTGACTTTGGTGATTTGATATCTGTTTGGAGCCATCTGAGACTAGAAGCTGTATTGATTTAGGAAGGCATGTGCTAGCTCTTCCCAGCTGTGAATTTTGGAATTGTCCAGTCGGGCATACCAGGCTCTAGCCTCTCCGGTCAGACTCTTTTAGAATAATTGCATTCTGAGCTTCTCGTCCTCTGCATAGGATCTGAGTTCTCCAATGAATACTTTCAAATGGGTGTAGGGATCTCCTAATCCATCGTATTTTTCAAAATCAGGGACTTGAAACTTGTCTGGATATCGAGCCCTTGGGAATATACATAAATCTGAGTAATTTACTCTTCCAAATGCCCAAGTTCCTTTGATGGACCGGATTGTTTCTTCCATTTTTTGAACCTTCTTCTTAATATCACCAGTTTCTTGATCTTTGTTGAGATTGGTGATTTCAGGGGTTCTATTGGTCAGATCTTGGTTTTGAGGCTCAGGGGTCTGAGTATCTTTCTTGCTAGTATCCTGACTGCCACTTGGTGTGGACTATTCTGTTTGACCGGGTATTTGTTTACCCTGAAGACTTTTGCTTTGCTCTTTAAGAAAAATAGCCAATTCTGCTTTCTAGTTCTTTAATCCTTCGAACTCTTTCCTAGAAACAGGGGTGGATTCAGGTTGAGCACTTGAAGCTATGACTGGAGATGGGCTTAGTGCCTTTTTAGATTTTGATATGGAAATGGGACCAATTTTTTCATACAATAAAAGTATGCGTGTTAATTTTGATGTATATATGTCAACATTGTTCATGTTATGCAAATGTGTTTATTTTTGATGTTTTTTAATCTTTTCCTGTAAAATAAAGGTCAGTTGTTTTGATGACAGGATAGTATGACATGATTTACAATGAAATGTATATTTACATGGAATTTATAATTTACATTGAATTGAAAGGGGAATGCATAAAGAGGCTTCCCTTTGGATTTGGTTAATCAGAGGCTGACCTATCTTAGGCTACTCTCACGGCTTTTCGGCATGAATGTCTCCAGATCATCGCAATCTACTCGAGGGGAAATTAATTTGTTCTTTCAATTGGAGCGAATCAGAGTGGTGTCTTTCCTGAGACTCACAGGATTAGTCTACTTTGAGTCCAGTAATCAATCACCGACGGGTTTGCCTCCTAGTGGAGGAATCACACAACATACATTCACATACATCTTGTCTCACCGTATGAAATGATGACATTGTGCGAAGCATTAATATAAAGTAGTAAAGAATTTATTTACATCCATTCAATGTAAGCATAGCATCCACACACACATAGATAGAAAGGGAAATTTTGAAAAGATTTGAAGTGCGGCTTAAGCCCTCTACTGTCCCCAGCAGAGTCGCCACCTGTCGACGTCGAATTTTTTTTTTCGAATAGATCTTCATTTCCCTAATTGTTTGATGTTTGACGCCCCCAAATCCAGGTACCTTCAAACCCTGGATATGGTGCTACACGGTGATACTATCTACTCATACACTAAATTGAATACTTCAATAACATGCATAAGTTTACTAAATGTTCCATTACAATAATCCCTTCTGAAGTTCTTTATAACCTTTACATTCATTCTGTGTCATAATATCATTCGTTACAATAATAATACTATAATATTACAAGGATAACTAAGTACCCATCTTGGACTTGCCCTTGTCCTTACCAGATCTTTCGGTCCGATAGCTTTTAGCTGAAATCATATAGTTTTAAGTACACCTGGCAAACGAGCAGAGCGGGCCGGGCCAGGCCGGGCGGAGTGCGGGTCGGGCCGTTTTTGGGCCGGGCCAAAACAGCCCGACTTTTTATGGGCTGAAAAGTTACGGCCCGTGGCCCAACCCGGGCCGGCTCGTGGGCTTTTTCCTTATTCTTTTTTTTTGTAAAATTTATTTTACACAATCTTTTTATGTCATAATTTTGCAAAATTCAAGTTCCCTTAGCTTTATGAGTTAAGGATGTTTGTTAATGCTACAACAAAACAAATCGAATTCTTTTTTTAGGAGCGGAGGGAGTAGGATTTAACATTTGTATGATTAACGTTTGGACGACTATTATACCTTACCAATAATAACATAATTGTTCAGTAGCACTGTTATCACTTATTCATATATTAGTTTCATTATAATATTAGGTTGGGACCAAATGTATGTTTACATGAATATTTGTTTCTTAATTAAGGAAAACATACATTTTTTTGCATTTATAAAATGTAAGTTGATTAAAAATATATGCTTACAAAATAATAGTGATATAAGAGGTTGAGATTAATTTGATCTAAAAAAATTTAGTCTCAAACAAGTAGTTGTTTTAGCTCAGTTGGTTTAACTCTTATTTAATAAGTTGGAGGTCTTGTGTTCAACCCTCATAAAGCATCATTGTTTTTTTAAAAAAAAAACACATGAATGGGCCATGGGCCGGGCCGGGCCACCAGCGGGCCGGGCCGTCACGGGGCTGGCCAAAAACGGGCCGGGCCAAAATGGCCTAGCTTTACATGGGCTGAAATAATAAAGCCCATAGCCCGCTTTTTTTTGGGCGGGCCGGGCTTGTTTTTGCCAGGTCTAGTTTTAAGCAAGAGTGAGCATAACAAGCTCAGCAAGTTTAACATTTTACTTTGCAACCACAAAATTAAGAATCATATGGTTTCATCTTTCATAACTATACAATAGTAATAAAGTAGTAGGAATAATCAAAATAGCGTTTTGAATTCCTTTAAAATCATCCTTAAGGACATATAGTCACTTAAGCATCTGAGCTGGTCAAAGACCATGAACATTCTTTTCCATTTCCATTCATAAAAGAACTTCCCAGTACTAAGACCGTAAGTCCGATATATCTTACAAGCAAGTCTAGGTGATCAGCCTGTAGTACTCTGCGTTGATCAACACTTTATCCTCAAACGTTTTCACGTTTAAGCTTTTTGGCAACTCCCAGTGCCCGTCAAATTAACGACGTTAAAACCTTTGTTTATTCATACTCAGGTTTAACTTTGAATCCGTACCAAAGCAATTGTCATAGGATAGCATCATCAAGAATACTTTGAAAGATTTGTGAAAAATCAATCAAAATACTTTACATATACGTCTAGCCGAATCAAATGGCATCGACTATTCAATAACAATTCATGCATAGGCAACTATGCATCTGGACAACTTGTCCAACATAAAGTATAGGCAAGAGTTTAAAAAACTTGCATAACGTAAAGTTAATACAAGAGTTCTAAAACTTGTCTTCGCTTCTTCAACCTTTTAAGTTACCTAACTTTACTCGGTCTTTACAACTTCTACAAGATATAACACATAGCATACCAATTAGATTATCACAACTGATATACATTGTGTAACTATCTTCTCCTTCTCGTATAACTTAGCCGAATTGTTAAACTAATAACATCTGTTCAAGTTATTTAACATTCTTCACGATTTATTAACATTTATATGTAATAAACCGACTCTCGTTGATCATTGTTATGCACAACGATCAACGAACTCGGTTCGATACGTCGAACACATTTCCATCGAATTCCCATCATCAGACTCCGTATGGAAACTAGGTAAGTTTTAACTTCACTTGATATCATTCAAGTACCACGCACCTCTATTACATGTTATGTAACCTTAAGGCACGCTCACAACTCGATTACGATTCCCAGTTTACATTATCATTTTAAATTTAAATACGTTTTGTAAATGTTTAATTCTTAAAACCATTCTTAAACATGTTGTTTAAGTGATTTCTTTTTATGAATATTAACCATATACTTGCCCCATAATTATCATGTAACAAGCTAGGTTAATAAACATTCATGTGCAAAAATTTTCACTTAAGGGCGCTGCAGCGCCAGCCATAGGCTTAAAGCCGACGCTGCCTCGCAGTGAAAATCCCCCGTCCCGACGCTGCGACGCTGATACACATGACATGGGCGGCGCTGCAGCGCCAGCCCCCCAGCCTCAAAAAAATATTTATAAAGTTGAATTTCTCGAGCTCGTAACACGATCGTTACAACTCAGAATCGGCTAGTTCAAAAGCCATTAGTTCATATATTCCAGGTTCTACAATCCCATCCATTCGTAATTCATTTCTGAATCCGTTTGCGATAAATTCACCAATTAGTCCATTTTTACGTGTTCGTTAAACGTTTGTGAACGTTTGACGCTCAATTCTTCGTTTTAAGTTCAAATTCGTTCATTCTTTCTCCCGCAAGTCTTATTTATCTAATTACACGTTACGCCATCGAAAACCAACATTTTCGAATCAAACGGCAACTTTTAACTTCTATTTCAGGAAAATTCACGATTTCGACGCTTAACGTCTAATCACGTAACTTTCGCCAAATCTTTGTTATTCAATATTTTTACTTCAAACCAAATAGAATCAACCCATTGGTTATTCATTAGTGATTCTAACCATTACAAACTTCTTTGTTTTAATGGTTTCACATACTTATAACTCAAATTCTCATGATTTTGATTGTTTCTTCATTAAGTCCTTAATCAAATATTATGATTCCACTTCTTCATGGCTTATTAGTGATTTAAGTCCACTACTAGGCCAACCTTATCACTTCTTATTAATCATGCTCCACCAATTCACTTCTCTATCAATTATGTATTGAAGGAAGTTGAAATTTAGAATTTAGATATGTATACCTCTTGGTGTTCTTGGTTGTTCTTGATTGAAAATGAGACTAGTAAACTTCTTGCTCCTTGTTTGTTTGATTCTTATCAAAGGAATAAGCTAACTTCTCTTCCTAATAAGATGTTGGTGATTTGGTAACCAAAATAATGAAGACCAAAGCCTCTTATTTATAGGTTTTTCAAGACTTAGGGCAATTTGGTCATTAAGACCAAACCTCCTTTACCCATATTAAGCCATGTGAAGCCCATGTGCTAGCATGTTCTAGCACATGCCCTCCCACATGCCACCTATGTCCCCCATGTGCTCATGGGTTGCCCCATGGGTTTAACCCACCCGTTTATCCATCGGTTTGACCCACGAGTTTGGTTATTAGATTAATTCAAATTGAACGTATTTACTTTGTATAAAATTTGTATTATACGTCGTATTAATTCTCGTATCCTTTTCGTATAATATCTCGT
Organism: Panax stipuleanatus; assembly: GCA_020205555.1. Classification (NCBI taxonomy): domain Eukaryota; kingdom Viridiplantae; phylum Streptophyta; class Magnoliopsida; order Apiales; family Araliaceae; genus Panax; species Panax stipuleanatus. The sequence goes on along the minus strand of CM035119.1, from coordinate 11,007,233 downwards.
ATTATACTCATATTTATTCCGTATAATAATCATTATTATTATACATAACCTTTTTATTCTTATGCTTTAATCTTCCTAACCCTTAGGGTTTTAAGTCCTCACGTGAAAACTTCGTGAGCCATAACTGGAACATTATTAGATATTCCAACCCGTCTTTAAATCCTATCATTACGCGTTTTCAAAAATTCAAATATAATTCCTAAGCATAAATGGATGAATAGTGATTTTACAAAAATTTCTCAGAAAACTTTCACTTTCGTCTTGGAAATTCATATGATTTAATTCTAGCACGTATCTAGAATCCTAACCATATTCACATCTTCTAGGTCATAGAACGACCTAGAAATAGCTTACTCACTTTAATAAATATTTATTATAATTTTATTCAAATAATCAAATAAAATTCATTTACATAAACGTCCGATTTTATTGGGCGTTACAACTTGCCTGTCAATAGAAATTTCTAATGTGATAGTAGTACAAGTGATCCTCAGACTTCAGATCATCATAGTATCTTATGTAATGAATTATATTTTGATTTATTCTTTAAGACTCTTAGGATATATCAAAGGATATGCTTGGGTGTAATAAATTACATATGGAGGTAATGAATGATCAATAAAGAATCTATCACTTCTAGTAAAAGAAGAGAAATGTCCTATGTGATTCATTAAATGACAACCCAGGAGTCCTTGGCCAAGGCAGAATGAAATTAGAAAGGAGTTTCTAATTTGCATTATTTGGAGTTGTGCATTTTCTGATCGAAATACATATAATTAAATAAAATAAGACTTGGCTGGAATTCCATGTCTTATATTAAATTGGGACATTGTATGGTGGAATGATTGAATTGTATGGTAACTATTTACTCACAGGTTCTTTTATGATTAATTTTTTAAATCTATATTATATGTAAAGTCGTTGATCGCTAATGAGGCTTATCGCTATTGTAGAATAAATATTATTTATTTAAATAAATTATTAGTTTTATTTATTTATTTAAATAAGATTATAATTGTTCTAATTGATTTATTCACAACCGGTTTAATATGGAGAACCTAAAGGGTCACACCATAAAAGGAAGAATAATTATTTAAGAAGGTAATTGCATAATCATAATAATATGTTGAGTGTAATTAATTTAATCTATGGTGATAGAATAAATTAAATAGCCTAATTAATTAAATGAAACCCAATTTCTAATTGGATTAGAAGGGTTAACCAATATCTATATAAGAGAAGTCTTATATTAAATATCAGTTGATGCAATTCTAATTGTTGGAGAGTACTCATTTTCTATAGAGAATAGAAAACTAAGGTTTAGCCAACCACCATTCTTCTGGAACAATTCCTCTTCCTTGGTGGATCACCTCTAAAGGCCAAACACTTGGGTGGCTAACGTTGATCAAAAGAAGGAATCAATCCCGGAGATTCAAGGAGATCACGAAGAACAAGGAGTTGAACTTGTACTTGTTGAAGCTTAGTTCTACAAGGGTATGAATCTAATCTCCTTCTATTTCGTTTTAATTAATAAATGTGCAAAAAAGATGATTCGGGTAATGGGTTTGTAGAAAATTTTTAAATTCTGATATACCATGCTTCTGCTATTTTGTGCAATTTGATTGCGCCACGATTTCATACAAAACCTAATAGTGGCATCCGAGCCAAACCTTTATACGAGTTATTAATTGTTTAGATTTGATATATATACTGATATGTGTTTTGAACAATTTAATTGGGCATAATAGTTAGCTAGAAATTTTGTTTTTGGAGAAAAATTGCTCAATTCACGAACCAGAAAAACGAACACTGCCCAGTGGCGCTGCAGCGTTCGTCACGGGCCTTGCAGCAACGCCGCAGCGCGGCTTCGTGTCCCTGATGGTGACGTGGCACTGTAGTGCCTGAAGACAGTACTGAAGCAACGCCGCAGCGCCAGCCAGCTGTCTTAGTTTTTGATGACGTGGCGCGACAGCGCAGAATGCTAGTTCACTAGCAGCGCTGCAGCGCCACCCCATCTGAAAATTTTTTATTTTTATTTTTTTTTAAAATAAAAGGTTTATTTTAATTAAAAATTAAAAATAAATGTTTTTCTGTAATTCCATACTAATAAAGGAGTTTATTAGATTTATAATTGGATTGAAATAAAGATGTTTATTTTAATCAGAATTGGATTTCATGCTAACTAATTAGAGTTGGAATTGGATTCTATGATAACTAATTAGAGTTGAAATTGGTTTTTAAAACTAACTAGGAATGCCATTAAATCTATATTAATGTATATATTAAATGTTTTATTTATTGATGCATATGGTGATATGTATGAATATAAATTGGGTTGATTATGGACTATTGACCAATGTGATTGCATTTTATTTTAGTTGGATGCTTGAATGTATGGGTTTTAATTAAATGAGGTATGCGTACCTCGTCTTCTCTAATTTTTCTTGATGTAAAATTCTATCTCCCTCTTATGCACTTCCCCTTGACTGGTGATCAAGGTTTCTATTTAAATTAAATAGTTTATGTAATAGGAATAGTTAGAATTATCTTGAAGAGTTGGAGACCAAGAAGCAAGGAGCGCGTGAAGACCCATTTATATGGAACCCCCGAGTTTAAATGTAATATTTATGTTTAAATTTAATTCTTGCACTCTTAGGTTTGACATGTTGGTTCACTTGGTGGCTCTAGTGAACCAAATTAGAATAAAAGTCCATAATCAATCAGGGTAGAATATAGTATTCTATATGTGCATGCTAGTATTATATATATATATATATATATATATATATATATATATTATATTATATTTTATGCAATCATGATTCTCATGTTTTAATAAAATAACGCGTATTATATATATATATATATATATGTGTGTGTGTGTGTGTGTGTGTGTGTGTGTGTGCATGCGCGCTAAACAAGATGAGACAATTAATAACAAACCTCTCAAAGAAATCATATTAAGTTGTAACGTTCAAAATATTTGGAATATCGAACGTGGCCTTCTAGGTTGATAAAACAATAGAGTATTAAATATTTAATATGAGTTTGTTGTGCACACACAAGGCAAGTATTAAATATGTTGCTTTATTACATTAAATGTTTATAAAGGAATTGAACATTACCTCTTTGTTATGCACACACAAGGGCTGTACTTTTCTCTTCACTTATATGGAAATGTTGGGTCTAACTTAACTTAAATCATTTTAGTTCGGATGTGCACACACTTGACCATTATAATCTAAGAGGCAAAATACAAGGAGCTACATGATGATGTAATTGACAAAAGTTTTCTACCTATTCACTTATATATAGTTTGTTGTGCACACACAAGGCTATATACATTTGAAATAGGATCCTTATTCTCACTAGCAAATCTTTAATTAGATTTTGCCGAACTATATAAGTGAGGGTAATATAGTTTGAAAAAAATAATAGAAAATACCAATTTAAAATAAGACCTAATTTATTTTGTTATGTAAAATTAATTAAATGAATGTTTGCTAAAATATTGTCTTTTCACATGCAGAAATTTAAAAATGTCGAAATCACTAATTTTACTGCGTAGCATATTTGATGCTAACAAACTAATCAGACCGAATTACATGGACTGGTTAAGGAATCTGAGTATAGTTCTCACTGCTAAAAAGATTTCTTATGTCCTAAATTCATCTGTCCTAAATTCACCTGTCCCTAGAACGGTTTCAGAAATAGCCTCTAGGGAAGAGATTGCCACTATTGTAAAGTGGAAAAATGATCCATCTGTGGCTCAATGCATCAGCTCGCATCAATGAATAACGAGCTTCAATGTCAGCGTGAAAACATGGATACTCCTACTATGTTGCTTCACCTCAAGGAGTAGTATGGTGAACAAAGTAGGACTGCTAGATATGAGATATCTAAGGAGCTCTTCTGATCTCAGATGACCGAGGGTACTTCCGTAGAGACTCATGTTCTAATGGTGATCAATCTGAGTGAATGCCTTGGACAGCTTGGGTTCGTCATGGATGGGAAGTTGAGTCAAGACTTAGTCTTGCAGTTACTCCCTGAGACCTTCTCACAATTTTTTGTGAATTTTCTCATGAATAAGTTGGAGTTCAACTTGCCTGAATTACTTAACATGTTAAAAACTGCAGAAGGTCACTTCCCATCGAAGAAGAACCATGTCTTAATGGTGGATGATTTTTCCAAAAAAAGGAAGATGCTAAAGGTATCTTCTGAAAAGAAGAAAACCAACAAGGCTAAGGGAAAGGCGAAAGTGAAGGATCAAAAGAAAATCGGATCTAGCTAGCAAAGGAATGTGCTTCCATTGCAACGAGTCGGGACACTGGAAGAGGAACTGCAAAAAGTTTTTGGCATAAAAGAAGCTTGGAAAAGCTTCGACTTCCAATTAAGGTTTGTTCATGATTGAAATTAATTTTTTTGAAAGTCAAACTTCTACTTGGGTATTGGATACCGGTTGTGGTTCTCATATATGTAATACTATGCAGTGACTAGTCAAAAGTAGAAATCTGAACAAGGATGAAGTCGTTCTACGAGTGAAAAATGGAGCAAAGGTTGTTACATTAGCTGTAGGGACTTATTGTTTAGCACTGCCTACGGGCAAGTCCATTTATTTAAATAATTGTTATTTTGTTCCAACACTCATTAGAACATTATCTCAATTTTTGTATTGAATATGGATGGTTTTGACATTATAATAAAGAACAACAGTTATTCTATTTATAATAAGAATGTTTTATATTGTGTTGGAAAATTGTTAAATGGACTTTACATACTTTACTTGCATGAAAATATATTTCAAATTGAACAAACTAAGAAACGGAAAAGAGATGATGATGTTAATTATACCTTCATGTGGCATTGTAGACTTGGTCATATTAATGAAACAAGATTGTCCAAGTTGCATAAAGATGGGCTCCTATAGCTATCTGTTGAGTTTGTATGTTACGAGTACATGTAATCAAATCACACATTAAGGGCGGAAGCGCGATAAATTAGGTTTTAAAATTTTATACAAACCCTCACCAAGATCATGCTTTGTGCTCAATTATCAATTAATAGAAAAGGAAGGATAAATCAAAATCATACTGTTGTAGAATCTAGCTTCCACAGGTACAAGTTCAACTACTTGCTCTTCGTGATCTCCTTGAATCTCCTAGATTCCTTCCTTCCTTTAATCAACGTTAGTCACCCAAGTGTTTGGCCTCTAGAGGTGATCCATCAAGGGAGATGAATTGTTCAAGAAGGAGGGTGGTTGGCTTAACCTTAGTTTTTCTATTCTCTGTAGAAAAAAGGAGCACTCTCCAACTCTTGGAATTATCTCTACTGATATCTAATATAAGACTCCTCTTATATACATAATAGTCAACCCTTCTAATCTAATTAGGAATTGGTTTGTTTAATTAATTAATTAAACTCTTTTAATTAATTTGGATTCCCAACATATTTTGATTAATTAATTAAACTCCTTTAACTAATTTGCCTTCTAATCTCATTAGAAATATTTGAGAGTACCAATATTAAATTAATTCATAAACTTTTTTAGAAATTAAAATAATTATAATTATAATAATATTAATAAGACTCCTCTTATTAATTTATTATTTAATATTTTCAAAATATTAAATATTAAATATTAAGCTATTTAATTTATTCTATCATCATAGATTAAATTAATTACACTTAACATATTATTATGATTATGCCATTACCTTCTTAAATAACTATTCTTCCTTTTATGGTGTGACCCTTTAGGTTCTCTATATTAAACCGGTTGTGAATAAATCAATTAGAACAATTCTAATCTTATTTAAATAAATAAATTAAACTAATAATCAATTTAAATAAATAATATTTATTCTATAATAAGGGTAAGCCTCCCTAGCGATCAACAACTTTACAGATAGTATAGATTTCAACATTAATCTTAAAAGAACCTGTGAGTTAATAGTTACCGTACAGTTCAACCCTTTCACCTACATTGTCCCAATTAAATATAAGACATGAAATTACTGTCAAGTCTTATTTTTTTTGAAATATATGTGTCGACGCCGAATATTTTTTTTTTATAATAAAGTCCGCCCTTCTTAAATTTTTATTTGTTTATTTTTACCATTTTGTGATTCGCTATGTCTATGGATTTTATTAAAGGGTGAAGTTTTAGGAAAGCGGTACCGGCATAAGTGTCGACGACTTTGAAAAGATTGATTTTATTATTTTATAATTGGACCGAATGAAACAGAGCCGCCAGTTGGTATGGTTAAAATGGATGTACGAACTCATCCGAGTTTTACTAGTTTTCGCGATATGGTCCAATATGTGACTCCGAAATATTGGTCTGAAACCCGAGATTCGTGGAATTCGGGGGCTAGGTTAAGCGAGGAAAAAGATGTTAGGCACCCCCCGACTCCCGTGAAAACACGGTACCGCATCTTATTAATTTTTTGTGCCTAAAGTGTGTATATGTGTGTGTGTGTGCGCGTATGTGTGTGTGTTTTATTTTGAAAGCTTTAGTCATTTTTATTCTAAGTCTTTATTTAGGGTTATTTGAAAGTAGTGCTGTACCTCTTTTGCACCTAGGTACGAAGGATTTGATTTGACAAAAAGTTCATTTTTAACAAGATGTATGAATTAAAATGATGTTTTGGAAAAACAAGGTTTTCAAATCCTTTGCCCGACTAGGAATCGAGGACTTTGATACTTCATTTTATTTATCTTTACGTTCATAAGGTCATCTACCCCGAATCATTTTATTATGATTGAAAACTTATTGTGGTTTTATTAGAAATCATTTTGATGATATGCATGTAAACATCAAAAAGGGTCGGATCATTATCGGGCATGAAAGACATCTCGATGAAACCGAACACCCACAATTAAAGTTTTCACTATCACGGGATCTTGATTCCGACTTCTCAGAACTAAACCCTCGAATTCGTCGTCAAGATCCAAATATTACATATACAATGATATTAACTTTATTTGAACATTACATCATAAAAATCGGTCCGACGTTGGAATCAAGTTGGGATCCATTCAGGGATCTCAACACCGCGATTCCTAGGCTCACATTATTTATACGGGAATACATATGTACAATGTCCTAGACTTGTTATTAGATGATTTCATCGGTTGAAATAACCGTTTCAAGCCATTTCAGACCCCTTTAGCCTCTAGATAGAGATCTATGGCTATACGGGGTAACTAGGACTGATTAAAAGCAATAAATGCATAGATCTACCATGGATCTAAACCGATCTACCATACGGATTAAAGCTTCATGCTTAATAACCACTCAAAAAGCTAGATTAGGCTTAGATCTAGGTAGATCTAGCCTCCGGACTTGATTTACAATGCAATATGTACAATATAACCGATAGAAAGTAATATCTACCAACTATTACACAATATCTTTAGAGTTAAACAATATATATCATCAATCTAGTATATTGAGCAAAATTTACAAAGAAAGTAGACGAAAAGAGCTTTTTTCACCTTGGGGGACGCGTGAACAAGCGTTTTAACACCCGGGATCAACATAGAACTCTCTCAGGACTCCAAGTAGATGCTAAACAAGATCAAATAGCTCTAAGTTGGTATATATATGTTTAACCCGAGCCTCTCTCTCTCTCTCTAAATGTGACATTCTCTTTGACACCCCTAAATTTGAGTACTTTAATTTCCACGGGATTTGGTGTTCACTCTACAAATATCATATATCTATCTACCAATAATAAATTCAAACTATGAAATAGATAGAAATAACTCCATAATATAAATGTGACTTTCTCTCTTTAAGTTCTCTATCCTTTTTTTTCTAAATGAAGTAATGTGGGGGATTTAAGCTGTCCGAGCCAGCCTCATACATGTATGAGGCAACCGTATATATGTATGAGGCTAGCCGCATATATGTATGCGACTGGGCTAGGAAGGTCCCGCAGTCTCGTAGTGCATTTCTTTGGTCCTGGTTCAGAGGAAATTGACCTGCGCAGATCAAACTTTTGGAAGGTCTGTGCGGAATACGGCTAGATAGCATCGAGTCTGGCTGAGTTGTGGTCCGGGAAGATGATGCTGATAGCTGAGAAATATCTTCTAGTTCCCAACGGAAGTTAGCTGGTTTATCGTCGATGGCATGCATTTTGATGTTTACTGAGTTGGTTTCCGGCCGACACTGTCTCAGCTTGGCGATCCTCATTCAGTTCACGGCATATTCGGACGTCAGAATGCGGTTGGATATCATCGAGTCTGACTGAGTCAGGGTCAGGGAAGATGATGCTAATAGTTGAGAAATATCTTCTACTTCCCGACGGTAGTTAGCTGGTTTATTGTCGATGGCACGTATTTTGAGGTTTGCTAAGTTGATTTTTGGCAGACACTGTCTCAGCTTGGCGATCCTCGTTCGGTTCATGACATGTTCGGACGTCATTGGTCCTTTGAATCTTTCATGTGGTCGTCTTCGGGAGGACCTGACTATTTTTCCCTACCTCGGGGTTGTCTCCAAAGTAAAGTTACGCTTTTACCCTTCTGCAAGGTTAGTACAAAGAAAACAAAATTTTGAGTGTCTACAGATTGCCCTCTTTGTCATGTTTATGCAATGTAATGGAATGAACAGGACAAAGATTACTAGACCCAAAGACTGTATGACAAGGTATATCTGATGATGCAATGTCATGTATAAAACATGTAATGATATGTGAGACTATGATAAAGTTCTATGGATCATGTTGTCGAGGTTAAGCCAACGCCTTCACTGGGTTGTAGCCAACAAATTACTTCATCGGGGCTGAGCCGACCTATGTTGGGTTGTGGTCAACGGATTACACCATCGAGGTAATGTCAATGTCTTTACTGGTTTGTTGAAAATGGATGACACCATCGGGGCTGAGTCGACGCCTTCACTGGGTTGTGGCCAACGGATTAGATCATCGAGGTCAAGTCAAACTGCGTTGGGTTGTTGCCAACGGATTACACCATCGGGGTTTTGTCGATCTGCGTTGGGTTGTTGCCAATTGATTACACGATCGGGGTTTTGCCGATCTGTGTTGGGTTGTTGCTAATGGATTACACCATCGGGGTTTTTCCGATCTGCGTTGGTTTGTTGCTAACGAATTACACCATCAGGGTTTTGCCGATCTGTGTTGGGTTGTTGCCAACGGATTACACCATCGGGGTTTTGCCGATCAGTGTTGGGCTGTTGCCAACGGATTACATCATCGATTATAAATGGGTTGAGTTTTTACTTGCGACCTCGCTTGATTTGATACTGGTTGGACTGATGACCCGGGTGCCGCTAACGTCTCCGGAGGATGCGGCCCATCCTTTCACCACTCAGATTTGAACTTCGGTGCAGAGGTCTCGACTTAGGAGGAATTGGCTCAAGTTAACTTGTTTGATGATGTAGTTTCATTTGCTAGGCCTTTTGTTAGTTGACGGACAGCTCTGCTCCATTCCCTATACTTTTTACTTTTATTTGTAGGATAGAGATGATATTTGATGTATACAGTTTTATGTATTTCTCAAGGATGTATATATAATGCTTTTCATTTACTACTTGTGTCATGATGCATGCTTTATATGTCATGGATTCGCATTTAAAAATTGTGAGTTAGGATTGACCCATGTGTGGTCTTTTGATACTGTTTTACAGATGAGGCATTGGTTTTTTTCTCAAGTAATGATCTTCAAGGAAATTTTTCCTTCTTTATTCGTCGCTAGCTCATGTCATTGTAATTTCTTTCAGAAGTCCTCTTATTTCTTTTGATGAGAACCTTGGTCTTGCCTTAGGATCCTTCCCTTTTCATTGAATCGCAAAATGCCCCAGCCTTTTCTCATGTTGTTACTAGGGATTAATGTAAGAAACTCGCTTTGTTGAGCACGTCAAGAGTGAGCAATATGCTGCACATTAGATGAATAACAAAATGCACCAAATGCTTGACGGCTAGGGCCGTCGGGGATAACTTTGATAAAAATTAGTATAATCTCATCAATGAGGCATATGAAGTTAAAATTCATAAAATTGAATGCTCATCGGGTCTGCTACTTTACTCGTAATCGCGGTATTTTTATCTTATAGCTAAAGATCTTGAAATTGAGTATGAAAATGAATTTTCCCACGTAAATTGTGAATCACTAACCTCAAGGTGATTTTTTTATATCTTTTATCTTAAGGAATTTTTTTATTTAACAAGTTATGAAATCGCAAGAACTTTTAAGCATCCATGGTCATTGTTCATGAGTAAGATTAGATTCGAAAGACTTATATCCCTTTATCAAAGATACTTCGTCTTCGCTCTAGATATCGTTCTTCGCAGAATTAACGTCATATGACATGTGCACTATGATTAATGCAACCCTTAGCAGGGGTTTCCCTTCCATGACTTTACATGATCTCATTCTGATCTCGTAATTTTTTCTTAATACCAAATTTTCTTTTTTCTTTTTCTCCTCGCTTAACTTGTCTCGCTTTCTTAGGCTATTCAGAGTTACCCATTTAACTAGTTTTGGACCAATGACTCCCAAACCAAACGACTTTAGGGCATTAGGTGTAAAGACACCCCTTCGGGTTACTTGCTTGAGTAACAAAGGCCACACTTCGAGATAAATCAGGCGGTCTCATTTATTTGCTCTTTGCCTGACCCTATGCAAGATTCGTTTTCTTAGGCTTAAATTACCTATGTAACGAGTGTTAGGCCGATGACTTCCAAACTAGACGGATTTATGGCAACAGGTGTAAAAACACCCCTCAGGCTTAATTACTTAAGTAACCCAGGCCACGAATCGGATCTACTCAGGTCTTGCCTTTTACCACCTCGCAATGCTCGTTTTCTTAGGCACTAAGTTACCCATATAGCGAGAGTTAGGCCGGTGACTCCCAAACTGCCTACTGCTATCCTCTATTAAGAAAAAAGGTTAGGATTCACTACTACCTGCCCCCTATATCACAACAAAAGTTGGGGTTGACTACCATCCTATGTATACATCACAACATAAGGGTTTATACAACTGTCCCTAATAAAACATAAGTGGGACTATATCGAACATGCAAACAAATCAACGCCTGCTCCCGCTGCTGGAGGGCAGCTCTATCCATTTGGCGTCGAACTGCATAAAGGCGCTGTCTAAATCTCGCTCCAAAGTATATATCCTCACTTCTTTGGCTTCCACTTCATCTCTCAACTGTCCTAACTGTAGCTCCCTCTGCTCCAGCCTCTCTCGTAACTCAGCTAACTCAGCCTGGGCCAGATAAGCAGTGTCTTTGTACTGCTGTTCAGTAATCTGGAGGGCGTGGTTCTGCACCTCCACTTTCTCAGCCCCCTAACCTCTAGCTCGGCATTCCTCGCCAGTAAATCTCCAATCACCTCATTCTCTATGGGCTCATTTCTAGAGTCCCTCAGCTCCTGGTCCACTGAATAGCTATCTTGACTCTCGTCAGCCATCCTATGACCATAATAAACAACCAAAACAACTTCAGTACCACAATAAAATATATTCATTGATAAAATGAAAGGATATTTTATTCAATACAACTAAAACTCGATGGATCTATTCAACCCATCACCACCATACTCTATTTGAGTTTTCTACTAAGGTTATCACCTAGGTTTCGCATCCCTAATGTTTATAACCTACAGCTCTGATACCAACCTGTGACGCCCCCAAATTTGGGTCTCAAACACCCGGATTCGGTCATCACGATTTAATACAAATATCCACCTCTAAACAACATACAATAACTAAATGCAGAAAAAAATAAACGTATGTCGTTCATTCAAAAGGTGTTACTAGTCCCAAGATTCGATAACCTTAAAACAACCTTACAATCATACCCTAGAATAACCATTAGGGTTCAAATAGCATAAACAATAATTAAACTATGCATAAAACAAAGTCAGCTACTTGAAGTCTATTACTTCATCTTTTCTTTACCATTGACCTTCCCTGAAGTCCCGGGTTTAACTGCAATAAAAGTCAAGATATAGCAAGGGTGAGAAACTAGTTTGCTCAACAAGTTTAAATACAGCAATAAAGGATATATCATGATTAAAGAAATTCAACAATATGAATATCGGAAGCAAGGAGAATAATTACTTTTAGAATAATCGATAGATGAATAGACTTTGAACTATAAACTTCCAATGGAATCAATAGCTAATTGACCCTTTGGTTACTGGCTACAGAATATATACTTGAGATGATCAGCCTCGCGTATGCCATATATATGCATAACATTCAACTCTGTTGTTTGTATCTTATATTAGATACATGGGGTACTCCCCTACCATATAAAGGGTGTTCTCTTTAGTCTAAGAATCCCTGCCATCAATTGCCCTGGGTACCTTTTATAAAAAATTCATACAATTGTCTGACTGAACAAGGGTTCAGACTCTATGTGAAGCAGTTCATGAATTATAGAACTTTAAACAATGTACAAGTCCAAGACTGTACGAACTCAAGTGCACCAAGTGCGAATATCAATAAAATTGATGTAGAATAATTGTAAAGAAATTAGACCACCTAAAGAATACTTGGAAATAAGGTCCAAGCGTCAATAAATAACTGGCAACACAATAATAACCTGCTCAATGCAATATGAGAAGGATATGAAACTTGCACAATAAGGAGTGAAGTTCAGAAACTTGCAATTAGTAATACAAGAACGGGTTCAAGGAAACTTGCCTGTTTGCTCAGCTACGACATTCTAGCTTTAATTAAATTGCGTTAAAACAACCTAACATTAACAAGTCGGTCTCTTAATTAGCATTGTGTAGACTGGCATGAGTTCACACATACAAGAATTTAACCATCAGATAGGTCTATCACATAATTCACGTAAGTCAATTTACTATGACTGAGTCCATAAACATCTAATCCTATCTTAGATTAATAACTTTAGAATATATAGTCTCTATGCATGAACATAGGCTTGCACACAAAGCACTTCAGCTTAAGCATGCAATGCAGTTTAAGACGCGTACACACATAAGGTAGTCATGAAATCAGTATAGTATGCATGCTCACTAAGACTTTCATCATATACGTATAGCTAGCATCGTTATTTATTTGAAAACTTAATTAAACTCATACTTATTCATACTTAACTAACTTTAGTGGTATCTACATAGTGTGTGCACATGCATGATATATTAGTGATGTTTTTAAAGCACCCTCATGTATGCTCAAAATATAAGAACACTATGACTTCGGTTCGTACACTTTAGTTTTCCAAAATTTTCAAGTTTAGCTTTTCAAATCACTTTAAAATTCAACCATGCATGTTAGTGTGTATTCAACACTTTAGACTAACATTTCATCCCTAATTAGACCATACGATCATGCTCACAAGATCAGAATACACACATGATACGTATATGTCAAAGTTTAATTTAACAATTCTAAGTTCATTTATAAATTATAAATCTTTTCATCAATAGTGTGTACTAACATAGTTATACATGCTCATGCTACATCAATGTACTCATATATGCACGTTAATCATTTCCTCATGCTTGCTCAAAGTGATACCATCTGTTAGCACATAACAGAAACTAACAAAAATAGAAAACAGAATTCAGAGCATGGCGCAGCTGCGCTGCACCCTAGTACAAACAATGCGCAGCTGCGCCGTTGCTCGGCCAGGACTGAAGCAGATTCTGCTCGACAGTTTGACAAACCTAACTCAAAATGTCTCTACCAATTCAATTCTACACCAGCCACATTACAGTTCTATCATTCTTACTGACTTAAATAACACTAAACAAACATTTCCAAAATTAAATTGACAAGAGTTTAAGCATAATCAAGAACTAGCAATCAAGAAATATACCTCTGCTAAACTTTGCTAATAATTTGCTGTTAAATTGGACTCCTTCAATCTCAAAATGCTTATCACAAATATATATACTTGCTCTCAACTCTACACTTATGGAAAAATGTCAACAATGGTATGAGGAGAAGAAAGGCTTTATTTATAGACAAGTGGTTACATAGACATTAAAATTCCACTTCAGTTTAAACCAAAGGAATGAAGAATTATTTGTTGGCTAACGAATAGTTGTTGATTAGTTGGTGAAATCCATCATGATGCCCACTCCCTTATCATCATTATCTAGAAATGCTGAGTTTGAGAGAAGAGTAGACTAGCCCTCATGAGCTTTCACGTGTGGAAGAGAAGGGACTCTCATTATGGGACAAGGAAAATGACTCTCAGCAACATAGCAACTAGCAAGTGTAGTAATATAAATACTTAGGTTATAACTAGACTCACAATTATAATTTCTAATGAGTAAATAATAATACAACGTATCAAGTAGGGGTACATATGGATAACATAATACATAATAGCAAGTTGGGTTATACACATCCAAATATAATCCATGTACATTTCATTAAAACCGAATATAATTCAATTGGGTATTATCATAATACATTATCCCAACACTAATATTATAGTATACATTAATTCCCCAATTCGTGATTAAATAAAAGATTGAATTGGTTAAATAATTAAATGATCTAGCCTATTAGTATTACTAAATAGAACATTAAATATTAACATTAATACTGCCCACATTTATTAATTAATCTACACAATTAAATCCTCTCACTTTATTCAAGTAAATTGAATATTTAATTACTAGCCATCCTATCAATTCTTTTGATATAAAAACCTTAGGGCTAGTCCATTAATTTAAATAAACCATTAGTGACTCCCTTTAATTTAATCCTAACAATTATTCGCATTGGCACTAACTCACATAACAACATAACCACACAAGATTTAAATAAGCATACAAAACTAACTCATTAAAATTAAATCATATATATTTAATTAATAATGGAGTTTAAAAATTCTCGGTCATTACATTCTCCCCCCTTATAAAAATTTCGTCCTCAAAATTGTAAAATAAGGTCACTCAAATAAAAACGGATAATTCGCTTTCATCTTCTCTTCTAATTCCCAAGTCGCTTCTTCGACTACGTGATTCCTCCAGAGAACCTTACCGGAATGGATGATCTTATTTCTCAACTTCTGTTCCTTTCTATCAAGTATCTGGACTGGAACTTCCTCGTACGATAAGTCCTTCTCGACGTGGATCGATTCATAGGAGATAACGTGCTTGAAGTTCGGTTTATACGGCCGCAACATTGACACATAAAACACGTTGTGAATGTGCTCAAGTTCAGGAGGTAACGCTACCTCTTACGCCACTTCACCGACTCGCCTCAGAACCTCGAACGGTCCTATGAACCTAGGGCTTAACTTGCCCTTCTTGCCAAAATGAATCTTCCCTTTCCAGAGAGATACCTTCAGAAACACAAAACTACCCACGACGAAGTCCCGCTTTTGACGATGTAGATCAGCGTACTTCTTCTGACGGTCTTGGGCTGCTACCAGTCGATCTTTGATCAGCTTCACTGTATCTGTTGTCTGTTGTACCATTTCAGGTCCTAGCAGTCTTCGTTCTCCAACCTCGTCCCAACACAACGGTGTTCGACACTTTCTCCCATATAGCGCTTCGTACAGTGGCATTCCGATACTAGCGTGATAACTATTGTTGTAAGCGAACTCTACCAGTGGCAAATGGTCATCCCAGATACCCTTTAAATCCATTATGATCGCTCGAAGCATATCTTCTAAGGTTTGAATCGTTCGCTCGCTCTGGCCGTCAGTTTGAGGATGGTATGCCGTACTCAACCTCAACTGTGTTACCAATCTCTCTTGCAGACTCTTCCAAAAATTTGAAGTGAAGCGCGGATCTATATCAAATACAATTAATACCGGCACTCCATGTTGTGACACTATTTCTTTAATATAGAGCTTCGCTAATTGCTCCAGATTGTACTATTTCCTGATCGATAGAACATGAGCAGACTTGGTCAGACTGTCCACGATTACCCAGATGGCGTCTAAACCCTTTTGTGTCGGTGGCAGGCCCACCACAAAATCCATTGTGATGTGCTCCCACTTCCACTTTGAAATCTCTAACGGTTGAAGCAGTTCGCTCGGGTCGCTGGTGTTCTTCTTTAACTCATTGGCATATCAGACATCTGCTGACGCACTTTGCTACCTCCCTCTTCATATTCGGCCACCAAAAATACTTCCGCAAATCCTGATACATTTTCGAGGTCCCTGGATGTACCGAGTACCTCATGCTATGAGCTTCCCGAAGGATTTCTTCCCTCAGTTACCGATCCAACGGTACCCATACTCTCCCTTCAAACCTTAGCAACCCTATGCTATCAATCTTATACTTAAGCTCCTCGCCTTCGGCAATTCTCTTCTTTATTGAATCACAATCCTCATCCTTTTCTTGAGTCTCCTTGATTTGATCCAATAGTGTCGGGCTCGCTATCACTGAAAATAATTTCTCGTCCGTCTCCATCGGATACTTAACCTCCAATTCTAGACGTTCAAACTCCTTTATCAAGTTTACCTGAGTTATCAGCTTCATTAATTTCTCTCTGCCTTTTTTGCTCAAGGCATCTGCTACTACATTTGCTTTTCCCAAATGGTACAGAATCTTACAATCGTAATCCTTGATCAATTATAACCATCGGCGCTGCCTTGTGTTTAGCTCATTCTGAGTGAAGATATTTTTCATACTTTTGTTATCTATATAAATCTTGCACCTCTCTCTATATAAATAATGCCTCCAAATCTTCAAGGCAAAAACTACCGCGGCCAACTCCAGATTATGAGTCGGGTAACCCTTCTAATAGTCCTTCAGCTGACGTGATGCCTACGCAATGACCTTGTCGTGCTATATTAGTACACAACCAAGACCTTTGTGTGACGCATCACTGTACACTACAAAACCTCCAGTGTCGTCCGGAAAAGCCAACACCGGTGCTTGGCTAAGTCTCTTCTTCAGCTCTATGAAACTTTAATCGTAATTTTCTGTCCAAATGAATTTTACCGTCTTTCTGGTTAGATTGGTCAACAGCGACGCTATCTTCAAAAAATCCTAGATGAATCTCTGATAGTATTTGGCTAACCCTAGGAAACTCCTGATCTCCGTCGGCATCTTTGGCTGCTCCAAATTGATAACGGCTTCCACCTTTGCTGGGTTTACCGAAATGCCATCCTTGTCAATGATGTGCCGTAGAAACTGTACCCTCTATAACCAAAATTCACACTTTGAAAATTTTGAGTATAATTTCTCCATTCTTAATGCCTCCAAAGCAATCCTTAGATGTTCAGCATGTTCTTCCTTTATTACTGAATATACCAAGATGTCATCGATGAATACGACTACGAACTTGTCCAAGTACGGCTTTAACACTCTGTTCATCATATCCATGAATGCTGCTGGTGCATTCGTCAGTTAAAATGACATTACCAGAAACTCAAAATGTCCATAACGAGTTCTGAATGCTGTCTTCGGGATATCCTCCTATCTCACCTTTAGTTGATGATAGCCCGTTCTCAAATTAATCTATGAAAAGTATTTCGCTCCCTTGAGTTGATCAAACAGATCGTCCATCTTGGGCAGCGAATACCTATTCTTAATTGTGACTTTGTTCAACTCGCAATAGTTGATACAAAGTCTCATCGAACCATCCTTCTTCTTTATGAACAGAACTGGCACTCCCAATGGTGATAGGCTCGGTCTGATATAACCCTTGTCTAATAGTTCTTGCAATTGAACCATCAGCTCTTTCATCTCTACTGGTGCCATTTGATATGGAGCCTTGGATATCGATGATGTTCCCTGTACCAAGTCAATTTTGAATTCTATCTCCCTATCCGGCGGCAATCCTAAAATTTCATCTGGGAAGACATCAGCGAATTCCTTAACGACAGGCATCTGACTCAGTTCGCCCTCGACCCGTCAAGTATCAACCACGTGAGCCAAATAACCTATACAACTCTTCCTAAGCAATCTGTTTACTTGCATCATCGTCAGACAACAAGAGTGTCTCGGCAATTTACTACCATAGAACACCACCTTTGACTTATTCGGAGTCCTAAGGTGTACACACTTTTTCTTACAGTCGATGACTGCTCCGTGAATCGATAACCAATCCATTCCAAAGATTACATCAAATTACCCTAAATGAATTTGTATCAAATCCACTTTGAGCTTAAATAATTACAATTCGGCATAACAGTTCCTATGAATGCATTCTACAGGGATAATTTCCTTATTTGCTACTTCTATGTTCATAGGATGTTCTAATTTCTCACGGGGTAAGTCTAACCGTTTAGCAAATTCTTCAGAAATAAAAGAGCAGGTAGCACCCAAATCAAATAACACATATACATTTATATTATTGATTGGGATGATACCTAACACCACGTCCTTGGACTCCATCGCATCCTGTATGGTCATGTTGAATGTGCGTGCCGTTGGTCTGTTGGCTTGGCTGGCTGGCCCTCCGATGCTCAGCCCGTTGTTGTTGCGGTTGTCGCTAGCTGCATCGCCCTTTCTCTTCGGGCAGTCCTTGATCTGGTGATCTTGGACTCCACACGAGAAACATCCTCCTTTCTGCTTATTCAGACACTGAGGAGCCATGTGCCCTGGTTTTTCGCAGCGATAACAGATGCTTCTTCCCTTCATACACTCCCTGGAGTGGTTCCTCCCACAGTTACTGCACTTCCCACTTTTCTTGGCCTCTCCCCCAGACTTCCTGCCCTCGGAGGATTGTCTCTCCGTCCATTTATGCTTGTTGGGGTTGCTGCCTCCGCTGCTTCCCCCTTTCGGCCCTTCCTTACCAGTCTTCTTTTCTTGTTTAAATCATACTATGGCTTCATTACCTCATTCTGCAATGATAGCCCTTTCTAGCAGTTCAGAAAAATTCTTAATCTTTAACACAACTATTGCTTTTTGCACCCATGGCTTCAATCCTAATTCAAATCTTCTTGCCTTCCTGGCCTCCATGTCCACCTAATGTGTAGCGAATCGGGCCAACTCGTTAAATTTTGTGGCGTACTCTGCAATTGTCATGCCACCCTATTTCAGTTCTACAAACTTAACCTCCATATCCTGTTGCGTATTCTGTGAGAAGTAATTCTCGAAGAATAGTTCCTTAAATTTGTCCCATAGAATAACCCCTTCGCCTGCTCGTCCCTTATTGGCTTTCCACCAATAGTTAGCTTCGCCCTTCATCATGAAGGTGGCAAATCCTGTTTTCTGTGCTTCAGTCACCCGTACGACCTCAAACACTTTCTCCATCTCTTATACCCATGTTTGGGCTTCGATTGGGTCTAAGGTTCCCCGGCACTCTGGAGGTCCTACCAATTTAAAATCTTTGAAACTAGCCAAGTGATGCCCTAGCTGCCCTGCTGTTGGCGGGGGTTTATTTTGCATCGCCTCTGTTAACAGGTTAACAAAGTTTTGCATTGGATCGACATTCCCTCCTTCATTGTTAATGGATCCTTCCTCCCTTTGGTTTCGTGGTTGTCTTCTAGGCGGCATGATCTATGGAAAGGAAGAAGACTTAGGCTTAACATTTTTAAGTTCTATGCGATATGCTATTCAAGTTAGCATCTAAAAGTTATAACGTCCATCAATCATATTTGATTCAAGTAAAACAACTGCATTTATATTCATATACCACTGTTTTAATACAACATGATTCAACATTTGGCATACTACTATAAACGCTCAATGGCATAAACTACCTAACGCTAACTATCCTCTATTAAGCAAAAAGGTGAGGATTTACAACTACCTGCCCCCTATATCACAACAAAAGTTGAGGTTGACTACCATCCTATGCATACATCACAGCATAAGGGTTTATACAACTGTCCCTAATAAAACATAAGTGGGACTATATCGAACATGCAAATAAATCAACGCCTGCTCCCGCTGCTGGAGGGCAGCTCCTTCCATTTGGCATCGAACTGCATAAAGGTGCTGTCTAAAGCTCGCTCCAAAGTATATATCCTCACATCTTTGGCTTTCACTTCATCTCGCAACTGTCCTAACTATAGCTCCCTCTGCTCCAGCCTCTCTTGTAACTCGGCTAACTCAGCCTGAGCCTGATAAGCAGCGTCTTTATACTGCTGTTCAGTAATCTGGAGGGCGTGGTTTTGCGCCTCCACTTTCTCAGCCCTAACCTTTAGCTCGGCATTCCTCGCCAGCAAATCTCCTATCACCTCATGCTTCATGGGGTCATTACTAGAGTCCCTCGGCTCTTGGTCCACTGAATAGCTATCTTGACTCTCGTCAGCCATCTTATAACCATAATAAACAACCAAAACAACTTCAGTATCACAATAAAATATATTCATTGATAAAATGAAAGGATATTTTATTCAGCACAACTAAAACTCGATGGATCTATTCAACCCATCACCTACATACTCTAATTGAGTTTTCTACTAAGGTTATCACCTAGGTTTCGCATTCTTAATGTTTATAACCTACAGCTCTAATACCAACCTGTGACGCCCCCAAATTCGGGTCTCAAACACCCTGATTCGGTCATCACGATTCAATACAAATATCCACCACTAAACAACATACAATAACTAAATGCGGAATAAAATAAACGTATGTCGTTCATTCAAAAGGTGTTACTAGTCCCAAGATTTGATAACCTTAATATAACCTTACAATCTTACCCTCGAATAACCATTAGGGTTCAAATAATATAAACAGTAATTAAACTATGCATAAAACAAAGTCAGCTACTTGAAGTCTATTACTTCATCTTTTCTTTACCCTTGTCCTTCATTGAAGTCCCTTGTTTAACTGCAATAAAAGTCAAGATATAGCAAGGGTGAGAAACTAGTTTGCTCAACAAGTTTAAATACAGCAATAAAGGATATATCATGATTAAAGGAATTCAACAATATGAATATCGGAAGCAAGGAGAATAATTACTTTTAGAATAATCGATAGATGAATAGACTTTGAACTATAAACTTCCAATGGAATCAATAGCTAATTGACCCTTTGGTTACTGGCTACAGAATATATACTTGAGATGATCAGCCTCGCGTATGCCATGTATATGCATAACATTCAACTCTGTTGTTTGTATCTTATATTAGATACATGGGGTACTCCCCTACCATATAAAGGGTGTTCTCTTTAGTCTAAGAATCCCTGCCATCAATTGCCCTAGGTACCTTGTATAAAAAATTCATACAATTGTCTGACCGAACAAGGGTTCAGACTCTATGTGAAGCAGTTCATGAATTATAGAACTTTAAACAATGTACAAGTCCAAGACTGTACGAACTCAAGTGCACCAAGTGCTAATATCAATAAAATTGATGTAGAATAATTGTAAAGAAATTAGACCACCTAAAGAATACTTGGAAATAAGGTCCAAGCGTCAATAAATAACTGGCAACACAATAATAACCTGCTCAATATAATATGAGAAGGATATGAAACTTGCACAATAAGGAGTGAAGTTCAGAAACTTGCAATTAGTAATACAAGAACGGGTTCAAGGAAACTTGCCTGTTTGCTCAGCTACGACATTCTAGCTTTAATTAAATTGCGTTGAAACGACCTAACATTAACAAGTCGGTCTCTTAATTAGCATTGTGTAGACTAGCATGAGTTCACACATACAAGAATTTAACCATCAGATAGGTCTATCACATAATTCACGTAAGTCAATTTACTATGACTGTGTCCATAAACATCTAATCCTGTTTTAGATTAATAACTTTAAAATATCTAGTCTCTATGCATCAACATAGGCTTGAACACATAGCACTTCAATTTAAGCATGCAATATAGTTTAAGACACGTATACACACATAAGGTAGTCATGAAATCAGTATAGTATGCATGCTCACTAAGACTTTCATCATATACGTATAGTTAGCATCATTATTTATTTGAAAACTCAATCAAACTCATACTTATTTGTGCTTAACTAACTTTCGTGGTATCTACATAGTGTGTACCCATGCATGATATATTAGTGATGTTTTTAAAGCACCCCCATGTATGCTCAAAATATCAGAACACTATGACTTCGGTTCGTGCACTTTAGTTTTCCAAAACTCTCAAGTTCACCTTTTGAAATCACTTTAAACTTCAACCATGTATGCTAGTGTGTATTCAACACTTTAGACTAACATTTCATGCCTAATTAGACCATACGATCCTGCTCACAAGATCATAATACACACATGATACGTATATGTCAAAGTTCAATTTAACAATTCTAAGTTCATTTATAAACTATAAATCTTTTCATCAACAGTGTGTACTAACATAGTTCTACATGCTCATGCTACATCAATGTACTCATATATGCACGTTAATCATTTCCTCATGCTTGCTTAAAGTGATACCACATGTTAGAACATCACAAAAACTAACAAAAATAGAACAAAGAATTCAGAGCATGGCGCAACTGCGCTGCACCCTAGTACAAACAATGCGCAGCTGCGCCGTTGCTCGGCCAGGACTAAAGCAGATTCTGTTCGACAGTTTGACAAACCTAACTCAAAATGTCTCTACCAATTCAATTCTACACCAGCCACATTACAGTTCTATCATTCTTACTGACTTAAATAACACTTAACAAGCATTTCCCAAATCAAATTGACAAGAGTTTAAGCATAATCAAGAACTAGCAATCAATAAATATACCTCTGCTAAACTTTGCTAATAATTTGTTGTTAAATTGGACTCCTTCAATCTCAAAATGCTTATCACAAATATATATACTTGCTCTCAACTCTACACTTGTGGAAAAATCTCAGCAATGGTATGAGGAGAAGAGAGGCTTTATTTATAGACAAGTGGTTACACAGACATTAAAATTTCACTTTATTTTAAATCAAAGGAATAAAGAATTGCTTGTTGGCTAACGAAGAGTTGTTGATTAGTTGGTGAAATCCATCATGATGTCCACTCTCTTATCATCATTAGCTAGAAATGTTGAGTTTGAGAGAAGAGTAGACTAGCCCTCATGAGTTTTCACGAGTGGAAGAGAAGGGACTCTCATTATGTGACAAGGAAAATGACTCTCAGCAACAAAGCAACTAGCAAGTGTAGTAATATAAATACTTAGGTTATAACTAGAGTCATAATTATAATTTATAATGAGTAAATAATAATACAACGTATCAAGTAGGGGTACATATGGATAACATAATACATAATAGCAAGTTGGATTATACACATCCAAATATAATACATGTACATTTCATTAATACCGAATATAATTCAATTGGGTATTATCATAATACATTATCCCAACACTATTATTATAGTACACATTAATTTCCCAATTCGTGATTAAATAAAAGATTGAATTGGTTAAATAATTAAATGATCTAGCCTATTAGTATTACTAAATAGACCATTAAATATTAACATTAATATTGCCCACATTTATTAATTAATCTACACAATTAAATCCTCTCACTATATTCAAGTAAATTGAATATTTAATTACTAGCTATCCTATCAATTCTTTTTATATAAAAATCTTAGGGCTAGTCCACTAATTTAAATAAATCATTAGTGACTCTCTTTAATTTAATCATAACAATTATTCGCATAAGCACTAACTCACATAACCACACAAGGTTTAAATAAGCATACAAAACTAACTCATTAAAATTAAATCATATATATTTAATTAATAATGGAGTTTAAAAATTCTCGGTCATTACAATGACATCGCATGTTGAAAAGATCGCGCTATAGGTGTCGACTTGCATTTTCCCTTTTGGGATGGTCGATAAATTCCCTAGTGTCGAGTTGTCGTTGTCTCCGACATTGCCCCAGTGTCGAGTTGTTGTTAGGGTCCCAATATCATGTTGTCCTCAATTCTGAAATTGCCACAGTCTTGTTTGTCGTCTATAGTAGTCGCTTTGTTGTGTTTGACGCACGGGCTGAGAAGATGCCAAGAGTGCAAGAATCTTCTACCTTATGACCCACATTGTGAATAGGTCAAGGATATTGGTTTTGATGTTTAGGTGCCCCAATCATCGATTCTAACTTGTAGATGCACTTGTTGTAATCTTCTCTGTATTCATATTTTGCATCGCCTTGTTCTGTAGATATGTACTTGTTGATGATCATACTTGACATATAGCTGTGTTATCGCTTTGGCTTTGATGTCTGATGTCAAGAAGCCTTCGGATTCTACTAAATTGGATCTAAAAGCTAGGCTTGGTTTTTGATGTATCAGTTTCAACCAGGCTTGGTTTGATCTGTAAGGCTTGATTTGTGGCTTTTATCTCAGAGAGCAATTCATCAGATATGAGATAGACTTTGTCACGATGGCCACTCACGCACTTCTGTAGGCCAAAAGGAGATCAAGTCTTCTTACACTTTCGAGGTTGATGAGTTGTTAAAGAGTCGTATCTTGGGATCACTGAATTGTTGAAAAGGGTTTTGTGAATTTTGTAATAGTTAGACCGCGCCATTACTAGCTGCCTACGTATTCCTTTGAAAGAAGATCAGGACTTACATAGTTCCCGTAAAGGATACCATAAGATTATTTTTTTTTCATTTTTTCTTTTTTTTACATTAACAACGCATAACATAATAATACATAAAATAAGTCATAACACTAATGATACCGTCCCAACATCTCCTGGAACTAGCAATCGTATCTTCTGAATCTACGCCTTTCGGGTTCGCTGAGGCTTGATAGTTCAGTTACAAGAAGTCAGGTTGCCTTTGATGCGGGCAGTAGAGGTCACTTCCTTGTCTGGAACATATTAAATTATCGCCATAACTTAATCACCTCCTAATTCGGCACATCCCTCGGGGACGCTTAAACTAGACCCGTCATAAAAAGGGATGAACTCTTGATTCCTTGATGGGTTAACTTTGCCGATACCCTTGCCTCCTTTTCATTGATCTGTTCCTTCATCTTTTCCATGTGCCGGGAGGTTTTAACTTTGAAAATTCTCTCAAACTGTCGTTACATTTCTTGCCAGAAACTTTCCCTTTTGGCTTTTTCTTCATTGGAAATGATCAATATTTCCTCCTCATCCAGTAGGGTAGAATCAGGAGTGTGGTTGCTAACTTTGGGCAACAGGATGTTTGACTGTAGCGGAGGAATTTCCTTAGGGGACTCTCTTGTTTCCTTCGCCCCCTTACATTATGACTAACCCACCTTTTGTTCTGTAAGAATTGGTGCTCATAGCCATCATTTCCCTTTCGTCTTTTTTGGTCATGGGGATATCTATCTTCAGCTCTCCGTTTTCAATGAGATTCTGGATTTTGTGTCACAGGGTCCAACATTCCTCGGTCGCATGTACAGGTGAGTTAGAATGGTAGAGACACCTCTTGTTGATATCATTTTGCCTTCCTTTGGGTTCAGCTGGTGGAGCGAGCTCAGTGATCTTTTTCTGTGCAACCAATAATGCAAACATATTTTCCAACGAGTCCCTAGAGGCGTAAATACCCTTCTTCACCTATTCTCCCCAACTCTCAGTGCCATAGGATTTTGGGGGTTTGTAGGTGTCTGGAATGTTGTTTGATATTCCCTCTTTAAGAATTTGCATTCCTCTAGGCGATTTTTTTGCTGGCGAGATCCTTTTATAATTTTATCATTCTAATTTTCCAGCCCTTTCAGCTCGCTTTGCTCTTCTTCAGTCATGTGGATTATCTTAGAGGGATATAGGCTTACATTCTAGCTAACCTCTTCCTTCTCTAGGTTCCTTAATGATTGAGTGAAAAGCTCTCTTGTAATCTGATGTTGGCGCACTACCATCTTGGCTAATAGAGTTACTTGATGATGTATCATCTCCAATTTTTGTCTTACTGTCACATAATCCTCCGGACTTATCTACCCTATGACATTTGCTCCTCTCATTTGGGGGTATTCCTCCATCCTTCGTATGTACTTACGATTTGGATCCATTTCAAAGCTTGCTGACCCGATCATGTTCACTTTCTTTGTATTGTATTGCCACAGAAGGCTGATGTTGACATCTGGTTGGTCAAGTTGTTTGATCAAAATATCTCCACTTTCGATCAGATTTTGGATTTTATGCTTTAAGGACCAACAGTCTTGTGTATCGTGTCCCTGAGAATATGAGTGGTAAGCACATTTCTCACTTGGATCATAACGATTACTCTTTCGATCTAGAGGTGGAGCCAAATCAGTAATTTTCTTGTGGCCGATTAATAAGGCCAATATGTTCTCGAGGAAATCGTTTAGTGGAGCAAACACACTTTTTCGTTCTTTCAAATTTCCTCTATCTGTCCTGGTTGTGGTTGACTGTGGCCTATTGTTGTTGTGGCAGATCACTTCCCTTTATCCAGGTAGAGGGACTATTGTCAGGTCTCCTAGATTGCCCCTATGAAATAAAAGATACATCTTCATCGCTCTCCTTGTGTATCGTCTGGGAGCGCTCGCATTATTGCCAAACTGTAAATGTTCGGCCACTACTTCCAAGGCCGTGAGGTCTTTGATTTTGCCGAACTTTAGGCCCATTTCTGCCATCTCCTAATGTTTTATCATTTCAAAGAAGGGTTTGCCTGTTCCAGCTAGGACTCTCTCTTAATAAGGCGCTTCTTGGATGTCGATGAAAGTCATCACCATCTCAGCTTCATCCATTGGTGGGTTAGCTTGGGCTTCCATGCGCCTCCACCTCTGTGCGTAATCCTTGAACGATTTATTGCTCAGTTTCTTAACCTTGGTCACTTGGTAGCGATCAAGGGCCATCTGGGATTGGAAGTTGTATTGGTTGAGGAAAGCATGGGCTAAATCTTCCTAACCATGGACCTTGGAGTTATCAATCCGGGCGTACCAAGTTCGGGCTTAACCACTAAGGCTTTTCTAGAATAGCTGCATTCTGAGGTTCTCATCCTCGGCGTATAATCTTAACTCGCATACGTATACCTTCATAAGGGTGTAAGGGTCGCCTGAACCGTTGTATTTCTCAAATTTCGGGACTTGAAATTTATCAGGGTATCTGGCTTTTGGAAAGATACATAAATTAGAATAAGTAACACTTCTGTGGGATCTTGTCCCCTTCATAGATCAGATAGCATCCTCCATTTATTGCATCTTCTTCATGATGTCTCTTGTTTCTCTGTCCTCTCGAAGGTTTACTATTTCCCTTGTCATCTTTTGGACCGGGGCGTCTTTGGCTATACCGACCTCGAGTGGGGACACTAGGATAGATGCCCGAGTATCACTATCATTTCCTAGTGTTCGAACCTCTCCTTAAGCGGTGGATTCGGTCTAATTCTTCAGTTTGGGTTCTTGAGATACTTTACACTGCTCTCTTAACAGGGTGGTCATCTCAACAATCTTTTTCTTAAACTCCTTGAATTCTTCTCGAGATACAAGGATGGGTTCTGATGAACTTCCTTTAGCCATTTTGACTGGTGGTGAACGGGACTTTTTGGCTCGGAATCGAGTTCTAGGACTAATCTGCACAAAATCGATATCTAGTTTAGACTGGATATTACAGGACAGAGATGCATGATATGCTATGCATTAGTTTAATGATTTTTTAATCTTTTCCTGCAACACAACGGGTTAGTCGAATTGATGACAGTATATGAAAGACTTACAAATGACAGTACAAGATGATGGTCATTTATATACACGAAAGAGTAAATAGGACATGAAGAGACACACCACGTGTTTGGTTTATCAGAGGCTGACCTATCTTAGGGTTACTCTCATTGGATTTTTGAAATTGGTTCCTAGATCTTTGCAATTTACTTGATGAAAACATCTATTTTTCAATTGGAGTGGATCTAAGTGGTGCTTTTCCTGAGACTCACAATGGAAACACCCAGAGGAGTCTAGTAATAAACAACCGACGGGATTGCCTCCTAATGGAGGTACCACAAAACATACATTAACGTCCTCACCGTATGCAATATGATGATATTCTGCGAAACACTAATATATTGTGAGGCACTAATATAAAAAATGCTTAAAGCTCGACATAATTATCACACACAAATATCATTCACACAAGATGCACATGCAAAAATGAAAATCAAAAAGATTGAACGCGACTTAAGCCCTCTTTAATCCGCAGCAGAGTCGCCACCAGTCGACGCACAAATTTTTTTTTATAATAAAGTCCGTCCTTCCTAAATTTATGTTTGTTTATTTTTATCCTTTTGTGATTCGCTATGTCTATGGATTTTATTAAAGGGTGAAGCTTTAAGAAAGCGGTACCGACATAAGTGTCGACGACTTTTAAAAGATTAATTTTATTATTTTATGATTGGACTGAATGAAACAGAGCCGCCAGTTGGTATGGTTAAAATGGATGTACCAACTCATCCGAGTTTTAATAGTTTTCGCGATATGGTCCAATATGTGACTCCAAAACATTGGTCTGAAACCCAAGATTCGTGGAATTCGGGGGCTAGGTTAAACGGGGGGAAGGTGTTAGGCACCCCCCGACTCTCGTGAAAACACGGTATCGCATCTTATTAATTTTCTGTGCATAAAGTGTGTATGTATGTGTGTGTGTATGTGTGTGTGTTTTATTTTGGAACCTTTAATCATTTTAATTCTAAGTCTTTATTTAGGGTTATTTGAGAGTAGTGTTGTACCTCTTTTGTGCCTTGGTACGAAGGATTTGATTTGACAAAAAGTTTATTTTTAACAAGATGTATGAATTGAAATGCTGTTTTGGGAAAACAAGGTTTTCAAATCCTTTGCCCGATCAGGAATCGGGGACTTCGATACTTCCTTTTTTTTATCTTTACGTTCATAAGGTCATCTACCCCGAATCTTTTTATTATGATTGAAAACTTTTTGTGGTTTTATTAGAAATCATTTTGATGATATGCATGTAAACGTCAAAAAGGGTTGGATCATCATCGGGCATGAAAGCCATCTCGATGAAACCTAGCACCCACAATTAAAGTTTTCACTATCACGGGATCTTAAATCCGACTTCTCAGGACTAACCCCTCGAGTTCGTCTTTAAGATCCAAATATTCCATATACAATGATATTTACGCTATTTGAACATTACGTCATAAAAACCAGTCCATCGTGGGAATCAAGTCAGGATCCATTCAGAGATCTCAACACCAAAATTCCTAGGCTCACATTATTTATACAGGAATACATATGTACAATGTCCTAGACTTGAGATTAGTTGATTTCATCAGTTGAAATCACCGTTTCAAGCCATTTCGGAACCCTTTAGCCTCTAGATATAGATCTAGGGCTATACGGGGTAACCGGGACCAATTAAAAGTAATAAATGCATACATATACTATGGATCTAAATCGATCTAGCATACGGGTTAAAGCTACATGCTTAATAACCACTCAAAAAGTTAGATTAGGCTTAGATCTAGGTAGATCTAGCTTCCGGACTTGATTTACAACGTAATATGTATAATATAACTGATATAAAGCAATATCTACCAACAATTACACAATATCCTTAGAAAAAAACAAGTTTAACTAGATTTAAACAATATATATCATCAATCTAGTATATTGAGCAAAATTTACAAAGAAAGTAGCCGAAAAGAGCATTTTTTTCACCTTGGGGGACGGGTGAACAAGCGTTTTAACACCCAGGATCAACGTAGAACTCTCTCGGGACTCCAAGTAGATGCTAAACAAGATAAAATAGCTCCAAGTTGGTATATATATGTTCAACCCGAGCCTCTCTCTCTCTCTAAATTTGACTTTCTCTCTCTAAGTTCTCTCTTTTTTTTTCTAAATGAACTAATGTGGGGGATTTAAGCTGTTCGAGCCAGCCTCATATATGTATGAGGCAGCAGCATATATATATATATATATGAGGCTAGATGCATATATGTATGCGGCTGAGCTAGGTAGGTCTCGTAGTCTCAAAGTACGTTCCTTTGGTCCCGGTTCGGAGGAAATTGACCTACGTAGATCGAACTTTCAGAAGGTATGTGCGGGATGCGACTGGATAGCATCAAGTCTGACTAAGTCGGGGTCCGGGAAGATGATGCTGATAGATGAAAAATATCTTCTGGTTCCCGACGGCAGTTAGCTGGTTTATCGTTGATGGCACGCATTTTGAAGTTTGCTGAGTTGGTTTTCGGCAGACACTGTCTCAGCTAGACGATCCTCGTTCTGTTCATGACATGTTTGGACATCATTGGTCCTTTGAATCTTTTGTTGGGTCGTCTTCGGGATGACCTGGCTCTTTTGCCCTACCTAAGGGTTGTCTCTAAAGTAAAATTATGCTTTTGCCCTTCTATAAGGTTAGTATAAAGAAAGAAAAATTTCTAGTGTCTACAGATGCCCCTCTTTATCATGTTTATGAAATGTAATGGAATGAACACGACAAAGATTACTAGGCACGAAGAATGCATGAAAAGGTATATCTGATAATGTAATGTCATGTATGAAACATGTAATAATATGTGATATTATGATGAAGTTCTAAGGATCACGTTGTCGAGGTTAAGCCAATGCCTTCACTGGGTTGTAGCCAACAGATTACTTTATCGGGGCTAAGTCAACCTGTGTTGGGTTGTAGTCAACGGATTACCCCATCGAGGTCATGTCGATGTCTTTAGTAGTTTGTTGCAAACAAATTACACCATCGGGGCTGAGACGACGCCTTCACTGGGTTGTGGCCAATGAATTACATCATTGGGCACCATCGGGGTTTTGTCGATCTACGTTAGGTTGTTGCCAACGGATTAAACCATCTAGGTTTTGCCGATCTGCGTTGGGTTATTGACAACAGATTACACCATCGGGATATTGCAGATCTGCGCTGGGTAGTTGCAAATAGATTACACCATTGGGGTTTTTCTAATTTACGTTGGGTTGTTGCCAACGGATTACACCATGGGGGTTTTGCTGATCTGCGTTGGGTTATTGCCAACGGATTACAACATCAGGGTTTTGTCGATCTGTGTTGGGTTGTTGCAAATGGATTACACCATCGGGGTTTTGCCGATCTGTATTGGGTTGTTGCCAACAGATTACACCATCGGGGTTTTGTGGATCTGCGTTGGATTGTTGCCAACGGATTACACCATCGGGGTTCTACCGATCTACGTTGGGTTGTTGCCAACGGAATACATCATCGGGGTTTTGTCGATCTGTGTTGGGTTGTGACCAATGGATTACATCATCGGGGTTTTGCCGATCTGCATTGGGTTGTTGCCAACGGATTACACCATCAGGGTTTTGCCAATCTATGTTGGGTTGTTGCCAACGGATTACATCATCGATTATAAATAGGGCGAGTTTTTACTTGCGACCCCGCTGGATTCGATACTGGCTTGACTGATGACCCAGGTGCTGCTGACGTCTCTAGAGGATGCAGCCCGTCCTTACACCACTCAGATTTGAACTTCGGTGCAAAGGCCTCGACTTAAGAAGACTTGGCGCAGGTTGACATGTTTGATGATGTAGATTTCATTTGCTAGGCCTTTTGTTAGTTGACGGGCGGCTTTTCCCCATTCCCTATACCTTTTACTTTTATTTGTAGGACAGAGATAATATTTGATGTATACAGTTTTATGTATTTCGCAAGGATGTATATATAATGATTTTCATTTATTGCTTATGTCATGATGGATGCTTTATATGTTATGGATTCGCATTTAAAAATTGTGAATTAGGTTTAACCCCTGTGTGGTCTTTTGATACTGTTTTACAGATGAGGCATTGGTTTTTTTCTCGGGTAATGATCTTCAAGGAAATTTTTCCTTCTTTTGTCGTCGCTAGCTTATGTCATTGTAATTTCTTTCAGAAGTCCTCTTATTTCTTTTGATGAGAAGCTTGGTCTTGCCTTAGTCTCCTTCCCTTTTTATTGAATCACAAAATGCCCCAGCCTTTTCGCATGTTGTTACCAGGGATTAATGTAAGAAACTCACTTTGTTGACCACGTCAAGAGTGAGCAATATCCTGCACATCAGATGAATAACAAAATGCACCAAAAGCTTGACGGCTCAGGCCATCGGGGATAACTTTGATAAAAATTAGTATAATCTTATCAATGAGGCATATGAAGTTAAAATTCATAAAATTGAATGCTCATCGGGTCTGTCACTTAACTCTTAATCGCTATATTTTTATCTTATCGCTAAAGATCTTGAAATTGAGTATGAAAATGAATTTTTCCCATGTAAATTGTGAATTGCTAACCTCAAGGTGATTTTTTTATATCTTTTATCTAAAGGAATTTTTTCATTTAACAAGTTATGAAAACGCAAGAACTTTTAAGCATCTATGGTCATTGTTCATGAGTAAGATTAGATTCAAAAGACTTATCTCCCTTTATCAAAGATACTTCGTCTTCACTCTAGATATCGTTCTTCGCAGAATTAACGTCATATGACATGTGCACTATGATTGACGCATCCCTTAGCAGGGGTTTCCCTTCCATGACTTTAGATGATCTCATTCGGATCTCACAATGTTTTCTTAACCCCAAATTTTATTTTTTCTTTTTCTCCTCGCTTAACTTGTCTCGCTTTCTTAGGCTATTCAGAGTTACCCATTTAACGAGTTTTTGACCAATGACTCCAAAACCAAACGGCTTTACGGCATTAGGTGTAAAGGCACCCCTTCAGGTTTACTTGCTCAAGTAATAAAGGCCACACTTCGAGATAAGTCAGGCGGTCTCATCTATTTGCACTTTGCCTGACCCTATTCCAGATTCATTTTCTTCGGCTTAAATTACCCATATAATGAGTGTTAGGCCGGTGACTCCCAAGCTAGACGGCTTTAGGGCATATGGTGTAAAAACACCTCTCAGGCTTAATTACTCAAGTAACCCAGGCCACGATTCGGATCTACTCAGGTCTTGTCTTGCCTTTTACCTCCTCGCAATGCTAGTTTTCTTAGGCACTAAGTTACCCATATAGCGAGCGTTAGGCCGGTGACTCCTAAACCAGATGGCTTTAGGGCACCAGGTGTAAAGACGCCCGTCAGGCTTAATTACTCGAGTAACCCAGGCCACGATTCGAGACATTAGGTTTGCCATCATATATCTTCTATCTTCGCATTAATTGTCAACGATGTCGCATTAATTGTCAACGAGACAGAGGTGATAGATGGGTAAGAAAAACCATGTGAGGAGCGAGGGAATGTTCTTATCATACACCTAGAATCTGGGATTTTTTTTAAGTATATAGATAGTAATATGAAAAGAGGCTTTGTGACACCCCCAAATCCGGGTTTTCTAACCCCGATTCGGTCGTCACGATACAATACAAATATCCACCTCTAAACAACATACAATAACTAAATGCGGAATATAATAAACATATGTCGTTCATTCAAAAGGTGTTACTAGTCCCAAGATTCGATAACCTTAATACAACATACAAACATACCGTAGAATAATCATTAGGGTTCATATTACATAACAATAATTAAACAAATCATAAAGCAAAGTCTGCTCCTTGCAAACTATTCCTACATCTTTCCTTTACCCTTGTCCTTCCCTGAAGTCTCAGGCTTAACTGCAATAGAAGTCGTGATATAGCAAGAATGAGCAACAAATTTGCTCAGCAAGTTTAAATACAACAATAAAGGATATATCATGATGAATAGAAAATATCTGATAATGAATTCAACAATATGAATATCGGAAGTAAGAATACTGATTTCTTTTAGAATAACTGATAGTCAAGTAGACTTCGAACTATAAAACTCCAATGGAATCAATAGCTGATTGACCCTTTGGTTACTGCCTACATAATAGTACTGGTGGGGATCAGCCTCGCGTACGCCATGTATATGCATAACATTCAACTCTGTTGTTTGTATCTTACATTAGATACCTGGGGTACTCCCCTATATATATAAGGGGTGTTCTTTCAGTCTAAGAATCCTTACCATCAATTGGTTTGGATAGCTTTTATAAATTTTCATACAATTATCTGACCGAACAAGGGTTTAAACTCTATCTGACACAGTTCAAGAATTTTAGAACTTTAAATAATGTACAAGTCCAAGACTGTACCAACTCAAATGCCCCAAGTGCGAATATCAATAAGATCGATGTGGAATAATTGTAAAGTAATTAAACCACCTAATAGCATACTTGTAAAGAAGATTCAAGCTTAAATGAAATAACTTGCAACGCAATAATAACCTGCTCAATACAATATGAGAAGGATAAGAAACTTGCACAATAAAGAATGAGTTTCAGAAGACTCGCAAAAATAAAGAGTGTAAGTCAGAGAACTTGCACAACCAAAGAGTGAAGTTCGGGAACTTGCTTAC
Organism: Panax stipuleanatus; assembly: GCA_020205555.1. Classification (NCBI taxonomy): domain Eukaryota; kingdom Viridiplantae; phylum Streptophyta; class Magnoliopsida; order Apiales; family Araliaceae; genus Panax; species Panax stipuleanatus. The sequence goes on along the minus strand of CM035119.1, from coordinate 10,973,114 downwards.
AATGTTCCTTGAATAAAGTAAATACAAGGATAGGATACTTGCAATACCATAAAGGTAGGGTTCGGATACTTGCCTGATTGCTCAGCTACAAATAAGTTCTAGCTTTAATTAAATAGCGTGGAAATGACCTAACATTAACAAGTCGGTCTTTCAACTATTATTATGTAAACCGGTAAGAGTTTATACTTAAAAAACATCTAATTATCATGCCACATTGTCATAGTATGTAGTTATCTCAAGTAATCACGTATTAGTAGAGTCAGATTCTAGTTTGCAGTTTAAATATCATAGAAGTCAACTAGCATAGTCAGGAAACTAGCAGGCTGTACCAATCCGTGCCAACTTTCTAGCATGCAAACTACTAACATTAACAAATACACATGTTTATTAGATTTTTAACTCAAGTTCGAGACTTAGCATGTTCATTCAATTCCAATTCAAAATTATATGTTTTTATGTCGGTAATTCACATACCTTAAGCTAATCAATTCCATGTTACAAGGGTTAGCTACATAGTCATATTACCACATCACGAGGCTAACAATACTTAGTAGGCATGCTTGTGCATATACTACTCATGTATACATGTTAATCACATAGTTCATACCTTAGAAATTTATTTCTTGAATACGTGTGTATAGGTGATATCCATGTTTCATCACATGATGCTCATGTCAACACGTCTAGAGGCATAATGAATCCTAATATACATGCTTGCGTGATCATAACGTAATTCACATGGTAATCAATGCTAGTAGCTTTCATACTCTAAGTTTTCATTGAAAAGTACACTAAGTCAACTTAGTATATACAAGGCATCTCGACATATAGTTTATATGCATTTGAAACACATATCAACGCCATATAAACATATTCAAATGGTCAGAATCTACAAGATAAAACTCTTGGTCAAGTTCACTTTGAAAAGTCTTAAGATTCTCATCTTTGAAATTGTCTTAACTTTCATTCAAGTATGCTAGTGTGTTCAACACTTTAGACTTAGTTCTCATGTCAAATATAGACCATACGATCATGCTCTAAAAATCAGAATATACATATGTTACGTACATGTCCAAGTTCATATTCAAAATTATTAGTTTCCATTTAAGTCATACGCTTTCTTTTCATAACACATACTATCATGGCCATGACATATATGTAGTACCAGGAAGCTTATAATATGGGTTAATACCAGTTTCCATGTTTGATCAAATGGTACCAACAAGTTATCACATAGTAGGTTGTAGCAGAAAACAGGAAACCACATCTAGGGACTGGCGCAGCTGCGCCGTTGGCCATTACAAAACTGGCGCAGCTGCGCAGGTCTCCGGCCAGTCCAGGAGCTGCTTCCTGCTCGGCAGTTACAAACCCAACTCACAAATCAATTACAAAATTCCTTCATATTCCAGCCATAAAACAGTTCCAACATGGTTACTAATTCAATTAACACTTAACAATCATACTTCAAAATTCAATTAACATCTAAATAGCATAATCAAGGAATTGACATTAAAGAACAAGAATGGGAAATATACCTCTGTTAAATGAACTTGTTGCTATCTCTCACTCTCTCAATTCAATAGAAACTTATAATGTAAGCTTTACTTACCAATAACTCAACAAAAGAAAATGAGATGAGAAGAGTTGATATTTATAGGCAATTCCATATACGGTTTATAGCTTTGCTCACCAAATCAAAACAATGGAAATAGCAAGAACATGGTGGTTAACAAGAAGTTGGTGAATACAATTATGAAACCCACTCCCCCCATACTCATTAGCTCTATATTGCTGAAATTGAGAGAAGGAGTAGAGTAGTATAGCCAGGGAGTTCACGTGAAGAAGAGTTGGGCACTCAATGTGAGGCAAAGTAATAATAATTCCGCAACTTGCATTTCAACATTCTAATGTTATATATGTATATGCCTATAGTATATACTTAAGTTATATAATTAAATGGGTGTTACAATGTTATTTCAATTAGTCATTAATAACACAATGTATCAAATAGGTATATATATATATACCAATATATAATCCATGTACATTTTCTTTAATACCAATTATAATTCAATTGGGTATTATCATTACTGTTATTATTACAATTATAATAACTTATTAAATATATTATCAAATAACAATAGTTTATTACTATATGTCAATAGGGTATATATTAATTTTTATCCACACACATCATGTCACATTATTATGTAACTTACACAATGAAATAAATCTTACTATATAGTCTATATATATAATACATAGCCACATTAATGTGCCATATTGCACTTTATATAATATGAAGGTAACCACCATATATTACAAGGTTTAATATATCGCATACTTATATAAAACAATTAATCGATTAAACATAATCTCATTATATTTATTAATTCTTTTCACGCTTATGTTTTATTATTCTCAACAACCATAAATTCATATTTTATCGATTAATTACCCAAAATATCACTTAATCAATCACGTTTAAACCTCTACACTATATTCAAGTAATTGAATATTTAATTACTATTAATTCTTTTAATATAAAACTTAGGGCTAGTCCACTAATTTAAATAAACCATTAGTGACTCCCTTTAATATAATCCTAGCATTTATTCGCATATGTTCAATTCACATAATCACATAAGGTTTAAATAAGTTCACAAAACTAACACATTAAAATTTAAATCACATATTAAATTAATAATGAAGTTTAAAATTCACGGTCATTACATGTTTAATCTCCATAGCAAGAATCTGGGAGTTTGTGATGAGTATGCCCACAAGAATTACTAGACATTCTCTGTCTTGGAGATACTGCAGAAGTGGTGGCTGCTCAGCTTTTAAGTCTGTCCCAACACCACATTTCACATTTTCGCATATAATATTATCAAATAGTGTGAAAATTGCACTTACTGCTACAGGAATTGCATGCCAATATTGCACTTACTGTATCTTTACATACCAATATGGCACTTACTGCTACAGGAATTGCAACAGTGTGAAAATTGCCTTGCTCAAGTGCTGTGAACTATTTTCTGAATAGTAATTCCTCCTTAAGTTTCTGAATCCCCATTGTAAAATGTGATATGTACTATATTAGCCAAAGTTTTAATTCCCACAAGGTTATACTAATTAATATGAGTATTTTAACATTTGAGTTTGTGTTTTTAATATTATAGTAGATTATGGATTCTCAAAAGAATAAAGTTATTTCATCCCCTCAAAAGAAGAAAGCTGCTTCAGAGGCTCAAAATAATCACACTGGTTCAGTAAATCAAAATTCGAAAGCTGATGCATGCCCAAAAAAGAATCCATCCGAGTCTTCCCATTCTAAGAAAATTCAATCTAATGAAGTAGATAATATTGAGCAAGCTTCTGTACCGCAAAAAGAAAACGAGGTATTAATACAATGCATCGAATAGTGAAGCAAAAAATATATGGCATGGGAAAGGTTTTGGAGTATAATAAAAAAGGGCAACCTCGTGGGAAAACAACAAAGGAAATGCAATCTTACATTGGGGTCTTAGCACGCACAAAGGTCCGAATTGACATTAAAGAATGGAAATTTGTGGAGCTAAATACAAAAAAAGAAGATTTGGGATGCTATAGAGGTATTTATTTTTCTCCATTTTCATATGTATTGATATTTGTGAGTGAAAATGAATTTCAAATTTCAAGCAAAAGAGGTAGAACCCGAAAAGATTTTAATGTGTGATCTGCTTGTACGTAGATGGCGTTTGCAATAGCTGCTCAAAGCAGGAAAATGGTTTTATCATCAGCAGCACGTAAATGGCGAGAGTTCAAGTCTAGACTAACCAATACATATGTTTATCCTTTCGAAGATGAAGAAGAACTCTTATGTACCCCCTTGAAGAATATCCTTTCATTGATCCTGATGCTTGGAGAGCCTTTGTATCCCATAGGTTTACTATAGAGTTTAGGGTACATTTTCCTCTATTTTTATTGCAAATAAATCATTGATTTTCAAAGAACATAACCACCTTTCCCTTCATATTTGGCAAGAATTACATCAAAAATAATAAGAAAGATGTGCACAAAATTAGTACAATCATCGCTTATCACGCAAAAGATATGTTGGATTCGGGGATGAACTGGTTAGTACAAATTTTATAATAGACTTAATTATTTGCGACTTTTAAATGAACTTACTAGATTATTGTTTCTTTATATGAAATAGTTGGAAAAAATGGTGGAAGATGGCATAGATCGAGAAACATTGTGGAGGAAACACCGCGAAAATAAGGATGGGAAATTTATAGATGAGAAGACAGCTGAGAAAGCAAAGGAAATAGTAAGAAAATTTAGATATTATTAGATTGTGGATTAGATTGTTGCATATTAGTTCCTTTAATCTACATACTGTTCAATGCTTTAATTTACATTAAAAAAAATTAGAATCCCTGTCACTTTGTTAAGTTTCCATACTCTTTTAGATGATACTGAAGTATCATTGTTTGAAATTGTGCCTCAGTATGGAGCTTATGTTCTTATAATTTTTGTGTTCCTCGCCTTCAAGATGAATATAATATAAGTTTGATCAACACTTTCTGCAAATGAAATCAGAGTATAGTCTAAAAGCTTGAGTAGTTAACTTGAAAGACTTTTAAAAACGAAAAGAGAAAAAGAAAATAGTATTGAGATTTGAGACCCTATTAGCCAACTATTTGACGCTCCTCTAGAACCCTTTTTGAGCAAAATTATATTCTGGAACCTTAATCTGTGTTATATACTTTCTTAGGAGCCTCATGTTTATACGTCTATATTGTGTTGTAGCTCAACCATGAAGAACTTGCAACTGCTGTTTACAAGTAATGAATCGCATGACCTGCAACCTATGCCAAGTTCATTAAAGGTGTTGTGTGGATATGCAAAAAGTACTCTCCAGTTGAAGAGGGAGACCATAAACTTTGTAATGGAGGAGGAAGTTTTTGGGTTGCCTCGTCTAACCCATATTTTGTATGAAGATATTCTACAATTTGGTGCCATGTCGGAAATATTAGGCACTTGCATAGTGATGTGCATGAGGTATAATTAAATAAATCTTATTTGGTACTGTGAAAGAAAAATGATTTAATAATGCTTAATAATTAGGTACTTATATGATGTGTTGAAAAAGACACAAATGTTAAGGATGATTACTTTTGTGGACCTTGCTCAAGTTGGTGCTAAATGTTGTGGAAGTTTAACTCAAAAAACACGTTACATGGCATCTCAGTTTTCAAGAGCACATCCTGGCATAATTTTTCTGATACCTTATAACTCCGGGTTAGTAATGGATGTATATGTTTTTAGAGTAAAACTAGAGGAGTACTCATTAAATCTGATATTTTGTTAGAAGAATTTATAACTATTTACTTATTATATTTAGTTCGATCTAGAATGGTAAAGTTATTTACCTATTTTATTAAAACTCCTGATTATAAAAAACTTTTGTGTTTGACTATAAAAATGTGTTTGGGGCTGATTTTTGTATAGAGGTCATTGGGTGTTGACCATTGTCAATCTGGACAATAAAATTGTGTACTTCATGGATTTCCTCAAGCAAGGCATGATCGATGAGGAGTGGAAACAAGTTGTGAACACGTATGTTATTCTAAATTATTTTGTTCTTAATGTAGTTCAATTGGAAAGTTTTACAGTAAAATTTCATCTATTAACATACGTCTCTGGTTTTATGTGCATTATTTTATACGTGTCACCTTTTTGCTCATGAAGTGCCATTAAAGCTTACAATGGGCAAAACAGTAAGCGAATACGAAAATCACCACAAAAGTGAATTTGAAACTGTAAACGTATGATATTATTGGGATGTATGGTATTTTGAAATATTGATGCTTACATTTTGGCTTTAAATATTGTGGATTTTTGTTAAATAAACAACGTTTTTTAGAAAAAAAACGTTGTTGATTGTGTCAAATAGACAACACTTTTTAAAACAAAATGTTGTCTAATGTGTACAATAGACAACGTTTTTAGAAAAAACGTTGTCTAATATGTCAAATAGACAATGCTTTTTAGAAAAAAAATATTATCTAATTTGTACAACAGACAACGCTTTTAGAAATAATGTTGTCTAATGTGTCATAAGACAGACGTTGTCTATTTGTATCTAAAAACGTTGACTATTTGACAATTAGATAACACTTTTTTGAAAATGCTTTGTCTAATGTGTGACAAGACAACGTTTTTTAAACGTTATCTATTTGTGTCTAAAAACGTTGTCTATTTGTCAAATAGACAACACTTTTTTGAAAAAACATTGTCTAACGTGGCAAAAGACAACGTGTTTTAAACGTTGTCTATTTGTCTCTAAAATCGTTGTCTATTTGTAAAATAGACAACACTTTTTTGAAAAGCGTTGTCTTATGTGTCAAAAGATAACTTTTTTAAACGTTGTCTATTTGTGTCTAAAAGCGTTGTCTATTTGACAAATAGACAACACTTTTTTGAAAAAGCGTTGTCTAATGTATCAAAAGACAACGTCTTTTAAACGTTTTCTATTTGTGTCTAATAGATGACACTGCTAACCACGACACTTTTGGGGGACCTATTACAACATTTTTTAAACGTTGCCTATTTACTTTTTTCTACTAGTGGTTGTTGCTGTGGCAGATCGCTTTCCCTTTATCCAGGTAGAGGGACTATTGTCGGGTCTCCTAGATTGCCCTTGTGAAATGAAGGATACATCTTCATCACTCTCCTTGTGTATCGTCTTGGGAGCGCTCGCATAGTTGCCAAATTGTATATGTTCGGCGACTGCTTCCAAGGCCGTGAGGTCTTTGATTTTGCCGAACATTAGGCCCATTTCTTCCATCTCCCCATGTTTTATCATTTCAGAGAAGGGTTTTCCTTTTCTCGCTAGGACTCTCTCGTAATAAGGCGCTTCTTGGATGTCAATGAAAGTCATCACCATCTCAGCTTCATCCATTGGAGGGTTAATCTCTGTGTGTAATCCCTGAACGATTCATTGCTCAGTTTCTTAACCTTGGTCACTTGGTAGCGATCAAGGGCCATCTGGGATTGGAAGTTGTACTTGTTGAGGAAAGCATGAGCTAAATCTTCCCAACCATGGACCTAGGAGTTATCAATCCGGGCGTACCAAGTTCGGGCTTCACCGGTAAGACTTTTCTGGAATAGCTACAATCTGAAGTTTCATCCTCGGCGTAGGATCCTAACTCGCCTATGTATACCTTCAGATGGGTGTAAGGGTCTCCTTAACCGTAGTATTTCTCAAATTTTGGGACTTGAAATTTATCAAGGTATCTGGCTTTTGGAAAGATACATAAATCAGAATAAGTAACATTTCCGTGGGATCCTGTCCCCTTCATAGATCGGATAACATCCTCCATCTGTTGCATCTTCTTCATGATGTCTCCTGTTTCTCTGTCCTCTCGAAGGTCTATTATTTCTCTTGTCATCTTTTGGACCGGGGCCTCTTTGGCTATATCGATGTCGAGTGGGGACACTAGGGTAGATGCCCGAGTATCACTATTATTTCCTAGTGTTCGGACTTCTCCCTGAGCGGAGGATTCAGTCTAATTCTTCAGTTTGGGTTCTTGAGATACTTTACACTGCTCTCTTAACAGGGTGGTCATCCAACAATCTGTTTCTTAAACTCCTCGAATTCTTCTCGAGATACCAGGATGGATGAACTTCCTTCAGTCATTTTGACTGGTGGTGAACGGGCCTATTTGGCTCGAAATCGAGTTCTAGGACTAATCTACACAAAACCGATATCTAGTTTAGACTGGATATTGGTGGACAAAGATGCATGATATGCTATGCATCAGTTTAATGGTTTTTTAATCTTTTCAAGCAACATAACGGGTTAGTCGAATTGATGACAGGATATGAAAGGCGTACAAATGACAGTACAAGATGATGGCTATTTATATACGTGAAAGAGTAACTAGGACATGAAGAGACACACCACATGTTTGATTTATCAGAGGCTGACCTATCTTGGGGTTACTCTCACGGGCTTTTTGAAATCGGTTCCCAGATCTTCGCAATTTACTTGATGAAAACATCCATTTTTCAATTGAAGCGGATTTGAGTGGTGCCTTTCCTGAACCTCACAATGGAAACACCCAGAGGAGTCTAGTAATAAACAACCGACAAAATTGCCTCCTAATAAAGGTACCACACAACATACATTCACGTCCCTACCGTATGCAATATGATGACATTGTACGAAGCACTAATATATTGTGAGAGGCACTAATATAAAAATGCTTAAAGATCGAGACAATTATCACACACAAAGATCATTCACACAAGATGCACATGCAAAAATGAAAACCAAAAATATTGAACTTGGCTTAAGCAGTAAATAATAAAACCATTCCATATATGCATCGATGTCATTTAATGGACAAAAGTTTTAATAAATTTTATTTTTGAAACAAAATAAACCCTTTTATTTTTAATAAAAAACAAATCCAAATTAAACTCCTTTAATTTTTAGCAATCTGAAATGATATTTCAGATAAAATAAACATCTTTATTTTAAAATTTTATCAATTAAATAAACCATTTACTTAATTGATGAAAAATAAAATTTTCAAATCTGTAGAGTGGCTCGCCCACGCCCAAAATGAACTAGGTCGCGACCGCGCTGTTCGTCGCAGAATCTGCAGAATTTGATTGTTGTGTAGAAAATTCGATCCAATCTCACATCAATTCATACATGGAATCATAAAATTAATAATTAGCACAAAGTTAGGTCTAATACCACTGTTGGGTTTGTATGTTACGCATACATGTAATCAAATCACACATTAAGGGCAGAAGTGCGATAAATTAGGTTTTAAAATTTTATACAAACTCTCACCAAGATCATGCTTTATTCTAAATTATTAATTAATAGAAAAGGAAGGATAAATCAGAATCATACCCTTGTAGAATCTAGCTTCCACAAGTATGAGTTCAACTCTTTGCTCTTCGTGATCTCCTTGAATCTCCTGGATTGATTCATTCCTTTGATCAACGTTAGTCACCCAAGTGTTTGGCCTCTAGAGGTGATCCACCAAGGGAGAGGAATTGTTCAAGAAAGAGGGTGGTTGGCTTAACCCTAGTTTGTCTATTCTCTGTAGAAAAAGGAAGTACTCTCCAACTCTTAGAATTACCACTTTTGATATCTAATATAAGACTCCTCTTATACAGATATTAGTCAACCCTTCTAATCTAATTAGAAATTATTTTATTTTATTAATTAATTAAACTTTTTTAATTAATTAGGCTTCCCAACATATTAGGATTAATTAATTAAACTCCTTTAATTAATTTGCCTCCTAATCTCATTAGAAATATTTGAGAGTACCAATATTAAATTATTTCTTAAACTCCTTTAGAAATTAATATAATAATAATTGTAATAATATTAATAAGACCCCTCTTATTAATTTAAATTTAATATTTCTAAAATGTTAAATAATAAATATTAAGCTATTTAATTTATTCTATCACCATAGATTAAATTAATTACACTTAACATATTATTACGATTATGTCATTACCTTCTTAAATAATTATTATTCCTTTTATGGTGTGACTATTTAGGTTCTCCATATTAAACCGGTTGTGAATAAATCAATTAGAACAATTTTAATCTTATTTAAATAAATAAATTAAACTAATAATCTATTTAAATAATTAATATTTATTCTACAATAGGGATAAGTCTCTCTAGTGATCAATGACTTTCTAGATAATATAGATTTCAACATTAATCTTAAAAGAACCTGCGAGTTAATAGTTACCGTACAATTCAATCCTTCCACCATACAATGTCCCAATTAAATATAAGACATGGAATTACTGTCAACTCTTACTTTATTTAATTATATTTATTTCGATTAGAAAATGCACAACTCCCAATAATGCAAATTAAAAACTCCTTTCTAATTTCATTCTGCCCAGGACCAAGGACTATCGGGTTGTCATTTAACGAATCACATAGGACACATCTCTTCTTTTACTAGAAGTGGAAGATTCTTTATTGATCATTCATTATCTCTATATGTAACTTATTATACCCAAGCATACCCGTTGATATACCCTAAGGGTCTTAAGAAATAAGTCAAAATATAATTCATTACATACAAGATACTATGATGATCTCAAGTCCAAGGATCACTTGTACTACTATCACATTAGGATCTCTTATTGACAACCAAGTAAAACTATATTAGGTATTTCATAGCGATTCACTTTCAGTGAACTTATTCTCCAATAAGTACCTACATACTTGCATTAGTGTCTCCACACAAATGATCTTGAAATCAATCATCCTCATCCAATGAGCAAGCAATATATGTACCAATCTACCCGGATTTACTAATCTCATTTTTAGTAATCCAACGATTGGGAACTATTTTAGTTTTAAGTTTTCTAAGAATTTATATCTCATTAACATGATCAACATCATGATTATAAATGCATAGATCAAAACTATGGGTTAGTTACATATTATAAAAATAGCATCATACAGATAATTAAATGCCTTTAATAAATAAATACTTTTATTAATAAATAAATAAGATTGTTTACAAAGTATATGCTTTATCATCAGACATGATTGACTTGTATGCATACTACTTTCACTATCTGATTATGAATTATATCCAACTTGTGAATCTTGTCTCATGGGTAAGATGACTAAATCTCTTTTTAGTGGAAAAGGAGAAAGAGTCACATAATTGTTAGCGTTGGTACACACAGATGTTTGTGGACCTTTGACAACGAATGCACGAGGAGGGTATTCTTATTTTATTACTTTCACTGTTGATCATTCAAGGTTTGGATATGTGTATTTAATGAAATACAAATCTGAATCTTTTAAAAGGTTCAAAGAATTCAAAAGTGAAGTAGAAAAACAAATTGGCAAAAGTATTAAAATTCTTAGATCAGATCGAGGTGGTGAATACTTAAGCGGTGAGTTTCTCGATTGTCTCAAAGAAAATACTATAATCTCACAATGGACTCCACCAATAATACCACAAATAAATGGTGTATCTGAAAGAAGAAATCTAATGTGGTTGGACATGGTTCGTTCCATGATGAGTTTTACCGATCTTCTAGTATCATTCTGGGGTTATGCTGTAGCTCCCCTAAATTCGGGTCCCTAGAACCTTGGACTTGGTACGTTACGGTACTCCATCTTCATATATATTCTATAAACTAATGCGTAATATATAAACATAAATTGTTTATTTCACGCGATTCTGTAACATTTTCCAAGGTCTATTAATCTTAACTAAATACATATCTTAAGTAACTTAAAAAGTTCACATATATGATTTACATCAGATAACTAATAGTTATAAATGCATATAATCTACTCTTGGAATTTGTCTTTGCCTATGTCTTTCTTCAAGACTTCGTCTTAATCTAAAATTTGTTATCATGATATAGCAAGGGTGAGCAACTACTTTGCCCAGCATGTTTAAATACAAAAAGGATATATCATGATTGAAAGAAAGAATAAGCTTTCGAATTTTTAACAATATAATCATTGTTAAAGAGCATGAATCAAAATGTCAAAAATTGAATGACTGAATCATTAATATTTAATGTCAACAAGAACCATGAACAACTTTAACTGAACCTTATGGTAATAAAGGTGATCAGCCTTTCATACCTGATGAACATATGCAACATGCACTAAGTGCGAATCAATAATCAATATAGATATGAATAATCAACAATAATTATTCACTAACATGCTTTGAAAAATAACTCAAGTTTGAGTTAAGGAAAACTTGCAATAAATGCGAATATTCAATAATAATCTTAGATGTGAAATAATCAACAATAATTATCCAGTACCATGCTTGAAAAATAATAACTCGAGTTTGAGTTAGGGAACTTGCCTATACCGTCGATTACTACTACGCAATCTAATTTAATCTCTTTCTTGTAAAGACCTATCAGTTATAAGATTGATCTTTCAATTAGCATAACATACTTTATCTCACAATATTATTACTTTATAAGTAAACTATCTAACATTTAACTACGTAGTCAAATATTAGATAATACCCTAACATCATACGTATTCACAACTTCTAAACTTAGCACACATTGAGTCTCTAACAGTACTCAGTACAGTATGCTGAGTGGTTTCTCCAAAACAACTAACAGACTAGTTTCTCGTCTCGTCTACACTTCTTGCCACAGTGAGTTAGATCGGTAGCTAGTTCGTATATACCTTCGCTCACTGAAGGAATCGTTTAGACCAGATACTATACATCAACCATTAAAGAGTACAACTGTACTACTTGTTAATCATATAACTCATGAATTAACACTTAATCTATTATATTATAAGTTCTTTTTTATAATCCATTAAGCCAAATATTTAATCCAGCAACCTAACTTCAAACTGAACTATAATCCAGCAACCTGGATTCAAACAATCCTACAATCCAACAACCTGGATTCAAACCGAACTTATAATCCAGCAACCTGGATTCAAACAATCCTACAATCCAGCAACCTGGATTCATACTGAAATTATAATCCAACAACCTGAATTCAAACAATCCTACAATCCAGCAACCTGGATTCAAATTCAGCAAATCGAATTCACTAATTTAGCAAATCGAATTCACTAATTCAGCAAGCTGAATACAAGCTAACATAATTAATTCAGTAAGCCGAATACACTAATTCAGCAAGCCGAAGTCAAATTGTATTCCCTTTTTAATATATTTAATTTCTAATTCATCATACTATACATTCAATATGGCCTATTGAATCTCCAATCAATAACTTAACGTCTCTTTTAAACTCTCAATTAATATTATTAATTATTTAATATTATTCAAATCATTTACTAATATTATTAATTTAACAAACATACAAGGCCATAAACATAGTATCTCATCACAAATGATGAAAACCCCCGATCAAAAATCTGCATAAACCATATTAGGGTTTCCAAGTCATAAAATCATATTTTTCATATTTTTAACATTACATAAGTAATTTAACTAATTTATTCATAACAAAACCATTTCCATAAAAAAAAATACCAAATCATCTTATTAATTTTTTTATCTTTTGGCCACACATATATACATGTATTCCATACACAAAAATAATGTTTCTAGAATTTTTTAATTTCCTTTAGTATTTTCAAAAGCCCGTTTTTAGTTCGTAACTTAAGAAAATGAGATATATCATGCTAAACTCCAAAAAATTTCAAATCTTGGCAGAATCTTACACGTATCAATATGAACTTCCAGTTTAAATTACATGACCATCGAAGTTATAGAACTCCAGTTATAGCAATTTTTGTCGGAAAAACCTAAATTTTAAAATGACCATAACTTCGCTAATTTAAGTCGGAATAAGCTCATATTTGGACAGGAACTACTTTATATCCTATACTTTCGTGTCACAAAAGGTTTGAATTTATTTCATTAATCAAGTTTCCAAAACTTCTCCTGGAAAGTTTGGGCAGATTGTTCTCTGGCCTTTTCTAGCTTTTACCTACTTTGCTAAAAACTGACCATACGGTAATCTATACGGAATTTTGTAGTGATTCCACTTGGATATGTTAGAAGACTCATATATATAACTCCAGAAATTGACCACACTCAAAATTTCAAAATAGAATGAGAGATATGATCTTTTGAATTTTATGTTTTGTTTTCTCAAAAATCTGATTTTCTAACCTTTGTGTTTTGTAAGAAAACTTCCATGTTCTCTTGATTAATCAAACATTAACCATCATAATATATACTAATACCTCTTATACTAATGGATCTACTATGATCCATGATCTATTTCATCAAACCTTCACCAAACCCAAAGAAAATATAATTTATGCTATGAAAATTAGGATTTTCAAACTTTTTAAAAATCCAGTTTTCATTTCTTGCTTTAGATCCAACGTTTGATCCTCAAAGGGGTTAGATATAAACATAAAACACTTATTACCACACAGATCTAAGGTTTTAAACCTCAAGATCATAATTTTACATTATTAAAAATCTAATCAAACAAAAAGGAAATAAACTATATTAAGTAGGAGTCTTTTATACCTAGATCTTTGTTCTTGCTTCCTTTTTCTTCATGAACCTAGGATGCATCAAAGATCAACCTCTTCCCCCTCTTCCTCTTCTTCTTGTCGAATTTTCTCTCTCTCTCTCTCTCTCTTTCTTGTCTCTCTCTATTTTATTTTTTTATGTTAGAATGAGATGAAAGAGAAAGAGAGTAAAGTTTTGTTTGGGAGAATTGTATGGATATAAAATATGTAAGCATATTATTTCCCAACACTTCACCTTCTATCCTCATTTAATCGTTCTTGCTTTGCTTGTGGACTTGGATAAAATGAGTGGCCAAATGAATTAGTGACACATGTTGTAGTAGGTGAGAGTTTTTGTGAGTAGGTAAGGATTTGGTAAATTAAATGATTACATTCCTCTCCTCTCTTTCCCCTCTCTTGTGTGGGCCACAAATTTTGGGCCTTTCTCCCCCAATTTGGTTCAATTTTATTGCTTCATTTACTAACTCCCATGTCCACTATGTCCCTTAACAAGTGGCTAAAGTTTGGGCTTCACATTTAATTCTTTTTTGCTTTTAAATTAATATACTTGGGCCATGAAAAAGATTAGGTCCAATACTTTTAATTCTATCCTATCATAATCATTTAATTAGTGTTTCTATTCACTCAACTGTAATTTAAATCCTTACCCATGTACATTTAATTTCTTAACCCAATTAGACTTGCTTTAATTAGGTTATAAAATTAATTAATTGGGATGTATAAAATAAATCTCTTAGGGTTAATATATATTTTAAATACTAACATCATTCCCTATTATAACCCTTAGGGTATTTAATTTTCATACCTAATATATATATATATATATATATATATATATATTAGGTTATATTAATTTTCTTTATTTGTTTATTATATAATAAACAAGTATAAATAATCACATAATATTGATATTCATTTACTCACATATTCATACAAAATAATCTAATAGGTTGAGACATATTCCACAAATCTCTTAGATTAGGTCACTAGTATATAGTTAAAATACTAGGACAATTAAATAAAGATAGCCCTTTAGGTTATTTAGTTCCAATA
This sequence comes from Panax stipuleanatus, assembly GCA_020205555.1. Classification (NCBI taxonomy): domain Eukaryota; kingdom Viridiplantae; phylum Streptophyta; class Magnoliopsida; order Apiales; family Araliaceae; genus Panax; species Panax stipuleanatus. The sequence continues at coordinate 10,957,981 of CM035119.1, read as the reverse complement.
GCTAATTTATAACATTAGGCTACAAATCTTTCTTTAAGTCTCTTTATACCAAGAATAAATATATATACATATTTGCAATACATGTATTTACTTAATCTCATACATGTCCCATATAAGTCATAATGTATTTCTATATAACACATTACTATGTATATATATATATATCTATACATATACTCATCTCCTTTCAACCTCATAACATCTCTTCATATGAAATTTTATTTCCTTAATAAAATTTTCACATGTATCATTATAAAATTTATTACACAATTTAGTTCACATAAAATTTATAGGTATCGTAGTATATACCTTATCCTTAACATTCCTTCAAGTACATATAAATTCATTTCTATGGTTTTGAAATTTTGTAACCTATATTTTCTCTATTCTCTTTCGAATAGTAAACCATATTGGTTCTTCTTAAAAATTTTAAATCATTCCTCTATTTCCACTCTAGGTTTCGGAGTTTAACCTCTAATTTAATCATTGAAAATGTTATATATTTTCTAGTTATCACATTCTTCTCCCTTTATAAGGATTCCGTCCCCGAAATCACTATTACACCAAAAGTACATATAACTTTTTATTAATACCTTCACTAAATATATAATCTTACATATTTACATATTTGGCAAGTGTAGAATTGCCACTAGTTTTTCCACCGATCTTTTTCCTTGGACAATCCTTTGCCTGATGATCCACTGCTCCACAAGTAAAACATACGTCTTTCTTTGGGTTGGGGAAATTAAGAGAGATATGTCCCTCTTTCCCACAATTATAACACATCTTTGCTTTACTTTTCTTCGGGTCTCCTCTCCCTTTATTAGCATGGCTATTCCATTTCCGTTTACGGCTTCCTTCAACTTGATTCTTCTTGATCTTTCCTTCGCAATAAAGTTGATCTAACTATTTACTTCATCCCTCAACAATCATAGCCTTTTCTAAGATTGTCCCAAACGATTCGACCTACAATACCGATAATTTATCATATACTGAAGGTTTTAAACCTTGTTCAAACCTACACGCCTTTCTTTCTTCAGTGTCCACTTGATGTGCGGCAAACCTTGCCAATTCATTAAATTTGGTAGCATATTGGGAAACTGACATGTCCCCCTACTTTAGCTCGAGAAATTTTATCTCCATCTGATTTTGCATTCCCTTGGGAAAGTAATTCTCGAAGAATAACTTCTTGAACCGTTCCTAATTTACTATTTCCCCGCCAGCTCTGTTCTGATTAACTTCCCACCAAAAACTAGCTTCACCTTTCATCATATAGGTAGCAAAATCCGTCTTTTGCGCCTCTCCCACTTTGGCTACTGCAAAACTCCTTTTCAATCTCCTTAATCTAAGCTTGAGCTTCTATAGGCTTAGTGGTCCCCTTAAACTCAGGTGGTCCAATATTTTTAAAATCCTTAAAGCTTGATACTGGCAAAGTTGGATGATTATTTATCCTGACGGGGTTTCTATTTATATCTCTTACTATTCCATCCATAAACTATTGCATAACATCTACTTGCTCTCTATTCTCGTTCTCTGCCTCGGATTGATTAAGCTGATTTCTCCTTGGCGGCATTATTCTGTATAATAAAAATATATTATTTCCTTATCCTTCATTTTAAAGCATTCAGTATTCAGTAAGTGCTAAAATTTAATTATAGTATATATTAATACACATATTTATATTCATCTCCATGTTCACCTATCTTTTCATTTTATAACTTTCTACTATTACCTACACACTCCTCTTATTACTCTAAAAAGTACTATAATCTTCGGACTAACTCTTTTGAGTTTGCATCTTTAAGATGAACCTCCTTATATCCATACTAGAGTATTCCCTATCAATCACCTAACCAGGAAATCCCTTATCTACTTTCCTAAATGACTATACGCATTTAGGTGAACAAATTTGTGTTTATTTTAATAACAACTTATATTAACTTGACACTAACTTGTGTCAGATTTGATACCAATTTGCATAAACTTGACACCAACTTTGGTCAATTTGATACCAACTTGTATCATGTAATGTTGACGCCAACTTGTGTCGGATACCATCTTGTATCCATCTGATACCAACTTAACATAAGATTCCGCACCAAAATAATTTGGTTTAATACTTAAATTTCATAAATATTTGTCTAGATGAATTAAATATCTTAAACGTATACCAATAATTCGAATATCAATCTAAAAATGTATCTAACCAAATTCAATTGACAATAAATTATCTTTAAAATTTTGAAAATTATTTTATGACGTCATGATACCGCACTGTATTTACAGGTCGTTTGAGGATTATGTCATTTTGTGACTTTGCCATATTACATCATACTATAGTGGGCTGACGATCCTTAGATCACATCCGACACTAGGCAATACTGCATTGATGACTCCATCATTTTTATCATCTTTGCACCAGGTTCCATGAGGCATTGATGATATATTAAATACATTTTCATATTTCAAGTCATTTTTGTCTAGCCGAAACAATTAGCGTAGACTCTTCTTTAAAAAGTTCAAAACCATTGAAAAATCATTTTTGGTGTTATCATGCCGTAACAGGTAACGATATGTTAGTGGTTCGAAGCCCACTTCTACACACTTGTAACCATGTGTTGCTGATAACAAAAATTCATTTAAATTTTTAAAGGCATATCATTGTGAATTTATCTTGATTTTAAAATTTTCAAAGTCTAGTATAGCTAGAAGATTTGGAATACCTATGCTTCCTCCATCAATTCAAATTTTCTCCAATGTTTCATTGCTTAATAATTCTATCTATTTCTATCATACTTAAAACTTACTACACTAAAAATCCTCAATTCTTCATCCACAACTTTTCTATACCCCAATATAGTTCATCAAACATACCACACGTTATGAGTTCAGGAACTTACCACAATAATATGAGTTTAGGAAATTATCCTAGCAATACATAGTTCAAGAACCAATCAGGAACTGTCCATATGCTTAGGGGTTCAAAAACATACCATAAAATTATGAGTCACAAACTTACCATAAGTATGAGTTTTAAGAACTCGCACCTAATCTTATATTCTCTACCTATCCGTTATACACATGAGAACAGAATCACTTCTCAACATACATATAGCGAATAGCGTGACACCAATATTTCAATAATTATTAATGTGATAAACTAAGTAGTCATTAGACGAAGCACAAAACCCCCGCCCATATAAAGGTTTGTACAACTCAGCTATCACATGAGTCCTCAATTAAAATTCCACCTAATCCTAGCTTCTTTTTTGCTCAATATGAATTTCATTTTAACCGTATCTCATCATCTACAACTCTTTCCTGAGTTTACATAGTATAATTTCATAGTACAACTGTCGTACAACAATTCTGCTATAAAGTTTTCAATCAATCGATTGATCCTCTGTCCTTTTATGACCTCATCAGATCACGTTGGGACTTTTTCTTATAATCGTGTTATATTACAATTCTTTCTTATCTTAGGATCGTTTTATTTTACGATCTTCTTATATTTCTCTTTAATCATATTATATTATAATTTTACACTTTTCATCTTATAGACTATGTCTATTTATTATCATTTTTCATCTTTATTATTGGATTCAGGTAACTCCGAAGTCTTATCTTATAATTCTTCAAGATTCTTCTTTGAATCTTATTTATCTTCACCTTTACTTAATAATGACCTTCCCAAATTCATCTCTTAGCACTTAAACTCTATTTCAGTTTGTTCCTTATCCTCATCTCTGTGGTTATAGCCTAAGGTAACCCTACCTAAGGTTTATAACCTACAGCTCTGATACCAACCTGTAGCGCCCCCAAATCTGGGTCCCTAGAATCTTGGACTTGGTACCTTACGGTACTTCATCTTCATACATATTCTATAAACTAATGCGGAATATATAAACATAAATTGTTTATTTCACGTGATTCTATAACATTTCTCATGGTCTATTAATCTTAACTGAATACATACCTTAAGTAACTTAAAAAGTTCACATATATGATTTACATCAGATAACTAATAGTTATAAATGCATATAATCTACTCTTGGAATTTGTCTTTGCCTCTATCTTTCTTCGAGCCTTCGTCTTAATCTGAAATTTGTTATCATGATATAGAAAGGTTGAGCAACTACTTTGCCCAGCAAGTTTAAATACAAAAAGGATATATTATGATTGAAATAAAGAATAAGCTTTAAAATTTTTAACAATATAATCATAGTGAAAGAGCATGAATCAAAATGTCAATAATTAAATGATTGAATCAATAATGTTTAATGTCAATAAGAACCATGAACAACTTTAACTAAACCTTATGGTAATGAAGGTGATCAGCCTTTTATACTTGATGAACATATGCAACATGCAGTAAGTGCGAATCAATAATCAGTATAGATGTGAATAATCGACAATAATTATTCACTAACGTGCTTTGAAAATATAACTCAAGTTTGAGTTAAGGAAAACTTGTTATAAATGCGAATATTCAATAATAATCTTAGATGTGGAATAATCAACAATAATTATCCACTACCATGCTTGAAAAATAATTACTTGAGTTTGAGTTAGGGAACTTGCAAGTACCGTCGGTTACTGCTACGCAATCTAATTTAATCTCTTTATTGTAAAGATCTATCAGTTATAAGATTGATCTTTCAATTAGCATAACATACTTTATCTCACAATATTATTTCTTTACAAGTAAACTATCTAACATTTAACCACGTAATCAAATATTAGATAATACCTTAACATCATACGTATTCACAATTTATAAACCTAGCACATATCGAGTCTCTAACAGTACTAAGTACAGTATGCTGAGTGGTTTCCCACAACAACCAACAAACTAGTTTCTCGTCTTGTCTACACTGCTTGTGACGGTGAGTTAGATCGGTAGTTAGTTCATGTATACCTTCGCTCACTGAAGGAATCGTTTAGCCTAGATACTATACATCAACTATTAAAGAGTACGACTGTACTACTTCTTTATCATATAACTCGTGAATTAACACTTAATCTTTCATATTATAAGTTCTTCTTTATAATCCATTAAGCCAAATATCTAATCCAGTAACCAAAATTCAAACTGAACTATAATCCAGCAACCTGGATTCAAACAATCCTACAATCCAGCAACCTGGATTCAAACTGAACTTATAATCCAGCAACCTGGATTCAAACAATCCTACAATCCAGCAACCTGGATTGAAATAATCCTATAATCCAGCAACCTAGATTCAAATTTATCAAACCGGATTCACTAATTTAGCAAGCTGAATACAAGCTAACATAATTAATTCAGCAAGCCGAATTCAAATTGTATTCCCTTTTTAATATATTTAATTTCAAATTCATCGTACTATACATTCAATATGGTCTATTGACTGTCCAATCAATAACTTAATTTCTCTTTTAAACACTCAATTAATATTATTAATTATTTAATATTATTCAAATCATTTACTAATATTATTAATTTAACAACCATACAAGGCCATAAACATAATATCTCATCACAAATGACCAAAACCTCCCTCAAAAATTTACATAAACCATATTTAGGGTCTCCAAGTCATAAAATTCTATTTTCCATATTTTTAACATTACATAAGAAATTTAATTCATTACTAAATCATTTCCATGAAAAATACCAAATTATCTTATTATTTTTTTATCTTTTGGCCACACATACATACATATATTCCATACAAAAAAATAAGTTTTATGGAAATTTTCAATTTCCTTTAGTATTTTTCAAAAGTCAGTTTTTAGTTCGTAACATAAGAAACTTAGCTATATAATGCTCAACTCCAAAAAATTCCAAATCTTGGAAAATCTTACACGTATCAACATGAACTTTCAGTTTATATTTTTTAACCATCGGAGTTATAGAAATCCAGTTATAGCGGTTTTCGTCGAAAAAAACGAAATATTGAAATGACTATAACTTGGTCAATTTAAGTCGGAATAAGCTAATATTTGGACCTAAGCTACTTTATATCCTATATTTTCATTTCGCATAAGGTTTGAATTTATTTCATTATTTAAGTTGCCGAAACTGCCTTTGGAAATTTTGGACAGATTGCTTTTTGGCCTTTCCTAGTTTTTTCCTACTTTGCTAAAAAATGTCCATACGAAAATCTACAATGAATTTTTCAATGATTTCATTTGGATATGTTAGAAGACTCATAGATTTAACTCCAAAAATTAACCACACTTAAAAATTCGAAATAGAATGAGAGATATGATAGTTTGAATTTAATGTTTTATTTTCTTAAAAATCTGATTTTCTAACCTTTGTGTTTTGTAAGAAAACTTCCATGATCTCTATATTAATCAAACATTAACTATCATAAACCTTCATAATACATACTAATACCTCTTATACTCATGGATTTACCATTATCTATGATCTATTTCATTAAACCTTCACCAAACCCAAGCAAAACATAATCTATTTCCATTTCTTGCTTTAGGTCCAACTTTTGGTCCTCAAAAAAGTTAGATCTAAGCATGCAAAACTTATTAACACATAGATCTAAGATTTTAAACCTCAAGATCATAACTTTACATCATCAAAAATTAAATCAAACAAAAAGAAAATAAACTATATTAAGTAGGAATCTTTTATACCTAGATCTTTGTTCTTGCTTCCTTCTTCGTCATGAACCTAAGATGCATCAAAGATCAACCTCTTCCCCTCTTCCTCATCTTCTTGCCAAAATTTCTCTCTCTCTTTTCTCTCTCTATTTTGTTTTGTTATGTTAGAATAAGATGAAAGAGAAAGAGAGTAAAGTTTTGTTTGGGAGAATTGTATGGATATAAAATATGTATGCATATTATTGTCCAACACTTCACCTTCTATCCTCATTTAATCATTCTTGCTTTGCTTGTGGACTTGGATAAAATGAGTGGCCAAATGAATTAGTGACACACGTTGTAGTAGGTGAGAGTTGTTGAGAGTAGGTAAGGATTTGGTAAATTAAATGATTACATTCCTCCCCTCTCTTTTTCCTCTCTTGTGTGTGTCGAAAATTTTGGTCGTTTCTCCCCCAATTTGGTTAAATTTTATTGCTTTATTTACTTACTCCCATGTCCACCAAGTCCCTTAACAAGTGGCTAAAGTTTGGGCTTCACATTTAATTCTTTTGGGCTTTTAAATTAATATATTTGGGCCATGAAAGTAGATTAGGTCCAATACTTTTAATTTTATCCTACCCTAATCATTTAATTAGGGTTTCTATTCACTCAATTGTAATTTAAATCCTTACTCATGTACATTTAATTTTTTAACCCAATTAGACTTGCTTTAATTAGGTTATAAAATTAATTAATTGAGATGTATAAAATAAATCTCTTAAGGTTAGTATATATTTTAAATACTAACATTTTTCCCTATTATAACCCTTAGGGTATTTAATTTTCATACCTAATATATATTAGGTTACGTTAATTTTTATTTATTTATTTATTATATAATAAACAAATATAAATAATCACATAATATTCATATTCATTTACTCACATATTCATACAAAATAATCTAATAGGTTGAGACTTATTCCACAAATCTCTTAGATTAGGTCACTAGTATATAGTTAAAATATTAGGACAATTAAATAAAGATAACCCTTTAGGTTATTTAGTTCCAATACCTAATTTATAACATTATGCTACAAATCTTTCTTTAATTCTCTTTATACCAAGAATAAATATATATACATATTTATAATATATATATTTACTTAATCTCACACATGTCCCATATAAGTCATAATGTATTTTTGTATAACACATTACTGTGTATATATATATATATATATATATACATATACTAATCTCCTTTCAACCTCATAACATCTCTTCATATGAAATTTTATTTCCTTAATAAAATTTCAACATATATCATTATAAAATTTCTTACACCATTTAGTTCACATCAAATTTATAGGTATCGTAGTACCTTATCCTTGACATTCCTTCAAGTACATATAAATTCATTTCTAGGATTTTGAAATTTTGTAACCTATATTTTCTCAATTCTCTTTCAAATACTAAACCATATAGGTTCTTCTTAAAAATTTTAAATCATTCCTCTATTTCCACTCTAGGTTTCAGACTTTACAGTCTAATTTAATCATTGAAAATGTTATACATTTTCGTGTTGTCACATATGCCTTAGAAGCGGCTGCATATCTACTAAACAAGGTCCCCTCGAAATCCATCCCCAAGATTTCATATGAGATGTGGACAGGGAGAAAACCTAGTCTTAAGCATATTATTATTTGGGGATGTCCAACTTATGTGAAAAGGTTTCAAAATGATAAGCTTGGGATAAGATCTGATAAGTGCATGTTTGTGGGACATCCTAAAGAAATTTTGGGATACCATTTCTACAATCTTACTGAGCAAAAGGTGTTTGTTGCGAAACACGCTACCTTCTTGGAAAATGAGTTTATCCTTGAAGGGGCTAATGGGAGGAAAATAGATCTTGAAGAAATTCAAGAACCACAAACCACTACAGATCAATTGGATGAATCTGTCCAAGTAGAGACACCTTCTGTACAACACCCTATTTGTAAATTTGGAAGAGTACCAAAGATACCTGATAGGTATGGATTCGTCACAGAGGATGACGATGAGGTACGCATCATGAATGATGATGATCCATTAAATTAAGAACATGCTATGAGTAATAAAGACTCAAGGAAATGGCTTGAAGCCATGAAATTTGAGATGGACTCCATGGATGAGAACTAAGTATGGACTTTTGTTTCACCACCTGAAGGCATTAAGCCTATTGGGTGTAAATGGGTCTTTAAAAGAAAGACTGGAGCGGACAACAAGGTAGAGACCTATAAGGCTCGACCGGTTGCAAAAGGTTTCAAACAAAGACAAGGAGTTGACTATAATGAAACCTTTTCACCATCAGCTATGCTCAAGTCCATTCGGATTTAACTTGCAATTACAGCTTATTATGACTATGAGATTTGATAGATGGACGTGAAAACGGCTTTCCTCAATGGGAAACTTGAGGAGGATGTGTATATGACATAACCAAAGGGATTTGTTTCAAAGGTTGGAACAAATCAAGTCTGTAAGCTGCAACAATCCATTTATGGATTGAAGCAATCTTCTCGTAGATGGAACATCCGTTTTGATGAGACAATCAAAGAGTTTGATTTTATCAAAAACGAGGATGAACCATGTGTGTACAAGAAGGTTAGTGGGAGCGCTGTTTCATTCCTTGTATTATATGTTGATAATATATTACTGATAGGGAATGGCCTTCCTATGCTACAACCGATTAAAATCTGGTTATCTAAACACTTCTCCACTAAGGACTTGGGAGAAGCAGCCTATAATTTGGTGATAAAGATCTATAGAGATAGATCTAAAATAATGCTTGGCTTATCCCAAGGAATGTACATTGACTCGATGCTAAAGAGGCTTAGCATGGAAGATTTCAAAAGAGGACTCATGCTGATGAGCCATCGAGTACATCTCCCCAAGAAACAGGCCCCAAAGACACCTGAGGAGAGAGACCGTGTGAGTAAGATTCCTTATGCTTCAGCGATAGGATCTATTATGTACGGTATGTTATGTACTAGATCGGATGTCGCTCATGCACTTAGTGTAACGAGAAGATTTCAGTCGAATCCAGGAGAAGAGCACTGGAAGGCAATGAAAAATATCCTAAAGTACATACGAAGAACTAAGGATGTATTTCTTGTCTATAGCGGGTCTGAATTAAAACTCGAGGGCTTCACAGACTCAAGTTTTCAATTGGACCAAGATGACAGTAAATCCATTTTGGGGTATGTGTTTACCTTAAACGGTGGCGCAGTGAGTTAGAAGAGTTCCAAGCAGCAAACAGTTGCTGATTCAATGATAAAGACAGACTACATAGCGGCAATCGAAGCTGCAAAGGAGGCTGTTTGGATGAAGAAGTTCATAACCAAACTTGGTGTGATTCTTAGCATTGGAGGAGCAAACCCCTTGTACTGTGGAAACATCGGAGCTATTGCACAGGCTAAGGAACCCAAGTCTCATCAGAAATCCAAACACGTGTTGCGGCGATTTCACTTGATTAAGGAGATCATTGAAAGAGGAGACGTCACCTTAGAACATGTATACTCTCAAGACAACATTGCAGATCCATTTACTAAAGCTTTAACAGAACAACAGTTTGATAGTCACTTAGAGAAGATGGGTATGAGATACCATGGCGATTGGCTTTAGTGCAAGTGGGAGATTGAAAGTAGTATGCATACAAGCCAATCATGTATAATGATAAAGCATATACTTTGTAAACAATCTTATTTATTTATTAATATAAGTATTCATATATTAAAGGCATTTAATTATCTACATGATGCTGTTTTTATAATATATAAATAACCCATAGTTTTAAGCAATGCTTTTAGAATCATAATGTTGATCATGCTAATGAGATTTTAATTTTTAGAAAGCTTCAAACTAAAATAGTTCCTAATCGTTGGATTACTAAAAAGGGGATTAGTAAATCCGGATAGATTGGTACTTATGTTGCTTGTTCATTGGATGAGGATGATTGATCTCATGATCATTTGTGTGGAGACACTAAAGCAAGTATGTAGGTGCTTATTGGAGAATAAGTACACTGAACGTGACTCGCTAAGGAATACCTAACGGAGTTTTACTTGCCTGTCAGTAGGAATTCCTAATGTGATAGTAGTATAATTGATCCTTAAACTTGAGACCATCATAGTATCATGTGTGTAATGAATTATACTTTGACTTATTCCTTCAGACCCTTAGGGTATATCAAATGGTATGCTTGGGTGTAATAAATTATATATAGAGATAATGAATGATCAATAAAGAATTTACCACTTCTAGTAAAAGAAGATATATGTCCTATGTGATTCGTTAAATGACAACCTAAGAGTCATTGGCCAAAGAAGAATGAAATTAAAAAAGAGATTCTAATTTGCATTATTTGGAGTTGTGCGTTTTCTGATCGAAATACATATAATTAAATAAAATAAGACTTGACAGTAATTCCATGTCTTATATTTAATTGGGACATTGTATGGTGGAAGAATTGAATTATACGGTAACTATTTACTAACATGTTCTTTTATGATTAATGTTAAAATCTATATTATCTAGAAAGTCATTGATCGTTAGGGAGGCTTATCTCTATTGTAGAATAAATATTATTTATTTAAATAGATTATTAGTTTAATTTATTTATTTAAATAAGATTAGAATTGTTCTAATTCATTTATTTACAACCGGTTTAATATGGAGAACCTAAAGGGTCACATCATAAAAGGAAGAATAATTATTTAAGAAGGTAATGGCATAATCTTAATAATATGTTAAGTGTAATTAATTTAATCTATGGTGATAGAATAAATTAAATAGCTTAATATTTATTATTTATTATTTTAGAATTATTAAATATAAATTAGTAAGAGGAGTCTTATTAATATTATTACAATTATTATTATTTTAATTTCTAAAGGAGTTTAAAAAATAATTTAATATTGGTAGTCTCATTTATTCTTAATAAGATTAGGAGGCAAATTAATTAAAGGAGTTTAATTAATTATTCCCAATGTGTTTGGAAGCCTAATTAATTAAAGGAGTTTATTAAATTAAATAAAACCCAATTTCTAATTGGACTAGAAAGGTTGACCAATATATATACATATATAAGAGGAGTCTTATGTTAGATATCAGTTAATGCAATTCCAATTGCTAGAGAGTACTCCTTTTTTATAGAGAATATAAAACTAGGGTTTAGCCAACCACCCTCCTTCTTGAATAATTCATCTGCCTTGGTGGATCACCTCTAGAGGCCAAACACTTGGGTGGCTAACGTTGATCAAAGGAAGGAATCAATCTCGAAGATTCAAGGAGATTACGAAGAACAAAGAGTTGAACTCGTACCTATAGAAGCTTAGTTCTACAAGGATATGAATCTAATCTCCTTCTATTTCATTTTAATTAATAATTGTGCATAAAGGATGATCCGGATAATTGGTTTGTATAAAATTTTTAAACTCTGATATACCATGCTTTCGCTATTTTGTGCAATTTGATTGCGCCACGATTTCTTACAAACCTAACATATCACTTAAGGAATTTCTATTGATAGATAAGTAAAACTCCATTAGGTATTCCTTAGCTAGCCATATTTAGTGTACTTATTCTCCAATAAGCACCTACATACTTACTTTAGTGTCTCCACACAAATTATTATGAGATCGACCATCCTCATCCAATGAGCAAGCAACGTTTGTACAAATCTATCCGAATTAACTAATCTCCTTTTTAGTAATTCAACGATTAAGAACTATTTTAGTTTTAAGTTATCTAAGAATTTAGATATCATTAACATGGTTTATCGCATATTATAAAATAACATTATGTAGATAAATTTAATGCCTTTAATTAAATAATACTTTTATTAATAAATATATAAGATTGTTACAAAGTATATGGTTTATCATCAATCATGATTGGCTTTTATGCATACTACTTTCAATCTCCCACTTGCACTAAAGCTAATCGCCATGATATCTCATACCCAGCTTCTCTAAGTGTTGATCAAACTGTTGTTGTGTTAAAGGTTTAGTAAATGGATCTGCAATGTTGTCTTGAGAGTCAACACGCTTCAGGGTGACGTCTCCTCTTTCAATGATCTCTCTAATAAAATGAAACCATCGTAACACGTGTTTAGATTTTTGATGAGACCTGGGTTCCTTAGCCTATACAATAGCTCCAGTGTTGTCACATAATAAAGGTACTGGTCCTCTAATGCTAGGAACCACACCAAGTTCGGTTATGAACTTCTTCATCCAAACAGCTTCCTTCGCAACTTCACTTACAGCTATGTACTCTGCCTCTAATACTGAATCAACAACCGTTTGCTGCTTGGAACTCTTCCAACTCATTGCGCCACCGTTTAAGGTAAATACATACCTCGAAATAGATTTACTGTTATCTTGGTCCGTTTAAAAACTTGAGTCTGTGTAGCCCTCTAGTTTCAATTCAGACCCACCGTACACTAAAAAAAATAGGGTCATTGCCGACGAGCATTGTCGCCGCCAATAACTACACTGCCGTCTGCAATGAGGTCATTAGCGACAGCACTGGCCTTCGCCACTCCCGTCGCCCCACAAGTCTTCGCCCGTGTCTCCTGTCAATCGTCGTCGGCAACATTGTTATTGGCAATGGGGCCATTGGCGACGGCATACCGTCAGCCAAGACTCATTGGCGAAAGAAGTGGCGACGGACCGTCCGTCGCCAATGTCCTTAAGAAATTATTTATCTGAATGTCATTTGCGACGGCCAAACCGTCGCCAATGACTAATTGTCTGTCGGTAATGCCTTATTATAGTATTATTTAAAGAATCAATTGCCTGTCGCCAAAACTATCGTTGTAGGTCATTAGCGACGGGGTTGCCGTTGCCAATGACCCCCGTCGGCAATGCCAATTTTTTTTTAATTTTTTTTTTGAAATTTCAAAATTCCCCTGTTCATTTACATATATATACTTATTTGTACATGTTATAAACTAATGAAAAACCATCAAATAACAATTAAATATCGTACGATATTATCATAACAATCAAATATCTTTTGCTATCAAGTACCATCCAATATGTAGACAACGTATATTATCATGTAAATAATATACGTACAATGTAGATACAAAATATAAGCATCATAAAACTTTAATCAGTGAAGTTAGATATATAAACCATCAACCTAACTAGATACAAAACTCTGTTCTGTAAAACTCAAAAACTGTATAAATATATACATGAAAGTTAAAATAAAAATATAAACTAACTACAACCCTAAATCAGGAGTGTCAGTACCATCATCGCCAGTCCCATCGACAGTCCTACCCTGTAAATTCTGCTCGCCATCAACACGGTGGTCATCACCATCACCTCCACGATCATCGCTTGTGCCGCTGCCTCCACCTCCACAAGTCTCGTTAACAAGATCCTACAAAATTAAAATATTAATAACAAAGTCGAAAAAAGAACATATTTAAATTATTTTAGTTTGTGTTCTCCAAGTTTTAACAAAGTAGGCAAACAGGCTGATAACTCGGCCTCCGTATATTAGAATCGAGTCCCGTAAGTTGTAACACGTGCCTAATATCTTTGCGGTGCTATGTCTGTGTTTGTGTGTCGATTAGATGCCCGAGACTGGTTTTGGTCTCTTTTTCGACTATTATTCTAAGTTTTTATAAGTTAGGCAAACGAGCTGATAACTCGGCCTCCGTATATCGAAATTGAGTCCCATAAGTTATAACGCGTTCCAATATCTATGCGGTTCTATGTCTTTGTTTACGTGTCGTTTCGATGCCCGAGACGGGTTTTGGTCTCTAGATCCACCCAAACGTGAATAGAACAGAAAAGAACATCCAAGTAGGTGATAATTCTACACATTCCTATGCGAATTAACCATAATAAGGAATTAAAGCATAAGTTGTCAATTAGGTCACACATGGCATATAAGTATATTCCTATCTTACAAAAAAATTATACAATCCATTGGTACAGATAAATCATAATCACATGCCAAAATATCAAGGTATACATCTACAATCTATTTTCCAATTTCTTATAGATTAAACAACCATCACTAATTCCTTAGTAAGAATCATTAAGCATAAATATGTTGAACCAAACCATATGGTGCCAACCAAAGAGATAAGATAATTAATCCAAATAAATAAAGGGTTCCATTATAATCTTAGAGCTAATAATTAGTTCATATCTCTTAAACTAAACATAAGTTGCAATAAATACAACATTTATAGATTACAAAATCAAAAGAAATCAATATGAGAAGAATATACGCTGTCGAAGCTTTCTTCAATCTCCAAGTAATCCCATCAATTCAGGCTTGATAAGCAGGTTTTATACCTACTTATTGGATATCAACTTACCATAACTGAGGCTTAATCTCATATGTTTTAGTAGCTTTTCATGCATTTTATCTTTATTTTATAGATTGAATTCTTGGAAATTAGCTTGGTGTCTTTGTGGATGGACTGGATATGAAACCGGCTCGAGTAGGTACAAATGGCATGTGATGGGGTGTAGGTAAAAATGGCTTGAAAGGAGTTTGGGAGAGAGTAGCATCAGCAGCAGCAAGTCAGCATTCTGCAGAAAACCAGGGCAGCGCGCCCGCGCCCTAGGAAGGCTTGAGGGCAGCGCACCTGCGCTTGGAGAAAATGACACTAGCAGGCAGTGTGCCCTCGCCTAATTTGCTCTATGAAGCAGCGCTGCTGCACCATGCCGGTTTGACCAAATGTTGACTTTTCAATAAAAGGCCCAAAATGAATGTTTACTCTTTTAGGGTGTAATTGGAAGTTGGGACATTATTGATTGAACGTTTTTATTACCTTTTTAGCGTTAGAGAGAAACACAGAGAGAGAGTAGCCTCTTCTTCTATATTTAGCTTTCTCTCTTGGTTTCCATTGTAGTTTTGCATAGATAGCTTAGATTAGGGCTGATTGTGGGAACATTGGAGCTTGCTTATCATTGTATACTCAGATTTGAGGAGAAGATCATATTTGCATCTTTCTATCTTTAGTATCTCTTTCTTTTCATTTTGGGTTCCAATGTATGAACAATCTCTTGTGATTGGTTTTGATTTATCTATGAACTAATTTCTATTATGGGGTTATGATGAATCTTAATATATAGTTCATATTTCTATACTTCTTTATGAGACCTGGTTGATTATCTATATTGGGTTATCTTGTATGATTTGATTTAATTATTTAATTGCTTGATCACCAATTACTATGTTAGTATATATGAACTTAAAAAAGGAAGTATAAGTTTAGAACTAATCATACTTGCATATGTATGTGAATTCTACTTTATGATGGAATTTATGTTTCGTACTTAGGATAGACATATACCGAAGAACCATGTCTAGTTCATTGAGCGCTTGATCTTCAACTCACTTTGATTGTAAGTCACATAGGCATATAGTGTATCAATCAATTTAGTTGTTTGCATTTATTCTATCTATTTGTGGATTGGATGTAATATGGATTTGGTACATCGAGAGATGGTCATATCTTACTTGTGTGTGCTCGGCTAATAATCCAACATAATTAACTAAGCTCGTAAGGAAGTGTAGTCTCGTGAATGAAGTGTTAAGTGAAATCATATACCCCATATTCCCCTTAATTGGCTATTTCGTTTGTTATTCTTCTATTTCCATGCTCATAGCATTCATAGTTATAATTTCACACCTCTTATTGTTTAAGTAGACCGAAATAGTTATAAAACGGTTGCATATTAGATTAAAAGGCATTCATTATTCTCCGTGGGAACGATACTTTACTTACTCTATATTACTTGTGGACTACGTGCACTTACGTGTGTGTGATTATTTTGATTAACACCTAAACAAGCCAACAAGTTTTTGGCACCGTTGTCGGGGACAATTGATTGTTTTTATTACTTTCGTCATCAGTTTAAACTAAATTGGTCTTAGTTAAACAAATCTTATCTTATCTTATTTCTATTTTCATTTTCTTTTGTTTCAGGCACTCTTGACTAGTGTATGCACACTCGGTCTAAGAAGTCTACTTTTGTGCCCAGAAGGGACAACATCAACGGAAGGACAATTGAGTAAGGGTACTCCTAGCATTCAAGAGGAGACTAAGACACCAATAGTTATGGCGGCAGAAGAACATAAAGTACTGAGGGACTATGCAACGCCGCGTATCCATGAGTTACAGTCGAGCATCACAAGGCCATCAATAGCCGCCAATTCCTTCGAAATTAAACCAGGAACAATACAAATGGTGCAAAACTAGGTTGAATTTGGGGGTATGGCTAATGATGACCCGAATGAGCATTTATTGAGCTTCAATGAGATATGTGACACCTTCAAGTTTAATAGAGTGACGGATTATGCATTGAGACTTAGACTCTTTGCTTTCACATTGAGAGACAAGGCAAAAAGTTGGCTTCACTCGCTACCACCGGGGTCCATTACTATATGGGAAGACTTGGTACATAAATTCTTGGCAAAATTCTACCCACCCACAAAGACCGCGAAGATGCAAAGTGAAATTTCCACATTTGAGCAACAACTTGGGGAGTCCTTATATTAAGCATGAGAGAGACAAAGAAATTCTAAGGAAGTGCCCTCATCATGGAATCCCTCAA
Source organism: Panax stipuleanatus (assembly GCA_020205555.1). Classification (NCBI taxonomy): domain Eukaryota; kingdom Viridiplantae; phylum Streptophyta; class Magnoliopsida; order Apiales; family Araliaceae; genus Panax; species Panax stipuleanatus. The sequence continues at coordinate 10,940,765 of CM035119.1, read as the reverse complement.
TGGATGGAGATAAAAACATTTTACAACAGATTGGGTAATCAAACTCGACCTAGCATTGATGCCGCTTTGGGAGGGGCATTCAAGGCCAAGAGTTATGAAGAGGCATATGAGTTGTTAGAGACCATGGCTGCAAATGATTACCAATGGCCTTCTTCTAGAATGAGTAAAAAAAAGTTGCAAGAGTATTGGAGGTTGATGCCATCACGGCTTTATCGACTCAATTGTCGGCTATGTCAAAGAAAATCGATTCCATTGCCGAGTCGAAAGTGCAACAAGTAGCCTTTGTTTGTGAGCTTTATGCGGGATCACATCCTCTAGACCAATGTGCTATCAATCCCGAATCGGTGCAATTTGTGAGTAATTATCAGAGGCAACCAAACCAATATCAAAACACTTTCAATTCCAATAACAGAAACCACCCCAACTTGTCATGGAGCAACAACCAAAACCATCAACAACCTCCAAGACCTTCATACCCTCCGGGATTCTAGAACCAACAAAATCAACAAGCTCCCACTCCTTAGGCAGAAAAAAAAATCAGAAATGGAAGAGATGATGTTGAATTACATGGCCAACACCGAGGTGATGATAAAGAGCCAAGCTGTGGCTATAAAGAACTTGGAGAATCAAATTAGCCAAATGGCTAGCATGCTTACATATAGACCCCAAAGGACTCTACCTAGCAACACAGAAGCTAATAGAAGAAGACAAGGGAAAGAATAATGTTAAGTTGTCACACTTAGGAGTGGGAAACAAACTGCCTCTCCAGAGCCTAGCACGGCCGTGCCCCAAGAACAAAGGGAAATAGCGCAGGCGCGCCCATCCCCAGAGTTAGATTCTGCAGATTTTTTAAGGGAAAAGAATGGTAAGCAAGGGATTGAGATAGAACAAAAGGAAACAACAGAACAACCATGTGTTACTCCACCAAAAATGTATCCACCCGTCCCTTATCCACAAAGGCTCCAAAAGAAAAAATTGGACAAGCAATTTGCCAAGTTCCTTGAGGTATTCAAAAAGCTGCAAATCAATATCCCATTTGCAGAAGCTTTAGAACTGATGCCGAGCTAAGCAAAATTCATGAAGGGGATTCTGTCTAGAAAGAAGAAATTAGAAGATTTTGAGACAATGGCTTTGACTAAGGAATGTAGTGCGGTGTTACAAAGGAAGCTACCTCCCAAACTAAAGGATCCTGATAGTTTTACTATCCCATGCTTTATTGGAAGCTTATCGTTCAACAAATGTTTGTGTGACTTGGGTACTAGCATTAACCTCATGCCATTATCGGTTTACACATAATCAGGTTTACAGGCTCCAAAATTGACAAATACTTCTCTTCAGCTTACAGATAGATCCATTACTTATCCAAGAGGTATTGTAGAGGACATCCTTGTTGTGATGCCCCCAAATTCGGGCACTTGAAACCCGTACTTGGTGCTACACGATACCATTCATACGAACTGCTTACTATATTATAAACTTAAATATTATATCAAAGTTGACTAATCCCCAAGTACGGCGACCCTTAAGTACTTTATTACATGATAAATAACATATTGTCACAATACAAAGTTCTAAATATTACAACTAACACCTTATAACTATTCCTTCAGATTCCCCTTTCTTTTGTCCTTGCCAGAACCTTCTGGTCGATCACGCTTAACTGAAAATATTTAATTTAAAGCAAGAATGAGCATTTAATTGCTCAGCAAGTAATATCAGATAATAAACATCAGCTAAAAGAAATAAATATTTTCTTTAAAGTATACTTCTATAACGAATCAATTGTTATGAAGCCATTTGAAATAATTCATAACAACATATCAAACCATTTATATTTTTGAAACAACATAGTGACTATACATGCTGATCGATCAATCGACCATGAACCATTATTTTTAAGTTTGAAAAGGTTTGTACAGAAATTCATCTACAAACCGTCATGATTTACGGACACGTTGGATGATAAGCCCATATGCCTTGTATTGATCAACACTACATGCTAGAACGACATATCCATTCATCAAAACCGCCTTTGGCGCATAAAAATTTCCCACTTTCGGGTTGTTCATACTAGTTTGGAGTCCGAACTAAAGCAATTCAGTTGGATGACTTTATCATAAACAATAATATTCAATGATACCTTTACAACTATGTCTAGCCGACTCAAATAGCTTAGACAGCTTTTAAACAATGTATACATACCGAATATCAATAGTATATATCAACACTTGTTCAACTACAACAATTTATACAAGTGAGGACACTTGCATAACAAAACTTAACTTACAAAGAACAAAATAATTTTGATTATATATATGAATCATATGAAGACAGTAATAAGATACTGGTAAACAATGAATGAATAGAATGAAATTCGAGAGTTTGTTTAAATTTAATTGAATTAAGAATACTTGTTCAACCAAAGATCCATTGCATAAATGCAAGGGTTCAGATACTTGCTCAATGAAAAGTAGAGTTAAGAAACTTGCTTACACAAAGATACATTGTATAAAATAAATGCAAAGGTTAGAATACTTGCCTTGATCGCTGCTTACTGCTACACAATATAGTTTTATCTTTAATACAAAGACCTATCATTAATAAGATTATTCTTGCAATCAGTATATCACATTATACTTCATAATACTACTACTTTATAAGTAAATTATCTAACATGTAATCACATAATCAAACATTAGATAACACCTTAATATCATACGTATTCACAATTCTAAACTTAGAACACGTCGAGTCTTTAACAGTGTTCAATATAGTACGCGGAGTGGTTTCCCACAAACAACCTATAAACTAGTTTTCCGTCTCGTCTACACTGTTTTTCACAGCGAGCTAGATCGGTAACTAGTTCGTATATAGCTCCGCTCACTGAAGGAATCGTTTAGCCCAGATACTATACATCAACCATTAAAGAGTACGACTGTACCACTACTTTAGATTTAACACATACTCTTTTATTTTATAAGTTCTTATTTATGTTTCGATAAGCCGAATACCTAATCCAGTAAACCGAATACCTAATCCAGCAAATTGGATTGCCAATCCAGCAACCTGGTAACCAATCTAGCAACCTGAATTGACCAATCCAGAAAGCTGGATTACCCTTTTCAGCATATTGCATGTCCAATCATACTATATGCATAATATAGTCCATGAAATGACTAATTCAATAAACTACATTTAAAGTAACTTTATTTCTTTATATAATTCATTTTAAATATTTATTAAATCAATAAACAATTTATTTTAATTGTTTACCCTTTATTAATTAATTTATTAACCATCTTACAATGCCATAAACACAATATCTCATAAACATAGAATAAAATAGCTTTCAAAAATCTGTATATATCTTATATAGGATTTTCAAGCTATAAAATTCTATTTTTCCAATTTTTTAACATTTCATAATTAATTTAATTCATTTATTCAGAACTCAATCATTTATATGGAAAATACCAAAACAACTCCAAAAATGTTTCTTTTATGGAATTTGATAGATTGTAACTCCCTTATGAAAACATATTTTTCCTGGAATTTTTTGATTTCCTTTAGTATTTTTCAAAAGTCCATTTTTAGTTCGTAACTTAAGAACATTAGTTATATCATGCTCAACTCCAACAATTCCCAAATCTTGGCCGAATCTTACACGTATTAACATGAACTTCCAGTTTAAATTTCTTGGCCATCGGAGTTATAGAACTCCAGGTATAGAAGTTTTCGTCGAAAAAAACCCAAAAATTAAAATAGCCATAACTCGATCGACTTAAGTCGGAATAAGGTCATTTTTGGACAGGAGCTAATTTATATCATATACTTTTATTTCCCAAAAGGTTTGAATTTATTTGATTCACTAAATTGCTGAAACTGCCCCTGGAAAGTTTTGGGCAGATTATTTTTTGATTTTTTTTCTAAATTTTCCTACTTTGCTAAAAACAATCCATACGAATATCTACAACTCACTTTTAAGTTATTCCACTTGGAGATGTTAAAAGACTCATAGATCTAACTCTAGGACTTGACCACACTCAAAAATTCAAAATAGAATGAGAGATATGATTGTTTGGATTTCATATTTTATTTTCTTAAAAATCTGATTTTCTAACCCTTATGATTTCTAAGAAAACATCCATAATCTCTTGATTAATCAAACATTAAATATCATAAACTATCATAATACATACTAATACTTCTTAAGATCAAGGATATACCATGATCCATCATCTATTTCATTAAACCTTCACCAAACCCAAGTAAAACATAATCAATGCTAAGAAAAAAAAATAAAGACTAGGGTTTTCTAGTTTTCAAAACATAGTTTTCATTTTCTTACTTTTGATCCAACTTTTGGCACTCAAAAGGGTTAGATCTAAACATAATATACTTATTAACACATAGATCTATGGTTTTAGAACTCAAGATCATAAACTTTATTTCATCAAAAATCCAACCAAACAAAAGGAAATAAACAATATTTAAGTTAAAATTTTTGTTATACCTATGCTTGATTCCCTTTCTTCTTTTTTTTAGGGTTTGTTTATGGAACTAGATAGCTTGCAAAACTCTATATTCTCTCCTTAAGTGGCTGCCCTAAATCTCTCGTTGTTCTCTCTCTCTTGCTTTGTTTTGTTCTTAGTTTTCTAGGAGATAAAAGTAAAGAAAACTTTTGCTAGATAATTAAGTGGGGGTATTTATATTGGGGTAAAATACATAGATATAATATGTGTATGTATGTATTTAATCTCCCAAGATCTCTCACTCTTCTCTCTCTTATTCATTGGTGGTTGCTTGCAAGCTAAAGGTTTCTTTAGCTTGTGAACTTAGCTTGCTTGTAACTTTGGATAAAGTTGTTGGTGAAATGAAAAATGGATACCTAAGGAGAGTTGGTAGGGAGTTGGTAGATGAAATGATTTACCCACATGGCCTCTCCTTGTTCCTTCCTTACTTGAGCTTAGCTTGGGCTACTTTATTAAATCTCATGGGCTCTTAAATTAATTAGTTTGGGCCATATAAATAACCATAGTTCCAACACTTTAATTTTATCTTGCCTTAATTATTTAATTAGGATTTTCATTCACTCATTTGTAATTTAAATAATCACTTATGTACATTTAATTTTATAACCCAATTAGATTTGTTTTACTTAAGTTATAAAATTAACTAATTGAGATATATAAAATTAATCTCTTAGGGTTAGTATATTTTAAATACTTACATTCTTTCATATTATAACCATTAGGTTATTTAACTCACATTCCTAAAATATATATTAGACTACAAATCTTTATTATTAACTCTCTTTATTTGTTAAATAAAATATACGCATTTAAATAATATATATGTTTATTTAGCAACATATATTATTCCACATAATCCATAATATATTTATCATTGTTGATAAATTTTTATCATATTTAAATACTCACATAATCATATAATCACTATATATAATTCGTATCAATAATTAATCACTTAACATTAATCACATAATGTACATACATATCATTTTAAATACAATAAAAAATGTATTAATATTCAAATTCCTATTTAAAATTTAAATTAGGGTTTTGATCAGTTATTCATCTTAGCTTCCTTTCTTAGTCAACTTATAATCATTAAATTGACTAACTTGCTTAATTCATATCACATATGTTCAAAATATTACTGATAACAATAATGATAATAGTTAATAAAATAATAATATATAAAATAAATTCATTCGTAAAATTATAGTCATATAAAATTCTCGGTCCTTACACTTGTGAAGGTGGACAAATTCATATTTCCCGCCGATTTCATCATCCTAGATTATGAAGAAGACAAAGACATTCCTATCATTTTGGGAAAACCATTCTTAGCTACGGGGAAGACTCTCATTGATGTGCAAAAGGAGAACTTACTTTGAGAGTTCAGGATCACATTCAACGTGTTTAAGGCTATGAAATTCCCTACATATGAAGAGGAATGCTTCCGGATGGATGTGGTTGACAGGGCTATGATTGAAGAGTTTACACATATGATGTATATTGATCCTTTGGAAAGTACATTGATAGGGGACCTTGACATTGATGACCTAGAGGTGGTTGAGTACTTACAGATTTTGGATACAGTGCCACGGGTGAGTAAGTTTAAAAGTCATGTTGAACCTCTAGAGCTCACAGACAAGTCATCTGAGCGTTTAAAACCATCTCTTGAAATACTTCCTACACTTGAACTGAAGCCTTTTCCTAAACACCTCAGGTATACATTTTTGGGTGATTCTTCTACTTTGCTTGTTATTATTGTATCTGCACTAACATCATTTCAGGAAAGTAAGCTGTTGAGGGTGCTAAGGGAATTCAAAATCGCAATTGGATGGACCATTGCTGATATCAAGGGGATAAGCCCTTCCTTTTGCATGCAAAAGATACTTTTGGAAGATGATAGCAAACCAAAAGTTGAACAGTAGAGAAGACTCAACCCAATTCTAAAAGAAGTGGTTAAGAAGAAGATTCTAAAATGGTTGGATGCTGGAATTATATACCCCATTTCAGATAGCTCGTGGGTGAGTCCAGTGCAGTGTGTACCCAAGAAAAGAGGAATGATTGTGGTAGCAAATGAGAACAACGAGTTGATACCCACTAGAACGGTCACTGGATGGAGAGTGTGCATGGATTACCGAAAGCTCAACAAAATAACTAGAAAAGATCACTTCCCTCTCCCATTTATTGATCAGATGCTGGATAGATTGGTATGTCATAAGTATTATTGCCTTCCAGATTGATACTCTAGGTATAATCAGATAGTTATTGCTCCTGAAGATCAAGAAAAGATAACTTTCACTTGTCCTTACGGTACATTTGCTTTCAGAAGGATGTCATTTGGTCTATGTAATGCACTGGCTACCTTTCAAAGGTGCATGATGGCCATCTTCTCCGATATGGTAGAATAGAATGTCGAGGTCTTCATGGATGACTGCTCGATTTTTGGGGATTCATTCGATATTTGTTTGGAGAACTTGGTCATGGTATTGAAACGCTGTGTAGAGACGAACTTGGTGCTCAATTTGGAGAAATGTCATTTCATGGTACAAGAAGGGATCTTTCTTGGGCACATGGTTTCAAGCAAGGGATTGGAGGTCGACAAGGCAAAGTTGGAAATAATAGAGAGTTTACCGCCACTGAATTCAGTAAAGGGGGTACGCAGATTTCTTGGACATGCGTGGTTCTACAGTCGATTTATAAAGGACTTCTCCAAGATTACCAAGCCTTTATGCAATTTGTTGGAGAAGGATGTGCCTTTTAAATTCGACGAGGACTGTTTGGCATTATTTGAGCATTTGAAGAAAGAGTTGACAACTGCACCTATCATCATGGCTCTAGATTGGTCATTACTATTCGAATTGATGTGTGATGCTAGTGACTATGGAGTAGGGGTTGTTTTGGGGCAAAGCAAGAAGAAGATATCTTATGTCATTTATTATGCTAGCAAGACCTTGACGGATGCACAACTCAATGACACAACTACTGAGAAGGAATTACTAGTTGTGGTGTATGCCTTCGACAAGTTTTGCTCATACTTGATTGACACGAAAGTAGTGGTGTTTACAGATCATGCAGCCATACGGTACTTAATTTCCAAAAAGGATGCCAAACCCCGATTAATTCGATGGATTCTACTCTTACCAGAGTTTGACTTGGAGATCAAGGATAGAAAGAGTAACCAGAATCAGGTGGCGGACCACTTGTCACGATTAGAGAATCCGGGACAAGATAAGAATGATAAAGTTTTGATTAATGAGTCTTTCCCGGATGAACATCTTTCTATGGTCCAAGGCGAAGTCCCATGGTTTGCTGACTTTGCAAATTACTTGGTTAGCAACATCCTCCCTACAGACTTCTCAACGCCTCAAAAGAAGAAATTCCTGCACGATATTAAATGGTACATGTGGGATGAGCCTTATCTCTTCAAGCAATGTGCAGACAGAATGATCAGGCGATGTATTAAAAGTAGTATGCATACAAGTCAATCATGTATGATGATAAAGCATATACTTTGGAGACAATCTTATTTATTTATTAATAAAAGTATTCATTTATTAAAGGCATTTAATTATCTACATGATGCTGTTTTTATAATATATAAATAACCCATAGTTTTAAGCAATGCTTTTAGAATCATGATGTTGATTATGCTAATGAGATCTAAATTCTTAGAAAGCTTAAAACTAAAATAGTTCTCAATCGTTGGATTACTAAATAGGGGATTAGTAAATTCGGATAGATTGGTACATATATTGCTTGCTCATTGGATGAGGATGATTGATCTCATAATCATTTGTGTGGAGAAACTAAAGCAAGTATGTAGGTGCTTATTGGAGAATAAGTTCATTGAACGTGACTCTCTATGGAATACCTAATGGAGTTTTACTTGTCTGTCAATAGAAATTCCTAATGTGATAGTAGTACAAGTGATCCTTGGACTTGAGATCATCATAGTATCTTGTATATAATGAATTATACTTTGACTTATTCCTTAAAAACCCTTAGGGTATATCAAAGGGTATGTTTGGGTATAATGAGTTACATTTGGAGATAATGAATGATCAATAAAGAATCTTCCACTTCTAGTAAAAGAAGAGATATGTCCTATGTGATTCGTTAAATGATAACCCAGTAGTCCTTGGCCAAGGTAAAATGCAATTAGAAAGAAGTTTCTAATTTGCATTATTTGGAGTTGTGCATTTTTCAATCGAAATATATATGATTAAATAAAATAAAAATTGACAGTAATTTCATGTTTTATATTTAATTTGGACATTGTATGGTGGAAAGATTGAATTGTACGGTAACTATTTACTCACAGGTTCTTTTATGATTGATGTTGACATCTATATTATCTGGAAAGTCGTTGATCGCTAGGGAGGCTTATCCCTATTGTAGAATAAATATTATTTATTTAAATAGATTATTGGTTTAATTTATTTATTTAAAAAAGATTAGAATTGTTATAATTGATTTATTCACAACCGGTTTAATATGGAGAACCTAAAGGGTCATACCATAAAAGGAAGAATAATTATTTAAGAAAGTAATAGAATAATCGTAATAATGCAATAAGTGTAATTAATTTAATCTATGGTGATAAAATAAATTAAATAGTTTAATGTTTATTATTTAATATTTTGAAAATATTAAATATAAATTAATAAGAGGAGTCTTATTAGTATTATTACATTTATTAATATTTTTATTTCTAAGGGAGTTTAGGAATTAATTTAATATTAGCACTCTCATTTATTCTTAATAAGATTAGGAGCCAAATTAATTAAATAAATTTAATTAATTATTTCCAATGTGGTGGGAAGCCTAAATTAATTAAAGGAGTTTAATTAATTAAATGAAACTCCATGTCTAATAGGATTAGAAAGGTTGACCAATATCTATATAAGATGAGTCTTATAATAGATATCGATTGATGCAATTCTAATTGTTGGAGAGTACTCCTTTTCTATAGAGGATAGAAAACTAGGGTTTAGCCAACCACCCTCGTTCTTGATAATTCCTCTTCCTTGGTGGATCACCTCTAGAGGCCAAACACTTGGGTGGCTAACGTTGATCAAAGGAAGAAATCCAACCCGGATAATTCAAGGAGATCACGAAGAACAAAGAGTTAAACTCGTACCTGTGGAAGCTTCGTTCTACAAGGGTATGATTCCATAACTTCTTTTTAATCGTTTTAAATTAATAATTTGCATAAAGGATGATCCGGGTAATGGTTTTGTAGAAAATTTTAAACTCTGATATACCATGCTTCCGCTTATTTTGTAATTTAATTGCGTCACAACTTCGTACAAACCCAACATGTATCCCTCATAGCGAAACAAAAAGCATATTACATGATTGTCAGGCATCAGTGTATGGGGGACATTATGGAGGTGAGAGGACAGCGGCTAAGGTGCTTTAAGCTAGATTTTTTTGGCCAACTCTATTCAAGGACGCCTACCAATTTGTGCAAAAGTGTGATAGATGCCAAAGGGTGGGAAACATCTCAAAGAGAAATGAAATGCCTCTAAACATGATTTTGGAAGTCAAAATTTTTGATGTTTGGGGTATTAATTTCATTGGACATTTATCTCGTCTTGTGGCAATCTATACATTTTGCTGGCGGTTGATTATGTCTCCAAGTGGGTTGAGGTAGCAGCCTTGCTGACAAATAACGCAAAGGTAGTCTTGAAGTTTCTACAAAAAAATATCTTCACAAGGTTTGGGACACCGAGGGCGATCATTAGTGATGAAGGCAATCATTTCTGTAATAGGCAGTTCACATCTCTTTTGGCTAAGTATGGGGTGAATCATCGAGTTGTTGTAGCCTATCATTCCCAAACAAATGGCCAAGCTGAAGTCTCCAATAGAGAGGTTAAGTGAATTTTGGAGAAAATTATCATCCCCACTCGGAAGGATTGGTCTTTAAAGCTAGATGATGCAGTTTGGGCTTATAGGACGGCATATAAAACACCTCTTGGGATGTCCCCGTATCAATTGGTTTATGGTAAATCTTGTCATTTCCCATGGAATTGGAGTATAAAGCATTCTGAGCCATCAAGAAGTTAAATTTTGACCTCAAAGCTGCAGGGGAGAAGAGATTTCTCCAACTAAACGAACTTGATGAATTTAGACTGCAAGCTTATGAGAATTTAAATTTGTATAGAGAGAAAGTGAAAAGATGGCATGACCGAAAAATCATTGACAGAAGGTTTAAGCCAAGACAAACCGTTTTGTTGCTCAACTCAAGACTTCATCTCTTTTCGGGGAAGCTCAAATCTCGGTGGTCGGGACCGTTCACGGTGAAAACCATATACCCTCACGGTGCGGTGGAAATAGTAAGCCAAGATCTGGATAAGCCATTCAAAGTCAACGGGCAGCGGTTAAAACACTATTGGGGAGGCGAGGTCAACCGCTAAAAGGCCTGAATATCCCTTGTCGCTCCATGATTAAATCCCGAGAGAGTCAAGCTAAGCGACTATAAACAAGCGCCAGATGGGAGGCACCCCATCCACTATATTCTCCCCCTCTTGTTTAATTGTTGGCATATATTCTATCACTATTCCCCCTCATGTTTAATTCTTGTTACTTTAAGTGTTAGTCCATTTTTGATATAGTATAGAAGATTTCAATATTGCATTTTTGAGTAGAATACATTTAGTTTAAATAGTGCAGTTTTGATTTAGTGGAATAAAGTAATGTTTCATCTCGGATACCCCTTTTTTGCAGGAAAATGTTCAAGTGTTCAAGTAGCTGCTGAAATGCTAGTGCTACAGAATCTGCAAGTTTGGGTGCAGGGCAGCGCGGCCGCGCCAGTGAGCAGGGTAACCAGAGCGCGGTCACGCCCTTGATCAGCCAAACAGCCTGAGACCAGGCAAGAGCGCGCCCGCGCTCCCTTAAGCCTAAGGCACAGCACGCCCGCGCCGCGACCTGATTCCTGTTTTTAAAAACATGCAGAATCGACACTTCAGCATTATAACTTCTATTCTAACTCTACCAAACCTCTCAATATCAGAAGAAGACATATCCTACTCCACCACTTTCATTAAACCTAACCTAATCATAAACACTTCCCCACTTCCATCTTTATCTTTATATTCCCACGAAATCTCTCCCCACTTTCTCCTCAAACATAGGGCAAACAACAATTTAAGTTTGGGGTATTTGATAAGTAGGTTTTATACCTACTTATTGGATATCAACTTACCATAACTGAGGCTTAATCTCATATGTTTTAGTAGCTTTTCATGCATTTTATCTTTATCTTATAGATTGCATGCTTGGAAACTAGTTTGGTTACATTGTGGATGGATTGGATATAAAACCGCCTCGAGTAGGTGCAAATGGAATATGATGGGATGTAGGTGAGAATGGCTTGAGAGGAGTTTGGGAGAAAGTAGCAGCAACAGCAAGAAACCAGCAGCAGGAAGTCGGCATTCTGCAGAAAACCAGGGCAGCGCGCCCGCGCCCTTGGAAGGCTTAAGGGTAGCGTGCCCGCGCCTAGAGAAGATGACACTAGCAGGCAGCGCCCCAGCTCCTAATTTGCTCTATGGAGCAGCGCGGTCGCGCCATGCCGGTTTGACCAGATGTTGACTTTTCACTAAAAGGCCCAAAATGAATGTTTACTATTTTAGGGTGTAATTGGTAGTTGGGACATTATTGATTGAATTTTTTTATTACCTTTTTAGGGTTAGAGAGAAATATATATATAGAGAGAGAGAGAGAGCAACCTCTTCTTCTACATTTATCTTTCTCTCTTGGTTTCCATTGTAGTTTTGCATAGATAGCTTAGATTAGGGCTGATTTTGAGAATATTGAAGCTTTCTTATCATTGTATGCTCAGATTTGAGGAGAAGATCAGATTTACAACTTTTTATCTTTAGTATCTCTTTCTTTTCATTTTGGGCTCTCTTGTGATGGATTTTGATTTATCTATGAACTAATTCCTATTATGGGGTTATAATGAATCTTAATATATAGTTCATATTTCTATACTTCTTTATGAGACTTGGTTGATTATATATATTGGGTTATCTTGTATGATTTTCTTTAATTGATTAATTGCTTGATCACCAATTACCATGTTAATCTATATGAACTTGAAAAAGGAAGTATAGGCTTAGAACTAATCATACTTGTATATGTATGTAAATTCTACTTTGTGATGGAATTTATGTTTCGTGCTTAGGATAGACATATACCGAAGCACCATGTGTAGACCATTGAGCACTTGATCTTCAACGCACTTTGATTGTAATTCACATAGGCATATAGTGTATTAATCAATTTGGGTGTTTTCATTTATTCTATCTATTTGTGGATTGGATGTAATATGGATTTGGTACATCGAGAGATGATCATATCTTACTTGTGTGTGCTCGGCTAATAATCCAACATAAATAACTAAGCTAGTAAGGAAGTGTAGTCTCGTGAATGAAGTGTTAAGTGAAATTATATACCCCGTATTCCCCTACATTGTCTATTTCGCTTGTTATTCTTCTATTTCCATGCTCGTAGCATTCATAATTATAATTTCGCACCTCTCACTATTTTAGTAGACCGAAATAGTTATAAAACTGCTGTATGTTAGATTAAAAGGCATTTATTATTCTCCATGGGAACGATACTTTTCTTACTCTATATTACTTGTGGACTACGTGCACTTGCGGTGTGTGATTATTTTGATTAACACCCAAACAAGCCAACAATGCTCTCCAAACCATATTGATGAATGCTCTTGATGCTCCAAGGAATCCCAATCCTTTCCCTAATCTATGTGTAACCAAAAGCTATATACAAGCTTAAGAGAAATTAAACTAAGCTAAGCTAGAGAGAAGAGAGTGAGAGAGTAGATGTGTAGAGATAGAGAGATATCTAGGTTTTTGCTTTTAAAATGAAGCTTAGCATGATATATAAGCAATCCCTCTTTCCTTTAGGTCATTCCCACTTGGTTCTGTTTGAAAACATAAGGTGGTGCTGCGGCGCCAACAATAAACCTTGAAACGGCGCTGCAGCGCTTGATCAAGGGCTCAGGTCAATAAGTTGGTGCTGCGGCACCAGAAATATGAAGGAACGGGGCACTACAGCACTGAGGATAATTGAGTTTGCATAGAAGTAGCACTGCGTCGTCGGTTTTATACTAGGAACTGGCGTTGCAGCGCTAGTGCTACAAAAATGACCTTTTTGCCCTTGAAAGCTGTAAATGACATGCAAACTCCTGCACAACATATATTAAACAAAATATTAACAAAAAATATAAAAGAAATATAAAATAATATGAACCTGCAACTTCTTATGTGTAAAACTATTCAATTCGCGGGTATAATTTCCACTCATCAAATACCCCCAAACATAAGCCTTTGCTTGTCCTCAAACAAAACTATTATAACCACAATATCAAAAGTAAGTATAACTGCGAATCACACTAAACTACTTTATACCATCATTGCGGCCTCACGGATAAGAATAATGATTTCAAAGTAGAAGCAACTCATAAATAAGGCTTCGATCAAACTTCTAGCTTAGACTGCTACTAATCCAAATCTGTGTATGTGTGACTACCAACTATTCTAAATAATTATCATTCATAAACGTAGACAATTGCAATAAGGAAAATGTTAACTCAATACACTGAAGCTACATCAAGACTTCAGAACAAGATAACAAATGCAAGAACAGACCACCCGGTATTAACAAGACTTGACTTGTGCAAAATTTGGCCACCTTAGGCTGAGTTACTTATGTAGCTAATTTTCTATCAGTGACTCCCAAGCCAGATGGCTTTAGTGCACTAGGTGTAGAACACCCCTAAGAATCTAATAACTCAAGTAACACTAGCCATGTAGCCAAACTTAAGCCAAACTAGAATTTTTATCCATTATATTTTTAAGTAATGCAACCACAAGCATAACCATGCAATGTCTAATCATATTAGGCTATTCAGAGTTACCCGTGTAATGTGTAACGAGATTTTGATCAATAACTCCCAAGCAAGATGGCTTTAGGGCACTAGGTGTAGAACACCTCTAAGGATCTATTAAGTCGAGTAACAAAAGCCAAGTAATTAAACTTAGTCAACTAAGGTTATCAATTTAGTCTCTTTTTAATGTATTATATTTTTTTATATGCTATTAGACCATGAATATATCCGAACTTGCATAAGAATATAAATCTTAATATCATCGACTCACTTAAGTTCGCAAGAGCTAACGCAAAAAGAATTTTCGTAAAAATTACCAATTAGGTCTATTAGAAGCATAACTAGCTATAATAGTTGGTATGTGCTCGATAGGGTAGACAAGATCAACATCAGTCTTAACTAAAAATTAATCTAAGAATCTCATTCATAAATGTTTAACCTCTTTGACAAAGACATAACACACGCATATCATTGGGCACAATAAAAAATTATACTATATATAACCCACCAATCATATAAACAGTTCAATATATGGTTAAAAGCCATAACATGTCTCAACTAGGTAAATCTAACTAAATATATAAACCCTTACAAAAATAACAGCTCAAAATAGGGTCTAATACTAACATGGCACAAAAAGATAGAAAAAAAAACCATTTATACTAATAAAGTTGTAACATGGATACAAATAAGCAATAAGCATTCATACGTGATCCATGCATCCAAAAATAGAATAATCTGTAACTGAAAGTTATACAATGTGACGCCCCCAAAATAGGTTCAATACTCAACCCATTTTGAGTCGCCAAATACACTCAACAAAATTCAAATACAATCTTTCATATCACACGGTTGTGCAAAATATGACCACACAACTGTGAGTGTCAATACAGACATGTAGAAAATATTAACATTCAAACTAAGTCCTCATTACATTTATTATCACACTATTTAAAAAAAATAGTGAGGACTTCTACAGCTCTAACTCGGACCATCACTCCATTTCCCGACTAGTACCCGCGATATTCTCATTTCCTAAAGAGAACAATGGAAGAAAAGGGTGAGCTCAACTAGCCCAGTAAAGAATATTATGACTAAGATAATGAAGAATAAATTATCGTTAGTCTTCAACAAATCAGATAAAATATTATGGACAACCAGTTTTAGATCAACAACTACAGCGAAAATGACAATTCATTAGAAGAGTTAAGTAGAGAATGATGTCTACTATCTTCTATAATTTAAAAGTCCATCATCAATATTTTATCCTTGTAACATCAATCAATATACATCTAGAATCAAATATCCATCTTTTCACTACGGGCCAAAGATATTCATTTGTATCATCAGTTGGTCATGTTCATCTCAACACCTGTCCATCTTTGTGTTGGGTTTGTACGAAATCGTGACGCAATCAAATTGCAAAAATTAGCGGAAGCATAGTATATCAGAGTTTAAAAATTTCTACAAAACCATTACCCGGATCATCCTTTATGCAAATTATTAATTTAAAATAATAAATAAGAAGTTATAGAATCATACCCTTGTAGAACGAATCTTCCACAGATACGAGTTTAACTCCTTGTTCTTCGTGATCTCCTTGAATTTACGGGTTAGATTCCTTCCTTTGATCAACGTTAGCCACCCAAGTGTTTGGCCTCTAGAGGTGATCCACCAAGGAAGATGAATTATCAAGAAGGAGGGTGGTTGGCTTAGTTTTCTATCCTCTATAGAAAAGGAGTACTTTCCAACAATTGGAATTACATCAACTGATATCTATCATAAGACTCCTATTATATAGATATTGGTCAACCCTTCTAATCCTAATAGACATGAAATTTCTTTTAATTAATTAAACTCCTTTAATTAATTTAGGCTTTCCACCACATTGGGAATAATAAATTAAATTTATTTAATTAATTTGTCTCCTAATCTTATTAAGAATAAATGAGAGTACTAATATTAAATTAATTACTAAGCCCCTTTAGAAATTAAAATAATAATAATTGTAATAATATTTATAAGACATCTCTTATTAATTTATATTTAATATTTTCAAAATATTAAATAATAAATATTAAACTATTTAATTTATTCTATCACCATAGATTAAATTAATTACACTTAATGCATTATTACAATTATGTCATTACCTTCTTAAATAATTATTCTTCCTTTTATGGTATGACCCTTTAGGTTCTCCATATTAAATCGGTTGTGAATAAATTAATTAGAACAATTCTAATCTTATTTAAATAAATAAATTAAACTAATAATATATTTAAATAAATAATATTTATTCTACAATAGGGATAAGCCTCCCTAGCAATCAACGACTTTCCAGATAATATAGATTTCAACATTAATCATAAAAGAACCTGTGAGTAAATAGTTACCGTACAATTCAATCCTTCGACCATACAATGTCCCAATTAAATATAAGACATGGATTTACTGTCAAGTCTTATTTTATTTAATTATATGTATTTCGATTAGAAAATGCACAACTCTATTTAATGTAAATTAGAAACTCATTTCTAATTTCATTCCACCTTGGCCAAGGATTCCTGGGTTGTCATTTAACGAATCACATAAGACATGTCTCCTCTTTTACTAGAGGTGGTAGATTCTTTATTGATCATTCATTATCTTCATATGTAACACATTATACCCAAGAATACCCTATATATGCCTTAAAAGGTCTGAAGGAATAAGTCAAAGTATAATTTGTTACATACAAGATACTATGATGATCTCAAGTCCAAGGATCACTTGTACTACTATCACATTAGGAATTCCTATTGACAGGCGAGTAAAACTCCATTAGGTATTCCATAGCGAGTCACGTTCAGTGAACTTATTCTCTAATAAGCACCTACATACTTGCTTTAGTGTCTCCACACAAATGATCATGAGATCAATCATCCTCATCCAATGAGCAAGCAACATATGTACCAATCTATTCGAATTTTCTAATCCCCTTTTTAGTAATCCTACGATTGGAAACTATTTTAGTTTTAGAGCTTTCTGAGAATTTAGATCTCATTAGCGTGATCATCATCATGATTCTAAAAGCATTGCTTAAAACTATGGGTTATTTACATATTATAAAAACAACACCATGTAGATAATTAAATGTCTTTAATAAATGAATATTTTATTAATAAATAAATAAGATTATTTATAAACTATGTGCTTTATCATCATACACGATTGGCTTGTATGCACACTACTATCAATCTCCCACTTGCACTAAAGGCAATCGCCATAGTATCTCATACCCATCTTCTCTAAGTGATGATCAAACTGTTGTTCTGTTAAAGCTTTAGTAAATAGATCTGCAATGTTGTCTTGAGAGTCTATATATTCCTCTTTCAATGATTTCTTTAATCAAGGTGCCGCAACACATGTTTAGATTCAAGAAGAGACTTAGGAACTATTCCTAGTTCTGTAATGAACTTTTCATCAGAAACATCAACTTGCAGCTTCATTTACAGTTATATACTTTGTCTTTGTCACTAAACCAACAACCTTTTGTTGTTTGGAACCTTTCCAAATCACTGCACGATCTTTTAAGGTAACGACTTACCATAAAATGGATTTGCTATCATCTTGGTTAGTCTAAAAACTTGAGTCTGTTTAGCACTCTAGTTTAATTCAGACTCATCATGTGATATGATGACATCCTTAGTGTCAATTAAGTACTCTAAGATGTTTATCACTGCCTCACAGTGATCTTCTCCAGAATATAGGATGTTTCTCCCAAGTCCTTTATGGAGAAGTGTTTAGATAACCAGATTTTAATCGATTGTAGCATAAGAATGTCATTCCCTATCAGTAATATATCATCAACATATATTACAAGGAATGAAACTGCGCTCCCACTAACCTTCTTGTACACACATGGTTCATTATCATTTTTGATAAAATCAAACTCTTTGATTGTCTCATCAAAACGAATGTTCCATCTACGAGAAGCTTGCTTCAATCCATAGGTGGATTGTTGTAGCTCATATATATGATTTGCTTCAACTATTGAAACAAATCCATCTGGTTGTATCATATATACATTCTCCTCTAATAATGTATATTTAAGGAAGGGAGTCTCCACGTCCATTTTGCCAGATATAGTAATAATAAGCTGCAATCGCAAGTAAAATCCAAATGGACTTGAGTATAGCTTCAAAATCCATTTTAGATTTTATGGTCATCTACCATTTCTCTGAGTCTTTATTACTCATAGCCTGTTCGTAATTCAATGGATCATCATCATTCATGATGTGTACCTCATTGTCATTCTCTATAACAAATCCATACCTCTTAGGTATCTTCAGTACTCTTCCAGATTTACGAATAGGGTATTGTACAATAGGTTCTTCTACTTGGTCAGGTACCTGACTTTGATCAGTGGAAACTTGTGGTTCTTGAACTTCTTCAAGATATATCTTACTCCCACTGACCCCTTCAAGGATAAACTCCTTTTCCAAGAAGGCAGCATATTTCACAACAAACACCTTTTGATCAGTTGGATGATAGAAATAATACCCTAAAGTTTCTTTAGGGTATCCCACAAATCTACACTTGTCGGATTTAGTCTGTAGCTTATCATTTTCAAACTTTTTGACATAAGCTGGACAACCCCAAGTTTTAACATGCTTAAGATTTGGTTTCCTCCCTTTCCACATCTCATATGGAGTCTTTGGGGCGGATTTGGTAGGTACCATGTTAAGTAGGTATGCAGCCGTTTCTAGGGCATATCCCCAGAAAAAAATTGGAAGGTCGGTAAAACTCATCATAGATCGAACCATGTCCAACAGTGTTCGATTTCTTTTTTCAGATACTCCATTTAACTGTGGTGTACCTGGAGGAGTGCATTGTGAGATTATACCATTTTCTTTGAGACAATTGAGAAACTCACCGCTTAAGTATTCTCCACCTCGATCTGATCGAAGTATCTTAATACTCTTGCCCGTTTGTTTCTCTACTTCACTTCTGAATTCTTTGAACTTTTCAAATGATTTTGATTTGTATTTCATCAAATACACATATCGAAATCTTGAGTGATCATCAGTGAAAGTAATAAAATAAGAATACCCTCCCCGTGCACTTGTTGTCATAGGTTCCTAAATGTCTGTGTGAATCAATGCCAACAACTGTGTAACTCTTTCTCCTTTCCAACTAAAAGGAGATTTAGTCATTTTACCCATGAGACAAGATTCACAAGTTGGATATAATTCATAATCGGATAGCTCTAGGAGCCCATCCTTATGCAACTTAGATGATCTTATTCCATTGATATGACCGAGTCTACAGTGCCACATATAGGTATAATTAATATCATCTCTTTTCCTTCTCTTAGTTTATTCAATTTGAAATATATTTTCCTGCAAGTCAAGTATATAAAGTCCATTTCGCAAATTTCCAATACCATATAAAACATCGTCTTTATAAATAGAATAACCATTGTTCCTTATAATAACGTCAACTCCTTCCATATCCAATACAGAAATTAAAATAATATTTTTAATAATATTCGGAACATAATAACAATTATTAAGATAATTGGTCTTGCCCGAGGGCATTGCTAAACAATAAGTTCCTACAGCTAATGCCGCAACCTTTGCTCCATTCCCCACTCGTAGGATCACATCATCATTGTTCAGCTTTCTACTTCTGACGAGTCCCTGCACAGTGTTACATATGTGAGAACCACAGCCCATATCCAATACCCAAGTAGAATTATGACTTTCAAAAAAATTAATTTCAATCATAAACAAACCTTGATTGGAATTCGAAGCTTATCCAAGCTTCTTCTCTGCTAGAAACTTCTTGCAGTTCCTCTTCCAATGTCCCGGCTCATTGCAATGAAAGCACATTCCTTTAGCTGGTTCAGGTTTCTTTTGTTCCTTTTCTTTCCCCTTTTCCTTAGCCTTCTTGGATTTCTTCTTTACAGAAGATACCTTGGGCCTCTTCCTTTTATTGGAAGAATCCACCATCAAGACATGGTTATTCTTGGATGGGAAGTGACCTTCTACAGTTTTCAGCATGTTAAGCAGCCCAGGCAAGCTGACATCTAGCTTATTCATGTGAAAATTAATCACAAACTGCGAGAAGGTCTCAGGGAGTGACTGCAAGACCAAGTCTTGACTCAGCTCCCCATCCATGATGAACCTCAGCTGTCCAAGGCGTTCAATCAAATTGATCACCTTTAGGACATGAGTCTAACGGTAGTACGCTCGGTCATCCGAGATCGGAAGAGCTCCTTAGATATCTCATATCTAGCAGTCCTACTCTGTTCACCATACAACTCCTTGAGGTGAAGCGGCATAGCAGGAGCATCCATGTTTACTTGCTGACGCTGAAGCTCGTTATTCATGGATGCGAGCATGATGCATTGAGCCACATATGCATCATCTTGCCACTTATTGAAAGTGGAAATCTCTTCCTCAGAGGCTGTTTTAGAAACAGATTCAGGGACAGTTGAATTTAGGACATAAGAAATCTTTTCAGCAATGAGAACAATTCTCAGATTTCTTAGCCAGTCCTCATAATTGGGCTCGGTAAGCTTATTTACATCAAGTATACTTCGTAGTGAGATTAGTGATTTTGATATTTTTAAAATTCTGCATGTGAAAAGATAACATTTTTAGCAAACATTCATTTTATTAACTTTGCATACCAAAATAAATTTAGGTCTTTATTTTAAATTGGTATCTCCCACTATTTTCATCAAACTATATTACCCTCACTTATATAGTTCGACAACATCTAATTAAAGATTTGCTAGTGAGAATAAGTATTCCATTTCAAATTTATATAACCTTGTGGATAGCACAACAAACAATATACAAATAAATAGGTAGACAACTCTTGTCAATTACATCACCATGTAATTCTTTTTATTTTGCCTCTTAAATCATAATGGTCAAGTGTGTGCACATCCGAACTAAAATGATTTAAGTTAAGTCCAACCTAGCACTTCCATAAATTCAAAAAAGAAAAATGTTCGTCCATGTGGATAGCACAACAAGACTAGATCGTTCAATTTTCTTGATAAGCATCAAATGTGATTAATTAACATCTTAAATACTCAATACTCGCCTTGTGGATAGCACAACAAGCTCATATTAAATATTTAATACTCTATCAATTAATCATGCTAGAAGGCGATGTTTGATATTCTAAATATCATTTGAACGCTTAGGACTTAATATTATTTTTTTTGAGGGATTTGTTATTATTTGTCTCATCTTGTTTAGCGCGCATGCACATATATATATAAAATACGCGTCATTTTATTAAACATGCGAAGCATGTTTGCATAAAATATAATATATATAAAATTTAGCATGCTATATAGAATATTTTATTCTATCCGGATTGATTATGGACTTTTATTCTAGTTTGGTTCACTAGAGCCACCAAGTGAACCAAAAGGTCAAACCTAGGAGTGCAAGAATTTAAATTCAAACGTAACTATTACATTTAAACCCAGGCTCCATACAAACGGGTCTTCACGCGCTCCTTGCTCTCCAATTTTTTCAAGATAATTCTAACTATTTCTATTACGTTAAACTATTTAATTAAAATAGAAACCTTGATCAGCAGTCAAGGAAAAGTACATAGGAGGGAGATAGAATTTACACCGAGAAAAAAATCAGAGAAGACGAGGTACGCAGACCCCATTTAATAAAACTCATTCATTCAAGCATTCAATTAAAATAAAATACAATCACATTAGTCAAATAGTCCATAATCAATTCTCATTTATTATCACACATATCATCATATATATCAATAATTAAATATTCATCTCATGAATTAAAGCATTCCATATATATATGAGTATCATTTAATGGGCAATTTTAAATTGCATGAAATCCAATTTCAAGATTAAAATAAACTCTTTGATTTAATTATATAATTATTAAGAATATTATATATATAATACATATATATATATATATATATATAATTGCTATGACTATATATATATATATATATATATATATATATATATTCCCACGTGACCTTCCCTTGCAAAAGTTCCTGTTTGAATCATTTCACCTTATATATATATATATATATATATATATATATATATATATATATATATATATATATATATATATATATATATATATATATATATAATAAGAAAAGTTCTGCAAGTTTTTTTTTTTAAAAAAAAGATGTACACTGTTAGATATATAAGGTGAAACCACCTTTTCTAATTACAGGATCACTAAAAACGGATTCACGGAATCATCAATATTTTTTTTATATATATATTTTTTAAAAGTAACGTGAATCTAGCAACTTCTAAAAAAAATATTTATTCCACAGCGGTTGGAACAAAAAAATTGGTTTCCGACTTTTTTTCCATAAAAATAATAATTTTATACAACTAAAATTATGCCCAATAAATTATTCTAAATACATACCCATACATATATAGAATCAAAACAATTAATAATTGCATAAAGGTTTGACTCTGATACCACTATTGGGTTTGTACGAAATTATGACGCAATCAAATTGCAAAAATTAGCGAAAACATAGTATATCAGAGTTTAAAAATTTCTACAAAACCATTACCCGGATCATCCTTTATGCAAATTATTAATTTAAAACGATAAATAGGAAGTTATAGAATCATACCCTTGTAGAACGAAGCTTCCACAGGTACGAGTTCAACTCCTTGTTCTTCGTGATCTCCTTGAATTTCTGGGTTAGATTCCTTTCTTTGATCAACGTTAGCCACCCAAGTGTTTGGCCTCCAGAGGTGATCCACCAAGGAAGATGAATTATCAAGAAGGAGGGTGGTTGGCTTAGTTTTCTATCCTCTATAGAAAAGGAGTACTCTCCAACAATTTGAATTGCATCAACTGATATCTATCATAAGACTCCTATTATATAGATATTGGTCAACCCTTCTAATCCTATTAGACATGGAATTTCATTTAATTAATTAAACTCGTTTAATTAATTTAGGCTTCCCACCACATTGGGAATAATTAATTAAATTTATTTAATTAATTTATCTCCTAAACTTATTAGGAATAAATGAGAGTACTAATATTAAATTAATTACTAAGCCCCTTTAGAAATTAAAATAATAATAATTCTAATAATATTAATAAGATAACTCTTATTAATTTATATTTAATATTTCTAAAATATTAAATAATAAACATTAAGCTATTTAATTTATTCTATCGCCATAGATTAAATTAATTACACTTAATGCATTACTACGATTATGACATTACCTTCTTAAATAATTATTCTTTCTTTTATGGTGTGCCCCTTTAGGTTCGCCATATTAAATCGGTTATGAATAAATCAATTAGAATAATTCTAATCTTATTTAAATAAATAAATTAAACTAATAATATACTTAAATAAATAATATTTATTCTACAATAGGGATAAGCCTCCCTAGCGATCAACGACTTTCTAGATAATATAGATTTCAACATTAATCATAAAAGAACCTGTGAGTAAATAGTTACCGTACAATTCAATCATTCCACCATACAATGTCCCAATTAAATATAAGACATGGATTTACTGTCAAGTCTTATTTTATTTAATTATATGTATTTCGATTAGAAAATGCACAACTCTATTTAATGCAAATTAGAAACTCATTTCTAATTTTATTCCACCTTGGCCAAGGATTCCTAGGTTGTCATTTAACGAATCACATAGGACATATCTTCTCTTTTACTAGAGGTGGTAGATTCTTTATTGATCATTCATTATCTCCATATGTAACTCATTATACCCAAGCATACCCTATATATGCCTTAAAAGGTCTGAAGGAATAAGTCAAAGTATAATTTGTTACATACAAGATACTATGATGATCTCAAGTCCAAGGATCACTTGTACTACTATCACATTAGGAATTCCTATTGACAGGCGAGTAAAACTCCATTAGGTATTCCATAGCGAGTCACGTTCAGTGAACTTATTCTCCAATAAGTACCTACATACTTGCTTTAGTGTCTCCACACAAATGATCATGAGATCAATCATCCTCATCCAATAAGCAAGCAACATATGTACCAATCTATCCGGATTTACTAATTCCTTGCTTAATAATCCCACGATTAGGAACTATTTTAGTTTTAGAGCTTTCTAATAATTTAGATCTCATTAGCATGATCATCATCATGATTCTAAAAGCATTGCTTAAAACTATGGGTTATTTACATATTATAAAAACAGCACCATGTAGATAATTAAATGCCTTTAATAAATGAATATTTTATTAATAAATAAATAAGATTGTTTACAAAGTATGTGCTTTATCATCATACATGATGAGCTTGTATGCACACTACTATCACTTTGCACTACGGGCCAAATATATTCATCAGGTAATCATTCATCTTTGCACTACAGGCCAAAGATATTCATCACGTAATTATTCATCTTTGCACTACAGGCCAAAGATATTCAGTTATATCACCATTTAGGACTGAGGATGATGAAAACAATACGAATAACGAATTCAGTGAGATAAAGGACAAATATTAGAGAATTTATCCAGAGTTCAAGAACGAAGTTCAAAACCTGGATCCAATCAAAGATGATTTGGAAAGAAAAAAATATTTTTTTTATCGTGAATAGTACCCTGTGAATAGTAACTCATGAATAGTAACTCATCATTAAAAGATAAAAATTTTACAAGAAAGTTCAGACCAATATTCTAGTGAAATAATATTAGATGAAATGCAAAACTCAAGGAATTTCTGATCATTTCAGGAATTCTAAAAGCAATACTTACCGTAGTAAGTTTAGAGTTAAGAATCTGAAATGAAATAATATACGAAACAGCAATTGGATTTTCACCCGTCTGGCGGTAGTTCGCTCAGACAGATTATTTCCACAATTTAACAACAACTGAATACGAAGGGTTATTCACCAGGCATGCGGTAGTCCATGTAGACAGGTTATTCCTACATAATAATAAAGAATGGAATAACAACATGATTTCACCATACATGCGGTAGTCCACGTAGACAGGTTATTCTAACAAAATAATAAAAAATAGAATAACAACCCTTACGAATATTGAAAGAAAATAACTCTCTTCATAAATACAAAAGAAATAATACCCCTTACCTTAAAAATTTGGAGACTGCACTAGTGTAATAGCAAAATACTCTTTTTCTTTCTCTCTTATTCTCTCTATACTTTCTCTCTTTATAGCTTTAGTGAATTGATGAGAAATAATGAAGAAATGAGATTCTATTTATAGATTCGGCAGAGTAAGGGTAAAATAGTATTTTTGCTATAATTTATGACATCATCGCTTACATCATCGATCCTATGACATCATTGCTTACCTCATCGCTCCGATGACATCCTTGCTTATCTCATCGCTCCGATGACATCATTGTTTGCATCATACGAGTTCAAATTCAATTTGCACTCTTCCACCTCGTTTAACTTTTATTCCATGAATTTACTATAATAATGTTACCAGTCAAATTATAAAAATCATACTATTATATAATCACATCATACTACTATAATGTAATATTATAATAATATATTTGAATGAATTATTTTATCGGACAAGATAAAATACCAACTTTCAACAAATGTCATATGTTAAAAAAATTCCTCTGTTTAAATCCACATTGAATAAGTATTTCCTTATCATATATATCAAAAATTAATTATTCACAAATAATATTACAGAACTACAATATTGACAACCAGGTCGTTTCCATGAAAGAGGGGGCCTTTCGATAAGGGCTTCTCCTTACTGGCGCGCAATTAATTAACCCCTTTCTTAGACAGAACTTCCTTAGACATTGCCAATAATGCTATCTAATAATATTATTCAAATAATATGAATTATTGATTTGATAATTTGAAATAATGTGCAATGACAATTATTGAATCAATAATATAAAATAGCAAAGTAGCACTTATTGATATAAAATTTCAACGTAGCAAATATTGAACCAATAAAATATTATGCAATTATTGAATCAATAAAATAAAATATTGAACAGTAATTACTGTAACAATAATTGAGTAAGTGTCTTCCTACGTAAGAATCAATACTTCAAAATATTGTGCAATACCTTGTGCTACTGTGCAACACCACGTATTACTGTATTTTAACCACCGGGTATTTTAACAGTACTTACGGTAACAGTTTTGTCATTATTTTTATAAAAAAGGTTACTTCTGTCGCTTTCTATATCCGACATTCATTCCGGTTTGGGGTCCACCAATGACTGCGCCGTCGTACGAATATTCTCCGACAAAAAGAATATTCTTCGACCAAACGAATATTCTCCGACACAACGAATATTTTATAACCACTTGCTTACTTTGTAAACTTTACACATTTCACCCATAACTTATCACATTTATCAAATCAACACCTTACTATTTCAAAATAATATATAAAGAAAATTAAAACTTATTCATAAAATTTGGGGTCTTACAACCTCCCCTCCTTATGAAATTTCGTCCTCGAAATTGACGTACGTACCTGGTATGTCGAAAAGGTGAGGATACCTCGTTTTCATTTCCGATTCTAACTCCTAGGTCATTTCCTCGATATCATGGTTCCTCCATAAAATTTTAACTTAAGATATAACCTTTGAGCGTAGGACATGTTCCTTCATATCCAAGATCTTAACAGGTACCTCCTCGTATGTTAAATCTTCGACTATCTCGTCTGGTTCTAACTCAATAATGTGGTTTGGATCTTTCACATATTTATGAAGCACAGATATGTGATAAACGTTATGAACATGAGACATGTATGGAGGTAAGGCGAGTCTATATGCCACATTTCCTATTCGGTCAAGGATTTCAAATGGACCAATGAATCGTGGGTTGAACTTTCCTCTCTTTTCGAATCTCGTAACTCCTTTCCATGGAGCAACACGTAATAATATATGATCTCCGATATTAAACTCCACGTCCCTTGGATGAAGATCAGTATAACTCTTTTGTCGATCTTGTGCAATTTGTATACGTTGCCGGATCATTTGAATCTTTTCCGTAGTCATATGTACTAACTCCGGTCCCAACAATGTTGTTTCACCCACCTCGTCCCAGCATACTGGAGAACGACATTTATGTCCATACAATGCCTCTAATGGAGCCATGCCTCTACTTGCCTGATAACTGTTATTGTAGGAGAATTCCACCAATGGTAGGTACTTATCCCAACTCCCTTTGAATTCTAGAACACAGAGTCTCAATAGATCTTCAAGAGTTTGGATAGTCCTTTTTGATTGCCCGTCCATTTGTGGATGATATATCGAACTGAATCGTAAATCCGTGCCCATAGCTTTCTGCAAGCTGACCCAAAATCGTGAAGTGAATCTTGAGTCACGATCTGAAACTATGGATACTGGCATGCCATGTAATCTCACAATCTCATTCACATACATACGAGCAAGATGTTTAAGGGAATAAGTCTCCCGTATCGGCAAGAAATGAGCAGACTTGGTTAATCTATCAATAATAACCCAAATCGCATCTATGCCTTGAGAAACCTTGGGAAGGCCCGTAACGAAATACATGGTAATGTGTTCCCACTTCCATTTCAGAATCTCAAGTGGTTGCAATGGACCCTTTGGCACTTGATGCTCCGCCTTGACACGTTGACACGTTAAACACCTTGAGATAAACTCCGCGATCTCTCTCTTCATATTGCTCCACCAAAATGTATGTCAAAGATCATGATACATTTTGGTACTCCCAAGATGGATTGCAAACGGTGTGTTGTGTGCCTCCATCATGATTCTATACTTCAAATCAGAATCGTCAGGAACACAAAGTCTGAAGTTGACTCGAAGTATTCCTTCTTCATCAATCCTTGCTTCTGGAATAGCACCTTCTTGCACCTTCTTCCTCATATTCATCAGCTCCGGGTCTGTAGCTTGAGCAGCTTTAACTTTATCAATCGAAGCTGGTTCTACGTGTATAGTTGACATCATCGCATGGGTCCTCGGAGTCTTGAACTCTATCTCCATCCTTTGTAAATCACACAAAATAGGCCTTGAAAGCATCGCATTCGTTCCCGCATATGATCTTCTACTCAACGCGTCAGCTACCACGTTCGTTTTACCGGGATGGTATTGGATGGTATGGTCGTAATCTTTCAATAGCTCAAGCCAACGTCGTTGTCGTATGTTAAGTTCCTTCTGGGTGAAGAAATACTTGGAGCTCTTATAATCCGTATAGATCTCCACTTTCTCCCCATACAGGTTGTGTCTCTAGATCTTCAAAGCGAAAACGTCTGCTGCTAACTCTAGATCATGAGTAGGATAATTCCTCTCATATTCCTTGAGTTGTCGCGAGGCATAGGCTATGACTTTCCCATGTTGCATGAGAACACATCCTAACCCTTTGCTCGAAGCATCGCTGTAAATGACAAATCCATCCGAACCAGATGGTATTGTCAGAACAGGTGCCGAAATGGTCTCCTCTTGAGCTCTTGAAAACTCTTCTCGCATTCCTCGTTCCATACGAATTTTGTATATTTCTTAAACAGCTGAGTTAATGGAGTAGCAATTCGAGAAAATCTTTCCACGAATCTCCGATAATAACCAGCTAAGCCTAGAAAGCTACGTACTTCGGTCACAGACTTCGGTTGCTCCCAACTTTGTATTGCTTCAATCTTCACCGGGATCACAGATACTCCACGTTTTGATACTATGTGCCTAAGGAATGCTACCTCCTCAAGCTAGAACTCGCATTTCTTCAGCTTGGCATATAGCTTATTTTCACGAAGCCTTTGAAGTACCAGCTTCAAGTGGTGCTCTTGATCTTCACGGCTTTTGGAATAGATGAGGATGTCATCAATAAAGACAACCACGAACTGATCCAAATATTCCTTGAATACACGGTTCATCATATCCATAAAAGCAGCAGGAGCATTAGTCAATCCAAAAGATATGACTAAGAATTCGTAATGCCCGTATCAAGTTCTGAAAGAAGTCTTCGGAATATCCTCAGTTTTAATCTTCAGCTGATGATATCCAGAACGAAGATCGATCTTTGAAAAGAATTGTGCACCTTGCAACTGGTAGAATAGGTCATCAATACGAGGTAACGGATACCTATTCTTGATGGTGACATGGTTCAACTCCCGATAGTCAATACAAAGTCGCATACTCCCGTCTTTCTTCTTTACGAATAAAATAGGAGCACCCCAAGGAGATGTACTAGGGCGTATAAAACCGATGTCTAACAACTCCTGTAGTTGGACCTTCAACTCCTAAAGTTCTATAGGAGCCATTCGATATGGGATTTTAGAAATGGGTGTTGTACCGGGTTCAAGGTTAATAAAGAATTCAACTTCACGTTTCGGGGGTAGACCGGGAAGTTCTTCAGGAAATACATTAGAAAACTCATTAACAACAGAAATATCATTCAAACCTGACGTATTCTGGTTTAGATCAGTGACATGGGCTAAGAAAGCTTGACATCCGTTTTTCAATAAACGAATAGCTTTATGACTTGAAATAACATTGATTGATTTTAGTGGTTTAGTTATTTGAATTCGCACAATAGGTTGGTTAGGAATATGAAAACTAACAACCTTACGAAAACAATCAATTTTGGCATGATAAGTGGTCAACCAGTCAATTCTTAAAATCAAATCAAATGCAAGTATTTTCAATGATATAAGATTAACAGGTAGGGTGAGGGTACCAATTTGAATCGAGCAAGATTTGTAAATTGTAGATGTAACGAAGGTTTCTCCCAATGGAGTTTCAACAGATAAGTCAAAGTCTAATTTCTCAGGTGTCAAGTTCAAACGTTGAGCACAAGCAGGTGAAATAAAAGAATGGGTAGCACCAGTATCTAATAAAGTGTAAACTTCTCAAGAGTTTATTATCAGCTTACCCGTAATAACCTCGTTCGGGTTCCTTGCTTATTGGGCAGTCACGACAAATGCTCTTCCAGGGACCACTTACTTTGACTTGTCAGGGAAAGCCTTTGGAGTCACCAACCCTACTGGACTTGGTTTCGCTATAGGATACACTCGAGCTATGTGCTCTTCCTTTCCACAGTTATAACACACCTTGGATTGTTGTGTGCAGTTGAGGCTGATGTGTCCCTCTTGCCCGCATTTATAGCATACGACCGGTGGTCGTTCTCCTCCCCTAGAAATAGTTGATGTTGGTGCTGCTATCGATGCTTTCACGTTCTCATTGTTGTACCTTCTCTTCTTGAAATCTCCCCCCGACTCACTTCTTCTATTATCATGGCCACGATTACCACCGGAGTGGTTACTGCTTTTGGCATTATACTTTCCTCTCTGCTAGTTGTCATTGTTCCGATGACTGCTGCCACCAGTACGACCTTGGTTGTTGTCCCTTGGTTGAACATAATCATTATCTCGTTCTAATAACTGGGCCCTGTTCACTACATCCGAATATAGAGAAAATTTGTGAGAAATGAGGTATTGATGAATCTCGGGTTTCAAACCACTCAGAAACATCCGCGTCATACATTCCTCATTCTCCACCAAATGAGGTGCAAACGGGGATAACTCCGCGAACTTAGCCTCATACTAGGACACAGTCTTGTTGTTCTGTTCCAGTCTGATAAACTCTACCTCTTTCATGTGACGAATACTTTCTGGAAAGTCCTTGTCATTGAACAGTTTCTGGAACACCCCCCAAGACATCTTGAGTGCGGTAGGCTGGGTGGGCTTCATAGATTCCCACCAGTAATCTGCCTCTCCACGGAATATAAAGGTGGCAAATCGAACCTTTTGTTCATCCGTGCATCCACAGACATCAAATATCTTGGTAATTTGCTTAATCCAATTTTCTGCCTTGATTGGATCTGGTTTTCCCTGAAACTCTGGTGGTCCCAACTCTTTAAACTGCTTGGCAGTGACAAGCCACGAGTTGTTATTTCCACCAGTATTATGAACACGAGTCTCCCTCGTCTAATTTTGTATGAACTGCAAAAAGCTTCTAAACATCCCGTCATTTATCATTTCTTCAGTAGGGTTGTTTACAGGAGGAATATAGCCTTCCTGTTGCACGTTCTCCTCGTTGGTGATTAAAGGTGCCTCAACGGTCTCATTCACTCCATTGTTTAAATTTTCAGCTGCCATTCTCAAATACTGTCACAAAACAAAGGTTAATCAAACAAATTAACATATCACATATTAACCTTATGTTCCAACCGACCAATTAAATAACAATTAAGCTTAGGTAGGACACACTAGCAAAGGTTTTACTCGTCTCTCCCTTCCTAGTTCTATTCCCAGATCTCCGCCAGAGATCGTATCCCTAAGCTCTGATACCAACTGTGACGCCCCCAAAATAGATTCAATACTCAACCCATTTTGAGTCGCCAAATACACTCAACAAAATTCAAATACAATCTTTCATATCACACGGTCGTGCAAAATACGACCACACAACTGTGAGTGTCAATACAGACATGTAGAAAATATAAACATTCAAACTAAGTCCTCATTACATTTATTATCACACTATTTAAAAAAAAATTAGTAAGGACTTCTATAGCTCTAACTCGGACCATCACTCTATTCCCCGACTAGTACCCGCGATATTCTCATTTCCTGAAGAGAACAATGGAAGAAAAGGGTGAGCTCAACTAGCCCAGTAAAGAATATTATGACTAAGATAATGAAGAATAAATTATCGCTAGTCTTCAACAAATCAGATAAAATATTATGGACAACCAGTTTTAGATCAACAACTGCAGCGGAAATGACAATTCATTAGAAGAGTTAAGTAGAGAATGATGTCTACTATCTTCTATAATTTAAAAGTCCGTCATCAATATTTTATCCTTATAACATCAATCAATATACATCTCGAATCAAATATCCATCTTTGCACTACGGGCCAAAGATATTCATTTGTTTCATCAGTTGGTCATGTTCATCTCAACACCTGTCCATCTTTGCACTACGGGCCAAAGATATTCATCAGGTAATAATTCATCTTTGCACTACAGGCCAAAGATATTCATCACATAATTATTCATCTTTGTACTACAGGCCAAAGATATTCAGTTATATTACCATTTAGGACTGAGAAAGATGAAAAACAATACGAATAACGAATCCAGTGAGATAAAGGACAAATATTAGAGAATTTATCCAGAGTTCAAGAATGAAGATCAAAACCTGGATCCAATCAAAAATGATTTGGAAAGAAAAAAAATATTTTTTTTACTGTGAATAGTATCTCATGAATAGTAACTTGTGAATAGTAACTCGTGAATAGTAACTCATCATAAAAAGATAAAAATTTCACAAGAAAGTTTAGACCAATATTCCAGTGAAATAATATTAGATGAAGCGCAAAACTCAAGGAATTTCTGAACATTTCAGGAATTCTAGAAGCAATACTTACCGTAGTAAGTTTAGAGTTAGGAATCTGAAATGAAACAATATACGAAACTGCAATTGGATTTTCACCCGTCTGGCGGTAGTCCGCTCAGACAGATTATTTCCACAATTTAATAACAACTAAATACGAAGGGTTATTCACCAGGCATGCGGTAGTCCGCGTAGACAGGTTATTCCTACATAATAATAAAGAATGGAATAACAACAGGATTTCACCATACATGCGGTAGTCCACGTAGACAGGTTATTCCAACAGAATAATAAAAAATAGAATAACAACCCTTACGAATATTGAAAGAAAATAACTCTCTTTATAAATACAAAAGAAATAATACCCCTTACCTTAAAAATTTGGAGACTACACTAGTGTAATAGCAGAATACTCTTCTTCTTTCTCTCTTATTCTCTCTATACTTTCTCTCTCTATAGCTTTAGTGAATTGATGAGAAATAATGAAGAAATGAGATTCTATTTATAGTCTCGACAGAGTAAGGGTAAAATAGTCTTTTTGCCATAATTTATGACATCATCGCTTACATCATCGATCCTATGACATCATTGCTTACCTCATCGCTCCGATGACATCCTTGCTTACCTCATTGCTCTGATGACATCATTATTTGCATCATACGAGTTCAAATTCAATTTGCACTCTTCCACCTCATTTAACTTTTATACCATCAATTTACTATAATAATGTTACCATTCAAATTATAAAAATCATATTATTATATAATCACATCATACTACTATAATGTAATATTATAATAATATATTTGAATGAATTATTTTATCGGACAAGATAAAATACCAACTTTCAACAAATGTCACGTGTTAAAAAAATTCCTCCGTTTAAATCCACATTGAATAAGTATTTCCTTATCATATATATTAAAAATTAATTATTCACAAATAATACTATAGAACTACAATATTGACAACCAGATCGTTCCAAGGAAAGAGGGGGCCTTCCGATAAGGACTTCTCCTTTCTGGCGCGCAATTAATCAACCCCTTTCTTAGACAGAACTTCCTTAGACATTGCCAATAATGCTATCTAATAATATTATTCAAATAATATGAATTATTGATTTGATAATTTGAAATAATGTGCAATGACAATTATTGAAACAATAATATAAAATAGCAAAGTAGCACTTATTGATATAAAATATCAACGTAGCAAATATTGAACCAATAAAATATTATGCAATTATTGAATCAATAATATAAAATATTGAACAATAATTACTATAGCAATAATTGAGTAAGTGTCTTTCTACGTAAGAATTAAAAATTCGAAATACTGTACAATACCGTGTGCTACTGTGTAACACCACGTATTACTGTATTTTAACCACCGGCTATTTCAACATTACTAACGATAACAGTTTTGTCGTTATTTTTATAAAAAATGTTACTTTTGTCACTTTCTATATCCGACATTCATTTCGTTGTACGAATATTCTCCAACAAAAAGAATATTCCCTGACCAAACGAATATTCCCTGACACAACAAATATTTTATAACCATATGCTTACTTTGTAAATTTTGCACATTTCACCCATAACTTATCACATTTATCAAATCAACACCTTACTATTTCAAAATAATATATAAAGAAAATTAAATCTTGTTCATAAAATTTGGGATCTTACATACAATACTCTGCTGCCCAAAATACTAACAAAACAGTAATAATAGAGTACTAATGGCATCCTAATACATGATAGCTATAATAAGCAAAAATAGATAGGAAAAGTTGATAAACACCCCCAAACTTCAGATGGCCAATGCCCTCATTAGCTAAATATGGGGAAAGTAGAATCAGTCTATGCCATCGTTGTCTAGAATCTAATCATTACCCTCTTAGGCGCCGTCCTCTGTAACGACCCCAAAATTCATACAATATAATTCTCGTCCTCGATCATTAGCAATACATCTTTAATCTATCTTTACGTCATTATTCGATATTAAAATCACTAAAAATGCGGAATATTTAAAATTTTTATAAACTTTCTTTCTATATTGCCCTGAATCGCAACCTTATTTGATTCAATTCTATTACATGAATCGCTATAACGAAGGGACTATACAAAGTCTTACATCACTAAGCAATATCCATTATACGTCGGATAGCTCAACTTACAACTTAAAAATTAAGTTACAATGAAAACATCAACTACAATTTGAAATTTAACAAAATTAATATTCTTTAACATTGATCTCTATAAATCACTTAACACGTATCTTTACCTTGCATCCTTGACCTGCAAAAATGATTATTTGCAAGAGTGAGCTCGACAGCTCAGCAAGATCTAACAGTTTTTATGCATCACATAGCACATAATTAACATGCTCAATATTAAAGTAACATGGCATACATGCTTTAATCACATAACAAATATAAAGATTGAGTTTCTTACTCAATCAACATTATTAAATCAATCAATGTAGTCATAAATTGACTTTAACATTTCATGCTTGCAACATATACAACATAGCATACTCTTTGCAATACAATTTAAAACAGTTCATAATATCATCAAGTTCACATAGAAAATAGGAACCGAAAGACTTGCCTAGATTACCAATTACCGAAAAATAGCTTAATATAATCTGCTTCATGATCCTACATAACGTATTACCATACGCATCAATTATTAGTCACCTAGCAATGCTTATCAAATGTCTAAGTAAATAATACTTTATACTTTCTAATTCTCTTCTATTTACTCGTTTGACACTCGCTGTCAAACCTTATGTATAATTAACAATATCAGTTAATTATCACATAGCTAATCCTAATATTTAGTTATCCACTTTAGGTTAACTCATTCCACTTTAACTCATAAGTTAATAATTAATTACCACATAATTAATCACATCACATAGTCATTTTACATTTCTCATGATTAATCAACTAATAATTACATACTCATTTTAAATTATAATTAAACAAATTATGATTTGAACATCCACTTTAATCAAACTACAATTAAGCAATCATAATTTATAATGAATCAACTACATCATGCATTAAATCATAATTTAAGCATACTTAACTTAACCCATTACTTAGATTATAAATACTCAATTTTTATTCATGCCCTCATTAAATTATAATTATATAAATTATAATTTAAATTACACTTTTACCTTGATTATAATTATTCCAAATTATAATCACATATTAAGTTATAATTAAACAAATTATAACTTATAATCAATTAAACTATATCATGCATTATAATTACACAAATTATAATTAATCATGCAATTATCAATTTATAATCCATAATTAAACATGCATTTATTAAATTATAATTACATAAATTATAATTTAAATTAACATCTAATTGATTAAAATAAATCAATTAATATTCATTATAATTTAACAAAAATTATAATTTAATTTAAACATTTACTCTTGATTATAATTATACAAATTGTAATTAACCAATTCACCATTAAACAATAATTCAATTAATACTTTAAGGTTTTCAAAACCTCTTTTCTTTTACAATTACCAAATTGTCAAATTCATGTTATCAACATGCTATTGCAACTTAAATATATGATCATTATTCTAGCAACAATGTAACTTAGTCATAAAAATAAACTGCACACTTAAATAAAACTCACTGCCTCTGTCCAGGACACGGCGCAGCTGCGCAGCCATAAGCCTTGGCACCGGCGCAGCTGCGCAGGTGACCAGCCTGAGAGAACCCAGTGGCACAGCTGCGCTGCTTCTGGCTGTGCTCCCGGCGCAGCTGCGCAGGTACGCAGACAGAAGCAGGCAGTGCAGCCTCCCTGTTTCACCGATTAAACCCAACATGCCATCAAACGGCAAGAACAAGCTACTAGAATAATGTATAGCATATACTTGATACAATACACTCATATAACATATCTCCAAACACAAAAATATTTAAACAACAATAATCAAAAGTTTTAGAAATCAAATTTGATATTTTCATAAAACTTATATATTTTATAAAACCATTCACTGTAAATCACTTTCTCAAGCAATTTAACTCTATATACATGCATTATATACGTAATTGAAGACAGCATCAAACAAATTCTTAATAAACATATTAACATATATCAATTTCATCAATTTCATCAATTTCTTCAAACTAAAATCAACCATAATACCTAAAACTCATATGAACATAACTTTTCTATTAAAACATGTTTCTACAATCAATTTGATTTCTGAAAATCATTGTTTATGGCATCTAATTAAATTTATAAACAGTATATTAACAAAATTCCAACATATAATCAACAAAATTACTAACTTTCATGAAAAACGTTTTTACAGAGAAGTTCCACAACATAAAACACATTATTAAAACTAAATTTAGAAGTTATACCCTTTGATTATGCTTAGGAGAAGAAGATAATGGCTTAGCGAGAATTCTTTCAAGGTCTCTTTCCCCTTTCTTTCTCTTCTTCTTCCCTTCTTCTCTTTTCACTCCATCTTTCTCTGTGTTTTCTCTCTAACACAGACTAACCTTTGTTGTGTTCTTTTAACCAACGTATATACAAAATATACATACAACATATATACATAATATGTAACTTACAATATTAATGTATATAATAAATCCTATACTAATTACAATTAAAATAGAGGTTACACCTTTGAATTTTTTTAAAAGCCCTAAGGCTTGTTTGGCAAAACAAGTTATTTTAAAAACAGATTTTTAGTAGTTAAGGTCATGTTTGGGTAAAACAGTTTTAAAACAAAAGTAAGGGTCTTGTTTGGAAAAAAATCATTTAAAAACTCTTTTCTTTATTTTAATAAATCCTTTTAACACATACTTTAATGCTACTCTTTAATTAATTAAATCTTAACATTCTAATTTAATTAATTAAAAGTCTAACATCAATTAAGCACATAAAATTATCACATAATTACAATTAATTGCTAATTCTAATTGCATGTAACACTCATCACATTACTCATCTAATTTAATTATCTCAATTAAATTAGAACTATAACATAAAATCATTATATCAATTAAATTAAATACTAAATATTCATTTAATTAATATACTACACTTAATTATATTAATCCATAATAATCACATAATTATTTATTTAACTCAATAAATAATTCAATTAAAATATTTATTTACTCCAATAAATATTAACATTAATATTTAAATTATCTTCACATAGATTCACATATTTCACCATATATGACACGTATTCACATACTTAAACTCAAAACATCAGATAATAAGAATTTTATTTATTAAATTCTCATTTATAAATTCTAAAAATCTGGGATGTCACATTCTTCCCTCCTTATAAGGATTCCGTCCTCGGAATCACCGAAACCCTACCTTACTCAAGTTTTCACAAAAATCTCTTTCACAATTTTATTGTTGAATAACTTTAACTCATTATCATAACGACATTTATATAAACTACACATATATCTCTACTAAATTCACATATTCAACAAGGTTAAGGTTTTATTTCTTAACCTTCAATCAAACACAATCGTATATCAAATATAATATATTTTCTTTAACTCATTCCTTCCCTTACTAAAGATCATTACCATATATTCTACTTGTAGAATTAATATACTATATAATTCACCATCTATAATTATTCGGGTTATCACATTCACCCCTTCTTCTAAGAATTTCGTCCTCGAAATTCAAGTCTATCAATCTATATATATCATTCAATCAAAATAGATTTTTACGTTAATCTCTATTCACTGGATTAAAGCGTTCAACAACTACTTCTTTCTAAGCAATATCCTTCTCGCTACATTCTCCTTCAGAATAATAAGAATCTTCCACAATTGCTCAATAATTGGGAAGCGATATAAACAACTCAGGAATTTAAAAGATTCCAAATCATGCTGAGTGGTCGCAAGACCTTGAACTTATTTTTAGGTTTATTAGTGCTTCACCCCCGGTACTTCACACTATAAAACCGCATTGGTACTCTAGGTGGCCAGCCTATCGCACCCCTACGTTGGGCCCAAAGGTAGTACATCGTAACGATTATATGCGTTACACTCCGAACTATTATCTCCGATAACATGTCCCCTTTTATAGGGTTGTTCACCTCAGCTTCTTAACATCTGAATCCGCACCAAAATAATTTGGTTTGGCATAGTTTGACCAAAAACGCTCAAATTTCATAAACATCTTTCAATATTTGTCTAGCTGAATCAAGTAGCATAGACTTCTAGCAACAATTCGGACATCAATCGAAATATACATATATATATATATATATATATCCTTAACCAACTCAAAATATATATTTTTTTTTCGTTTAAAGAAACTAAAAGTAAATAAATCTCTTCTCTTTTTATATATATATATATATATAGTTTAAGGAAACTAAAATAATAATAAATCTTTTCACAATATCCTGATACCGTATCGTATTACTGATACGTTGAGGATTTCGTCATTACATGACGTCGTCATACTACCTTATACCATAGTGGGCTGACGATCATACGATCACATCCAACACTAGGTTTAACTGCATTGATAACTTCCTCGATTTTTTTTTGTCTCTACACCATATCAAATGATGTATAGAACACATAAAATATATTTTGAAATTTTTAAAATTATTTTTGTCTAGCTGAAGCAATTAGCACAGACATGTGAATAATAGCACAATTTTTAAAATTCATTGGTTCCATCATTGATCCAATGTTTTTCAAGAAAACAGAAGTGCAACATCAGCACGAAGTCAACTAGCAAAGCTAGGAGATTTAGAATATAAAAACTTTCTCCATCAATATAAATCTTTACTCCATCATTACTTAATCATTCTAGCAACCTTAAACAACATCAATGCTTTCTATATTATAAACTTTCTATACCCAGTATAGTTCATCGAACTTACCACACTTTGGAAGTTCAGGAACTTGCCACAATAATATGAGTTTAAGAACTTGTCCTAGCAATACGTAGTCAAAGAACTGATCAGAGACTGTCCATATGCTTAGGGGTTCAAAACATACATACGATTATGTGTTACGATCTTACCATAAGTATGAGTTTTAAGAACTCGCCTAACCTTAAGATCATCTAATCAAATCTTAATATCATCTAATTTAATCTCTATTGACTCTAACTATCAAATATAATATGAGAAAAGAATCACCTCCTCGTCATATATATATCGATAGTGCGACACCAACCTTCCAACGATTATCAATATGATAAACCAAGTGTAAGCACAAAACCCTGCCCATACAAAGATTTGTACGACTCAGTCACCACATGAGTCCTCAGTTGAAATCCCACTTAACTCTATCTTACTTATAACTTCTTGCTCTATACTCGATACAGACTTTCTGTATCCCATCATTTATAACTCCTCGTGAGTTAATCTCGTACTATATCATAGTACATTCTCGTTATAGTCTCAACTATAACCATTCAATCATTATAGACCATCTGTCCTTTATAATTTAAAAGATATCACGTCGTGATCTTATTCTATAATCATCTCCCTTATGATTATTCCTTATCTCATTATCGTTTTGTTTTAAAACTTCTTATCTATACTTATATCATATTATACCATGATTTCAGTCATGCTTTAAATCTCATAGACTTCGTCTATTCATCGTTATTCGTTAACTATATTATTATTGGAGTTAGACAACTCCTGATTCTCATCTACATATCTTTCCAAGATTCTTCTTTGAATCTTTTTGTTTATTAAACAACTCTTCCTTTAAGAATTTCTAACTTCGTTCATATAGTTCAATAATTTATTCGAATTTCATTCCTCGTTATCCTTACTTTCTTCATATAACATTACTAGGACTTCACACATCCTACACTTCCACGTATGTGAAAATAATCACCTTTTCATTATACGTAACTTAACTTAACTTCTCATTCTCTAAAGTCATAGCCTAAGTTACTGTTACCTAAGGTGTATAACCTATCAGCTCTGATACCAACTGTAACGACCCCAAAATTCATACAATATAATTCTCATCCTCGATCATTAACAATACATCTTTAATCTATCTTTACGTCATTATTCGATATTAAAATCACTAAAAATGCGGAATATTTAAAATTTTTATAAACTTTCTTTCTATATTGCCCTGAATCGCAACCTTAACATTACAAATATTTGATTCAATTCTATTACATGAATCGCTACAACGAAGGGACTATACAAAGTCTTACATCACTAAGCAATATCCATTATATGTCGGATAGCTCAACTTACAACTTAACAATTAAGTTACAATGAAAACATCTACTACAATTTGAAATTTAACAAAATTAATATTCTTTAACATTGATCTCTATAAATCACTTAACACGTATCTTTACCTTGCATCCTTGACCTGCAAAAATGATTATTTGCAAGAGTGAGCTCGACAGTTCAGCAAGATCTAACAGTTTTCATGCATCACATAGCACATAATTAACATGCTCAATATTAAATCAATCAATGTAGTCATAAATTGACTTTAACATTTCATGCTTGCAACATATACAACATAGCATACTCTTTGCAATACAATTTAAAACAGTTCATAATATCATCAAGTTCACATAGAAAATAGGAACCGAAAGACTTGCCTAGATTACCAATTACCGAAAAATAGCTTAGTATAATCTGCTTCATGATCCTACATAACGTATTACCATACGCATCAATTATTAGTCACCTAGCAATGCTTATCAAATGTCTAAGTAAATAATACTTTATACTTTCTAATTCTCTTCTATTTACTCGTTTGACACTCGCTGTCAAACCTTACGTATAATTAACAATATCAGTTAATTATCACATAGCTACTCCTAATATTTAGTTATCCACTTTAGGTTAACTCATTCTTTTTTAACTCATAAGTTAATAATTAATTACCACATAATTAATCACATCACATAGTCATTTTACATTTCTCATGATTAATCAACTAATAATTACATACTCATTTTAAATTATAATTAAACAAATTATGATTTGAACATCCACTTTAATCAAACTACAATTAAACAATCATAATTTATAATGAATTAACTACATCATGCATTAAATCATAATTTAAGCATACTTAACTTAACCCATTACTTAGAATATAAATACTCAATTTTTATTCATGCCCTCATTAAATTATAATTATATAAATTATAATTTAAATTACACTTTTACCTTGATTATAATTATTCCAAATTATAATCACATATTAAGTTATAATTAAACAAATTATAACTTATAATCAATTAAACTATATCATGCATTATAATTACACAAATTATAATTAATCATGCAATTATCAATTTATAATCCATAATTAAACATGCATTTATTAAATTATAATTACATAAATTATAATTTAAATTAACATCTAATTGATTAAAATAAATCAACTAATATTCATTATAATTTACCAAAAATTATAATTTAATTTAAACATTTACTCTTGATTATAATTATACAAATTATAATTAACCAATTCACCATTAAACAATAATTCAATTAATACTTTAAGGTTTTCAAAACCTCTTTTCTTTTATAATTACCAAATTGTCAAATTCATGTTGTCAACATGCTATTGCAACTTAAATATATGATCATTATTCTAGCAACAATGTAACTTAGTCATAAAAATAAACTGCACACTTAAATAAAACTCACTGCCTCTGCCCAGGACACGGCGCAGCTGCGCAGCCATAAGCCTTGGCACCGGCGCAGCTGCGCAGGTGACCAGCCTGAGAGAACCCAGTGGCGCAGCTGCGCTGCTTCTTGCTGTGCTCCCGGCGCAGCTGCGCAGGTACGCAGACAGAAGCAGGCAGTGCAGCCTCCCTGTTTCACCGATTAAACCCAACATGCCATCAAACGGCAATAACAAGTTACTAGAACAATGTATAGCATATACTTGATACAATACACTCATATAACATATCTCCAAACATAAAAATATTTAAACAACAATAATCAAAAGTTTTAGAAATCAAATTTGATATTTTCATAAAACTTATATATTTTATAAAACCATTCACTGTAAATCACTTTCTCAAGCAATTTAACTCTATATACATGCATTATATACGTAATTGAAGACAGCATCAAACAAATTCTTAATAAACATATTAACATATATCAATTTCATCAATTTCATCAATTTCTTCAAACTAAAATCAACCATAATACCTAAAACTCATATGAACATAACTTTTCTATTAAAACATGTTTCTACAATCAATTTGATTTCTGAAAATCATTGTTTATGGCATCTAATTAAATTTATAAACAGTATATTAACAAAATTCCAACATATAATCAACAAAATTACTAACTTTCATGAAAAACGTTTTTACAGAGAAGTTCCACAACATAAAACACATTATTAAAACTAAATTTAGAAGTTATACCCTTTGATTATGCTTAGGAGAAGAAGATAATGGCTTAGCGAGAATTCTTTCAAGGTCTCTTTCCCCTTTCTTTCTCTTCTTCTTCCCTTCTTCTCTTTTCACTCCATCTTTCTCTGTGTTTTCTCTCTAACACAGACTAACCTTTGTTGTGTTCTTTTAACCAACGTATATACAAAATATACATACAACATATATATATAATATGTAACTTACAATATTAATGTATATAATAAATCCTATACTAATTACAATTAAAATAGAGGTTACACCTTTGAATTTTTTTAAAAGCCCTAAGGCTTCTTTGGCAAAACAAGTTATTTTAAAAACAGATTTTTAGTAGTTAAGGTCATGTTTGGGTAAAACAGTTTTAAAACAAAAGTAAGGGTCTTGTTTGGAAAAAAATCATTTAAAAACTCTTTTCTTTATTTTAATAAATCCTTTTAACACATACTTTAATGCTACTCTTTAATTAATTAAATCTTAACATTCTAATTTAATTAATTAAAAGTCTAATATCAATTAAGCACATAAAATTGTCACATAATTACAATTAATTGTTAATTATAATTGCATGTAACACTCATCACATTACTCATCTAATTTAATTATCTCAATTAAATTAGAACTATAACATAAAATCATTATATCAATTAAATTAAATACTAAATATTCATTTAATTAATATACTACACTTAATTACATTACTCCATAATAATCACATAATTAATTATTTAACTTAATAAATAATTCAATTAAAATATTTATTTACTCCAATAAATATTAACATTAATATTTAAATTATCTTCACATAGATTCACATATTTCACCATATATGACACGTATTCACATACTTAAACTCAAAACATAAGATAATAAGAATTTTATTTATTAAATTCTCATTTATAAATTCTAAAAATCTGGGATGTCACATTCTTCCCTCCTTATAAGGATTCCGTCCTCGGAATCACCGAAACCCTGCCTTACTCAAGTTTTCACAAAAATCTCTTTCACAATTTTATTGTTGAATAACTTTAACTCATTATCATAACGACATTTATATAAACTACACATATATCTCTACTAAATTCACATCTTCAACAAGGTTAAGGTTTTATTACTTAACCTTCAATCAAACACAATCGTATATCAAATATAATATATTTTCTTTAACTCATTCCTTCCCTTACTAAAGATCATTACCATATATTCTACTCGTAGAATTAATATACTATATAATTCACCATCTATAATTATTCGGGTTATTAACGACCCCAAAATTCATAAAATATAATTCTCATCCTCGATCATTAGCAATACATCTTTAATCTATCTTTACGTCATTATTCGATATTAAAATCACTAAAAATGCGGAATATTTAAAATTTTTATAAACTTTCTTTCTATATTG
This sequence comes from Panax stipuleanatus, assembly GCA_020205555.1. Taxonomy (NCBI): domain Eukaryota; kingdom Viridiplantae; phylum Streptophyta; class Magnoliopsida; order Apiales; family Araliaceae; genus Panax; species Panax stipuleanatus. The sequence continues at coordinate 10,896,087 of CM035119.1, read as the reverse complement.
CCCTGAATCGCAACCTTAACATTATAAATATTTGATTCAATTCTATTACATGAATCGCTACAACGAAGGGACTATACAAAGTCTTACATCACTAAGCAATATCCATTATACGTCGGATAGCTCAACTTACAACTTAACAATTAAGTTACAATGAAAACATCAACTACAATTTGAAATTTCACAAAATTAATATTCTTTAACATTGATATCTATAAATCACTTAACACGTATCTTTACCTTGCATCCTTGACCTGCAAAAATAATTATTTGCAAGAGTGAGCTCGACAGCTCAGCAAGATCTAACAGTTTTCATGCATCACATAGCACATAATTAACATGCTCAATATTAAAGTAACATGGCATACATGCTTTAATCACATAACAAATATAAAGATTGAGTTTCTTACTCAATCAACATTATTAAATCAATCAATGTAGTCATAAATTGACTTTAACATTTCATGCTTGCAACATATACAACATAGCATACTCTTTGCAATACAATTTAAAACAGTTCATAATATCATCAAGTTCACATAGAAAATAGGAACCGAAAGACTTGCCTAGATTACCAATTACCGAAAAATAGCTTAATATAATCTACTTCATGATCCTACATAACGTATTACCATATGCATCAATTATTAGTCACCTAGCAATGCTTATCAAATGTCTAAGTAAATAATACTTTATACTTTCTAATTCTCTTCTATTTACTCGTTTGACACTCGCTGTCAAACCTTATGTATAATTAACAATATCAGTTAATTATCACATAGCTACTCCTAATATTTAGTTATCCACTTTAGGTTAACTCATTCTTCTTTAACTCATAAGTTAATAATTAATTACCACATAATTAATCACATCACATAGTCATTTTACATTTCTCATGATTAATCAACTAACAATTACATACTCATTTTAAATTATAATTAAACAAATTATGATTTGAACATCCACTTTAATCAAACTACAATTAAACAATCATAATTTATAATGAATCAACTACATCATGCATTAAATCATAATTTAAGCATACTTAACTTAACCCATTACTTAGATTATAAATACTCAATTTTTATTCATGCCCTCATTAAATTATAATTATATAAATTATAATTTAAATTACACTTTTATCTTGATTATAATTATTCCAAATTATAATCACATATTAAGTTATAATTAAACAAATTATAACTTATAATCAATTAAACTATATCATGCATTATAATTACACAAATTATAATTAATCATGCAATTATCAATTTATAATCCATAATTAAACATGCAATTATTAAATTATAATTACATAAATTATAATTTAAATTAACATCTAATTGATTAAAATAAATCAACTAAAATTTATTATAATTTAACAAAAATTATAATTTAATTTAAACATTTACTCTTGATTATAATTATACAAATTATAATTAACCAATTCACCATTAAACAATAATTCAAGTAATACTTTAAGGTTTTCAGAACCTCTTTTCTTTTATAATTACCAAATTGTCAAATTCATGTTATCAACATGCTATTGCAACTTAAATATATGATCATTATTCTAGCAACAATGTAACTTAGTCATAAAAATAAACTGCACACTTAAATAAAACTCACTGCCTCTGTCCAGGACACGGCGCAGCTGCGCAGCCATAAGCCTTGGCACCGGCGCAGCTGCGCAGGTGACCAGCCTGAGAGAACCCAGTGGCGCAGCTGCGCTGCTTCTGGCTGTGCTCCCGGCGCAGCTGCGCAGGTACGCAGACAGAAGCAGGCAGTGCAGCCTCCCTGTTTCACCAATTAAACCCAACATGCCATCAAACGGCAATAACAAGCTACTAGAACAATGTATAGCATATACTTGATACAATACACTCATATAACATATCTCCAAACACAAAAACATTTAAACAACAATAATCAAAAGTTTTAGAAATCAAATTTGATATTTTCATAAAACTTATATATTTTATAAAACCATTCACTGTAAATCACTTTCTCAATCAATTTAACTCTATATACATGCATTATATACGTAATTGAAGATAGCATCAAACAAATTCTTAATAAACATATTAACATATATCAACTTCATCAATTTCTTCAAACTAAAATCAACCATAATACCTAAAACTCATATGAACATAACTTTTCTATTAAAATATGTTTCTACAATTAATTTGATTTCTGAAAATCATTGTTTATGGCATCTAATTAAATTTATAAACAGTATATTAACAAAATTCCAATATATATTCAACAAAATTACTAACTTTCATGAAAAACGTTTTTACAGAGAAGTTCCACAACATAAAACACATTATTAAAACTAAATTTAGAAGTTATACCCTTTGATTATGCTTAGGAGAAGAAGATAATGGCTTAGCGAGAATTCTTTCAAGGTCTCTTTCCCCTTTCTTTCTCTTCTTCTTCCCTTCTTCTCTTTTCACTCCATCTTTCTCTGTGTTTTCTCTCTAACACAGACTAACCTTTGTTGTGTTCTTTTAACCAACGTATATACAAAATATACATACAACATATATATATAATATGTAACTTACAATATTAATGTATATAATAAATCCTATACTAATTATAATTAAAATAGAGGTTACACCTTTGAATTTTTTTAAAAGCCCTAAGGCTTGTTTGGCAAAACAAGTTATTTTAAAAACAGATTTTTAGTAGTTAATGTCATGTTTGGGTAAAACAGTTTTAAAACAAAAGTAAGGGCCTTGTTTGGAAAAAAATCATTTAAAAACTCTTTTTTTATTTTAATAAATCCTTTTAACACATACTTTAATGCTACTCTTTAATTAATTAAATCTTAACATTCTAATTTAATTAATTAAAAGTCTAACATCAATTAAGCACATAAAATTATCACATAATTATAATTAATTGCTAATTATAATTGCATGTAACACTTATCACATTACTCATCTAATTAATTATCTCAATTAAATTAGAACTATAACATAAAATCATTATATCAATTAAATTAAATACTAAATATTCATTTAATTAATATACTACACTTAATTACATTACTCCATAATAATCACATAATTATTTATTTAACTCAATAAATAATTCAATTAAAATATTTATTTACTCCAATAAATATTAACATTAATATTTAAATTATCTTCACATAGATTCACATATTTCACCATATATGACACGTATTCACATACTTAAACTCAAAACATCAGATAATAAGAATTTTATTTATTAAATTCTCATTTATAAATTCTAAAAATCTGGGATGTCACATCCTCTGCAGTGGGTGATGGCGGTTGGTATGGTGGGAAAATAGGAGGCTCTGGGAACTAAAAAGGCATGAAGTCAACATCCTCACCACTAATAGATGAGTAGATGTCCCTCATAGTGTTCGCGAGCTCAGCCTGATATTGCATTATAATATCCTGCCTCTGAGAAATCACTGCTGAATGCCTCGCCTGCCTCTGAGTAACTTCATTCTGGTTTTGATGCAGGAGGCTGAGAGATGCAAGAATCTTAGCCAAAGGTCCCTTTAATGAAGAGCCCAACTCCGGCGACTGAGATGTCTCAGCCTCTGAAGTAGGAGGTAAAGGCTGAGTAGATGAAAGGTGGCCCTCACCACGTGGATGCGACTCGGCATCGTCCCACACACCGTACCATTAAATGGTGGCGTGGTCAATGACTACCATGAGTAGCTGTATGACCTAATCCTCTCTCCATAGCACCTTCGCCCGGTAGCACAATCTGGTAATCAGCGATGGATGTGGAAGTCCACCAGATGTAGTGCCCATGATCGCCTTCAGAATGGACTTTTGGATGCCGACGCCAATATTGATGTCGAGCCCGATGACAATAGCAAATAGGAGGACCGCTTGCTCATTAGTGACATCGGTGTGGTGGTGTGTAGGCATTATACTGGCACAGATAAAATTATACTATGCCTTGCTATAGCAGCTGAGCGCACTCTGAGGGAAATTAGTCTTCTCCCCATTGGACTCGTGTGTCCCCATGTATTATCGGACTTGCAAAGCCGCTTAATGATGTCATCGAAGTTATATGCATTAATCCCATCGTTTAAATAGTCGTTTCGATCCCCATTCTCCAAGTAGTGGTTGGGCATGTCAAAAATGGAATTAATAGTCACTCTGTCATAAGCCACTGCCTGGCCTATAACCTGAACTATTGTTGGGCCCTCAGCACTAGCGTTGGCATAGAACTCGAGGACTAGATTGAAGTTTGCTGCCCCTGGCTGCTTGGTGAAATACAACCATTTTCGCTCGAGTACCATTGTTATCAGATGCCCACCTTTCTTATCATCTGGCCTCAAGCCCCGCTCAAGCACTAAGCTCTTCTTGGCGAATGTTTTGTTGTAACGTGTCGTCGCCTCCTCACTGACGAACATGGCTTGGTCCCGTTGCGGTGCTGACGACGAAGATCCGCCCGATACTAAGTCTCTGTCTCTTTAAAGGCATGTTGGGAAGTTTAGGAAATAAGCTCACATGTCAACACTGATTGCCAAAAAGATAAACCAAATTATGCTGCTTGACCAAAAATCAGACCAAATGTGCACACCAAAGCGAAGCCAAAGTGGATGCCAAAGTTCAGTCCAATTTGATTTCCAAGTGAAATCCAATGTCAAATCAGCACCCTTTTTTGCCAATTAGCAAACCAAAGGAAAAAATGAGCCAAACTGTGTAATAGCTATGCCAATCCAATGCAAAAGTAGACTCCAACCAGTACCCAAGCAATTCCCAATAATTTCTAATTCAAACCGAGCCCAAATGACCTTCAATCTTCACCTCGATAATTCGTCGAACACCTTGTGAGCGTCGCCCTAACCCTAGTCTGACAGCCCCTTGTTTGAAAGTTCAGTATCCAGATTTCCCTCAGTGGAAATCAACCAAGAAAGAATAACACAGCAGCCCAGACGCAGACAGCCACACTTCTCTGCTTTACCGAACATCCCATACAAGCCAACAAATGGAAAATTACAGTAACGTAGCCACTGTAACTCCATACATAAGCAATAATACATAACACAACATGTTTCTACAACATAATAACCATCTAAATAATGATAATCACAAGTTTTAAAATCCAATTTGGCCATTTTCATGAAAACTCATATTTTCTCAAAAATAATCTACTGTAACTATGTTTCTCCATTAATTCGAACTTATATATATGCATTATATACGAAGTTAAAGATAGCATCAAGTAATTACTTAATAAGCATATTAACACATACCAATTGCATGAATTTCTCAATCAAAATTAACCACACTCATGAAATTCCATATGAACTCATATAAATATAAATTTTCTGTTAAAATATATTTTTACAGTAATTTGATTTCTGAAAATCCTCTTATGTCATATAATTACTACAATCAACACATGGATACAATACATATATTAAATTCATGATTTTACAATTTCATAAAAATTTACTTTTACAAGAATGAAAATATGAAGAACATAAAATTCAATTTCAAAACAATAAGTTCTAGAAATTATACCTTTTTGCTTAATAGAAGTGAATAAGATGATGATTTCCTTACTCCTTCCTTCTCTTCTTCTCTAATTCTTCTCTGCTATTCTTCCTCTCTGCTCTCTCTTTTCTTCTTAGTCTTAAGCTTAAACTAACGTAGTTTTTTTTTCCTTATGTAGTATATAGATATATAACTGACATATATCAATAATATACGTACTAACTAATATTTAATAATCCAATTAAATTAGGAGTTACAAAATTCAAAAGTCTTTTTGGCTTGTTTGGCAACAGGAAAATTAGAAACTAGTTTTACTAACTTAGGCATGGTTTAGGTAAATTAGGTTTAAGCTAGTTTAAGGGCCCTGTTTGGCAACAGTCTTTTAAAACAAAAGCTAGGGCCTTGTTTATTTAAAATCATTTAAAATCCTTTTTCTTTATTTTAACAAATTATTTTAACACATACCTTAATGTCATATTTTAATCAATTAAATATTAATCAACTAATTTAATCAATTAAAATCCAACATCAATTAATTACATAAACTTGTCACATAATTATAATTACTCGCTAATTATAATTCATGTAACACTTCATCACATAATTCCTCTAATTCAATTATCTCAATTAAATTAGAACTATAATATAAAATTAATATACATTAATTAAATAAATATTACACATTCATTTAATTAATATATAACACTTAATTAAATCACTCCATAAATCACATGAATTATTTACTTAACTCAATAAATAAATCACATAAAATATTTATTTAACTCAATAAATATTTCAAATTATTATATAAAATCACAATTGTTACAACTCATGTATGGTATACTAGTGATGTTATGTTCATTATTAAAATGTTAAAAATATCAGAATATGAATCTTAATACAACATGTCAAGTCCATGTTCAAAGTCCATGTTTCGTTAGTAAGTTCCATTAACGAAGTCTAACATGTTCATGCTACCTTAAGAGACATATATTCACAAGTCATCACATCCTTCATGCATTTCTAAGTCGTTCTACCACGTATCAAAAATCAGAATATAGTCATGCTTCATAATGTTAATGTTTGTTTATGAAACTTTAAGTTCATTTCCAAACTATATGTCGTTTTGTTAACCATGCATGCTAATATACTAAAACATGCTTACATTGCCTCATTATGTTTATATATACATGTTACACAAGCTAGCATGCTGGTTGAAGCCATATCAATTGTCTAACACACAGCAGGATTTAAGCAGATTGCAGGAACTGCAACAGGGGTCCTGCGCAGCTGCGCTGCGCCGCAGTGTAATGCCGGCGCAGTTGTGTCGGGTCTGGTTCAAATCAGGAGGTAGCCGGCAACGGCAGAAACTAGGCCAAACACAAAATTTTCTTCACCAGTTCGTATGAAATCAGTCATATAACAGTTTGGACATGCTTATATGGTTATATAACACTTAGGCAAGCATTCTATATCCCAATTACACTTTACTTTGGCATGATCAAGAATCTAAGAAATCGCAGCAACAGAAAATGAAAATGAAAAACAAGGAAGCTATTTTGTAATCCCAACATGTATATAAGTCCATATAACAACTACATAGCTTCCTGTAATTCAATTAGCATGAATTGCATCCATAATCCAGAAGCTTACTTTGACAGAGAATTTCAAGAGATTTAAAGAATTCTAACAAAACCAATTCAAGAACGAAAATAGAATTTATACCTCCTTAAGCTTGAATTGAACTCCCCACAAACTGATTATACTTCTTCAATTACTCAACAATTCACACTCTCAGTTTACACTTACCAGAAATTTTCACGCAACAGAAAATTGAGAAGGAAGGGTGCTTTATATAGAGAATTGTATAACCAGTCATTAGCTTTGTTCTATAGTTTAAATCAATGGAAAATGAAAGTAAACAACAGATATGCAAGGGTTGGTAATGGTTGTTGAACTCCACTGTTGGAGCCACTCCCCCATGATCATGAGCTAGGAAGTTATGTTGCTGAGAATTGGGAGAAGGATGAGTAGGAATAGGCCTTAGCCTTTTTGTCAAGCACGTGAAGTTCAAATGGGTCTTCCAACTTGGGACAAACCAAATAACTCAGCACTCTTGCAACACTTAGTTATGCTATACATGCTAAGGTTACATATATATAAGTCCATTTAGGTTATATAATATATACTTTAGTTTATAATTGAAATGCCACAATATAATCCACATAGTGTAGTAAGTGTAAATTGGCACATATATAATCCACGTACATTTTACCACTAACGAATGTACTTCGATTGGGTATTATTTTACTATATTATTCCAATTCTATTATTCAATTTATATTAATTTATTGAAGTATTCATAATTTAATAGTTGTTTACAATAGCTTCAAGGTGTGCTAATTTAATGTATACTTGCATACATATTGTTACATAGGCATTGATATGTAACTTAATAAATTTTAATACATGGTTTCTATATATAATATAGTCACACTACACTTTATACTTCGTATAATATATAGTTAGCTACTATACGTTATACTTTTAAATTCGCATGCTTGCACATAGGAATAAATAAATTACTTATTATATAATAATATCAATTAATCTATTTCTCATCAATTATTAATCAATGAAATTATTAATTTCCATAATAATCGATTAACACTTTTATGACTAAGTATCACATTAAATGAATGCAAATTTTATTATATTTATAAATACATTGTTCATCATTATTATATCTCTTGCAATAATAATCACATATCATTAACTATTCATCATTAATATTCTATAATTAATATTCTATAATAACAATTAACAATTAATATAGATTAATTGTTCACTTAATAATTCTTTGTCAATTAATATAATTATTAATATTTTCCCATCACTGTGCCACACAAGGCTTTCAACGAGTTTATCGTAAACTCCACATTTCCTCAATTATTATAATTATTCATTTTAAAATAATTGAGTTAACTCATCTCATAAAATAAAATCATTTATATTCAGATAAATATTCATTTTCGTTAATATATTCATTTAATAATATATAGAAATTCTCGGGTATTACAGGCGCAGCTGCGCTAGTGCCTGTTCTTGGTTTCTTACTTTCTGCTTCCTGTTAAGGCCTGCTATGTGATAACTTGTTGCTATTGTTTAAGGCAAGCATGAAAATTAGTATCACTTCTATAACCATGTTTCTTGATACTACATACATAATGTTAACCATGTTAGTATGTACACTATGAAGGGAAAAACATATGTTTGAAATGAAATTTATAGTTTCGATTGTGAACTTAGACACGTAAGTAGCATGTACATATTCTGATTTTTAGAACACGACCGTATGGTTTATATTAACATGAAATGCATGTTTAAAATGTCAATCATGTACTAGCACACTTGATCGTAAGTTAAGAGGTTTTCAAAGGAAAGGAACTAAAGACTTTTGAAATCAAACTTGACCAAGACTTGAGCCTTTTAGATTCTGACCATATGAGGATGTTTACGTGGTTTAGATATGCACTCTAATACATGTGAATCATGACTATGAGATGCTTTACATGTACTATGTTACCTTTGTTGATTAAGTGCAACTTTTAATGAAAATGTAGAATGTGAAAGATCAAACACTATGAGGGTTATATTATGATCATGCAAGCATGTATATTAGGATCTCATTACACCTATAGATATGTTGATATGAGCATCCTACATGAATATTACCTATTCATGCTTATTCATAGGAAATGAATTTCAAGAATGAACTAATGAGGGTTAAGGTATACACATGTAGTATATGCACAAGCATGATTACTTAAACATTGTTTAACCTTGTTATGTGATAACATGACTTTACTAATCAACTTTGAAGCATGAACTTGTATTGTTTAAAGTATGAAAATTATCGACATGAGAACATATGACTTTAAATTGGATTAGGATGAGCATGCTATATGATGCCCCCAAAATAGGTTCAATACTCAACCCATTTTGAGTCGCCAAATATACTCAACAAAATTCAAATACAATCTTTCATATCATACGGTCGTGCAAAATACGACCACACAACTGTGAGTGTCAATACAGACATGTAGAAAATATTAACATTCAAACTAAGTCCTCATTACATTTATTATCACACTATTTTAAATAAATAAAATAGTGAGGTCTTCTACAGCTCTAACTCGGACCATCACTCCATTCTCCGACTAGTACCCGCAATATTCTCATTTCCTGAAGAGAACAATGGAAGAAAAGGGTGAACTCAACTAGCCCAGTAAAGAATATTATGAATAAGATAATGAAAAAAAAAATTATCGTTAGCCTTCAATAAATCAGATAAAATATTATGGACAACCAGTTTTAGATCAATATTCGTAGCGGAAATAACAATTCATTAGAAGAGTTTAGTAGAGAATGATGTCTACTATCTTCTTTGATTTAAAAGTCCATCATCAATATTTTATCCCTGTAACATCAATCAATATACATCTTGAATCAAATATCCATTTTTCACTACGGGCCAAAGATATTCATTTGTATCATCAGTTGGTCATGTTCATCTCAACACCTATCCATCTTTGCACTACGGGCCAAAGATATTCATCAGGTAATCATTCATCTTTGCACTACAGGCCAAAGATATTCATCATGTAATGATGATGAAAAATATTACGAATAACGGATCCAGTAAGATAAAGGACAAATATTAGAGAATTTATCCAGAGTTCAAGAATGAAGATCAAAACCTGGATCCAATCAAAGATGATTCGGAAGAAATTTTTTTTTATCATAAATAGTACCCTATTAATAGTAACTCGTGAATAGTAACTCGACATGAAAAGATAAAAATTTCACAAGAAAGTTCAGAACAATATTCCAATGAAATAATATTAGATGAAGCGCAAAAATCAAGTAATATATGATCATTTCCGGAATTATAGAAGCAATACTTACCGTAGTAAGTTTAGAGTTAGGAATCTGAAATGAAACAATATACAAAACTGCAATTGAATTTTCACCCGTCTGGCGGTAGTCCGCTCAGACAGATTATTTCCACAATTTAATAACAACTGAATACGAAGGGTTATTCACCAGGCATACGGTAGTCCGCGTAGACAGGTTATTCCCACATAATAATAAAGAATAGAATAACAACAGGATTTCACCATGCATGCGGTAGTCCGCGTAGACAGGTTATTCCAATAGAATAATAAAGAATGGAATAACAACCCTTACGAATATTGAAAGAAAATAGCTCTCTTCATGAATACGAAAGAAATAATACCCCTTACCTTAAAATTTGGAGACTGCAGTAGCGTAATAGCAGAATACGCTTCTTCTTTCTCTCTTATTCTCTCTATACTTTCTCTCTCTATAGCTTTAGTGAATTGGTGAGAAATAATGAAGAAATGAGCTTCTATTAATAGGCTCGGCAGAGTAAGGGTAAAATAGTCTTTTCGCCATAATTTATGACATCATCGCTTACATCATCGATTTATGACATCATTGCTTACCTCATCGCTCTGATGACATCATTGCTTACCTCATCGCTCTGATGACATCATTGCTTGCATCATAAGAGTTCAAATTCAATTTGCACTCTTCCACCTCGTTTAACTTTTATACCATGAATTTACTATAATAATGTTACCATTCCAATTATAAAAATCATACTATTATATAATCACATCATACTACTATAATGTAATATTATAATAATATATTTGAATGAATTATTTTATCGGACAAGATAAAATACCAACTTTCAACAAATGTCACATGTTAAAAATTTCTCCGTTTAAATCCACATTGAATAAATATTTCCTTATCATATATATCAAAAATTAATTATTCACAAATAATATTACAGAACTACAATATTGGCAACCAGGTCGTTCCCAGGAAAGAGGGGACCTTCCGATAAGGATTTCTCCTTATTGGCGCGCAATTAATCAACCCCTTTCCTAGACAGAACTTCCTTAAACAGTGCCAATAATGCTATCTAATAATATTATTCAAATAATATGAATTATTAATTTGCTAATTTGAAATAATGTGCATTGACAATTATTGAATCAGTAATATAAAATAGCCAAGTAGCACTTATTGATATAAAATATCAACGTAGCAAATATTGAACTAATAAAATATTATGTAATTATTGAATCAATAATATAAAATATTAAACAGTAATTACTGTAACAATAATTGAGTAAGTGCCTTCCTACGTAAGAATCAATAATTCGAAATACTGTGAAATACCATGTGCTACTGTGCAATACCACGTATTACTGTATTTTAACCACCGAGTATAACAACACTACTAACGGTAACAGTTTTGCCGTTATTTTTATAAAAAGGTTATTTCTGTCACTTTCAATATCCGACATTCATTCCGTTATGGGGTCCACCAATGACTGCGCCGTCGTACGAATATTCTCTGACAAAAAGAATATTCCTCGACCAAACGAATATTCCCCGACACAACGAATATTTTATAACCACTTGCTTACTTTGTAAACTTTGCACATATCACCCATAACTTATCACATTTATCAAATCAACACCTTACCATTTCAAAATAATATATAAAGAAAATTAAATCTTATTCATAAAATTTGGGTTCTTACAACCTCCCCTCTTCATGAAATTTCATCCTCGAAATTGACGTACGTACTTGGTATGTCGAAAAGGTGAGGAAACCTCGTTTTCATTTCCGATTCTAACTCCCAGGTTATTTCCTCAATATCATGGTTCCTCCACAAAACTTTTACTTGAGGTATAAGCTTTGAGCGTAGGACATGTTCCTTCCTATCCAAGATCTTAACAGGTACCTCCTCGTATGTTACATCTTCGGCTATCTCGTCTGGTTCTAACTCAATAATGTGGTTTGAATCTTTCACATATTTACGAAGCACAGATATGTGAAAAACGTTATGAACACGAGACAAGCCTGGAGGTAAGGCGAGTCTATAGGCCACATTTTCTACTCGGTCTAGAATTTCAAATGGACCAATGAATCATGGATTTAGCTTTCCTCTCTTTTCGAATCTCGTAAATCCTTTCCATGGAGCAACAAGTAATAATACATGATCTCCGACATTAAACTCCACGTCTCTTCGATGAAGATCAGCATAACTCTTTTGTCGATCTTGTGCAATTTGTATACGTTGCCGGATCATTTGAATCTTTTTCGTAGTCATACGTACTAACTCCGGTCCCAACAATGTTGCTTCACCCACCTCGTCCCAACATACTGGAGAACGACATTTTCGTCCATACAACGCCTCGAATGGAGCCTTGCCTATACTTGCCTGATAACTATTATTGTAGGAGAATTCCACCAATGGTAGGTACTTATCCCAACTCCCTTTGAAGTCTAGAACACAGAGTCTCAATAGATCTTCAAGAGTTTGGATAGTCCTTTCCGATTGCCCGTTCATTTGTGGATGATATGCCGAACTGAATCGTAAATCCGTGCCCATAGCTTTCTGCAAGCTGACCCAAAATCGTGAAGTGAATCTTGGGTCACGATCCAAAACTATGGATACTGGCATACCATGCAATCTTACAATCTCATTCACGTACATACGAGCAAGACGTTCAAGGGAATAAGTCTCTCGTATAGGCAAAAAATGAGCAGACTTGGTTAATATATCAACAATAACCCAAATTGCATCTATTCCTTGAGAATCCTTGGGAAGACCCGTAATGAAATCCATGGTAAAGTGTTCCCACTTCCACTTTGGAATCTCAAGTGGTTGCAATGGACCCTTTGGCATTTGATGCTCCTCCTTGACACGTTGACACGTTAAACACCTCGAGATGAACTCCGCGATCTCTCTCTTCATATTGCTCCACCAGAATGTATGTCGAAGATCACGATACATTTTGGTACTTCTATGATGAATTGCAAACGGTTTGTTGTGTGCCTCCATCATGATTTTATACTTCAAATCAGAATAGTCAGGAACACAAAGTCTGGAGTTGACTTGAAGTATTCCTTCTTCATCAATCCTTGCTTCTAGAATAGCACCTTCTTCCTCATATTCATCAGCTCCGGATCTGTAGCTTGAGCAGCTTTAACTTTATCAATCAAAGCTGGTTCTACGCGTATACTTGATATCATCGCATGGGTCCCCGGAGTCTTGAACTCTATCTCCATCTTTTATAAATCACACAAAATAGGCCTTGAAAGCATCACATTCGTTCTCGCATATGATCTTCTACTCAACGCGTCAGCAACCACGTTCGCTTTTCCAGGATGGTATTGGATGGTATGATTGTAATCTTTCAACAGCTCAAGCCAACGTCGTCGCCGCATGTTGAGTTCCTTTTGGGTGAAGAAATACTTGAGGCTCTTATGATCCGTCTAGATCTCCACTTTCTCCCCATACAGGTAGTGTCTCTAGATCTTCAACGCAAAAATGACTGCTTCCAACTCTAGATCATGAGTAGGATAATTTCTCTCATATTCCTGAGTTATCGCGAGGCATAGGCTATGACTTTCCCATGTTGCATGAGAACACATCCTAACCCTTTGCCCGAAGCATTGCTGTAAATGACAAATCCATCCGAACCAGATGGTATCGTAAGTACAGGTGCCGAAATGAGTCTCCTCTTGAGCTCTTGAAAGCTCGTCTCGCATTCCTCGTTCCATACGAATTTTGTATCTTTCTGAGTCAACTGAGTTAATGGAGTAGCGATTCGAGAAAATCCTTCCACGAATCTCCAATAATAACCAGCTAAGCCCAGAAAGCTACGTACTTCGTTCACCGACTTCGGTTGCGCCCAACTTTGTATTGCTTCAATCTTCGCCAGGTCCACAAATACTCCATGTTTTGATACTACGTGCCCAAGGAATGTTACCTCCTCAAGCCAGAACTCGCATTTCTTCAGCTTGGCATATAGCTTATTTTCACGAAGCCTTTGAAGTAGCAGCTTCAAGTGGTGCTCATGATCTTCACGACTTTTGGAATAGATGAGGATGTCATCAATAAAGACAACCATGAACTGATCCAAATATTCCTTGAATACACGGTTCATCATATCCATAAATGCAGCAGGAGCATTAGTCAATCCAAAAGACATGACTAAGAATTCATAATGCCAGTATCGAGTTCTGTAAGCAGTCTTCGGAATATCCTCAGTTTTAATATTCAGCTGATGATATCCAGAACGAAGATCGATCTTTGAAAAGAATTGTGCACCTTGCAACTGGTCGAACAGGTCATCAATACGAGGTAACAAATACCTATTCTTGATGGTGACATGGTTCAACTCCCGATAGTCGATACAAAGTCGCATACTCCCGTCTTTCTTCTTTACGAATAAAACAGGAGCACCCCAACGAGATGTACTAGGATGTATAATACCGATGTCTAACAACTCTTGTAGTTGGACCTTTAACTCCTGAAGTTCTATAGGAGCCATTCGATATGGGGTTTTAGAAATTGTTTTTGTACCGGGTTCAAGGTCAACAATGAATTCAACTTCACGTTCCGGGGGTAGACCGGGAAGTTCTTCGGGAAATACATCAGGAAACTCATTAACAATAGAAATATCATTCAAATCTGACGTATTCTGGTTTAGATCAGTGACATGGGCTAAGAAAGCTTGACATCCATTTTTTAATAAATGAATAGCTTTATGACTTGAAATAACATTGATTGATTTTAGTGGTTTCGTTGTTTGAATTCGCACAATAGGTTGGTTAGGAATATGAAAACTAATAACCTTACGAAAATAATCAATTTTGGCATGATAAGTGGTCAACCAGTCAATTCCTAAAATCACATCAAATGCAAGTATTTTCAACGATATAAGATTAACAGGTAGGGTGAGGGTACCAATTTGAATTGAGCAAGATTTGTAAACTGTAGATGTAACGAAGGTTTCTCCCAACGGAGTTTCAATAGATAAGTCAAAGTCTAATTTCTCAAGTGTCAAGTTCAAACGTTGAGCACAAGCAGGTGAAATAAAAGAATGGGTACCACCAGTATCTAATAAAGTGTAAACTTCGCAAGAGTTTATTATCAGCTTACCCATAATAACCTCGTTCGGGTTCCTTGCTTGTTGGGCAGTCACGACAAATGCTCTTCTAGGAACCACTGACTTTGACTTGTCAGGGATAGCCTTTGGAGCCACCATCCCTACTGGACTTGGTTTCGCTACAGGACACACTCGAGCTATGTGCCCTTCCTTTCCACAGTTATAACACACCTTAGATTGTTGTGTGCAGTTGGGGCTGATGTGTCCCTCTTGCCCGCATTTATAGCATACGATCGGCGGTCGTTCTCCTCCCCTAAAAATAGTTGATCTTGGTGCTGCTGTCGATGCTTTCACGTTCTCATTGTTGTACCTTCTCTTCTTAAAATCCCCCCCCCCCGACTCACTTCTTCTATTATCATGGCCACGATTACCACCGGAGTGGTTACTGCTTCTGGCATGATACTTTCCTCCCTGCTGGTTGTCATTGTTCCGATGACTGCTGCCACCGGTACGACCTTGGTTGTTGCCCCTTGGTTGAACATAATTATTATCTCGTTCTAATAACTGGGCCCTGTTCACTACATCCGAATATAGGAAAATTTGTGAGAAATGAGGAATTGACGAATCTCGGGTTTCAAACCTCTCAGAAACATCCGCGTCATACGTTCCTTATTCTCCACCAAATGAGGTGCAAACCGGGATAACTCCGCGAATTTAGCCTCGTACTGGGACACAGTTATGTTGTTCTGTTCCAATCTGATGAACTCTACCTCTTTCATGTGACGACTACTTTCTGGAAAGTACTTGTCATTGAACAGTTTTTGGAACGCCCCCCAAGTCATCTTGAGTGCGGCAGGCTGGGTATGCTTCACAGATTCTCACCAGTAATCTGCTTCTCCAAGGAACATAAAGGTGGCAAATGGAACCTTCTGTTCCTCCGTGCATCCCAAGACATTAAATATCTTGGTAATTTACTTAATCCAATTTTCTGCCTTGATTGGATCTGGCTTTCCCTGAAACTCTGGTGGTCCCAACTCTTTAAATTGCTTGGGAGTGACAAGCCACGAATTGTTATTTCCACCAGTATTATGAACACGAGTCTCCCTCGTCTAGTTTTGCATGAACTGCAAAAAGCTTCTAAACATCCCGTCATTTATCATTTCTTCGGTAGGGTTGTTTACAGCAGGAATATAGCCTTCATATTGCACGTTCTCCTCGTTGGTGATTAAAGGTGTCTCAACGGTCTCATTCACTCCATTGTTTAAATTTTCAGCTGCCATTCTCAAATACTTCCACAAAACAAGGGTTAATCAAACAAATTAACATATCAAATATTAACCCTATGTTCCAACCGACTAATTAAATAACAATTAAGCTTAGGTAGGACACACTAGCGAAGGTTTTACTCGTCTCTCCCCTCCTAGTTCTATTCCCAGATCTCCGCCAGAGATCATATCCCTAAGCTTTGATACCAACTGTGACGCCCCCAAAATAGGTTCAATACTCAACCCATTTTGAGTCGCCAAATACACTCAAAAAAATTTAAATACAATCTTTCATATCACACGGTCGTGCAAAATACGATTACACAACTGTGAGTGTCAATACAGACATGTAGAAAATATTAACATTCAAACTAAGACCTCATCACATTTATTATCACACTATTTTAAATAAATAAAATAGTGAGGACTTCTACAGATCTAACTCGGACCATCACTCCATTTCCCGACTAGTACCCGCGATATTCTCAGTTCCTGAAGAGAACAATGGAAGAAAAGGGTGAGCTCAACTAGCCTAGTAAAGAATATTATGACTAAGATAACGAAAAAAAATTACCGTTAGCCTTCAATAAATCAGATAAAATATTATGGATAACCAGTTTTAGATCAATATTCACAGCGTAAATAACAATTCATTAGAAGAGTTAAGTAGATAATGATGTCTACTAGCTTCTTTGATTTAAAAGTCCGTCATCAATATTTTATCCCTGTAACATCAATCAATATATATCTTGAATCAAATATCCATCTTTGCACTACGGGCCAAAGATATTCATTTGTATCATCAGTTGGTCATGTTCGATATTCATCATGTAATTATTCATCTTTGCACTACAGGCCAAAGATATTCAGTTATATCACCATTTAGAACTGAGATGATGAAAAATATTACGAATAACGGATCTAGTGAGATAAAGGACAAATATTAAAGAATTTATCCAGAGTTCAAGAATGAAGATCAAAACCTGGATCCAATCAAAGATGATTTGGAAGGAAAAAAAATAATTTTTTTTACCGTGAATAGTACCCCGTGAATAGTAACTTGTGAATAGTAACTCATGAATAGTAACTCGACATAAAAAGATAAAAATTTCACAAGAAAGTTCAGACCAATATTCCAGTGAAATAATACTAGATGAAGCGCAAAACTCAAGTAATATCTGATCATTTCAAGAATTATAGAAGCAATACTTACCGTAGTAAGTTTAGAATTAGGAATCTGAAATATAACAATATACGAAACTGCAATTGAATTTTCACCCGTCTGGCGGTAGTTCGCTCAGACAGATTATTTCCATAATTTAATAATAACTGAATACAAAGGGTTATTCACCAGGCATGCGGTAGTCCGCGTAGACAGGTTATTCCCATAGAATAATAAAGAATAGAATAACAACAGGATTTCACCATGCATGCGGTAGTCCGAGTAGATAAGTTATTCCAACAGAATAATAAAGAATGGATTAACAACCCTTACGAATATTGAAAGAAAATAACTCTCTTCATGAATACGAAAGAAATAATACCCCTTACCTTAAAATTTGGAGACTGCACTAGCGTAATAGCAGAATACTCTTCTTCTTTCTCTCTTATTCTCTCTATACTTTCTCCCTCTATAGCTTTAGTGAATTGGTGAGAAATAATAAAAAAATGAGCTTCTATTTATAGGCTAGGCAGAGTAAGGGTAAAATAGTCTTTTTGTCATAATTTATAACATCATTGCTTACCTCATCGCTCTGATACCATCATTGCTTCCCCGATGACATCATTGCTTACCTCATCGCTCCGATGACATCATTGCTTGCATCATAAGAGTTCAAATTCAATTTGCACTCTTCCACCTCTTTTAACTTTTATACCATGAATTTACTATAATAGTGGTACCATTCAAATTATAAAAATTATACTATTATATAATCACATCATACTACTATAATGTAATATTATAATAATATATTTGAATGAATTATTTTATCGGACAAGATAAAATACCAACTTTCAACAAATGTCACATGTTAAAAATTTCTCCGTTTAAATCCACATTGAATAAATATTTCCTTATCATATATATCAAAAATTAATTATTCACAAATAATATTACAGAACTACAATATTGACAACCAGGTCGTTCCCAGGAAAGAGGGGGCCTTCCGATAAGAATTTCTCCTTATTGGCGCGCAATTAATCAACCCCTTTCCTAGACAGAACTTCCTTAGACATTGCCAATAATGCTATCTAATAATATTATTCAAATAATATGAATTATTGATTTGATAATTTGAAATAATGTGCAATGACAATTATTGAATCAATAATATAAAATAGCCAAGTAGCACTTATTGATATAAAATATCAACGTAGCAAATATTGAACTAATAAAATATTATGCAATTATTGAATCAATAATATAAACTATTGAACAGTAATTACTGTAACAATAATTGAGTAAGTGTCTTCCTACATAAGAATCAATAATTTAAAATATTGTGCAATACCGTGTGCTACTGTGCAATACCACGTATTACTATATTTTAACCACCGAGTATTTCAACAGTACTAACGGTAACAGTTTTGCCGTTATTTTTATAAAAAGGTTATTTCTGTCACTTTCTATATCCGACATTCATTCTGTTGTGGGGTCCACCAATGACTGCGCCGTTGTACTAATATTCTCCGATAAAAAAAAATATTCCTCGACCAAACGAATATTTCCTGACACAACGAATATTTTATAGCCACTTGCTTACTTTGTAAACTTTGCACATTTCACCCATAACTTATCACATTTATCAAATCAACACCTTACCATTTCAAAATAATATATACAAAAAATTAAATCTTATTCATAAAATTTGGGGTCTTACATGCTAGGTTTTCAAACTTGAAATTATAACCATAAAACATGTGTGTTGATTAAATATAAGTAACTTGAAGTACTATGTGTTCTAGCCTATATTGATGCATAGAAACTAGATAATCTAAAGTTATGAAATCTAAGACATGATTAGATTGACTTACGTGAGTTATGGGATAAACCAATATGATGATTTGATTCTTGTAAGTGTATACTCATATTAGTTTACACATGCTAATTGAAAGACCGACTTGTTAATGTTAGGTCATTTCAACACAAGTTAATTAAAGCTAGAACTTAATTATAGCTGAGAAAACAGGCAAGTATCCTAACCTATGCATTTATTTTATGCAAGGGGTCTATAAATGTGCAAAATTTCTAAACTTCACTTTTATTGTGCAAGTCTTTTGAAACTCATTCTTTATTGTGCAAGTTTCCTATTCTTCTCATATTGTATTGGGCATGTTATTATCGTATTGACAGTTATTCATTTAAGCTTGAACTTCATTTTCAAGCATGCTTTTAAGTGGTTTAATTATTTTACAATTATTTCACATCGATATTATTGATATTCGCACTTGGTGCATTTGAGTTCATACAATCTTGGACTTGTACATCATTTAAAGTTCTATAATTCTTGAACTGTGTCAGATAGAGTCTGAACCTTTGTTCGGTCAGACAAGTATATGAAATTTTATAAAAGCTATCCAAACCAATTGATGGTATGGATTCTTAGACTGAAAGAACACCCTTATATTATAAGGGGTAGCAGGTATCTAATATAAGATACAAACATCAGATCTAAATGTTATACATACATATATGGTACGCGAGGTTGATCCCCTCAAATACTAAATCTGTAGCCAGTAACCAAAGGGTCAATTAGCTATTGAATCCATTGGAGTTTTATAGTTCAAAGTCTACTTGACTATCAGTTATTCTAAAAGCAATTATTATCTTTTCTTCTAATATTCATATTTTTGAATCCCTCAGATATTCATATTATTGAATTCATTGTCAGATATTTTCCATTCATCATGATATATCCCTTATCGTTGTATTTAAACTTGCTGAGCAAACTTGTTGCTCATTCTTGCTATATCATGAATTCTATTGCAGTTAAGCCCGAGACCTCAGGGAATGACAAGGGTAAAGAAAAGATGTAGGATAGTTTGCAAGGAACAGACTTTTATCTTTATGTTTAATTAAATTATTGTTATGTAATATGAACCCTAATAACTATTCTAGGGTATGTTTGTATGTTTGTATTAAGGTTATCGAATCTTGGGACTAGTAACACCTTTTGAATGAACGACATACGTTTATTATATTCTGCATATAGTTATTCTATGTTGTTTAGTGGTGGATATTTGTATTAAATCATGAAGACCGAATCGGGGTTAGAGATCCCGGATTTGGGGGTGTCACAGATTGGTATCAAAGCTGTAGGTTATAAACATTAGGAATGTGAAACCTAGGTTATAACCTTAGTAGAAACTCAAGTAGAGTATGTAAGTGATGGGTTGAGGAGATCCATCGGGTTTTATTGTGATACTGAAGTTGTTTATTTGAATCAAATATGATTGATAGACGTCTTAAACTTTTTAATGCTAACATTAATAGCATATCACATAAAACCTAATGTTTTCTTCCTTTCCTCAGATCATGCCGCCTAGGAGACTACCGTGGAACCAGAGGGAGGAAGGATCCGTTAACAA
This sequence comes from Panax stipuleanatus, assembly GCA_020205555.1. Lineage (NCBI taxonomy): Eukaryota > Viridiplantae > Streptophyta > Magnoliopsida > Apiales > Araliaceae > Panax > Panax stipuleanatus. The sequence goes on along the minus strand of CM035119.1, from coordinate 10,874,726 downwards.
CGGAGGGGGAAATGCTGACCCAATGCAGAACTTCGATGACTTGTTTACAGAAGCAATGCAAAACAGACCCCCTCCAGCAGGGCAGCCAGGACAGCACTTGGCTAGCTTCAAGGATTTTAAATTGGTAAGACCACCGAAGTTCCGGGGAACCTTAGACCCAATCGAAGCCCAAACCTGGATAGAAGAGATGGAGAAAGTGTTTGAGGTATCATGAGTGGCCGAAGCACAGAAGACGAGTTTTGCCACTTTCATGATGATGGGCGAAGCTAACTATTGGTGGAAAGCCAATAAGGGACGAGCAGGCAAAAGAGTCATTCCTTGGGAAAAATTTAAGGAGCTATTCCTCGAGAATTACTTCTTGGAGAATACGCAACAGGATATGGAGGTTAAGTTTCTGGAACTGAAACAAGGTAGTATGTCTGTCGCAGAGTATATGGTAAGATTTAACGAGTTAGCCCGATTTGCTTCACATCAGGTTGACACGGAGGCCAGGAAGGCAAGGAGGGTCGAATTAGAACTGAAACCTTGGGTACAAAAAGCAGTGGCTGTGTTGAAGATTAAGACTTACTCAGATTTATTGGAAATGGCTATCATCGCAGAAGGAGGCAATGAAACCATATTACGGTTTAAACAAGAAAAGAAGATCGGACATGAAGGACAGAAGGGGGGAAGTAGCGGAGGCAACAACCCCAACAAGCGTAAATGGATGGAGAGCCAATCTTCTGGAGGTAACAAGTCCGAAGGAGAGGCCAAGAAAAATGGAAAGTGCAATAACTGTGGGAGGAATTACTCGGGGGAATGCATGAAGGGAAAGAGTGTTTGTTATCATTGTGGAAAACCAGGGCACATGGCTCCTTATTGTCCGAATAAGCAGAAAGGAGGATGTTTTTCGTGTGGAGCCCCAGACCATCAGATTAAGGACTGCCCGAAGAGAAAGGGCGATGCAGCTAGTAGAACCCGCAACAATAATAACGGACTGAGCATCGGAGGGCTAGCCAGTCAAGCCAATAGACCAATGGCACGCACGTTCAACATGACCATACAAGATGCGGTGGAGTCTAAGGACGTGATGTCAGGTATCATCCCGATCAATGATATTAATGCCTATGTGTTATTTGATTCGGGTGCTACCTGGTCTTTTGTTTCTGAAGAATTTGCTAAACGGTTAGACTTCCCCCGTGAATGATTAGAACACCCTATGAGTGTAGAAATAGCAAATAAGGAAATTATCCCCGTAGAATACATCCATAGGAATTGTTATACCGAATTACGAGGATTTAAGCTCAGCGTGGATTTGATACCGATTCATTTGGGGGAGTTCGATGTAATCCTTGGAATGGATTGGTTATCGATTCATGGAGCAGTTATCGACTGTAAGAAGAAGTGTGTACACCTTAGGACTCTGAATAAGTCGAAGGTGGTATTTTAGGGTAGTAAATCACCGAGACAATCTCATTGTCTGACGATGGTGAAAGCGCAGAGATTGCTTAGGAAAGGTTGTGTAGGTTATTTGGCTCACGTGGTTGATACTCGACTGGTCGAGGGTGAACTGAGTCAGATACCTATTGTAAGGGAGTTCGCCGATGTCTTCCCAGATGAGATTTTGGGATTGCCACCGGATAGAGAGATTGAGTTTGTTATTGATTTGGCATCTGGAACAGCACCGGTATACAAAGCGCCGTATCGTATGGCACCGGTAGAGATGAAAGAACTTATGGCTCAATTACAAGAGTTTTTAGATAAGGGATAAATTCGACCAAGCGTATCACCGTGGGGAGCACCAGTCTTATTCGTAAAGAAGAAAGATGGGTCACTAAGACTTTGTATCGACTACTGAGAGTTGAACAAGGTCACTGTTAAGATCAAGTACCAATTGCCTAGGATCGACGATTTGTTTGATCAGTTGAAGGGGGCGAAGTACTTTTCAAAAAATGACTTAAAGACCGGTTATCATCAACTGAAGGTGAGGCCGAAGGACATTCCAAAGACGGCATTCAGAACTCGGTATGGACACTTTGAGTTTCTGGTAATGTCATTCAGATTGACGAACGCACCGGCAACATTTATGGACTTGATGAACAGTGTGTTCAAATAGTATTTGGATAAGTTTGTTTTCGTGTTCATCGATGACATTCTGGTGTATTCGGAGACGAAGGAAGAGCACGCCGAGCATCTACGGATAGTGTTAGAGACCTTAAGGAGGGAGAAGCTATATGCAAAATTCTCCAAGTGTGAGTTTTGGTTGCAGAGAGTGCAATTTTTGGGACACGTTATCGACAAGAATGGTGTTTCGGTGGATCCAGCAAAGGTAGAAGCAGTCATCAATTGGGAACAACCGAAGACACAAATAAAAATTAGAAGTTTCTTAGGATTAGCGGGATACTATCGAAAATTCATTCAGGATTTTTCGAAGATAGCTTCGTCGTTGACCAATCTTATTAGAAAGACGGTAAAGTTCGTTTGGACGGAGAAGTGTGAAAAAAGTTTCCTAAAATTAAAGAAGAAGCTTAGTCATGCACCTGTGTTGGCTTTACCGGACAACACGGGAGGATTTGTAGTGTATAGTGATGCGTCACACAAGGGTCTTGGCTGTGTACTGATGCAACACGACAGGGTCATTGCAAATGCTTCACGTCAACTGAAAGATTATGAGAAAGGTTATCCGACTCATGACTTAGAGTTAGCAGCGGTAGTTTTTGCCTTGAAGATTTGGAAGCATTATTTGTATGGCAAAAAGTGTGAGATATATACAGATCACAAGAGTTTGAAGTATATCTTCAAGCAGAAGGAGCTAAACATGAGGCAGCGCCGATGGCTAGAATTGATCAAAGATTGTGATTGTGAGATTCTGTACCATCCAGGCAAAACGAATGTAGTGGCAGATGCCTTAAGTAGGAAAGGCAGAGAGAAATTATTGAAGTTGACCGTTCAAGAGGAATTAGTGAAAGATTTCGAATGACTAGACTTGAAGGTTAAGTATCCGATGGCGAACAACGAGAAATTATTTACGGTGACAGCAAGCCCGACTTTATTAGATAAGGTTAAGGAGGCACAAGAGAAGGACGAAGATTGTGATAACATCAAGAATCGGTTAACTGAAGGTGATGAATTGAAATACAAGATTGATAGCACTGGATTGTTAAGATTTGAATGACGAATTTGGGTACCGTTAGTACCAGAGCTAAAAGAATAAATTTTGCAAGAAGCGCACAGTACGAGATACTCGATACACCCAGGAAGCACGAAAATGTACCAAGATTTGTGTCACCACTTCTAGTGGCCAAACATGAAGAAAGAGGTTGCGGAATGCGTAAGCAGATGTCTAACTTGTTAGAGAGTCAAGGCAGAGCACCAACGACTAAGCGGGTTATTACAACCGTTAGAGATTCCAGATTGGAAGTGGGAGCACATCACAATAGACTTTGTGGTAGGACTTCCGACAACGCATAAAGGGCACGATGCCATATGGGTGATTATAGATCGTCTAACCAAGTCAGCTCACTTTTTGCCGATTAAGATTAAGTATAGTTTGGATCAGTTAGCCAGATTATATGTTAAAGAAATTATCTCGAGACATGGGGTGCCAGTATCTATCGTGTCGGATAGAGATCCGTGATTCACGTCAAACTTTTGGAAGAGTCTTCAAGAGAGGTTGGGGACACAATTGCGAATGAGTACCGCGTATCATCCGCAGACCGATGGGCAGAGCGAGAGAACAATTCAAACACTTAAAGACATGCTCCGAGCTTGTGTGATGGACTTCAAGGGTAGTTGGGAGGATCACCTTCCATTAGTAGAGTTCGCATATAACAATAGTTATCACGACAGTATTGGAATGCCGCCGTACGAAGCGCTATATGGGAGAAAGTGTCGAACACCGTTGTATTGGGACGAAGTTGGAGAACGTCGACTGTTGGGACCAGAATTGGTACAACAGACTGTAAAGATTATCAAGGTGATAAGAGAACGACTGGTAGCGGTTCAAGAACACCAGAAGAAGTATGCGGACTTATATCGCAAGAAGAAAAATTTTGAATTCGAAAGTTATGCTTTTCTTAAAGTATCTCCCTGGAAAAGGAAGATTCGTTTTGGGAAGAAGGGCAAGTTGAGCCCTAGGTTCATTGGACCGTTCGAGATTCTGAGGCGAGTCGGTGAAGTGGCGTACGAGGTGGCGTTACCTCCTGGACTTGAGCACATTCACAACGTGTTTCATGTGTCAGTGTTACGGCCGTATAAATCGGACGACAAGCACGTTATCTCCTATGAGCCGATCCAAGTCGAGAAAGGCTTATCGTACGAAGAGGTTCCTGTCCAGATACTCGATAGGAAGGAATAGAAGCTGAGGAATAAGATCATTCATTCCGTCAAGGTCCTATGGACGAATCACGCAGTCGAAGAGGCTACGTGGGAGCTAGAAGAGAAAATGAGATCGAATTATCTGTTTTTATTTGAGTAACCTTATTTTCGTAATTCCGAGGACGGAATTTTTATAAGGGGGGAGGGATGTAACGACTATGAATTTTAAACTCCTTATTTATTAAATATGTGATTTAATCTTAATGAGTTAGTTTGTGAACATATTTAAACCTTATATGGTTATGTGAATTTGTGAAATGATTAAAGAGAGTCACTAATGGTTTATTTAATTTAGTGGACTAACCCTAAGACTTTAATATCAAAGAATTAATAGGATTATTAATAATTAAATATTTAATTTATTTGAATATAGTGGCAAGATTTGAAGATATTGATTAATTGCAATTATGAGTAATTAATTGATAATGTGTTGATTAACAATTATTATGAATAAATAATAATTGATGAGTAAGAGATTAATAAATATAATACTATTATATTTAATTGATTAATTATTTTATACAAGCATGTGACACACTAAACCTTTAATATATGGTAGTTACCTTTATATTGTATATAATACAATGTGACCTTTGATATGGCTATGTATATTATATATAGACTATATAGTAAGATTTATTTGCATTAATAGAGTTACACAATAATATTGCTTATATGATATGAAGTGTGTGGGTAAACATTCATGTATCCCCTATTGACATATAATAAGATCAATTATTAACTAATAATGATTTCATTAAGTTATTATAATTATTATAATAACAATTATGATAATAATTAATAATAAATGCCTAATTAATTTATATTTGGTGTTAATAAAAAATGTACATAGATTATATGATTGGTGTATATGTACCTACTTGATACATTGTAATGAGAAATTACATTTATATTCATAACCTAAACTATATAAATGAAGGTGTATACATATATAACCTAAGTGTTGCACTACACCAGCAAGTTATTAAATTTCAATTGTTTGTCCAACATTGCAATAACTATTTTAATGTATAAATATATTCTATGTGTATATATATCTAAATACATAACCTTAGTGTATTTGCAAGTTGCTGAATATTCGTGTGTCCCAATAAGAGTGCCCATCCTCAAATTCTTCCCACGTGAACTCATAAAAGCCTACACTATGTTTACTCCTTCTCTCATTTTCAGCAACATAGAGTGAATGATTATGGGGGGAGTGGGTTTCATGATTTAATTCACCGACTCTCCCTTAACCATTATACAATCATGTAATCCATTAGTTTGATTAGTGAGCAAAGTTAAGAACCGGATATGGAATTGCCTATTTAAGAACTCCTCTCCTTCTCATTTTAACATTGCTGAGATTTTTTCTCCAAGTATAAAATTGATAGCATTCATAGTGAGTAAGTTTTGTGAGTTATCAGTGAGTGAGTGGGAGTTTCATTATAGCAGCAAGACATTTCAATTATAGAGGTATACATTCCAATTCATGCTCTCCCTATCATATTCTCTGTAATATTTCTAAGTTCTTGATTTTGAATTAAGCATGGACTTATTAATTATTGGATTGGAGCATGATTGTTAGGTGGTTTATAAGTTATTATACATGTTAGAATTATGCTAGAAAATGTCTGGAATGATTTCGTTGGAAAAATTTTGAGATGGGTTGTGAGTCTGCCGAAAATGCACAGCTCCTGACTGGCCGCCAGCCTGTGCAGCTGCGCCAGTATTGCACTGGCCAGTGGCGCAGCTGCGCCAGTGCCTGTTCTTGGTTTCTTACTTTCTGCTTCCTGTTAAGGCCTGCTAGGTGATAACTTGTTGCTATTGTTTAAGGCAAGCATGAAAATTAGTATCACTTCTATAACCATATTTCTTGATACTACATGCATAATGTTAACCATGTTAGTATGTACACCATGAAGGGAAAAACATATGTTTGAAATGAAATTTATAGTTTCGATTGTGAACTTAGACACGTAAGTAGCATGTACATATTCTGATTTTTAGAACACGACCGTATGGTTTATATTAACATGAAATGCATGTTTAAAATGTCAATCATGTACTAGCACACTTGATCGTAAGTTAAGACGTTTTCAAAAGAAATGAACTAAAGACTTTTGAAATCAAACTTGACCAAGACTTGAGCCTTTTAGATTCTGACCATATGAGGATGTTTACGTGGTTTAGATATGCACTCTAATACATGTGAGTCACGACTATGAGATGCTTTACATGTACTATGTTACCTTTGTTGATTAAGTGCAACTTTTAATGAAAATGTAGAATGTGAAATATCAAACACTATGAGGGTTATATTATGATCATGCAAGCATGTATATTAGGATCTCATTACACCAATAGATATGTTGATATGAGCATCCTACATGAATATCACCTATTCATGCTTATTCATAGGAAATGAATTTCAAGAATGAACTAATGAGGGTTAAGGTATACACATGTAGTATACGCACAAGCATGATTACTTAAACATTGTTTAACCTTGTTATGTGATAACATGACTTTACTAATCAACTTTGAAGCATGGACTTGTATTGTTTAAAGTATGCAAATTATCGACATGAGAACATATGACTTTAAATTGGATTAGGATGAGCATGCTAGGTTTTCAAACTTGAAATTATAACCATAAAGCATGTGTGTTGATTAAATATAAGTAACTTGAAGTACTATGTGTTCAAGCCTATATTGATGCATAGAAACTAGATAATATAAAGTTATTAAATCTAAGACATGATTAGATTGACTTACGTGAGTTATGGGATAAACCTATATGATGATTTGATTCTTGTAAGTGTATACTCATATTAGTTTACACATGCTAATTGAAAGACCGACTTGTTAATGTTAGGTCATTTCAACACAAGTTAATTAAGCTATAACTTAATTGTAGCTGAGCAAACAGGCAAGTATCATAACCTATGCATTTACTTTATGCAAGGGATCTATAAATGTGCAAGATTTCTAAACTTCACTTTTATTGTGCAAGTCTTTTGAAACTCACTCTTTATTATGCAAGTTTCCTATTCTTCTCATATTGTATTGGGCAGGTTATTATCGTATTGACAGTTATTCATTTAAGCTTGAACTTCATTTCCAAGCATGCTTTTAAGTGGTTTAATTACTTTACAATTATTCCACATCGATATTATTGATATTCGCACTTGGTGCATTTGAGTTCGTACAATCTTGGACTTGTACATCATTTAAAGTTCTATAATTCTTGAACTGTGTTAGATTAAGTCTGAACCTTTGTTCGGTCAAACAAGTATATGAAATTTTATAAAAGCTATCGAAACCAATTGATGGTAAGGATTCTTAGACTGAAAGAACATCCTTATATTATAAGGGGGTAGCAGGTATCTAATATAAGATACAAACAGCAGATCTAAATGTTATGCATACACATAGGGTACGCGAGGTTGATCCCCTCAAATACTAAATATGTAGACAGTAACCAAAGGATCAATTAGCTATTGAATCCATTGGAGTTTTATAGTTCAAAGTCTACTTGACTATCAGTTATTCTAAAAGAAATTATTATCTTTGCTTCTAATATTCATATTGTTGAATCCCTCATATATTCATATTGTTCAATTCATTGTCAGATATTTTCCATTCATCGTGATATATCCCTTATCGTTGTATTTAAACTTGCTGAGCAAACTTGTTGCTCATTCTTGCTATATCATGAATTTTATTGCAGTTAAGCCCGAGACCTCAGGAAAGGACAAGGGTAAAGGAAAGATGTAGGATAGTTTGCAAGGAGCAGACTTTATCTTTATGTTTAATTAAATTACTGTTATGTAATATGAACCCTAATGACTATTCTAGGGTATGTTTATATGCTTGTATTAAGGTTATCGAATCTTGGGACTAGTAACACCTTTTGAATGAACGACATACGTTTATTATATTCCGCATTTAGTTATTGTATGTTGTTTAGAGGTGGATATTTGTATTGAATCGTGACGACAGAATCGGGGTTAGAGAACCCGGAGTTGGGGGTGTCACAATAATTCTAACTATTCCTATTACGTAAACTATTTAATTTAAATAGACACCTTGATTAGTAGTCAAGGGGAAATACTTAGGAGGGAGATATAATTTTACATTTCCCCCATTTAATAAAACTCATACATTCAAGCATTCTACTAAAATAAAATCAAATTACATTGGTCAATAGTCCATAATCATCCCCATTTATTATCATCCATATCACCATATGCATTAATAAATAAAACATTTAATATATACATTGATATCGATTTAATAGGTAATCCTGGTTAGTTTTGAAATTCAATTTCAACTATAATTAGTTATCATGGAATCCAATTCCATCTCTAATTAGTTATCATGGAATCCAATTCCAATTAAAATAAACAACTTTATTTTAATCCAATTCCAAATCTAATAAACACCTTTACTAATCTGGAATAACAGAAAAAATATTTAATTTTAATTTTAATTAAAATAAACCTTTTATCTTAATTAAAAATCAAAAAAATAAATTTTTTTTTTGGTTGACTGACATTGCGGCGCCGCTTCTGTACTAGCAAGGGGGCGCTGCGGCGCCAGGTCTCCAGTTTCCAGGACCCGAACCGGCGCTACGGTGCCTGCTATTACCTGAGGAATATAACCCAGCACAGCAGCTAGGCCTGTAACAGGCGCTGCGGCGTCGCTGGGCAGAATCAGTTTTCCTGGTTCACAAATTATGTAGTTTTTCTCCAAAAACATGATTAATAGCTAACATATATGCCCAATTAAATTGTTCAAAACACATATCAGTATATATATCAAATCAAAATAATTAATAACTCGCATAAAGGTTTCTCTCTGATGCCACTATTAGGTTTGTAAAAATCAAAGTGGCGAAAGCGTGTTGAAAAATAGATTTTAAAATTTTAAAAACCTTATACCCAGATCATCCTTTATGCACAATTATTAATCAAACGAATGAGAAAAAATTATAGAATCATACCCTTGTAGAACTAAGCTTCCACAGGTACAAGTTCAACTCCAAATCCTTCGTGATCTCCTTGAGTTCTCCGGGATTGATTCCTACCTTTGACCAACGTTAGCCACCCAAGCGTCTGGCCTCTAGAGGTGATCCACCAAGGAAGAAGAGATATTCAAGAAGGTGGGTGTAGCTTCCTCAGATACGAGTTCAACTCCAAATTCTTTTCGCGTTCTATTTGAATCCACCGGGTTGATTCCTTTCTTTGATCAACGTTAACCACCCAAGTGTTTGGCATCTAGAGGTGATCCACCAAGAAAGAATAAGAATTCAAGAAAGAGGGTGTTTGACTAAATCCTAGTTTCCTTCTCTCTAGAAAAAGAGTGCTCTCCCAACTCTTGGAATTAAGTGTCTAACCTTGTTCCATAATAAGACTTTCTTATTTTTAGATGTAGGCAACCCTCCTAAATAATTTAGGATTAGGGTTTTATATTAATTAATTAAACTCTTTTAATTAATTAGGCTTCCCATTCTGTTGGGAATAATTAAACTCTTTTAATTAATTAGACTAAACCCTAATTCTATCTCTATAGAATGTGTATATTGTCCCAACTTTGGAATAGTGTAATGTCAAACCTTGTTCCGTAATAAGACTTTCTTATTTATAGATGTAGGCAACCATCTTAAACCTTTTAGGAATTGGGTTTCGTATTAATTAATTAAGCTTCCCAATCCTCAACACCATTACGTCGGTTTAAGTGTCTAACGTTTACGTTTCATTCTAACATTCTCTATATGATTCACACTCGAACCTCCATTAACTTATTACCGTTCGTTACGATTTTCTTGATAATTACATATCTTACTTACTACATTCATCAATGTTTAAGTCATACAACCAATGTGTGCTTAGAACGTTCGTTCGGCATAAATACGGTTTCCTATATATCAGAATACAGTGTCCCGTATACTGATTACGCATTCTATAATTACATTGAATTTATATTACTTAACCTCTGTTATGGCTTTAGAACATTTCCATGTCGTAAACTACCATCTTCGTACAAAATCTAGGTATAACAACATATGTAAACCCAAGACGTTCGTCCGACGCGAATACGATTCACGAAGTTCGTTTACGTACTCCGTGTTCACGTTGTTCATCCTTTAAACCTCCATTCAACCTTTACTTAAAGTTTTAACCGCTCTCATTAGTGATCCATTATATGAACATCACGTTCATCGTCATCTCATAATGTCTAAGCCATACGATTTGTTGTATGCTAAGACCGATCGTTCATCGCAATTACTTTGCGGTTATAACGTCTATACGCTTTACATCTAACTCTCATTACGACCTTATAACATTGAAATGTTATAAGTCACCGTCATCATTCAACGTCCAAGGAATTACAATCATAGCAATCCCACACGTTCGTTTTAACATGAATACGGTCCCCGGATATCTATTACGTATTTTGCATTCGTCGTTTTATAACCTTTATTCGACGTTTAATCGTCAACCTCAAGGTTTTACTCATCATTCAAGATATTTCTTTTCATGAAAATTGCAATTATGTTTGCCCCTTAATTACCATCCAAAAAGTTGGACAATAAAAAGCTCGTGTTAGAAATTTTCGGGTTAAGAGCGCTGCGACGCCCCTTTGCAGCAGCTGAGCCCCTGACCGGGCGCTGCGGCACCCCATTCCCTTTGTTGGGCGGCGCTGCGGCACCAGTCTTAAAACTCAGAAACATGTTTGAGATGCCTACTTTGAAATCTCATAACTTCTTCGTTCTAACTCGGAATTAATTCATTTTTAAGGCGTTGCAAAGCGTGCAACACCCTCTACAAATTCCCCTTGGTAGAATAACTTTCCTGAGTCTCTAACAAGCCCTAATCTTGGCTCAAAAGTCCTCCCTCGCTAAGTTTTTTAACTTTGTGTTAAATTTTCGTTCGTCTATAATTCGTTCATCCGAACCCGGAATTCGTTCGTTCTTGAGTCCACGACTCACGTTCTCTACATTTTCAAACATTCTTATGAATCCTCACAAATTAGGGTTCATTAACTTACTTTCTACATTTAGTTCGTCTTTTATGAAATTTCGCCATAACATTGTTATAGGCTAATTTCAATCCGTTCTTCATGAACGTTTCTATCAATCTTAACCAAGCATTTACCACAAATATATATATATATATATATGATGGTTTTAAACTTGTCCATCAACAACAAGCCCTAACTAGGATGGTTTTTAATTTGTCCATCAACAACTTTTTACCGCGCTCTTCATTCGTTCATCGTTTTTAATCGATATTTTGATTACGATTTTACTTTTTCATGCATATTAACGTTATAAGTTCGTTAATTCATCCTTATATCATCGGAGAGTTCATATAACTCATCCAAATCGTCCATTAACATCAAGCAATTCATACTTTCTATGAAACCTTTTAAAGAAATTTATAAACTAAACTTTAAATTCTTATTTCTTCATTTCTTTATGATTAAACCATATGAAAATTATTTCTTAACATCTGTTACTTCTATTTTCATTAAGCTATGTAGTTTGACATAAAATACTTAAAGAAAATTTGATCAAAGGTAAGTTTTAATACCTTCCTTCTTGGTTTTTCTTTCATTTTCTTCTTTCTCGTGGCAAAGCTGGCGATTTGCTAGCTTTTCTACCTCCGAGACTTGTTAATTCGAGTCCCTCACGTCCTCTCTTCATTTGTACAGAGTTTCCTCTCTCAATTTTTTGAAAAATGAAGAGATTAAGCTTGTTTATATAGATTTTCAAGGCTAGGGGCATTTTGGTCATTTGGCGGCATTTAACCATTTTACCCCCACCTCTTTACTATTTATGCCTCCTTACAATTCACGAAACTTCTCGTGGAAGTTTAGTTATTCCGTCTTTCAGAATTTGTCCGACAGTTTGAAAAACTACGTTTCTCCGAATCCAAATATTTTTGGATATTCCATCTTTCCTCTACCGATTAACTTTTACGCGTTTTTTGAACATTTTGAAAAACTAAAAAATACTTTTTGATGAATAGTAATTTTTGTCACGTTTTCCCACAACATAGTTAAACGAATAAAAGTATATAACAGTACTTTTCGTCGTTCTTATTTTGTCCGATTTCTGCACGTTTTTCAAGAAAAACTTTTATCGACTAACATAACTTTTCACGACATATTACCAGAAAATCTTCAGACAGAATGTCATTCCGACATCTCGATCTCTTAGAAAAGCTTAGGTTATTCAAACCCTAACCCTTAGGTTTCGTAAGTTAAATAGTGCCTATTGCATCTTTTTCGCGAAAATATTTTATTTTCGTCTTGAAAATTCTTACTCGTTCATTCTAGCTCGTAGCCAGAATACTCCCATTTTATAATCATCCTAGGTCATAGAATGATTAATAAACATATAACACATAATATAATTAATAAAAATCTATTTTATTAATTAATAATTCTTTAAACTTAATTTTCTGGACAATCCGATTTTTCGGGTTGTCACAATCCAGAAGAGGTTGATTGAAGCACCTATCCTGGTACCCCCAAGGGATAGGGTCCCGTTGTTCATATATATATCATTTAATTCCAATGCCATGGGTTGTTTGCTTGGGCAAAAAGATGATATGGGCAAGGAAAGGGCCATCTACTACCTCAGCAAGCGATTCAGTAGTGGAGAGCAGAAGTACACACTGATAGAAAGGACATGTTGCGCGTTGGCCTGGGCTACCAAGAGGTTACAACATTACCTGCACGGCCATACAACTTATCTCATATCTCGAATGGATCCTTTGAAGTATATTTTAAGCAAGTCGATGTTGAACTGTCGATTATCCAAGTGGCAGATAATCCTTCAACAGTTCGACATTGTCTATGTGACACAAAAGTCCATCAAGGGACAGGGAATCGTGGACCATCTGTCGGCAGCACCAGCAGGGGGTTATAAGCCTCTTGAAATGTACTTCCCTGAGGATGAAGTGATGGCAATTCAGCAAGCCACAGGAAAGATGTGGGTCAATTCTGGAAATTGTACTTTGACGGCGCAACCAAAGCAGAAGGCGCAAGAGCAGGGGCAGTTCTTGTTTCTATCACTGGGAGCAGTACCCTGTGACAACCAAGTTGCAATTTTGAAACTCCAATAACACAACGGAATATTAAGGATGCCTTGTGAGGTTAAGGTTGGCTCAATCCGCGACAGTCGGACGGTTGGCAGTGTTCGGAGATTCGGAGCTAGTCATCAAACAATCTATTAGGGCCTACAGTGCCAAAGAATTATCTTTACTGTCGTACCACCGTCATGTTATCAAGATGGCGGGAGAGTTTGAAGACATTGCTTTTATGCATATCCCTCATAATAGAAATGATTTTGCCGACGCATTAGTTACGCCAGCCTCATTGGTTAGCATAGCAGCGAGAAAAGGTATGCCATTTATCACCTTCAAGACACAAAATGCACCATCTTATGGAAACAGTGTGGGGGAAATATCCGAAGAAATAGCTTCTACTGGACCACCGTGGTACCAAGACATAAAGGAGTATTTGCGAGATAGATCCACCCCTGAGGGAGTGAGCCAAGTTGCAAAGTAGCGAATACAGAAGATGACAATGAATTTCTACTTATGTGGGGATGCTTTCTATAAAAGGGACCCGAGCATAGGTCTCCTAAAGTGTCTAGACAAGGATTAGGCCCAAAGACTTATAAATGAAGTGCATGGGGGAGTGTGCGGAGCACACATGAGTGGACCCCTGCTTGCCAATAAGATATTAAGGATGGGACATTACTGGATATCCCTCAAAGCTGATTGTGAAGATCACATCAAGCCCTGCTATCAATGCCAAACCATGCCAACATTATTCATGCACGTCCAAACTAGTTACATTCCATGACATCACCATGGTCGTTTTCCATGTAGGGAATGGACGTGATCGGACCCGTTGAGCCCAAAGCCGGTAATGGTTACAGATTCATCTTCACCATGATTGATTACTTTACCAAGTGGGTAGAAGCAGCTTCCTTTCCCAAGGTTACCAAGGAGGACATCGTCAGTTTCATCAAAAACAACATCATTTGTCGATACGGACAACCTGAGGTTATCGTATCAGACAATGCCAAGAATCTAAATAACGAGATGATGAGGGAATTGTGCAGCAAGTTCAATATCAAACACCTCAACTAGGTTATTTATCGTCCAAATATGAATGGCACGGTGGAAGCCGCTAACAAGAATATCAAGAAGATCATGATGAAGATGTTGGCAAATCATCGGGTATGGCCTAATATATTACCTTTAACCCTGCTCGCCTACTGGGCATCGGCCCGAACCTCTACTGGGGCCACCCCGTATTCAATGGTATATGGCATGGAGGTCGTACTCCCCATAGAAGTGGAAATGGAATCGCTAAGAGTGATACTGGATGCCCAGATAGAAAAGTGTCAATGGGTACAAGATCGATACGATCAGCTGTCTCTTATAGATGAGAAGAGGGCTGCAGCTATCTTTCATGGTCAGCTATACCAGCAGTGAATGTCCTGGTCCTATAACAAAAAAGGTACGACCCTGGGAATTCAAAGAGAATGACTTGGTACCGAAGAAGATCATTCCGGGCCAAGATGCAGCCAAATGAAAATTTGCCCCGAATTGGGAAGGACCCTTCGCTGTCAAAGCAATCTTATCGGGCGGAGCCCTAAAATTGGAAGAGATGGACAGTGAAGAATTCTCGCAACTGATTAATTTAGACTCTGTGAAACGGTATTATGTCTAAGACCCCTTTCACAAGCCTGAATCCCTTTTATGTTAAAAAATAATCTTTCCGGCCACTACGAAAGACTTGATCTCCAAAAAGGTACAACACTACTTTCGGAATAAGTTCATAGACTTAAGGTTAATAAATGGAAGTACCAAAGGACCTCGATTCCTATTTAACGTAGGATTTAAAAACCTTGTTTTCCAAAATATCATTTCAATATACTTTTGTTCTAAAATGAACTTTTCTTTAAATCAAATCATTTGTGCATAGGTCCAAAGAGGTACAACACTACTTTCAAATAAAAGTAAAGCTTAGAATAAAACCTTATAATCAAAAAATAACACACTTTATGCATAGAAAATCAATAAGATGCGGTAACCGTGTTTTTACGGAAGTCAGGAGATGTCTAACACCATCCCTCCGCTTAACCAAGCTCCCGAATTCCATGAATCTTGGGTTTCAGACCAAATGTTACGGAGTCACATAGAGTAATATTGCGAAAACTTTCAAATCTGGATGACTTGATACATCCTTTTGAATTCATATCAACTGGCGACTGTCTAATTCGGCCCAATCATTAAAAATCAATCTTTTTCAAATTCGTCGACACTCATGTCGGTATTGTTTTCCTAAAAATTTCACCCTTTAAATGAATTAATCGACATAACGAAACACAAATGGTAGAAAACAAACACCACCAGAATGAATTCTCCCGGCGTCGACAGTTATATGTGTGTGTGTGTGTGTTTATATATATATATATATATATATATATATATATATATATATATATATATATATATATATATATATATATAAGTTATTCGGATACGAATTTGAATATCAAATTTTGAATATTCGTTATCCACCGTATATATTTACGATTGGATGTTAAATGAATACAAATATGCCTATATCCATATTCGTATCTGTTTATTTATGGTTACCTTTAAACCGAATACGAATATATCCATTTTTTCTCGAATGCAAATAATATCCGCTTTTTTCAAATACAGATACGGACAAATATAAATTTTTCTATTACCATTTACAACCCTAACTATATGCTCTACTTGCAAAAAAATATATAAATATTTAAATTATTGCTAACGTTGCTGGATCTCTTTTAATCTATTGGGCCAAAGATCTCATTATTGTTGAGCCATAGTGGGCTGTCAGTGGAGCACATAACCTTGCAATCCATCTCTTTCACATGGGCCACGTTATCAAATTCGTTATATTCATGAAATCATTCACTCCTGAACATTACAACAATCTAACCCTGAAAATGAAAATAGTGTTCCAAATAGAAGGCTAGCTAAGTAGAAAGACTCGGAACACTACAAATAGATGTGAATAAATCTAACAAGATTAGCTGTTAAGGAGAAGATAAATTTAGAATTCTAAAATTGCGTAATTTTGGAGATATAATATTATTTAAAGCCTTAATTGCAAAATCTAGTACAACAGCATGTGCAACAGTTGCATCTGTTAGTTTGGAGCTACAAGGCATTTTGAGTCCAAACCAAGCCAAAATGATTTTCTTTTGTCTTGGTTGCGCCTTACTCGGTTTTCTTGCTCGATTTGTCGTCATCATCTTCAGAAGCAGTACTCTTAGACTCGTCAAACTCCATCAACTGCACAAGAAAAGGAAAAGATGTTTGGTAACAATTCCAACCAAGTTTGGAACATATATGTATGTAGCAGCCAACAATACTGCCCCGCTACATGTATTTAAATCAGCTACCAGATAAAGTAAATAAACATTATCATTTAATACAACTATAGGGTAGCTTTTAACAAATTTATTATTTGTGTTTAGAACATAAGAGTTGAACCTCGAAAGACACGTCACATTTCTCAAGTCTGGCCCTGTAGAAATTGAAGTAATTCTAAGTTATCCCAAAAAGGTTGATCATACCAATCTAGGAGACATAAGATTAAGCTCAAGACCCTAAGCAGACTAACAGTTATGTGCAACTTCTTTCCGTACTTCCACCACTCAATTGATTACGTCCACTTAAGAAGGTTATAAAGTGTGTTCCTACGAGCATTATTTTTTCAGAATTCATTTTCATTACAAAACTGATACTTGAACAAAAGAATCAAATTTTCTCCATTTGACTACATTCAATTTCATGGGACTCAACTTCTGTCTTGGGATTTCATTTATTTAATTTTTTTTGCTGCTTGCCTTTGGATTAGAATATTCAAAAAACAATAACATGCTAACCCATCTGTGAATGCTATAAAGTATTTTATTGTTACTTTGTCTCGTAGAAAGATAAATAAATCTTCATCTCAAGCATTGACCAATGCCATACTATACACAACATCAAACCAAGATTCTGTCCTCGTGAAACCTGGTGTTGATGTCCTCTCCTTGCATTTAACTTTCTAGTTTTACTCTCTTAGTACTTCTGCTTTTTAGTCTTCCATCTTTATACATTTCCTTTCAAGGCAACAAGTCCCGCCTGCCGCCTCCTCTGTAACGCCCGAGAAAATCAGATTATTATGTGAATTAATTTTTATTTGATTAAATGAATTAAATGATTTTATATGTTTATTAAGCTGAGTAAGCTGTTTAAATGTCGTTCTGTGACCTAGAATGCTTGAATGTGGTTAGGATTCTGACTGTGAGCAAGGATTAAATGATTTGAATTTCCAAGACGAAAATAAATGTTATCCGAGAAATTTTCGTAAAATCACTATTCATCCGTTTTTGCTCGACAATTATTTTTGAATTTCTAATAAATGCGTAATGATAGAATTCTGAGACAAGATGGAATATCCATAATATTTAAATTATGGCAAACAAAATTTTCGCCTGAGGACTTAAGAACCTAAGGGATAGGAAAAGTGAATTCTAAGGAAAAGAAAGATCAAGTGTAATAAGAATCATTATTATACGTGAAGAATACGAGTATAATACTAGGTATTATACAAGTATAATACGAAGTTTAATACGGCGTAAAATACGAATATCATACGAAGCATATACGGAGAAAATACGAGAATTATGTGATGAGAATACGAATAAGTTTTAATGGACTTTATTTATTGGACTTAGACTTTGTCAACCCCAAGCTAACTAATTGGCAAGCCCAATTGAATTATGAATGAGGCCCGATGATGAATTATATCAAGGCTCAAAGATAAATTAAATCAAGCCCAAAGTTAGGCCCGATATGAATTAAATCCAAGCCCAAACCAAAAACTGAACTCGTGGGTCGAACTGATCGGTCAACGTGTGGGTAAAACCAATGAGGCAACCCATGTGGGTCTCCCATGGAGTGACATAGTCAGCCAACTTGGCCTTCGCTTCCTTGGGAAGCTAAGGTAAGGAGGTGGAATAGTAAGGAGGTGGGAAAAGGAGGTTTGATGGCCTTTTGACCATTTTGCCCCCACCTTGCAAATTCTTTATAAGCTAGCTTAGTTAGTTCATTTGTTGTTTTAAAAACTTTGAACACACATATATTGAGAGAGAGAAGAGCTTTAACAAGGAATCAAGAAGAAAAAAAGCTAACTATTCAAGCTTTAAGTCAAGAACGCGAAGGTAAAATACGTAAACCCTAGCCTTCGATTATTTTCTATTGAATTTTTATAGAAAATCATGAATTGGTGGAGCATGTCTCTTCCGGAGTAATAAGAATGGCTATTAGTGAACAAAAACGTTAATAAGTCAAGTATAAGCGAGAATCATAATCGAATGATTAAGTATTAATCGAAGAAACGCATAAAACTTAGAGCTTGTTGTTGATGGACAAATTGAAAATCATCGCGTATAAGTTAGATGCAAATTGTTGGTTAGGATATAGGTGATTGACCAATAGATTGATTCCAATTGGTTTGGCGTAAAAATCTCGTGTAACGAAGTTATGGCAAAATTTACGGAAAAAGACGTTAATCGTCGAAATCATAGTTAACTAAGATTTCTGAAACAATAGTGAAAAGTCGATGAACTTAGAAACCTAGGGTTTTGGTAGCATATCAAAGAACTATGAATTTAAGAGTCGTGGACTCACGAACGATCGAATTTGGACTTAAAACGAGTAAGAAACGAACGAACAAGCTAAGAACACTCAAGAACGAATAACGAACGAATAATAAAAATTTAACCAATGAATTGGTCGTTAACGGATTCAGAAACGTATTTTTTTCGGATAAAATCGAAGTACGTAAGATATGTTAGAAAATGGCATTTGAACAAGCCTATTTCGAGTTATAACGATCGAGTTACGAGCTTGGGAAGCAAACGTATTGAAAATTGTTAAAAAAAATCAAAGGCTCAGGGCAGGCGCCGCAGCGCCACCCATGCCTCGGCCCGGGGCTCTTTCACTGCCAAGGCACGCCGTAGCGCCGGCATTAAGCCTTGGAGTGGCGCCGCTTTTGATAATCCAACTTTTCACGTCGCAATTGAGGGACAAGTATATACTTAATATACATGAAGATAAACTTCCTAAACAACATGTATAACTATGAGTTTAGAAATTAAACGTTGATTAAAAGTAATTAAACGAAGAACGTGAAATGCGAAAACGTAAACCGCGTATCGTATTCGAGTTTAACAAACGTCTTAATGTTGCGTTGTATGTAATAGATAGGTGTGATGAGAGAATGATAAGAAATGAAGATAAAACTTATGTAATCGCAGTACAGGGTCCGATAACGATAAACCGGGAAAACCGTGTCTGAACTGATGAACTGATGAACCGATTAGGGTTATTGTTATGCTTAAACGATGAACGATGAGTGTCAGTTTATGACTTTAGATGTTATTAAGTCGTAATAAATGTTAAATACCTTGGCGAATGTTATTAATGAAATAAATTCGGTTAAGCTATAGAAGAGAAAGAAGTTGGTATAAACAATGTGTAGATTGTTTGGTAGCTAATTTCAGTGTGCTATGTGAATATATCATGTAGAAACTGTAAAGACTAAGAAAGTAAACTTAACGTAGAAGACGCTTGAAGGCAAATTCTTCTAACTCTTGTCTGACATTCGTGTTAGCCAAGTTTCTGTGATTCATGTTATAATGTACATAAATTGTTTAAAAAAGAGTCGATGCCACTTTAACTCGGCTAAACGAATATTAAAGATTTGATTGATTTATTTACAAGTCTTTCATAGTATTGATAACGCTATAATATGCCAATTATTTTGGTACGGATTCAAAAGTAAGCCTAAGTATGAATAAACAAATGTATTTACGTCGTTTTTTGACAGACACGTGAGGTTGCCAAAATTTAAACGTAAACATGTTTAACGGATGAGTGTTGATCAACATAGAATACTATAGGCTGATCACCTAGAAGTGCTCGTAAGTTATATCGGATATACGGTCTTAGTGTCGGGATGTCATTTTCATGAATAAAAACAAAATGAAAATGTTCACGACCTTCTGACCTACTCAGAATTCTTAAGTCATTAGATGTACTTTGGAATTGTTTTAAGAGAATGAAAAATGCTATTTCGATTGTTCATAGTACTTCATAACTATTGGTTCAGTTATCGAAGATAAATCATATGATTCTTGATTTTGTGGTTGCTTTATATATTGTTAGACTTGTTGAGCTAGTTATGCTCACTTCTTGCTTGAATTATATGATTGCAGCTAAGAGCGAACGGACCGAAAGTTCCGGTAAGGATAAGGGCAAAGCCAAGATGGATATATAGTTATCCTATAATAGAATAGTATATTTGTATGAACTTAAACTATGACAATGAACGATGTAATGGTTAACAGGACCTGGGAAGAATTTATTATTATTGTAATAAGAATTTAGTAAGTATGTTCATCTTGATGCAGTTTTCATTGGAATGAATGTATAGTTAGTAACACCGTGTAGTACCATATTTGTGGGTTGAAAGTACCCGAATTTAGGGGCATCACAGGTTGGTATCAAAGCTGTAGGTTATAAAACTTAAGGGGGGAGAACCTTGGACTATAACCTTGGTTATAGTAGAAGTCAGAAGTGAATGAATTCGAATAGAGTTCCTAAGGTATTCAGGAAACTCATTACAGAAAGGTATAAAAGATGGAAATTAACCTTAAATAAATTAAATGTGATTTGTGCTTATAATATTTTGTATTATATACTAATCAACATGTTATACGTTATTGTAGATGTCAATCGATAGCTATATGTATAGGGATATACATGTGGTGAGAGAGGAGTCGGTGAACATGATAGAGCTTGTACCAATGTCAGTGGCGGAGGTACCAATGGTGAATATAGAGGAGTCAGAGCCGGAGGAGGAAGTTCCGTCAGAGAATTTAGAGTCGGCATCATACTTCGATGTGGTGGCCGATGAGAATGAAGACATGGAGGTAGCATCGTTTAATACGATGGTACCGACACTTGAGCCAACACCACCAGAGGCAGTGAGGGCATTGTATCTGGCGGTGCTTGACAGGAATGTGCAACTGCGTGCTGAGTTGCAGAATCTGAGGGAGGAGGTTGATGACCTCCAGGAGGCTAAGGAGTCTGCAGAAGCAGATTTCGAGTTAGAGCACGATGAGAATGTGCTCATGAAGAATAAGGCCAGAGATTATAAGAATGAGGCCCAGACATGGGTGAAGGAAATCGAGAAGGCATTTGTCATAGAAAATATCGGAGAGGCGCAAAAGACTTCTTTTGCGACCTATATGATGAAAGGAGAAGCCAACTTCTGGTGGGAGGCACACCAGAGTGGGGTTGGAGTAGGTGCGGTTACGTGGGAACAGTTCAAGGTCTTCTTCAAGAACTACTTTCCTACGAAAATGCAGGGTAGTATGGAGATTAAGTTCTTAGAACTTAAACAGGAGGACATGACAGTTCCCCAATATGCAGCCAAGTTCAATGAACTGGCAAGGTTTGCTCCACACCAAGTGGATACTGAGGAGAGGAAGGCACAGAGATTTGAGCAAGGCTTAAAGCCTTGGCTCTATAGTAGAATTTCAGTGTTCCAGAGCGCTTCGTTCGGAACCATTCTGGAGAAAACAATTATTGCTGAGGGTGGTAGCGAGGCTTTAGCCAATACCACAGAGAGAAGAAGAATAAGAATAAAGGGAGAGGGAGTAACCAAAACCGAGGGAGCTAGTGGTAGCGGAAGTGCGCCCAAGAGGAAGGGTTTTAACTCTGGAAATACCGGAGCGAAACAAGGGTATCCTAAGCGTAGGATAAAAGCCTGCAAGACATGTGGAAAGGCTCATTTAGGAGTCTGTCTAAAGGAGAAGTCAGTTTGTTACAACTACGGGCAGGATGGTCACATTTCACCCAACTGTCCTAACCCTAAGAAGAATCAAGGGTGTTTCGTGTGTGGATCGATGGACCACATGGTGAGGAACTGCCCGAAGAAATGGTCGGAGGGTAGCAAGGGTACAAGTAGTGGGAAATTAACCATTACTGAACCAACACCACCGGGTAGACCTACGACCCGTACTTTTAATATGACAGCCCAAGATGCAGTTGCATCAGCGGATGTAGTGGCAGGTATTATCCCGGTCAATGAAATAAATGCTTATATGCTGTTTGATTCGGGTGCTACTTGTTCTTTTATAGCATGTGAATTTGCTAGACGTTTAGGATTACTCCCGGAAAGATTAGCAATACCTTTAAATATTAAGATAGCGAACGAAGAGATAATTCCCGTTGAGCAGATTCATAGGAATTGTTGTAGATATTAGGGGTAACAAATTATCGGCTGATTTAATACCGATAAGGTTGGGAGAATTTGATATAATTCTCGAGATGGACTGGTTGTTTAACCGTGGAGCGATAATAGACTATCAAAAGAAAAGTGTGAACCTTAGAACTTCTAAGAAGCCCAAGATAGTGGTCTACGGTAGTAAATCACCGGGACGCTCTTGTTGTCTGACCATGACACAAGCTAGAAAGTTGTTGAAGAAGGGGGTGTGTAGGATATCTGTGTCATGTTGTTGATACACAGAGAGTGGGAGCACCATTGGAACAGATATATATAGTACAAGAATTCGCGGACGTGTTTCCAAACGAGTTACAGGGTCTTCCGCCGGATAGGGAGATCGAGATTGTTATCGACGTTGTGCCAGGAACGGCACCAGTTTCTAGGGCACCATATCGGATGGCGCAAATGAAGAAGCTAATGATTAAGTTACAAGAACTGTTGGAAAAGAAGTACATTCAACTGAGTGTCTCTCCGTGAGGAGCACCAGTATTGTTTGTAAAGAAGTACGGATCGTTAAGACTTTGTATCGACTATCGGGAGTTGAACAAGTTAACAATCAAGAATAAATACCCATTGCCCAGGATCGATGATCTATTTGATCAGTTGAAAGGGGCGAAGTATTTTTCCAAGATAGATTTGTGTACGGGATATCATCAGTTAAACGTGAGGAAGGAGGATGTACCTAAGACGGCGTTCAGGACTCGTTATGGTCATTACGAGTTTCTGGTTATGTCGTTTGGATTAACTAAATGCGCCAACCGCATTCATGGATATGATGAACAGAGTGTTCAAACAATACTTGGACAAGTTCGTCGTTGTGTTCATTTATGATATTCTAGTCTATTCTAAGACGCCAGAAGATCACGCTGAACATTTAAGATTAGTGTTGGAAACACTACGGGAGGAAAAGTTGTATGCGAAATTCACTAAGTGTGAATTTTAACTTGAAAGAGTGCAATTTTTAGGGCACGGCAACGACAAAGAAGGGATTTCAGTGGATCCAGCGAAGGTGGAAGCAGTTATTAATTGAGAGCAACCGATAACACCAACCGAGATGCGGAGTTTCCTAGGGTTAGCAGGATACTATCGAAGATTCATTCAGGATTTTTCTAAGATAGCTACTCCGTTGACAAATTTGACGAGGAAGAGCGTGGAGTATGTGTAGACAGAGAAGTGAAGACAATTTTCAAAAACTGAAAAAGCGGTTAAGTGAAGCACCTATATTATTTTTACCAGATGATACGAAAAAATTTGTAATTTATAGCGATGCTTCGCATAAAGGACTGGGTTGCGTGCTCATGCAGCATGGCAAGGTCATTGCATTCATCACAGCAGTTAAAGGATTATGAGAAAGACTATCCTACTCATGATCTAGAACTGGCAGCGGTAGTTTTTACCTTAAAATTTTGGAGGCACTACCTATACGGGGAGAAGTGTGAAATATACACGAACCATAAAAGCTTGAAATATATCTTCACGCGAAAGGAGTTGAATATGAGACAGAGAAGGTGGTTGGAATTGATAAAGGATTACGATTATGATATCTTATATCATCTAGGGAAGGCGAACGTTGTGGCCAACGCCTTAAGTAGGAAGAGTCGGAAGAAGCTATCGATGTTGACGGCTCAGGACAAGTTAGTAACAGAGATGGCAAGGATGGAGCTAGAGGTTAGATTATCGAGCGAATCAGGAGAGGTTATTTACAATGGAGACTCGACCAACAATTGTGGAACAGGTGAAGGAAGTACAACTCAAAGACGAGAAGTGCGAGCAGATGGAGAAGAGGATTGAAGAGGGAGAGAAGACTAAGTATAGCCTTAACAAGGAGGGGTTACTACGTTTTGAAGTAGTATTTGGGTTCCGTGTAATGCAGAATTGAAAGAAGAAATAATGGAAGATGCCCATAGTTCGAGGTACTCGATACATCCGGGTAGCACCAAGATGTATTAAGACCTTCGACAGAACTTTTGGTGGCCGAACATAAAGAGGGAGATAGCAGAATGTTAGTAGGTACTTGTCAAAAAGTTAAGGTCGAACACCAAGGACCGAGTAGATTGTTACAATCGCTAAAGATTTCGGAGTGAAAGTGGGAGCATATCACGATGGACTTTGTGGTGGGACTTCCAACGACGCAGAAGGGATGCGATGCTATTTGGGTAATAGTGGATCGTTTGACGAAGTCGGCTCACTTTTTGCCGATAAGAAACAAGTATAATCTAGAGCAATTAGCTAAACTTTATGTCAAAGAAATAATTTCAAGACATGGAGTACCAATTTCGATTGTGTCAGATCGTGATCCACGATTCACATCGAATTTCTGGAGGAGTTTGCAAGAGCAGATGAGAACGCAGTTGAGGTTGAGTACGGCATACCATCCTCAGACCGATGGTCAAAGTGAACTAAAAATTCAAACGCTAGAAGATATGTTAAGATCTTGCGTTATGGATTTCAAGGGGAGTTGGGACGAACATCTACCTTTAGTAGAGTTTGCTTATAACAACAGTTTTCACGCAAGTATAGGCATGTTGCCTTACGAAACGTTATACGGGAGAAAGTGCAGAACGCCACTGTGTTGGGATGAAGTAGGTGAACGTTGAATGTTGGGACCTGAAATAGTACAACGACAGACGTGGTAAAGTTGATACGTACCCGACTAGTAGTGGCTCAAGACGGACAAAAGAAGTATGCAGATTCTCATTGTGAGAAGAGGGAGTTTGAAGGTTCGTATGTGTTTCTGAAGGTATCGCCTTGGAAAGGGAAGATACGCTTTGGGAAGAAAGGAAAATAAATTGAGTCCAAAGTTTATAGAACCTATTGAAATTTTAAGGAGAGTAAGAGAGGTAGCTTATGTTATAGCTTTACCTCCAGAGTTGGAGCATATTTATAATGTGTTTCACGTGTCAGTATTGCGTCCTTATAAACCGGACTATAAGCACGTAATAGAGTATGAACCTATTTAGGTTGAGAAAGACTTAACGCACGAAGAACTTCCGATTCAGATTATTGATAGAAAGGAACAAGTCTTAAGAAATAAGGTAATACCTTCAGTGAAGGTAGTATGGAGGAACTACAATGTTGAAGAAGTAACGTGGAAACTCGAGAATAAAATGAAGGAAAACTTTTCCAATTTATTTGCTTAACTTGTATCGAGATTCTAGGGACAGAATCCTTATAAGGGGAAAGAATGTAATGCCCGAGAAAATTGGATTATTATGTGAATTAATTTTTATTTGATTAAATGAGTTTATATGTTTATTAAACTGAGTAAGCTGTTTAAAGGTCGTTCTGTGACCTAGAATGCTTAAATGTGGTTAGGATTCTGACTGTGAGCTAGGATTAAATGATTTGAATTTCCAAGACGAAAATAAAAAAATTCTGAGAAATTTCTGTAAAATAACTATTCATCCGTTTATGCTCGGGAATTATTTTTGAATTTCCGAGAAACGCGTAATGATAGAATTCTGAGACGAAATGGAATATCCAATAATATTTCAATTATAGCAAACGAAATTTTCGGCTGAGGACTTAAGAACCTAAGGGTTAGGGAAAGTGAATTATAAGGAAAGAAAAGATTAAAGTGTAATAAGAATCATTATTAGACGTGAAAAATACGAGTATAATTCTAGGTATTATACAAGTATAATAAGAAGTTTAATACGATGTATAATACGAATATCATACGAAGTATATACGAAGAGAATACGAGAATTATACGATAAGAATACAAATAAGTCTTAATGGACTTTATCTATTAGACTTAGACTTTGTCAAGCCCAAGCTATCTAATTAGCAAGCCTAATTGAACTATGAATGAGGCCCAATGATGAATTATATCAAGGCCCAGATATAAATTAAATCAAACCCAAAGTTAGGCCCTATATGAATTAAACCTAAGCCCGAACCAAGAACCGAACTCATAGGTCGAACCGATGGGTCAACGGGTGGGTAAAACCCATCGGGCAACCCATGTGGGTCCCCCATGGGGTGACATAGCCTGCCACCAACTTGGCATTGGCTTCCTTGGGAAGGTAAGGTAAGGAGGTGGGATGACCATTTTGCCCCCACCTTGCAAATTCTATATGAGCTAGCTTAGTTAGTTCATTTGTTATTTACAAACTTTGAACACACACATATTGAGAGAGAGAGAAGAGCTTTAACAAGGAATCAAGAAGAAAAGAAGCTAACTATTCAAGCTTTAAGTCAAGAACGCGAAGGTAAAATACGTAAACCCTAGCCTTCGATTATTTTCTATTGAATTTTTATAGAAAATCATGAATTGGTGGAGCATATCTCTTCCGGAGAAATAAGGATGGCTATTAGTGAACAAAAACGTTAATAAGCCATGTATAAGCAAGAATCATAATCGAATGATTAAGCATTAATCGAAGAAACGTATAAAAATTAGAGCTTGTTGATGGACAAATTGAAAACCATCGCGTATAAGTTAGATGCAAATTGTTGGTTAGGATGTAGATGATTGACCAATGGATTGATTCCATTTGGTTTGGCGTAAAAATCTCATGTAACAAAGTTATGGCGAAATTTACGGGAAAAGACGTTAATCGTCGAAATCATAGTTAACTAGAATTTCCGGAACGATAGTGAAAAGTCGCCAATGAACTTAGAAACCTAGGGTTTCGGTAGCATATCGAAGAACTATGAATTTAAGAGTTGTGCACTCAAGAACGGTCGAATTCAGACTTAAAACGAGTAAGAAACGAACGAACGAGCGAAGAACGCTCAAGAACGAATAACGAACAAATAATTAAAATTTAACCAATGAATTGGCCATTAACGGATTCAGAAACTTATTCTGTCCGGATGAAGTCGCAGTACGTAAGATATGTGAGAAAATAGCTTTTGAACGAGCCTATTCTGAGTTATAATGATCGAGTTACGAGCTCGGGAAGCAAACATATTGAAAATTGTAAAAAATATTCAAAGGCAAAGGGCAGGCGCCGCAGCGCCGCCCATGCCTTGTAAACCAGCGTCGCAGCGTCGGCCCGGGGCTCTTTCACTGCCAAGGCGCGCCGCAGCGCCGGCCCGGGGCTCTTTCACTGCCAAGGCGCGCCGTAGCGCCAGCATTAAGCCTTGGAGTGGTGCCGCAGCGTCCTTAAGTAAATTTTTTCCGACGCAAGCTTTTATTAATCCAACTTTTCGTGTGGTAATTGAGGGGCAAGTATATACTTAATATACATGAAAATAAACTTCCTAAACAACATGTGTAACTATGAGTTTAGGAATTAAACGTGATTAAAAGTGATTAAACGAAGAACGTGAAATGCAAAAACGTAAACCGCGTATCGTATTCGAGTTTAACGAACGTCTTAGTGTTACGTGGTGTGTAATAGATAGGTGTGATGCGAGAATGATAAGAAATGAAGATAAGACTTATGTAATTGCAATACGGGGTCCGATAATGGTAAACCGGGGAAACCGTGTCCGAACTGATGAACCGATTAGGGTTATAGTTATTGTTATGCTTAAACAATAAACGATGAGTGTCGGTTTATAACTTTAGATGTTATTAAGTCGTAATGAATGTTAAATATCTTAGCGAATGTTATTAATGAAATAAATTCTGTTAAGCTATAGAAGAGAAAGAAGTTGTATAAACAATGTGTAGATTGTTTGGTAACTAATTTCAGTGTGTTATGTGAATATATCATGTAGAAACTGTAAAGACCAAGAAAAGTGAACTTAACGTAGAAGACGCTTGAAGGCAAGTTCTTTTAACTCTTGTCTGACCGTGTTAGTCAAATTTCTGTGATTCATGTTATAATGTACATGAATTGTTTACAAAAGAGTCGATGTCACTTTTAACTCGGCTATACGAATATTAAATATTTGATTGATGTATTTACAAGCCTTTCAAAGTAGTATTGATAACGTTATCCTATGCCAATTGTTTTGGTACAGATTCAGAGGTAAGTCTGAGTATGAATAAACAAATGTATTTTACGTCGTTTTTCAAAGGGCACGTGAGGTTGCCAAAACTTAAACATAAACATGTTTAACGGATGAGTGTTGATCAACATAAAGTACTATAGACTGATCACTTAAAAATGCTCGTAAGTTATATCGGATATACGGTCTTATTGTCGAGATGTCATTTTCATGAATGAAAACGAAATGAGAATGTTCATGATTTTCTGACCTACTCAGAATTCTCAAGTCATTATATGTACTTTGGAATTGTTTCAAGAGAATGAAAAGTGTTATTTCGATTGTTCATAGTACTTCATAACTATTGGTTCAGTTATCGAAAATAAATCATATAATTCTTGATTTTGTGGTTGCTTTATATATTGTTAGACTTACTAAGCTAATTATGTTCATTTCTTGCTTGAATTATATGATTTCAGCTAAGCTAAGAGCGAACGGACCGAAGGTTCCAGTAAGGATAAGGGCAAAGCCAAAATGAATAAATAGTTATCATGTAATAGAATAGTATATTTGTATGAACTTATACTATGACAATGAACAATGTAATGGTTAACAAAACCTGGGAATGATTTATTATTATTGTAATAAGAATTTAGTAAGTATGTTCATCTTGATGTAGTTTTCATTGGAATGGATGTATAGTTAGTAGCACCGTGTAGCACTATATATGTGGGTTTAAAGTACCCGAATTTGGGAGCGTCACATCCTCCCTTTATATTTTCTCTCGGATCTTTTTTTCTATTTTGATATGTTCTCATACTCTCTCTCTTTTCTTTCAATCAATGCTCTCTTCTAGCTCTTAGCATTGTTTTCCTCTTTAGTCTCATCTCTTATGTCCCGAAGAATAAAACTAAAAATTACTCGCATCTCTCGACACATAAAAACTGCTGTTCTTTTCAATATAAATTTTTTATAAATCTAAATATAATAAAACAGTCATTTCTTCAGTAGCACAACTTAACACATACTGCTACTTTTCTGCATTCTGAGTATAATACTTGTGAACCAAACAAAAACCATAAACAAGAAGGTATAAACCTCCCAAGAGAATAAATGGCTCCAAAGAGTAGTTAAATCCCAGAAAACAATAGAACAATACCATAAGGATAGCAGACATACCGGTTTGACCTCCCCATTCCATATGCAATGAACAGCCAAAAATCCAATTACAGCAGGTACGATATATAATAGCGCAGGCTGAAAGGAAAATGTAAAAGATTAATAAGATTGAGAACAAGATGAAACCAGTGTATAATATGTAGTTGGGACACATATCTGACAAAGGAATGTATTCCTCCACATATAAACTTTTTTTATAAGATATAAAAAAGCAGTCCGAGTTACCCACCTGAGCAGCTTGAAACCAGTTCATGACAATGATAGTAAGGACCAAACCAACATTGTATCCTAGAAAAGCGCTCTTGAAATACCGACTCTCTTTTCCTCTGGACACATCAAATCGCAATGCCAACGCTACAAAAATGCCTGAAAATTGCAAGCCAAATAGAGAGTCCAGTCATATATGATTATTGTAGAAAAATCATCGTCAAATAAAACCTTTCCCACTTCATTAAAAAGTAAAACTGCATGTTTACAGGTAATGCTCAAGAGGGTCTGATAAAATGAAAGTTGATACTGCTGAAAAAATTGAGGATCCAAAGTAAGTTAGCAGTGAAGAAGAGGAAGTTCAGTTTTTTTAGCATATTGACCAATATGAGGAAATCGTCAACGTAACATACGAAGACCAAGCTACAATGTAAGAACTCAACAATAATGATGAGATATTGGTGGACATTGTGAGGTCAAAACAATTTAAAGTGCACCGTGAAGCAGAAAATGATCAAGCAACAATTGTTCATCAATGAGTTGAGAGCTCCACGATATGTCGTACAAGAACAACGATAAGTAGTACAAGAACGATGAGATGCCGTACAAGAAAGTTATTTCCTTGTTGTTTTCAAGTTGTTTAGTTGCATACAAGGAGCCTCAAGAATTATTATATTTCTGGAGTATTATTCATGGATTATGGATTCTTCTCACATATTTTAATTTTAAAACTCGAGGACGGGTTTATTTTCAAAGGAGAGGAGAATGATGCAAATCGTGATAAAAGAAGATTAATTATTCTTATTAGATATTTTATATCATTATTTATAGATAAAATACTAATTATTAATTATATTCGGTAGTTATTCTAAAAAGTAATACTCCATCCCATGAAAAATGAGTGAAGTAACAAGATTTTGCCCCGAAAAGATGGCTGAAGTACATTAGTCAAACGAATTCTTTTCTACCGCGACTTTATTACCTTTGTTGGACGTACCATATCAAATCATCACAGTTAGAAAGGAAAAGAGAATGAGAGAAATTTGGGAGAAACTAAAATACCTTGTTTGTGAGTTTTTTAGAAGGACAGAAGAAAATATGAGAGAAAATTGATCAACGATTTGTATAGCATTTCAAAGTGACAAAAATATCCTTGTAGTGATTTATCAAAAGTAATCTTATAAGGATAAAATAGTTATGTACTATTTAAAATTAAATTTTCCTTCCAAAACTCACAAACAGGGAAAGAAATTTACTCTTTTCTTTTCTCTCATTTAATCTAAATTATTTTCCGTTGTTTTCTTCTCAAACTCACCATTTCTCAACTAAGGAGTAAATAGTTTATTAACTTATTACAAATGGGTTTGTACTTCTCAACCATCTACAGATCTCAAAGAATAGAACACTCGATCAACCCCACCACAAACCTCAAAACATCAAAACTCAGTTCACTTTAGTAAATCTATCTGAGAAGCATTATTGATCGTCTCCACCAGCAAAGAAGCTAGTCACCACCTCCGGAAAAAGACATTGTCCATGTAATTAGAATTTGAGTAAAAGAAAGGAAATTTGAAGTTGTAGTTTTTGAGTGATTACAATGACAAAAAAGAAGATTTTGAAAAAAATTGGCACCAATATTTTACTACAAATTTTTAGATTCTAGAGATTTTTGCCAAAATTTTAGCACCAATATTTTAGGAGTCGATTAGAATTTTCTGCCAAGAAAAAGAAGATTTTGAACAAAATTGGCATCAATATTTTAGCACCAATATTTTAGGAATCAATTTGAATTTTCCGCCAAGACTTTAGCAAAGAAAAAGATTGTTTTGTGTCAAACTTTGATCTGCAGTTTTAAGGACTTTCAGTACTGCAGTAGATGTGGCCAGATTTAAAAATGTACTTGTGTGGTTCATGATTCCATGCATGAGGGTATTATTAGAACTTAATTTATAAGAGTTGTTTCCTTTTTAAATTAGGTTGCTTAATTTGTAGTAGAATTAGGGTTTTCTATTTTCTATATAAATATATGTAATCTCAGTTATTTTATAGAATTCAATTATTAAATTGATCTAAAATTAAAGCTATATTTGTTTTATTCAAGAGTTTATACCGATTTCATGCTTGGATAGGTTCTTTACCCCTCTTTCTTCATCCCTAATTTATATCTAAATATTGTCATGTCTCAAGACCTCAAGAAAAAGGAATTTGAATAATTAAAGGCACAAAGATGGTGAGGCCTCCAATCAAAATGAGTAATGCTAGAGACACAACTTATTTTACAACTATTTTACAATTTGCTGATATGTCATATTCTAACTCCGCAGATTGATGAATAAATTGCTTCAATATAGCCTTCGGCCCCACATAAAATCTGAGGTAGAGTATGCCACATCAACAAATTGTAAAATAGTTGTAAAATAATTTGTGTCTCTAGCATTATTCAATCAAAATATGTACACATTCTAAAGTGCTAAATCCCATAAATTGCAGGTCCCTTCCAAAGCCAAGACTTTTGTGTGGTCTCTGATCTTACAAAGATTCAATACTAGTGATCTTTATCAAGCTCGCATACCTTACAAAGTTCTATTTTCGAACATTTGTTTACTATGCAGGCAGAGTAATGAGACGTATGCGCATTTGTTATTGCATTGCCTTGTTGCTTGTGGATTATAGAGCTCTTGGTATCCCTCTTGCTTCCAAATCCTCGACAACGAATTAGTATCTTCCACTGAAACATGACACACCCACTCCTCTCCTAGCACTCCACACTCCAAAGAGAGAGCTCTATAATCCACAAGCAACAAGGAAATGTCTTCTTTTCTATTTTGTGGGGAATTTGAATGATCTATCATTAATAGATTGTTTAAAGAAAGTTGTTTAACTTCTAAGCTTAATAGGGTTATATGTCTTGCATCTCTTCGGGCTTCTGCTATTGGAGCTTTTAGAGGCATCTCTGTGACTAATTTTTGTAGAGATTGGATTGCTGCACTTTTTTAAGTGCTCTTTTGTTTTTGTTTTTTTTAAGGTCTGCTGAGTGTGGACTTTTTGTTCCCACATTTTATGTATCCTTTCTTTCTAGTAATAAAATTTCTTCTTTTGCAAAAAAAAAAATTGACACCATATATATTATTATTATCAGTGGGTAAGAACAAAAAAGCAGACACCTTTTTTTAATTTGACAAGTTTGAGCCAAGCCCTTCCTATGGCTATCATGCATTTACAGTTATGCAACAATGCCTTGGCAAGAAATATCAGGAATATGTTTCAACCATAGTACTTCTGGGTGGGGGAGGGAGGCAAGTATGCATCAGACATACTGATTGTTTGGAGCCAAATCAAAAGAAGCATTTAGTAAATTATGCAAAATGAATTCCACCTATAATAAAACATAGTCCAGCACTGATTACAGAATTCTCATTCGTAGCAGATCCACTATGACATCAGTCAACATTGAGAATAATCAGACATTTTTATTAATGGATGCCATACCTGGAATCACTATGTCTCCAAGTCCAAGCATCGAAAATGGGCGTGCAGTATCTGCTGTTGGGAATAAAAGCTACAAAAGAATTAAAATATCATTCAATCAGGATAAAGGCCTCAAACTACTTGTACTCGTACATACAAAAAATTAAACAATAAAATAAAAACAATGAAGCCAGACAAGTATTTTAGCTGACATACTGACCTTTATAGGAGCATCAAAAGATTTAGCAACACTAACCATAACTGGGGTAAAAAAGACCCAGAAAATATCATATACAAAAAGTCCAGCCTGCAGTTTCAAGCATGGAAAGCATTAGGTAGATAATGTTGAGCGCAAAATATAGGGAGCCTTGATTATTGACTAACGAGAATCAAATAATATAAATATAGCAAGTTTTCTGCTTAATAGAGATTTGTTCAAAGCATCCTTAAAGTGGCAAGTAGAAAATTCTGCAGATAACGTTCTTCAGCTTAAAAAGACATTGATGACGACAGCCTCAGTAACCCAGCAATAATAGCGGTCATGACAAGCAATGTTCCCAGTTAGGAAAGCAGTGAGAAACATCAGCATGTACAGAGCACACCATGGATATAGCATAGTGGAAAGGAGGTTTTATACTGGCAGCTTAGGCCTGCGTTACATGGAATATTGGGTTGAGGGTGAAATACTTGTGTCGACACTCAAGTGAACATGAGTGTGGGTGTGGGTGAGGGTGTGGGATCCGAGTCAGATCCTTCACTTGTCTGTAGGACACTTCGAGTCACCAACGATTGATTGTGTAACCCATAAAGTTTATAGCATTTCGAGATCAAACACATAACTTCTTACTTTTTCACTAACTCAATTATATGTAAATCCTCACTTAAATACACAACTAAATATCTTTTATATTCAAATTAACCCGAAATGTCTGATATTTTTTCACTAAATTTCACGCAACATTTAATTTTAACAGCATTACTCGTCGTATCCACACTCCCATATCTATAATTTAGATTCTTTTACACCGTGCCCCCGTATCTACTATTTTATGAATAGACAGGTTGCTTCTAGACACAACCAATACTCGATTTTTGTACCGAGTCCATGTAACATAGGCTTAGGTGCAATCAAACTAAAATGTGCTTTGATAGCTTTCAGAAGTTTGAATATAAGAACACCAAATAGGACCAAAGAATCAATAAACCACCAGAAAGAACTCAAGCTAAGTTAAGATTTTCATTGTGACAAGTAAAAGATATATTCAAAGAGGCATCTAGGGAAAATCCTGCTCGTCAAGAAAACAAGATAACATGAAGTTACCAAGTCCCTCTTGGCTCAATGGTAAAACAACTACTCATAAGGCTTTGAGTCCAAGAGGTCTTGGGATTCATTCCTGCCTAAGGCAAGAATGTTAAGATTTCAGCTTGAATTAGCAAAAAAAAAAAAAAAAAAGATTACAGAAGTCCCTTATTCTCAAAGTCTTTTGTACCAACAGCAATCTTAATCTCAAACTGCATTTAATAGTCAAATAACAAGCCATTCTCTCTTTATTCTCTAAAGTGCCCGACTCATGAGGAGCCCCAAAACCAAATGGCATTGTCTAGCTAATACAACCCAACTTGACATACAAGGAGTCTTGGGATTATAATCATAGAAAACAGGTGGAAATAACTCTCATCCAATAATTTTTTGCAGAAATGAATAGTTCTTCCAGCTTCACTGGACTTCAGCTCTGTAAACTTCCAAGAGTTTGAAATCAGTGGTGTCGGGTTCATGGTGCATTTCAGTTCGCACTGCGGGTACGGGGTACGGGGTACGGGGTATGTTAACTTACCTGGTACGTGGTACGTGGAGTAGGTTTAGTCAGTTGTCTATTTAGGTTTGAGGTTCGCTTTAATATGCTTATCCAGGACATTCTCGTACATTATACGGTGTAAATAAACTTGTACTCTAATCGGTTGAGGGTTGCTTGTGTATGTATCTCTCTATACATATATAATATTATGTCATTCAAATATTTGTATTGAAGTAAACCAAGAACCTTATTATTGATCGGGTGTCTGCCAAAATGCCCTCTTGGGCTCTCGTGTCTATGTATTTATTTTTATTTAAATAGAAATGTCAGCTTGAGTGCAGATTGGCTCGCGAAAGAGGTACAAAAATGCAGTATGCTAAATTTAGAGTAATGGTATATAAGAGTATCATATTTAGGTATGCAATTATCAAATACCAATACGCGGTTCGCTAGGTTCACAAGAGTATATGGTAACTCGAATTAAAATATTAGATATTTAGAGGTATTAGAGAGCTGTTTGGATTTTTCGTTCTTTTTTTCAGTTTTTTCCTTCCAAATTAACTCCTTGCCTTCTATTGTTGCACAACAGATAATAAATTTTGTAGTATGAAAATAGTCAAAATACTTCTGAAAAATATCTAAACAATTCCTTCTTACCAAAAGGATGGCGCCAGTCTTGAATGAGCCCAGCGAGAGCATCTCAATTCCCTGAAATTTTAAAAAGGAAGAATTAACAAACCAAATTTAGAGTATTTGATTTCAAAGATTAATGATTTATTAATGGTTAAAAGAAATAGTTCACGAAAGTATTTCCTTGTCTTCAACAAAATAAACTAAAAACCTACAGTATCATACAAGAATCAGACATTTCCAAGGATATAATGCATGCAAGTACACATGATTAAATACATGTTGAATTGAAAAGAGGAGATATAAGAAACGGATCAAAAAAGCAAGCAATGATTATGAATTTATCATATACTTGGTATCAATTAAAGTAGTAGCATGAATAGGTGCCTCCCTATTGAGCAGATCATGGAAACACCAGCACTTCTCCGCTACTATTAAGAACACAGTACATGTATGAGGTTTCGTCTATGTTACCATGATATACAACTAAATTTCAGGTTCCGTAAACTTGACAAATAATTTTAGACATGCCTCAACAACTGATCTCCTCAGCGTGGACACTTCCTACTGAAGAGTTGTATCCACCACTGTCGCTTAAAAAGTCAACATAGTGAAATACTAAAATTCTTCTAGTTTTCCAAGTAGATTATTTTACTAAATTTATTTCTTAAGATATATGTTAGAAGATATCACAGGATATACATACCATAATTATAACTTCCTTAATCAATGTATACACATTACTGTAATTTAGGAATTACCATAAATGTAATTAGGTTGTTTTATGTATATATATCAATCTATGTAATAGAAAGAGATAACTTCAATGAAATAGAGTTGTGGATTTCCTGACAGGTTTGAATATAGAATTTAATCAAGTTCGAGCACAGTTGATTGGTCAGACACCTTTTCCATCGTTACGAGAGGCTCATGCTAGGGTCCAACAAGAAAAAAGTAGGCGTCGGGTAATGGTTCTAAATTCTGTTGACCGTTCCGCCATGGTTGCTTCGTATCCTAAGTTTGGCTCCACTACTCAATCTCTTGTTGAGAAGGAATCCCGTGAATGTGATTGCTGTGGGGGAAAGAATCATACCAGAGATCGTTGTTTCAAACTTCATGGACGTCCTAAAGGCGAGGGGGTAGGTTTGGTAGTGGTAGTGGTCGTGGACGTGGATCTCAGGCCTATGTGACTACTACAACACCTCCTGTTGATACCTCCAGTGCTTCAGACACTACTTCTGCTCTCACTCCTGAGGAAATCTCAACTTTTCGGAAACTCTATTCAAAATTCACTTCTTCTCATTACGCCCAGTCAGGTATATAGTCTTGTGCTCTTAATGTTTCATCACCTTGCTCTAGTTGGATCATTGACACAGGTGTCTCTGAGCATATGACCGGGTCCTCCACCCTCCACCCTCCACCCTCCACCCTCTTTACTTCATACGTTCCTTGTTCTGGAAAAAACAAGGTTCGGGTAGCTGATGGTTCCCTCTCTTCTATTTCTGGGAAAGGCTCTGTAGTTTGTACCCCTTCATTGACATTGTCATCTGTTCTTCATATTCCTTCATTCACTGCAAATTTGTTATTTGTTCAACATCTTTCTGAATCTTTATACTGTTCAGTAATCTTTTTCCCATCTCATTGTGTTTTTCAGGACTTGGTGACGGGGCAGAAGATTGGCAGTGGTAGTACAGTTGGTGGTCTCTATTATTTAGATGTTCTCTCGTCGAATATGTTCCCTACTCAGGCTCTTCACTCTACTTCTGGCTCAAGTTTGACTTCTCTCCATCAGTGGCATTGACCTTTGGGACATCCCTCTTTTTTTATATTAGATTCTTTGTTTTCATCTTTAGTTAAACAATGTAATAAAACTCAGTTTTTGAGTGAACCATGTGAATTGGAGAAACACAAACGTTCTGTTTATTCTGCTTTTAACAGTCGACATTCAGAATCTTTTGTTGTTATACATTCTGATTTGTGGGGACCCTCTTGAGTTGTTTCCTGTTCTGGTCATAGATGGTTTGTTAGCTTTATTGATTGTCATTATCGTGTCACTTGGATTTATCTTCTTCGTTCTACAGATGAGGTGTTTGATTGTTTCCAGGAATTTCATAAAATGATTCAAACCTAATTTGAAGCTAAAGTAAAGATTCTCCATAGTGATAATTGTCGTGAATATAGTAATAATAATTCTTTAGCATCTTATCTCTCTCAGCATGGCATTATTTTTCAAACCTCTTGTGTCAAAACTCCAGAACAAAATAGAGTGGCGGAAAGAAAGAATCGTCACTTACTAGAGGTAGCCCGCACTCTTATGTTCACAATGAACACTCCTAAATTTTTATAGGAAAATGCGATTTTGACTGCTGCTTTTTTGATAAATCGTCTTCCTTCTAGAATTCTTGGAAACAAAAGTCCAACCTCTTTGCTTCGACACACGACAAGTCTTTCTCCTTCGCCTCGAGTCTTTGGTTGTGTGTGCTATTGTTCATGATAAATCTCCCACTCGGAGAAAATTAGATCCCAAGGCTCTTAGGTGTGTTTTCATTGGTTATTCTCCAACCCAAAAAGGTTATGTGTTATCATCCACCCTCACATTAAGTGTTTGTCACTCGGGATGTAACATTTTGGGAATTGAAACCTTTTTATTCTTCTTCACCTTCTCCTCAAGGGGAGGATGTTATTGATGAGGAGAAGCTTCCTCTTGAGGCTAGCATTACAAGTTCTATTATACCCTCTTTTCCTGTTCCATCTTCCATTGTTCTTGTTGATGCTTCTGATAATTCTACACAGGGGGAGTTACAGAATGAGCCTGAGTTGAGAACCTATGTTCGAAGAGGCAAGCATAAGATCACTACTTCTGCATCACTACTCCAACCCTGCTCAGAGCCTAGTCTTGATAATGCTAATGGTGAAAATCCTAATCCTACTTGTTCATCTGATGACACTAATATTCCTATTACTCTTAGAAAATGGGTTAAAACTTGTACTCAACATCCTATCTCTAATTTCGTAGCCTATGATAAATTATCTGCATCCTATCTCTCTTTTATTTCTTCCTTGTCTTCAATATCTGTACCTCAGGGATGGAAAGAAGCAATGGGTGATGAGAATTGAAAACAGACTATGATAGAGGAGATGAATGCCCTGAAAAAGAATGATACATGGGAATTAGTCTCACTTTCTTACGGAAAAAGATCAGTTGGTTGCAAATGGGTATATACAGTCAAACAGAAGCCAGATGGGACATTTGAGCGACTCAAAGCCAGATTAATTGCAAAAGGGTACACTCAAACTCATGGGATTGATTACCAGGAGACATTTGCTCCTGTGGCAAAGATGAACTCTGTTCGTACCATAATCTCATGTGCACAAATTTCGGCTAGGATATTCAACAGTTGGATGTAAAAAATGCATTCCTTCATGGTGACTTAGAAGAGGAAGTATATATGAAAATACCCTCTGATTTTGCTTCATCTGCCACCAAGGGTAAGGTATGTAAATTGCGAAAGGCTTTATATGGGTTGAAGCAATCTCCCAGAGCTTGGTTTGGTAGATTCCACAAAGCAATGATAAGATTTGGGTACAAGCAGAGTAGAGCAGATCATACTCTATTTGTCAAACAGATAAACGTTCTTATTGTTTATGTTGATAATATTGTGGTGACAGGGAATAATATAGAAGAGATAGCTAATCTCAAAGCAAGTTTGGCCAAAGAATTTGAGATCAAAGATCTTGGTCCTTTGAAATATTTTCTTGGAATTGAAGTTGCAAGATCTACTAATGGGATTTTTCTATCTCAAAGGAAGTATGTTCTTGATCTTTTAACAGAAACTGGCATGTTGGGATGTAAGCATGCTGATTCTCCTATTGAAGTTAATCATCATCTAGTAGGTGGCACAGAACCTACGGTTGATAAAGAAAGATATCAACGTTTGGTGGGACGATTGATATATCTTTCTCATACTAGACCTGATATATCTTATGTTGTGGGAATAGTGAGTCAATATATGCATGATCTTCGACATTGTCACATGGAAACTGTTTACAGAATTCTGAGGTATCTCAAATCTGCTCCCGGAAAAAAAGTTATTGTTCGCATCACATGGTCATATGAGAGTTGAAGTTTTT
Source organism: Panax stipuleanatus (assembly GCA_020205555.1). Classification (NCBI taxonomy): domain Eukaryota; kingdom Viridiplantae; phylum Streptophyta; class Magnoliopsida; order Apiales; family Araliaceae; genus Panax; species Panax stipuleanatus. The sequence continues at coordinate 10,834,638 of CM035119.1, read as the reverse complement.
CCGACTCAGATTGGGCTGGCTCTATAGAGAATCGTCGTTCTACATCAGGTTACTGTTCATTTGTTGGAGGTAATATTGTTACTTAGCGTAGTAAGAAACAATCCGTGATAGCAAAATCTAGTGTTGAAGCGGAATATCGAACTATAGCCTTGGGTATATGCGAACTAATGTGGCTTCGAACCTTGTTAGAAGATTTGGGTGTTACAACTATTAGACCTATGCAGTTATTTTGTGATAATAAAGCAGTCATTAGTATTGCGAACGATCTAGCACAACACGATAGAACGAAGCACATTGAGATTGGCAGGCACTTCATCAAAGAAAAATTAACTAGTGGTCTTATTTACTTACCTTCTGTCAAAACAGAAAATCAGCTTGCTAACATTTTGACTAAAGGTCTTAGAAGTAAGATGTTTCATCCACTATGTTTCAAGTTGGGTATACGAGACATCTATACACCAACTTGAGGGAGAGTGTTAGAAGATATCACAAGATATACATACCATAATTATAGCTTCCTTAATCAATGTATACACATTACTGTAATTTAAGAATTACCATAAATGCAATTAGGTTGTTTTATGTATGTATGTGTATATATATATATATAAATATATATATATATATATATTAATCTATGTAATAGAAAGAGATAACTTCAATGAAATAGACTTCTCAATTTCTACAATATATAATATAATGTGTCCATATGAAATGTTGTAGTTTATAAAATTAAACATATGAAATTATATTTTAAATATTTAGAATCATGTCCTCATCATGCTTAGGTCTTGCTTCTTAATAATGTCTTGCAAAATATCTGCAACATGCTATATTTGTGTCTCACATCAATATTACAAAGAAACCTCAATGCAAAATCAAGAGATTTCACTGACCTATATGCTAACTAACACAAAGAAAAACATGCATTAAAATTTAAATACGAGAATGGAGAATAGAGAAAATTAAAGCAAGACCAATATTAAATTTATAATAGAAAGCATCACTTTATCAGGAAAAACAAAAACATTATAACACGAGTAGAACTGTATAAGTGAGATTGCCAACAAACTGTCAAGAAGATAAAAACACATAAGCATTTCACATGTAAATGCGACTCAGCCTAAAGCATTGAGAATGTTAACTAACAAGCTGTTAAATAGATCTATTCAATTATATGAAGGGAATGAGAACTTTGATATGGCAGCCTACTTTAATTGCCATGTAGCATGTTTCTCCTTTCACCACATGGCTAAATTTGTGCTTAAGTTTTGAAAATTAACTTGAGATATGCAATGAACATGTTAAGACTCTGGCATAATATTAAATTGAAGCTGCCAAACCTGAATGCAGAATGCAAGGCCCAATATATTGTTAGCCAACCAATGCTTCTGTGAAGCATACCATGCACAGAAAAAGGTGCCAGGGATTGCTGCAATGATTTGAGACCTTGTGAACTCAACCTCAAAAGCTGCTTCAATAAAGTTTTAAGGGAAAACATCATTCTGCATATTCCACGCAGGATAAAACAACTAGATTAAACTGAACAGGGAAAAAAGTAAAATTAATTGAATTCATCGAATAGAAGTGGCAATTATATCCTAAACTCATAAACCTGGGAGCTATAACAACTCACCATGCTTGCAGTGATAGTACAAAATAAAAAAATTATTTTTGAAAACAAATACAATCGAGTACATACCTATACCTACTGCAAGAAGGCATAAACGAAGTGCACTGATCTTCCAAAAAATTTATAACATGTGCACGTAATATCACAACAAACAGCTGGCACACACAGCTAAGAACAACAAAACTATGGCATTACAAAATGACCACTGATACTGTGAAGCAGGGCAGAGGCAAAAATTTTGTCAAATTAGAAAGATTTTTTTTTATGTTGTATCCAGGATAGAAAAAAGATTCTTCATTTAGGTGACAAATTCAGGTTTATTTTTATCTTTCCATTGATATCTAACTATTATTCTTGAGCCAGGTAGGGAGAGGGCTGCTGATGTAAAATAAAATATTATTAAATCAATAGTCCAACACTACCTTCGTTTCAAAACAAAGTGTCAGTTTGCCTTCTATTACTGTGACATTGTCTTAAAATGATTCAAAAAGAGGCTCAAAATGATTGTTTCTTCTTCGGAAAATATTGTATTTATTTGTCTAACCTCGTAAAGAGTTTTAACATATACTTTAGATAATTGCTAAAACTAAATTCTTAAACACTTTCAAATGAAAGAATAAGTATTGTGTCTGTGGAAGAGGAAAATACATTGCCAATTGTTTTATTTCCATAAGCATAATTCACAGAATAGTACTCTATATAATACCTGAATGACAGTAGAAGAAGTGTTATTCTTATTACTTATATAGATGTAGACATGGATATATGCTTCAAGATCATGTTGACACAAGTCATATCAGAAATTGATTGGCCTAACTCGCAGAGATGACTGAAAATAATAACTTTCTTTTGGACAGGCAGACAATGATTGTAGCTCTTTTATTATTTCTAGGTTGAAAGATAATTTTAATAATCAATCTAGTGAAGAATTAGTGCACCATCTCGATGCAGGCCAACACTGTAGAAGTACTCAAAATTAGTAAGCAAGTGAATATTTTGATTCTTTTCAAATACGGAGTATGGACAAGGAACAATATATGCACTCAGAAATAATTACCAGAAAGAAAAATACACTCTCAGAAGTAGCAAGTACAACAGACACAAGAATAAGCATTCTTATAAAAGGGAGGATATGAAGGAAATACTAACAGTTAAAATATGGGAAATGCCAGTCTATAACATCGTCATTCCAATGCTTTGGCAGAAACCTTCTGATTGCAGGTAATATTGTCGCCCTATAAATATTAATTAGAAAATAACTGAGTGATAGAGCACACCAAAATGAAACTAATTTCAGAAACATGGTTCAAATTTTTAGCACCAAAGAATGATCCATATGCAAAGAACATACGAAAGAGCGACGATCCCAAGTACAAAGAAGTAGCAAGTGAGTACAGCATTAACCAGGTCTTTAGACAGGAACTTGAAAAGCAAGAATAAAGACAGCAGCATTGCACTCCCAACCAAGGGGAATCGCATTGCATGTTCATTAGACATAGTCTCCTGTAAAATAATGCAAATCATATTATTAGCCTTTTTTATTATTTTGGGTTGGAGAGTTAATATGAAGACTCCAAAATGTAAACTTAATATCAAAGACAACCCCCTACCCCTTCCCCTTCCCCCCCCACCCCCAAAAAAAAAAAAAATAAAATAAAATATAGTATAAAAAAAGGTAGGGGCTTGCTATACTTACCGAAGGTGGTGTAGGCTTGACAGAACGGTAGCATCCAACATAAACGGTGAGGCAAGCGGTCAAAACAACATTTATGTTTGGGTCTACCTTCACGACTAGTGGTGCCAGAGTTAAACCTGTAGCCAACAAGATATGAATAGATGAAACTCACAAGGCCAAAAGCTCTAGGGACCTGTTACAAATACTTTAGTGCCACCTAAAACAGAAAAAGAATAAATCCATTTACTGGAGATCATCAATATGTATGTATTCTTTCCATTGTCCATACCAACCACTGTTCTGATCTACAAGGGTGGAAAAAGAAACTTTTTAGGAGGCTAGAAATAGAACAGTTGGATTTAGGAAGTTAAAGATAGAAAACTGCCCCTTCCTAATTCTTGCACTTGACTGGACAAAATTTAGGGGAAGTATGGAACTGTAATTATAGCAAGAAGTTAACTGAAAGAGATGAAAAAGGAAAAACAGTTGCAAGAAAGATCCCAATAGAAACATAGGCAATCCATCCCTTCCACTATTAAAAAAAGAAATGTAAGCACTACCAAATTATGATGAAGCACTATCAGATAATTTAAATGAATACAAATAAATTTTCCAGGCTGCAATGCTGAAGGAGAGTATGTATTTAGTATTTATATTGAAATTTTGAGAAAATCTGGAACGGTCTCACCTGACCTATAGAACCCATTACTGTATCACAGAACAAACCCCTAAAAGTGGACAGATCTATACCATGTATATAGTATTTATATTGAAATTTTGAGAAAACCTGGAACGATCTCACCTGACCTATAGAACCCATTACTTTATCACAGAACAAACCCTAAAAGTGGAGAGATTTATACCAATTAAAGAGGGCCACTTTGTAGTCTATTTTACTTTACAAATATAGGTTATGAAGAAAAACATTATGAAGATCGACAGGACCATCGCAAGAAACTAATATAATTCCCAAAAAGGTCTTACTTTCCAAGGATTAAATAACAACTTCGTAAACCTAGACAAGAACATCTTCATTGGAAAAATCAGAAAAAACAGAAAAAGCAAACTTATTATATGATTTCAAAAGAACAAGCTATGTGGACAAAGAAATCACTACTTGTACATTCTGATATAATAGCCTTCACAAGTTTAAAACAGATGCATCTATTTTGGAAGGCCAAAAACAAGGAAATAGGGCCCTGTTCCTCAATAACACCTTACCTTACCAAATTAAGTGTGCTTTCCAAGAGGAAATAGTTTTTGTTATCCATGAGTATTAAAGTTAATTGCATTTGACTTCGAATTAATTCCCACTTTGCTGATTTTGTTCAGAGGACTATTTATATCCTCCTTTCAAGTCTCTTCTTTCATATAATTTTCTTGTAAAAATAAACTACACGGGCCCATATAAACTTCATGCAGAACCTCCAGCCTGCCCTAAAATCCAATCTTTTCCTCCCTACCAAACCTTTTATCTTCCACCCATTTTAACATTGACCATAAAATATATAACTACAAAAATCTACTCGAGTCTTTAGATCACTCTGGAAACATTCAAACAAAGTTTGCTATCTTAGCTTTTAGATGGAATAACTTGATCATATAGCAAAACCTTTGCATCAAGAAAGAAACATGAAGATCTCAATTTCTTTTTTTTCTTTTTTTCTTTGCTAAGAATCCATGAATACATCTCCATTTAGGGTTTAGTAAAGCCACATCACAGAAAAATACCAAACACTTAATGAACACTTGTTGATATCACCTCAAAGACTACATATCCCACTTTCTATAAAAGTTACATAAAATTATAGCAAAGTAACGGCAAATATTTCATATTTGTTTGATAAGTACCTCCATGAATTTCTTAAGTACACATACCCATTCTCGCACATCATGCAGTATTTTCGACAAACTATGGAGAGATATATCTTGTGAATTTTGACCATCTATAGAACAATATCCCCAATATGGCCACCGGTGTAGGGAAATTAAAGCATCTAATGAAACCAATATTCACTTTGTAACTTTAATGCAAACAAATTCATTCAATAGAACTTGAAATTATCAATTAAAAAACACTTATTATCAATTAGTACGCAAAGACAAAGTAAAAGGCTCCATAAAAAAGGAAGATGAAACGTATACTGTTTTTCATATCACCTTATGCTTCAGCTCCAAGGTAGTGGAGTTCTCCATTTCTAAGTGTGTGGACTCACTTTCCTAGTGAATGGTTTCACTTTACTTATGAATGGTTTGGACTAAATACCGCCTAGAAGGTGATGAAAAGTTGATATAAAAGGATATAGTGGTCCTCTAAAATAAATTTCCAACACCAGTGGCTGGGCTAAACTTTTCACCATGTGGGAATGTGGGAGCCCTCAATAATTTTCTAGAAGAAGTGGGAAAAATATTTAGGGCAACGACATTAGTCCTTGCTAATCTTTTACAATTTCGAGAAAAGTGGTTAATTATTTTACCTCTTTATAAATTAGGTACTTATTTTGGATAATTTTCTATATTAGATGTATCATATTTTCTAGAATAGTGGGTAACATATTGAAATTTACAAGGAAAAGTGAGATTTAGAAATATTTTAAAAAAATGTCAGGGCAATGGTACCACTCACCTCCTATATGTAGCTCTGCCTGTGGAAGAAAATATAAAATAGAATAAAAACTCCCTCCATCCCAGAATAAAAATCCTAATTGTATTTTACACATTGATTAAGAAACAAGATATTTTCTCAAATTGTCCTTTCATACATTTCAATATATCAATAATATGGGTTGTTTCAAAGTTTCCATTGAACCCGTTATAGTTCTAGGACCATAATGTCATTATCTCTTTTATTTTAGTCTCTCTCTTACAATTTCTCTATCTTACCATCTGATTGTTCTCTCTCCTTTGTTACACATACAATCTCTAAAAAAATGAAGACTCTTACTCTCTTTCTTTCTCTTTCTCTTTCTCTTTCTCCCTCTCCTCTCTCCTCTCTCTCTCAGGTTTTTTTCTTCTCTCCATTATCCTTCCTCATACTACAACCAATAAACATGGCACCAAAAAAATTATTTCACCAAATTTGGTAATAATGAGGGAAATAAAGTGAGAATAACATACAGAGAGAAGGGAAAGAAATTATTACCAATTCCCTATGCAAAGCAATTTTTTAGTTTTCCAATAACAGTTAGTAGACCAAAAATATCCTGAGGGCAGTATTGGAAATTTTTTATAAAATTACTTACAATTATAGAAAGAGGATCTTTAATTTTGGTACAAACCCAAAAAAAATAGTATGTTTAATATGCAACCCTGGAAGTAAATAAATAACTTTGGCTAGATAAACATAATGCTGAATTATTAAAAAAAGTCATGAAAGCCGGGCATGTTAAAAACTCAAAGAATTAACAGATTATAAAAAAGTTGATGACAAAGCTAGATGAAAGGTTTAGCATCATACTTATCTGATAGAGTTAATCAAGGAGAATAAGCAATTTCAAGAAGAATCCCAAATATTATCCCCACAAATTCCCAAATGAATTTTTTTGAAATGCAACATTGTTATCACTAAAAAGTCAAATAAGACATAAGCAACTATCATGAAATGGGGCAGAAGAAGCAAACCTAAAAGAGCAAGATTGGCAGCACGCTCACTATTCTTCATTGCACTCAGAAATTGCAATTGCTTGTGGAAAATTTGATGTAGCAACAAATAGAATCAATCTGCTCTCAATATACACGAAATAATCAGATAGTTGTAATATGTTCAACAGTTTCGTCATCCTATATCAACGCACAGAAGATGTAATCTTCTCAAAGATTGACATAATTGTTTAAATAAGAGATAAACTAATCTTTTAAACCCCAATTACTACAATAGAGATCTGCTAAATAAAACCCCAATTACTTAAATTCAGAATAAAAATCCTAGTTCTTTGCAATAAGAATTATAACTAAACCGACCTCAAGATGAAAATTTTGCATTTTCTAAATACCATATATACATATATATATATATATATATGTGTGTATATGTATATATATTACCTGATGACGAGAGATACGGACGAACTCTCTTCTCACCCTAGTGATCGAAGGACATTCAGATCGGAGAAGGCGTCCACGAGAGATTACAAATCCATCGGTTTTTGCAGTGACAGGGTTTTACCTCTGAGAGAGGGAAAAGATAGTTACTGAGAAGTTAAATGTTGGCCCATAAGCTTAGATTTTCCTCCAGGTGGAGCCACGTCTGAGGAGGTCAAAGAACCAATGAATGGTCACCATGTCACCTTCTTCTTTTTTTAGTCATTATTATTATTATTTAATTATTATTGTTTTACTATTTATTAATTAATTAATAATTTATTAATCAAACAACTAAAGAATCTTAAAACACAATAGAATTTTGTCGGCTGATTGACACTTATGTCCCTTTAAGTTGTCATTCCCTTTTAAAATCGTCTCTAAATTTTAATTTTCGTCAATTAAGTTCTTAAAGTGACATTTTATTGGCGTTTTTGTTCTTTCAATCCAATTTGACCTCAACCCGACCCATTTTGATCAATTTTAACCCAAACCGACCTAGTTTGACCCAACCCAAATTTTTAATATTTTAAAATAGAATGTTATTTTTAAGATAAGTTTAAAATAATAATTATATTTAACATTTAAAAACATAATACTAAATATTTTAAAATAAATTATTATTTTTAAAATAATAATTATTTTAATATTTTAAAAAAAAATAATTATTTTTAATATTTAAAAAATTGTATTTTTTAAAAAATAATAATAATAATTATATTTAATATTTTAAAATAAAAAATATTTTTTAAATAATTAATATTTTTAAAATTTTAAAAGAAAATATTATTTTTTAAATAATATTTATATTTAATATTTTAAAATAATATATATTTTTTATTTAAAATAAAATATTATTTTTAAAAAGTTATAAAAATAATTATTATTCTAAGGAAAAAATATTAGAAACTTTTATTTTTTTCAAACATGAGTAAAGTTTCATAAAATATAGATTCAAAAAAATTACATAAGAAAATAAAATTTTATTTTTAAAAAAATAAAGTAGATTTTTTCATTTTTTATGTAAAAAATTATTTTCAGGAAAAAAAAGTTTATATTTTTTTTATTATATGTATTCTTAATATTAGAATTTTTAAAAACAAAAGCTAAAAATAGAAATTAAAATACAAAAAATAGTAAAAGATTAAAAAATTGATTCAATAATTTTTAAATAAATAATAATGGTAAAGATATTAACCATTAAAAATTCTATTTTTAGTTTTTATTTTTAAAAATTCTAATATTGAGAATACATATAATAATGGTAAAGATACTAACTTTTTTTCCCTGAAAATAAAGTTTTACATAAAAATGAAAAAATCTACTTTATTTTTTAAAGAATAAAGTTTTATTTTCTTATGTAATTTTTTTGAATATATATTTTATGAAACTTTACTCATTTTTGAAAAATATATAGTTTCTAATATTTTTTTCTTAGAATAATAATTATTTTTATAAATTTTAAAAAATAATATTTTTTAAAAAATATTAAATATAATTATTATTTTTAAATTATTTAAAAATATATATTTTATATTAAAATATTAAATATAATTATTATTTAAAGGTCAAGTATACTAGTAGCACAATTAATTAGTTATGGAGGCCCAAGTTCATTAGTAGCCAAAAATAATTAATTGAAAGCCTAAAGGATTAAATAAAATGGCCCAATCTTAGTCCACTTGAAGAGGGGTATTTTGGTCATTGAATAGAGTAAATAATGCATTAAAAAACTTAACAAAATTGGGAAAGAGAAGGCTAAAAATTCGACCACACACAAGGAGAGAAAAGGGGGAATGAATATACTGATTGCTTACTTTAGTGGTTCAACCACTCCCTCTTAGGTGTCACTCATTTAATGAAAACAACACTTTAATTTGTGTATGCTTGCAAGAAACAACTAAAATAATGATGTAGACACTCGAAATTTCGCTTTTGTCGTACTAACCCTGTAGGAGGGTAAAAGCATCATTTTACTTCGGAGACAACCCCGAAGTAGGGCAAAAGATCCCGGTCATCTCGGAGACAACCCCGGGAATGGTGAAGAGGACCAATGAAGTTTGAACATACCGCAACCCGATCGAAGATCGACGAGCTGAGACAGTGATCATCGAAAACCACCTCAGCAAACCTCGAACGACGTACCATTAAGAGATAAGCCTGTAGACTGATATCTGGACCTGGAAGGTATCTCGGCTACAAGTATCAACTTCCCGAACCCTAACTCAGTCGGACTCGGTCATATCTCGCTGCACTCGTCAAATACGGTCCGAAAGATCAAACGGCAGACGTCAACTTCTGCCGAATCGAGACCGAAGGAGCTATAACCGGGGGGTCCCACCTGGGTAGCCTCCACCATGTATGCGGCTAGCCGCATACATGTGTGCGGCTGCCCCGGACAGGTTATAGCCCCCCACTTAGTTCATTTTAAAAAAAAGAAAAGATAGATATAGAGAGAGAAAGGCTCGGGTTGGACATCAACATAGCAACTTGAAGCTTATTTCTTCCATCTAGCATCTCATTGAAGCCATCTTAGTATTCTTACTTCATCCCGGGAGTCAAAACGCTTGTTCACGAGTCCCCCAAGGTGAAATAGCGCACTTCTAGCTTCGTTTTCTTTGTAAACTATGTTCAAATGATAGATTAATGAAGGATCTTGTTTGAATCTAGCTATATTTGTTGTATTATAAGCATATTGTGTAATAATTGGTAGTTTTAACGTTTCTATCGGTTATTTATTACTTTAATACGTTGTATATAGCTTCGGAGACTAGATATACCTCAAGCTAAGCTTAAGCTAGTTCCCGAGAGGTTGTTAGCATGATGCTTCAACCCGGGAGCTAGAACGGCTTAGATCTGTGGTATATCTATGGATGTATTTACTTGTAAATGGTCCCGGTTAACCCGTATAGCCCTAAATATATATTTAAAGGTGAAAGGGGGGCCGAATCGGCGTGAACGGTGATTTCAACCGATGAAATCACTTAGTAATGAAGTCGTGGACGTTATGTATATATGAAATGGTACAAATATTGTGAGCCTAGGAATCCCGGTGTCGAGATCCCCGAACGAATCCGACTTGATTCCCACGATGAATCGATTTTTACGTTGTAAATGCTTTAAATACCGTAAATATCAATGTGCATGTAATATTTGGATCTTGAAAACGAACTCGAGGGGTTAGTCTTGAGAGCTCGGATTCAAGACCCCGTGATAGTGAAAACCTTCATTACGGGAGCTCAGTTCATCGAGATGGCTTTTATGCCCGATGATGATCTGAACCTTCTTAACGCTTTAGCATACATATCATCAAAATGATTTCTCAAAGAAAACCACAAAGAGCTTTTGATGAAAAATAAAGCGATTCGGGGTAGATCACGTAATGAACGTAAAGAATAAAAGGAAGTATCAAAGTCCTCGATTCCTAGTCGGGCAAAGGATTTGAAAACCTTACTTTCTAAAACCTCATTTTAATTCATATATCTTGCTAAAAATGAACTTTTGATTAAATCAAATCCTTCGTACCTAGGCGCAAAAGAGGTACAGCACTACTTTCAAGTCACCAAAAAGACTTAGAAACCTACTAATAAAGCTTTCAAAATCAAAAACATAAAACACACACACACTTTTGCATAGAAAATCAATAAGATGTGGTACTATGCTTGCACAGGAGTCAGGGGGTGCCTAACACCTTCCCCCCGCTTAACCTAGCCCCCGGATTCCACGAATCTCGGCTTTCAAGACCAAATCAAAGAGTCACGCATTGGACCATCTTGTGAAAAACTATTAAAACTCGGATGAGTTGGTACATCCATTTCCAAAATACCAACTGGCGACTCTGTCTCAATCGGTCTAATCAATAAAATCAATCTTTCAAAATCGTAGACACATATGTCGGTACCGGTTTCCTACGAAATTCACCCTTTAAAACGGAACCTCAAAGACAAAGCGAAAGCGAAAGGGAAAAGAATAAAATAGGGAAATCGAGGCACTCCTCTCTCGTCCCACTGACAAGAGACGAGGGCAAACAACTCCAAAAGAGAAAAAAGAGATCTCCTCCTTCAACAAAAGGGAGACCAAGGACTTAATTTTTTGCCCAGCGTCGACAGGTGGCAACTCTTCTGGGGATTAAAGAGGGCTTAAGCCGCAATCAAACTTCTTAATTTTTGTTCTGCATATGCATTTGTGTGAATGATCTTTGTGTGTGTCAATCTTTTAGCATTTTGTATTAGTGCCTCGCACAATATATTAGTGCTTCGCACAATGTCATCATATTACATGCGGTGAGGACGTGAATGTATGTGAATGTATGTTGTGTGGTACCTCCATTAAGGGGCAATCCCGTCGATTGTTTATTACTGGACTCCTATGGATGTTTCCATTGTGAGGCTCAGGAAAAGCACCACTCAGATCCGCTCTAATTGAAACATGGATGTTTTCATCAAGTAGATTGCGAAGATCTGGGAACCAATTTCAAACAGCCCGTGAGAGTAACCCTAAGATAGGTCAGCCTTTGATAAACCAAACGCGCGGTGTGCTTCTTCATGCCCCATTTAAATCTTCTGCATATATAAATGACCGTTATCTTGAACTGTCATACATACATCTTTCACACCCTGTCATCAATTCGACTAACTCGTTGTATAGCAGGAAAAGATTAAAAAACCATTAAATTGATGCATAGCATATCATGCATCCCTATCCACCAGTATCGAGTCTAAACTAGATATCGGTTGTTGTGCAGATTGGTCCTAAAACCCGATCTCGAGCCAAAAAGGCCCTTTCACCAGTCCAGATGGCTGAAGCAAGTTCATCAGAACCCATCCTAGTATCTCGAGATGAATTCGAGGAGTTTAAGAAGCAAATGGCCGAGATGACGACCCTGTTAAAAGAACAGTGCAAACTATCTCAGGAATCTAAACACAAGAGTTCGACTGAATCCTATGTGCAAGGAGACATGAAAGTACCCGAAAAGGAAGGTGATACCCATACGTCCACACCTATATCTCCCCTCGATGTTGAAGTACCCAAGGAGGCCCCGATCCAGAAGACGACACGGGACATCACAAACCTCAGGGAGGACAAAGACATTGGAGACATTAGGAAGAAAGTTAGACAGATGGAAGACGATATCCGGTCTATGAAAGGGACGGGATCCCACAGGAGCGTGAATTACTCGGATCTGTGTATTTTCCCAAAGGCAAGATACCCGGATAAGTTTCAAGTCCCCTAGTTCGAGAAATACAACGGACTGGGAGACCCGTACACTCACTTGAAAGTCTACATAGGTGAACTTAGAACTTACGTTGAGGATGAAAACCTCAGGATGCAGCTGTTTCAGAAGAGCCTTATCGGTGAAGCCCGCACGTGGTACGCACGGATAGGCAATTCCAAAGTCAGGGGTTGGGAAGATTTGGCCCATGCTTTCCTCAACCAATACAGTTTTCAATCCCAGATGGCACCTGATCGCTACCAGGTTACCAAAGTCAGAAAGCTGGGCAATGAATCGTTCAGAGAATACACGCAGCGGTGGAGGCGAATGGCGGCCCAAGTCAACCCACCAATGGATGAGGGTGAGATGGTGACCACCTTCATTGATATACAAGAAGCCCCTTTTTATGAGAGAGTCCTCGTCGAGTTAGGAAAATCCTTCTCCGAAATGATCAAACACGGGAAAATGACAGAAATAGGTTTGAAGTCTGGAAAAATCAAAGACCTCACTGCTTTGGAAGCCGTAGCCGAGCACATACAGTTGGGAAATTATGCAAGCGCTCCCAAGAGAGGATCAAAGAGGAAGGAAGAAGATGTCTCGTTAGTATTGCAAGGACAATCTGCTAACAAGAGCCCTAACTCACCTATCCAGAGGCAGAACCCTCATCCAGCGAATTTTCGAAATCCTACAGCAATGAAAGTTGGGGAAAACAAGCGAAGAAGGATATTCACTCCTTTAGGAGACTCCTTGGAAAACATATTAGCCCTACTGATCGCCCAGAAGAAGATCGTTGAGCTCGCTCCACCTTCCGATCCAAATGGAAGGCAATTCGATTCCAGTAAGAAGTGCACCTACCATTCCAACTATCCGGGGCATGATACTCAGGAGTGTTGGACTCTGAAGCACAAAATTCAAAACTTGATTGATAGCGGGGAGATTATAGTCAAAGCGCCCGAACAGCCAAATGTCAACAACAACCCTCTGCCTCAGCATGCGGAGGAAGGAGTCAACATGATTAGTGCCGGAAATAGGGAAAACCGTAAATACTTGAGGAAGATGGGATAGTTACCCTAGGCACATGACCCTGCAACATGGGGATACCCTGAAGAAAATTACGGGGTAGAATAAGAATTGGCTTCAATCAGAGCGCAAGAGGATCAGCTAGCTGAATTGGTGGTATACCAACACTAGTTGACCCGACAGCTCATCGACCAGGTCTTATCAAAGCCAAATGACCCCATATCTGTCCAAGATGTTTCCACCTCCAGAAGGGATAGGATCCGTTGCCCAGAGCAGAACAAATGGACTGAAAAGATGGCTCGAGAAGCTAGATTGCAGAGCCGTCGAGATTTTGCCGCCAAACAGAAATTCACCCCGTTGAGGCAATCCAGGGAGGAGATTCTCTGTACCTTGATAGAGGAGGGGAAGATTATAGAATTTTTACCACCGCCAGATACGAGATCGAAGTGTTTCGATCCTTCCACATCCTGCCTTTACCATTCTAATGCTCCTAGACATGCCACTGAAGAATGTTGGGCTCTGCGACATCTAATCCAGAACTTGATTGAATCCGGAGAGCTGGACTCAATAAACAAAGCTGAGATCTTCCCTGAGGAAGAAATATACTGCCCTCGGGGACCGAGGAACGTAGAAGGCATGATAGCCGTTATCCTTTGCATGGAAGGAATATCCGGCGGACCCATAACCATCCAAGGGGTACCTGAGCAGATAAATAAAGCCACTTTCGAGATACCAACGCCTAAACCACTAATGTTGGCCCCTTGGCCACAACTCCCAATTCTCAGCCTAAAGAAGGTACTGTGGAATTACGGAGAAAGGATAAAGTTGGCACCTGACTGTACCGCCATCATACCTAGGGAGAATACATGTTACCTCCCGGGGCGTTTGGCGAAACCGGCAACCAAGGTATTAAGGAAGGTATCTACTGGAAATATCACAGAGTTCCTCCACAAAATGGGACACGGTGAATCCAGGACGGTGAGGCAATTGGAGGCTGAACCCCATCAAATTTCTATCCTGGATTTGGTATTAGAATCTGACGACCATCATCAAATTCAGATCCAAGTATTGGAGGAAGCACACTTACCTAAGACTATCGATACTGAGAAATTCCAGCACTTGATCAGCCATATACTGGACAGTAACGTGATATCCTTTACTGACGACGATATACCAGCCGAAGGAACTAGGCATCACAAACCATTGCATATCGCTGTCGTTTCATCAGGATATGTGGTAGGTGGCATGCTAATCGACGGAGGGTCGTCTTTAAACATCTGTCCACAAGATACTCTGGAGAAGATGAAGATCAACCCAAATCGAATCTGGGACAGCCATGTCGTGGTACGGGCTTTCGATGGATCAAGAAGGGATACCGTGGGGGAGATTGAACTTCTTGTGGAGATTGGCCCTTTCACTTTTAACATACCTTTTCAGATCCTGAAGATCACTACCGGGTATAATTTATTGTTAGGACGACCATGGATCCATATGGCTGGCGCCGTCCCTTCAACTCTTCATCAACAACTGAAATATATCGTCAATGGCAATATGGTGACTGTCAGTGCAGAACCTGACTATCCTATTCATGACCTGGGAGATATGCCCCTGATCGGTGTGAATGAAGGGGTCGAGCCCACCAGTTTTCAAGCCTTCAAAATCAGTAATCCACGATATAACTCTGTGGGAGCCTCGGTCTTAATTCCCCCGATATCTACAGAGGTGATGGCAGTTGGCCAAGAGATGCTATCCCGAGGACATCGACTAGGCCGAGGACTGGGGAAGAATGGCCAAGGAATCAGGAACCCAATCCGTATACCCACGCAGTTGGGAAAGGCTGGAATTGGATACCATGGCGGATCCAAGCATCAGAATCCTCACAGGCGTCAACCAGTTAATCAATTAATTCACCTCAAGCCAAACCTGGGTGAAACCGAATCTAAAGAGCCACTCAAGAAGATCCCCCTCATGATTTCAAACCTTCTGATTCCTAAAGTTGATCAAAGAGGACATCAGACGGACGGGGATGAAAAGCCTCTCAAGGATGCGGCCCAGAAGGCCAAAGACCAAAAGTTTCTGGAAGAGATCCAATTGCAATTCGTGAGCAATTTTTGCCTCTCTAAAGAGGACCTGAAGAAGTCCGACGGGGCAGATCTGTCAAGTGATCAACCTAACCTCCCAACACTTAACTGGGAAAATATAAACATCCTAAACAGTGATCCAAGGACCGGTTCCAAACCAGTTATGGCCGTCTTGGAAGACTGCGACTCCAGTAGCGCGTCTATCTCAACGACTTCCCAGGAACTGCAGACCAGCAAATGGACTATCACTCCACAGATCGTCCGAAAAGGGTAAAAACTGAGAAGCGACCGCTGACAGGGAGCTCCACCTTTATCTATATTTTTGTCTGTTTTATTTCATCTGTAGCTTGTTATTGCCAGTTGTCATATTAACTGATGAATCTTTTTGTAATTGACGACTACTTGTATATATTTAACAATCAAGTTTTTGTATCAGGTTTCTAAATTTGCATGTCTTTAGCCACGTCCATGGTTTGCCGAATTTGAGTAATGATTACGATTTCGACATAGAATTGGACTTTGACTTGATGGGAATCGAGCAGGAGGAAGGGGATGATGACGAGGTGCCGGAGGAAATCAAAGCATGGGTCGAAGATAAACCTAAACCCAACCTCGATCAAACCACCACCATAAATATCAAAACCCCCAATGATCTCAAAGAAATACAGATCGGAACCAACCTTCCCTCTAACCAAGAAAAAGAACTAATCCAACTCTTAACCAAATTCAAGGATGTTTTTGCCGGGTCTCATGAAGACATGATAGGTCTATCCACTGACATCGTCGTCCATCGACTACCAATTAAAGAAGGGTTCAAACCAGTCAAGCAGAAACTAAGACGGTTGAAACCAGAATGGAGCCTGAAGGTCAAAGAGGAAATTATCAAACAGTTCAAAGCGAGAATGATTATGGTGTCAACGTACCCTGAATGGTTGTCCAACGTAGTCCCAGTGCCGAAATCTGGAGGAAAGGTGCGAGTTTGTGTGGATTATTGAGATCTCAACAAAGCCAGCCTTAAGGATGACTTCCCAGTGCCGTTCATCCATGTATTAATCGATAACACTGCGCAATTCGAGATGTATTCTTTCGCTGATTGCTTTGCTGGATATCACCAGATCATGGTTGCTGAAGAAGACAGGGAAAAGACCGCCTTCATTACCCCGTGGGGAACCTTCTATTATCGAAGACTAGCTTTTGGCCTTACCAACGCTGGGGCTACTTATCAAAGAGCCATGATGACTTTATTCCACGATATGATGCACAAAGAAATCAAGGTGTATGTGGATGATATCATCGTAAAGTCCCGCCAGGCTGATGACCATTGCACCCATCTTCGGAGGTTGTTTGAACGACTCCGCAAGTTCAATTTGAAGTTAAACCCAGCAAAGTGTGCTTTTGGGGTGAAATCCGGCAAACTACTGGGATTTCTGGTGAGTAACCGGGGCATTGAGTTGGATCCTGCCAAAATCCAAGCCATCACAGAAATGCCTGAACCAAAGACCGAGAAGGAAATTCGAGGTTTCCTGGGAAGAATCAACTTCATCAGCCGGTTCATATCGCAGTTGACAGTAACCTGTGAACCCATTTTCAAACTATTAAGGAAGAACTCTTTGGGAAAATGGAATGAAGACTGCCGGAAAGCCTTTCATATCATCCAGAAGAGGTTGATTGAAGCACCTATTTTGGTACCCCCAAAGGATGGGATTTCGTTGTTCATATATATCTCGGTCAACTCCAATGCTATGGGTTGTCTACTGGGGCAGAAGGATGACAAGGGGAAAGAAAGAGCAATCTATTATCTCAGTAAGTGCTTCAGCAGCGGAGAACAGAAATATACTCTGATCGAAAGAACCTGCTGTGCATTAGCTTGGGCAGCCACCAGGTTACAGCATTATCTGTATGGCCATACCACTTATCTCATATCGAGGATGGATCCTTTGAAATACATCTTCAGCAAACCAATTTTGAACTACCGTCTATCCAAGTGGCAGTTAATCCTTCAACAGTTCGACATCATATATGTCACCCAAAAGTCCATCAAAGGGCAAGGGATTGTGGATCACCTGTCGGCTGCACCAACAGGGGGTTTTGAGCCTCTAGAAACGTATTTTCCTGAGGAAGAAGTGTTGACTGTTCTCCTGATTGATAAGGAGGATCAAGGTCAATTCTGGAAAATGTACTTTGACGGCGCATCAAACGCTGAAGGTGTCGGAGCCGGGGCAGTCCTGGTATCCATCACGGGAGATCAATTCCCCGTGGCAATCAAGTTGCATTTCAATAACTCCAACAATACCGCCGAATTTGAAGGGTGCATTGTGGGGTTGAAGCTGGCTCAGTCCATGGGAGTGAAACGTTTAGCGGTGTTTGGAGATTCGGAGCTAGTCATCAGACAGTCTACCGGGGCATACACCACCAAAGAACTGCATCTACTGCTGTATCAACGACATGTTCTCAGATTGGCAGGGGAATTTGAAGACATTGCCTTCATGCATATCCCCCGGAACCGAAATGATTTTGCCGATGCATTGGCCACATTAGCTTCACTGGTGAACCTGTCAGCAAGAAGGGGAATGCCTGTCATCACTTTCACTGTGCAGAAGACACCGTCATATGGGAACAATGTAGGGGAGATATCAAATGAGATACTACCTGCAGGGCCACCTTGATACCACCATATAAAAGAATATCTGCGAGATCAGTCAACCCCGGAAGGGATGAGTCAAACCGCGAAGAAGCGAATACAGAAAATGGCTATGAATTTCTACTTAAGTGGAGATGCTCTCTATAAGAGAGATCCAGGTGTAGGCCTTCTGAGATGTCTAGACCGGGAGCAAGCACAGCGACTTATGAATGAAGTACATGGTGGAGTATGCGAAGCACATATGAGTGGACCTCTGCTTGCCAAAAAGATTCTGAGGACAGGACACTACTGGATATCCCTCAAAGTGGATTGCGATGATCATGTTAAGCGTTGCTATCAATGCCAGATCCACGCCAACATTATTCATGTGCCTCCGAATCAACTGCATTGCATGACATCACCATGACCTTTTTCCATGTGGGGAATGGACGTGATAGAACCAGTTGAGCCTAAAGCCAGTAACGGTCATCGATTCATCTTCACTATGATTGACTACTTTACCAAGTGGGTGGAAGCAGCTTCTTTCCCCACGGTCACCAAAGAGGTCATCGTTGGTTTCATTAGAAACAACGCCATCTTCCGGTATGGACAACCCGAGGTTATTATATCAGACAACGCGAAGAATCTGAATAATCAGATGATGAGGGAACTGTACAGTAAGTTCAATATCAAACACCTCAATTCGATTATTTATTGTCCAAAGATGAACGGCGCGGTGGAAGCGGCTAACAAAAACATCAAGAAGATAATGATGAAGATGTCAGCAAATCACCGGGGATGGCCTGAGCTATTGCCGTTAACCCTACTTGCATATCGGACGTCAACTCAAACCTCAACTGGAGCAACAGCCTACTCATTGGTATATGGTATGGAGGCTGTACTTCCTATCGAAGTGGAGATGGAATCACTAAGATTGATCCTTGATGCCCAGATAGAGGAGAGCCAATGGATACAAGATCGATACGATCAGTTATCCCTGATAAATGAAAGAAGAGCTGCTGCTATATTTCACGGTCAACTCTATCAACAGCGAATGTCTCGATCTTATAACAAGAAGGTGCGACCTTGAGAATTCAAAGAGTATGATTTGGTACTGAAGAAGATCATTCCAGGCCAGGATGCAGCTAAGGGAAAATTTGCCCCAAACTGGGAAGGACCCTTTCTTGTCAAAGCAATCCTATCAGGCGGAGCTTTGAAATTGGAAGAGATGGACGGTGAGGAATTCCCGCAACTGATCAATTCCGACTCGGTGAAACGGTATTATGTCTGAGACCTCTTTTCACCTTCTGACTAGACTGCTATGTCTTGATAAAAAAAAAAGAAAAGAAAAAAAAAGAAAAAAAAGAAAAAATATATCAAGTCTAGTTTTTCAGGTCTGAGCCTGAACTACGAAAGACCTGATCTCCTATCTATGGGAGTACGTAAGCAGCCATTTATGGTGCGGTCTAACCCTGGAAAAATAGCAAAAATCTCATCAAATCAAACCGAGAAACATCAAAATCTTATCAAATCAAACTCAAACCCCAAATAAACCCCTTTCAAACTTTTCAGGTTTGAGCCTGAACTACGAAAGACTTGATCTCCTATCTGTGGGAGTACGTAGGCAGCCATTTATGGTGCCGTCTAACCTTCGAAAAAGTCAAACACTTTCCTAACCTATACAAAAATCCAAAACCTATCCATCAAGCCCAAACCAATCGACGGCTCATGCGGAGATGACCTAACGACATCTCATCATCATTCCCGCCGAATCTGATGCCACATGGCGAGACTAGTTCCATGTCAACATAATAAATAATGAAGCAAAAATGACAACAGTGGACATGGTTAGACATGCGCAAACAAGGGAAGTGAACTAAACATACTTCTTTTTAATATATACAATTGTTTAGAATACAAAAGTTGATTCTAACTTATGACAAGTGATAATAACAAAGTCTCTACAGGAAAATAAAACAGAGCTATAAATCAGTGGTAAGACTAGCCAACATCACCAAATATCCAGCAGTCTTTGTAGTCGAGAGAGCAGCTCTGAGCTCGTGCTCCAACATGTCAACCTTCCTCAGCATCTCCGCTGCCATGCGAAAAATCTCCTCTTGACTCTGCACTACACCTTGTATGTGATCGATGAGTCCATCTGAGAAAGTCTCAGCTGCATCTCTATCAATGATGGCCAGATCTCTGGAAGCACGGGCTGCATCTCTCTCAGTGATAGCAGTATCCCTACCAGCTACGATGATTAACAATAGAGCCCGAGCCTGATCTTTCTCAAATGTCACCAGCTGAAGCTGTCTATCCATCGCCTCCATGGAAACTGAGGCCAAACGCGGGACAGTGCTCACTAAAGAAGCTGTCAACTCTGCAAATAACGCATCCTCAGTCGGAGATATAGGATCCTCCATCGGTTCCGCCGCATCCGTGGACCAACCATAGTCATCAGATAAAGATCATGTACCAACCTGATCTACGGTCTCTGGTGCCAAATCCGACTCAAGCCAAGCTGAATACTCTGTAGAGTGGACCGGATGGCAATCTCTAAACTCTGCTGTCTGTTGATGAGACCAAAACCCAAAAACCCGAGCCAAATCAGCCTCGGTAACTGAGCAGATGGGGAATCAATAATCCTCAATCCCCTCAAATGCATGGACCTCCTGGTACTGATCAAACTGACCTATCACCGCTAGAGGATGATAGGTCGTCACACGCCTCAAACCCGCCAAGAGGAGGAAATCCAGGTCAGCGACATGGGTGGTGAAACTCATAAAGGAGCAGTACCCAGAACACATGACTATAGCAAAAGGCTCCTCCATGGCACCCAGAAATGAAGTCCAGGACGCCTCATCGACGCAAGAAGTCGGGCGATATGAATAAACCTGAGACAGGCCATGTCCAAAACAGAAACCATGACGGCGAAGCCGCCCTATCGGTCGGAGGTGCATCATCAACCAGATGTATAAAAGCACTGGACTACCTCTGAACTCCTGATCACCAGCGTCATGGCAGATAGAGGTTGAAATCAATGTCTCTGCCAGGATAAGGGGTAATATAGTAAAGTCCTCTCGAAGTGCCCTAACAGCTACTGGCATCGCCACATCCAGATGATCGGTATAAAATGGAATGTATAGATAAGCTACGAGGCACATAACCAAGGCATCCACGCGGGCAACGTATCAGCGCTCCTCCGAAATGGCGAAGTCTCCGTGATAAACAGTGAAACTATCGCGGAAGCAAAATGCCTAAATATAAAGTCCATGGAGATGATGTGGCTACCACCCACCTCAGCCATAACAACTGCGCTCCTCAATCCAGTCATCATCATGAACTGGCAGCGTATATGGCCCAAAGCCACTCGATCACATGGCCCCTCTATCGACAGTCCTGAAATGCGACTATACTCCTCCAATGTAGGAGTCAACTCGGCTGAGCCGAATCGGAAGACATGACGCTCATGAGTCCAATACCTGAGTATCCCGACAACAAATCCCTCCGAAATCTGGAAGGACAGTAAAGACATAGAGTGGCCCAGCATGCGGCTGACATCGATACGATCGGTGGATGGCAGCTGGTCATACCAAACCCTCAAGCTGGTAGCTATATGGCTAGCAGGAAGGTGGTCCAAACGTACCACTGCAGAGGACAAATCTGTAAAACCTGTGTCAATAAGAACATACAGGTGTCAATCTCTATCCAATCATTTAAATATATCTGAAGCATGCATCATACTAATGATAAAACAACATATGTGATGAATAAATAAGAAGCATCATATATAAATATCTGCCAAGTATATTAGTTTCATAAACATCACTGTCATACCTATGATACATGTGAAAACTAAAAATAAAAAGTACAGGATATTGGGGCACAAATGCCCAATGACTAACAGAGGACCTATAGACTCGTCCCCTCATCAAAATCATCCAAGAAGGTGAGGGTCTCGTCAAACTGATCAACCTGAGGTTGTCTACCTAGAGTGGGTGCATCCTGCTGATCCGGCCGATAAGGTGTCTCCTGCGTATCCGGGGGAACGGTGAAGGGAACATCTCTATCCCGGAAGCCACCAAAACCTGAGGGTCCAGCACCATGGGAGCCACCACCACCTGACGGTCCAGCCTCATGACCCCGAGAAGCAAAAGTGTGAGCCAAGGAAGGGTCCAAGCCATTGTAACTATAATAGGCCGATAACTCCTCCAACTGAAGTCTCAAGGCAGCAATTTGATCCTGATGAGACGGCTCCTGAAAACACGATATCCAGTCCCTCATCATAAGGGATCCTGGAACCAGATCGCCCAAGAACTGGGTAGCCCGGGTCTGAGCTCCTATCGTGCGCCAGATGTTGGGTTTGTTCGAAACGCAATCATGCAATCAAATCACATAAATAGGGCGGAAGCGTAAAAACTAGGTTTTCAAAAATTTATACAAACCCATTACCATGATCATTCTTGTGCATCAATTATCAGTGAATGAAGAAGGAGAAAAACAGAATTATACCTTTGAAGATACAAGCTTCCTCAGGTACAAGTTCTACTCCTTTGATTCCTTTGATTCCTCTGTGGTGGCTCCTTCCCTTGATCAATGTCAGCCACCCAAATGTTTGGCCTCTAACGGTGATCCACCAAGGAAGATGAAGAACTCAGTAAGATGGGTTATTGGCTTAACCCTTGTTTCTATCTCTATAGAATATGTGTACTCCCAACTCTTGAAAAATTCACGTACCTTATTTCTGATATAAGACTCTCTTATATAGATATTAGGTTAACCCTCCTAATCCAATTAGAATAGGGTTTTATTTAATTAATTAATTAATTACTTTTAATTAATTTATATCATAATCTTTATTAGGATTGAGAGAGAGTACTGATATTATATTAATTCCTAAACTCCTTTAGAATTAAAATAATAATAATAATATTATTATTAATAAGACTCCTCTTATTAATTTATATTTAATATTTCTAAAATATTAAATAATAAACATTAAGCTATTTAATTTATTCTATCATCATAGATTAAATTAATTATACTTAATGCATTATTACTATCATGCCATTTTCTTCTTAAATAATTCTTCTTCCTTTTATGGTGTGACCCTTTAGGTTCTCCATATTAAACTGGTTGTGAATAAATCAATTAGAATAATTTTAATCTTATTTAAATAAACAAATTAAACTAATAATCTATTTAAATAATTAACATTTATTCTACAATAGGGATAAGCCTCCCTAGCGATCAACGACTTTCCAGATAATATAGATTTCAACATTAATCATAAAAGAACCTGTGAGTTAATAGTTACCGTACAATTCAATCCTTCCACCATACAATGTCCCAATTAAATATAAGACATGGATTTACTGTCAAGTCTTAATTTATTTAATTATATGTATTTCGATTAGAAAATGCACAACTCCAAATAATGCAAATTAGAAACCTCTTTCTAATTTCATTCTACCTTGGCCAAGGATTCCTGGGTTGTCATTTAACGAATCACATAGGACATATCTCCTCTTTTACTAGAGGTGGTAGATTCTTTATTGATCATTCATTATCTCCATATGTAACTCATTACACTCAAGCATACCCTATATATGCCTTAAAAGGCCTTAAGGAATTAGTCAAAGTATAATTTGTTACATACAAGATACTATGATGATCTCAAGTCCAAGGATTACATGTACTACTATCACATTAGGAATTCCTATTGACAGGCGAGTAAAACTCCATTAGGTATTCCATAGCGAGTCACGTTCAATAAACTTATTCTCCAATAAGCACCTACATACTTGCTTTAGTGTCTCCACACAAATGACCATGAGATCAGTCATCCTCATCCAATGAGCAAGCAACATATGTACCAATCTATCCGGATTTACTAATCCCCATTTTAGTAATCCCACAATTGGGAACTATTTTAGTTTTTAAGCTTTCTAAGAATTTAGATCTCATTATCATGATCTCATCATGATTCTAAAAGCATTGCTTAAAACTATGGGTTATTTACATATTATAAAAATAGCACCATGTAGATAATTATATGCCTTAAATGAATATTTTATTAATAAATAAATAAGATTGTTTACAAAGTATGTGCTTTGTCATCATACATGATTGGCTTGTATGCACACTACTATCAATCTCCCACTTGCACTAAAGCCAATCGCCATGGTATCTCATACCCATCTTCTCTAAGTGACTATCAAACTGCTGTTGTGTTAAAGCTTTAGTAAATGGATCTGCAATGTTGTCTTGAGAGTCTACAAGCTCCAAGGTGACGTCTCCTCTTTCAATGATCTCCCTGATCAAGTGAAATCGCCGCAACACGTGTTTAGATTTCTGATGAGACCTGGGTTCCTTAGCCTGTGCAACCGCTCCGGTGTTGTCACAGTATACGGGAACTGCTTCTCCAATGCTAGGAACCACACCAAGTTCAGTTATGAACTTCTTCATCCAAACAGCTTCCTTTGCAGCTTCACTTGCAGCTATATACTCTGCCTCTGTCACTGCATCAGCAACCGTTTGCTGCTTGGAACTCTTCCAACTCACTGCACCTCCGTTCAAGGTAAACACATACCCTGAAACAGATTTACTGTCATCTTGGTCTGTTTAAAAACTTGAGTCCGTGAATCCCTCGAGTTTTAATTCAGACCCACTGTAGACAAGAAAAATATCTTTAGTCCTTCTCAAGTACTTTAGGATATTTTCACTGCCTTCCAGTGCTCTTCTCCTGGATTCGACTGGTATCTGCTTGTTATACTAAGTGCGTGAGCAACATCCGGTCTAGTACATATCATACCGTACATGATAGATCCTATTGCAGAAGCATAAGGGATCTTACTCATACGGTCTCTCTCCTCAGGTGTCTTTGGGGCCTGTTTCTTGGAGAGATTTATTCCATGGCTCATCGGCATGAGACCTCTTTTGGAATCTTCCATGCTAAACCTCTTTAGCATCGTATCAATGTACGTTCCTTGGGATAAGCCGAGCATCCTTTTAGATCTATCTCTATAGATCTTTATCCCCAAAATATAGGATGCTTCACCCAAGTCCTTCATGGAGAAGTTTTTAGATAACCAGATTTTAATGGATTGTAACATAGGAATGTTATTCCCTATCAGTAATATATCATCAACATATAATACAAGGAATGATACTGCGCTCCCACTAACCTTCTTGTATACACATGGTTCATCCTCGTTTTTGATAAAATCAAACTCTTTGATTGTCTCATCAAAACGAATGTTCCATCTACGAGAAGCTTGCTTTAACCCATAAATGGATCGTTGTAGCTTACAGACTTGATTTGTTCCAACTTTTGAAATAAATCCCTCTGGCTTTGTCATATACACATCCTCCTCAAGTTTCCCATTGAGGAAGGCCGTTTTCACGTCCATCTGCCAGATCTCATAGTCGTTGTAAGCTGCAATCGCAAGCAAAATCCGAATGGACTTGAGCATGGCTACTGGTGAGAAGGTTTCATCATAGTCAACTCCTTGTCTTTGTTTGAAACCTTTTGCAACCAGTCGGGCCTTATAGGTCTCTACCTTTCCGTCTGCTCCAGTCTTTTTCTTAAAAACCCATTTACACCCAATAGGTTTAATACCTTCAGGTGGTGAAACCAAAGACCATACTTTGTTTTCATACAAGGAGTCCATTTCGGATTTCATGGCTTCAAGCCATTTCCCTGAGTCTTTATTACTCATAGCATGTTCGTAATTCAATGGATCATCATCATTCATGATGTGTTCCTCATCGTTATCCTCTATAACGAATCCATACCTCTCAGGTATCTTCGGTACTCTTCCAGATTTACGAACAGGGTATGGTACAGTAGGTTCTTCTACTTGGTTAGGTACCTGACTTTGGTCCATGGTAACTTGTGGTTCTTGAACTTCTTCAAGATATATCTTGCTCCCACTAACCCCTTCATGGATAAACTCTTTCTCCAAGAAGGTAGCATGTTTCGCAACAAACACCTTTTGATCAGTTGGATGATAGAAATAATACCCTACGGTTTCTTTAGGGTATCCCACAAATCTACACTTATCGGATTTAGTCTGTAGCTTATCATTTTCAAACTTTTTGACATAAGCTGGACAACCCCAAGTCTTAACATGCTTAAGATTTGGTTTCCTCCCTTTCCACATCTCATATGGAGTCTTTGGGGCGGATTTGGTAGGTACCTTGTTAAGTAGGTATGCAGCCGTTTCTAGGGCATATCCCCAGAAGGAAATTGGAAGGTCGGTAAAACTCATCATGGATCGAACCATGTCCAACAGTGTTCGATTTCTCCTTTCAGATACTCCATTTAACTGTGGTGTACCTGGAGGAGTCCATTGTGAGATTATACCATTTTCTCTGAGACAATTGAGAAACTCACTGCTTAAGTATTCTCCACCTCGATCTGATCGAAGTATCTTAATACTCTTGCCCGTTTGTTTCTCTACTTCACTTCTAAACTCTTTGATCTTTTCAAATGATTCTGATTTATATTTCATTAAATACACATATCCAAATCTTGAGTGATCATCAGTGAAAGTAATAAAATAAGAATACCCACCCCGTGCACTTGTTATCATAGGTCCACAAACGTCTGAGTGAATCAATGCCAACAACTCTGTAACTCTCTCTCCTTTTCCACTAAAAGGAGATTTAGTCATTTTACCCATGAGACAAGATTCACAAGTTGGATATGATTCATAATCAGATAGCTCGAGGAGCCCATCTTTATGCAACTTGGATAATCTTGTTTCATTGATATGACCGAGTCTACAGTGCCACATATAGGTATAATTAATATCATCTCTTTTCCTTTTCTTAATTTGTTCAATTTGAAATATATTTTCTTGTAAGTCAAGTGTATAAAGTCCATTTCGCAAATTTCCAATACCATATAAAACATCGTCTTTATAAATAGAACAACCATTGTTCTTTATAATAACGTCAAAACCTTCCATATCCAATATAGAAATTGAAATAATATTTTTAATAATATTCGGAACATAATAACAATTATTAAGATAAATGGATTTGCCCGAAGGCATTGCTAAACAATAAGTTCCTACAGCTAATGCAGCAACTTTTGCTCCATTTCCCACTCGTAGGATCACCTCATCTTTGTTCAGCTTTCTACTTCTGACCAGTCCCTGCACAGTATTACATATGTGAGAACCACAGCCGGTATCCAATACCCAAGTAGAATTATGACTTTCAGAAAAATTAATTTCAATCATAAACAAACCTTGATTGGAAGTCGAAGCTTCTCCAAGCTTCTTCTCTGCTAGAAACTTCTTGCAGTTCCTCTTCTAATGTCCCGGCTCATTGCAATGAAAGCACATTCCTTTAGCTGGTTCAGGTTTCTTTTGCTCATTTTCTTTCCCTTTTCCCTTAGCCTTCTTAGATTTCTTCTTTTCAGAAGACACATTGGGCCTCTTCCTTTTATTGGAAGAATCCACCAACAAGACATGGTTCTTCTTGGATGAGAAGTGACCTTCTGCAGTTTTCAGCATGTTAAGCAGCTCAGGTAAGCTGACATCTAGCTTATTCATGTGAAAATTAACCACAAACTGCGAGAAGGTCTCAGGGAGTGACTGCAAGACCAAGTCTTAACTCAACTCCCCATCCATGACGAACCCAAGCTATCCAAGGCATTCAATCAAATTGATTACCTTCAGAACATGAGTCTCGAAGGCAGTGCCCTCGGTCATCCGAGATCGGAAGAGCTCCTTAGATATCTCATATCTAGCAGTCCTACTCTGTTCACCATACAACTCCTTGAGGTGAAGCAGCATAGCAGGAGCATCCATTTTTTCGTGCTGACGCTGAAGCTCGTTATTTATGGATGCGAGCATAATGCATTGAGCCACAGATGCATCATCTTGCCACTTTTTGAAAGTGGCAATCTCTTCCTCAGAGGCTGTTTCTGAAACAGATTCAGGGATAGTGGAATTTAGGACATAAGAAATCTTTTCAGCAGTGAGAACAATTCTCAGATTTCTTAGCCAGTCCTCATAATTCGGGCCGGTAAGCTTATTTGCATCAAGTATGCTTCGTAGTGAGATTAGTGATTTTGACATTTTTAAAATTCTGCATGTGAAAAGACAACATTTTAGCAAACATTCATTTTATTAACTTTGCATACCAAAATAAATTTAGGTCTTTATTTTAAATTGGTATCTCCCACTATTTTCATCAAACTATATTACCCTCACTCATATAGTTCGGCAACATCTAATTAAAGATTTGCTAGTGAGATTAAGGATCCCATTTCAAATGTATATAACCTTGTGGATAGCACAACAAGCGATATACAAATAAATAGGTATACAACTCTTGTCAATTACATCACCATGTAACTCCTTTTATTTTGCCTCTTAAATCATAATGGTCATGTGTGTGCACATCCGAACTAAAATGATTTAAGTTAAGTCCAGCCTAGCACTTCCATAAATTCAAAAAAGAAAAATTTTCGTCCTTGTGGATAGCACAACAAGACTAGATCGTTCAATTTTCTTGATAAGCATCAAATGTGATTAATTAACATCTTAAATATTCAATACTCGCCTTGTGGATAGCACAACAAACTCATATTAAATATTTAATACTCTATTAACTAATCATGCTAGAAGGCGACGTTCGATATTCCAAATATCATTTGAACGCTTCAGACTTAATAATATTTCTTTGAGGGGTTTGTTATTATTTGTCTCATCTTTTTAAGCGCGCATGCACACACACACACACATATATATATATATATATATATATATATATATATATAAAATACGCGTCATTTTATTAAACATGCGAAGCATGTTTGTATAAAATATAATATATATAATATTTAGCATGCAATATAGAATACTATATTCTACCCGGATTGATTATGGACTTTTATTCTAGTTTGGTTCACTAGAGCCACCAAGTGAACCAAAAGGTCAAACCTAGGAGTGCAAGAATTTAAATTTAAATATAACTATTACATTTAAACCCTGGCTCCATACAAATGAGTTTTCACGCGTTCCTTGCTCCTTGGTCTCCAATTTCTTCAAAATAATTCTAACTATCTCTATTACATTAACTATTTAAAATTAAATAGAAACCTTGATCAACAGTCAAGGGGAAGTACATAGAAAGGAGATAGAATTTACATCGAGAATAAAACTAGAGAAGACGAGGTACGCAGACCCCATTTTATAAAACCCATTCATTCAAGCATTCAACCAAAATAAAATCCAATCACATTGGTCATAGTCCATAATCAATCCCTTTTATTACCATACATATCATCATACGTATCAATAAAACTTATTCATCTCATGAAAATAAATTCATTCCATATATGTATTAATATCAGTTAATGGGCAAAAGTTTGCTAAACTTTGTTTTTGGAAAAATAAACTCCTTTATTTCATTCAAAAATAATTCCAAATTAAACTCTTTAATTTTAGCAATTCTGAAATCTCATTTCATATAAAATAAACATCTTTATTTTAAACCTTTATTAATTAAATAAACCATTCATTTAATTAAATAAAACAAAAAAAAATTTCAGTTCCTGTCCAGTGGAGCAGCTGCGCCAAGAATGTAAAGGGAACCGGCGCAGCTGCGCAGCATGAAAACCAGGAACAGCACCCGGGGCAGCTGCGCAGCAATATTGCCATGTACTGGCGCAGCTTCGCAGAATCTGAAAATTTTTTTTTGCCCAGAACTCGATCCAATCGCATATCATACATGTATGGAATCACATAGACTGATAATTAGCACAAGATTGGCTCTGATACCACTGTTGGGTTTGTTCGAAACGCAATCATGCAATCAAATCACATAAATAGGGCGGAAGCGTAAAAACTAGGTTTTCAAAAATTTATACAAACCCATTACCATGATCATTCTTGTGCATCAATTATCAGTGAATGAAGAAGGAGAAAAACAGAATTATACCTTTGAAGATACAAGCTTCCTCAGGTACAAGTTCTACTCCTTTGATTCCTTTGATTCCTCTGTAGTGGCTCCTTCCCTTGATCAATGTCAGCCACCCAAATGTTTGGCCTCTAACGGTGATCCACCAAGGAAGATGAAGAACTCAGTAAGATGGGTTATTGGCTTAACCCTTGTTTCTATCTCTATAGAATATGTGTACTCCCAACTCTTGAAAAATTCACGTACCTTATTTCTGATATAAGACTCTCTTATATAGATATTAGGTTAACCCTCCTAATCCAATTAGAATAGGGTTTTATTTAATTAATTAATTAATTACTTTTAATTAATTTATATCATAATCTTTATTAGGATTGAGAGAGAGTACTGATATTATATTAATTCCTAAACTCCTTTAGAATTAAAATAATAATAATAATATTATTATTAATAAGACTCCTCTTATTAATTTATATTTAATATTTCTAAAATATTAAATAATAAACATTAAGCTATTTAATTTATTCTATCATCATAGATTAAATTAATTATACTTAATGCATTATTACTATCATGCCATTTTCTTCTTAAATAATTCTTCTTCCTTTTATGGTGTGACCCTTTAGGTTCTCCATATTAAACTGGTTGTGAATAAATCAATTAGAACAATTTTAATCTTATTTAAATAAACAAATTAAACTAATAATCTATTTAAATAAATAACATTTATTCTACAATAGGGATAAGCCTCCCTAGCGATCAACGACTTTCCAGATAATATAGATTTCAACATTAATCATAAAAGAACCTGTGAGTTAATAGTTACCGTACAATTCAATCCTTCCACCATACAATGTCCCAATTAAATATAAGACATGGATTTACTGTCAAGTCTTAATTTATTTAATTATATGTATTTCGATTAGAAAATGCACAACTCCAAATAATGCAAATTAGAAACCTCTTTCTAATTTCATTCTACCTTGGCCAAGGATTCCTGGGTTGTCATTTAACGAATCACATAGGACATATCTCCTCTTTTACTAGAGGTGGTAGATTCTTTATTGATCATTCATTATCTCCATATGTAACTCATTACACCCAAGCATACCCTATATATGCCTTAAAAGGCCTTAAGGAATTAGTCAAAGTATAATTTGTTACATACAAGATACTATGATGATCTCAAGAACAAGGATTACATGTACTACTATCACATTAGGAATTCCTATTGACAGGCGAGTAAAACTCCATTAGGTATTCCATAGCGAGTCACGTTCAATGAACTTATTCTCCAATAAGCACCTACATACTTGCTTTAGTGTCTCCACACAAATGACCATGAGATCAGTCATCCTCATCCAATGAGCAAGCAACATATGTACCAATCTATCCGGATTTACTAATCCCCATTTTAGTAATCCCACAATTGGGAACTATTTTAGTTTTTAAGCTTTCTAAGAATTTAGATCTCATTATCATGATCTCATCATGATTCTAAAAGCATTGCATAAAACTATGGGTTATTTACATATTATAAAAACAGCACCATGTAGATAATTATATGCCTTAAATGAATATTTTATTAATAAATAAATAAGATTGTTTACAAAGTATGTGCTTTGTCATCATACATGATTGGCTTGTATGCACACTACTATCACCAGACCCACCGATAAAGTCTGCCGAAGAGATCGGACCCTTAGACAGGAGGAAACCATCAAACCCCAAGGTGAGAATCGATGCAACTGACTAAGTCAGAGGCCAAAAGCGCTGGGCTAAAGGAAGATACTGCAGGTGAATCTCCCTAGTAATGCATCGAATAGCGCGCTTTCCAAGGTAGAGCTCCCAACCTCCATCAAAAAGGAGTTGAATCCGACGAGTTGTTAAATAGAACTCTGGCCCTGTCAGCACGCCATCCTCAAATCCCTCGGCCAAGTGCTCTCCAGAATATGGAGTCCACAATATGTCTCGAGTAAGCAACGTCTCTAACTGAAGACGGGCATGGGCAAAGTCCTCCACGACCGGGACCTCAGACAGAGTAGACTGATGCCATCTGCGTCCCCGGGGATAAGTATCCAAGCCTAAGACAGAGGTACGACAAAGATATGGAAGCCTCTCATAAGCCCAGAACTGTCAATTCAAACAAACCCTCCATCAGTTGTGGGAAAAAAGAAATCAATCAAAAGGTAAATAAATGAAATTCGGTCAAGAAGACTTACCAGAAGAAACGGGAAAAATTTGACCCAGGCGTCGGTAACTCCCTCGGATCGCAGTCGCATCCCATGCAAGAAAAGAGCGAATGTGAACGACCCCCAATCGTAGTCCCCAATACGGTCTACATATTGAACAACCCCTACCATGCTGAAGGGGACAGTGGAGGAGTTATTTGCTATGAAACAACCCTTCATGATGGTTAGGAACAGACGCCGCAAGATGCGATCCCTCTCCGCCAAATCAACAAGCAATTCCTGCTGTAAGGTGCCTCGAGCTGAATCAACGCCCAGGCATCTTGATCGAATACTTCGAGCCTTGAAAGCTCGCTCCTGAGGAGAAAACCCTAGGAGGGCACGCACAGCAGCCCCAGTGATAGACGGCTCCAAGGGCACCCTATCCCCGGTAAACTCCAAGCCAGTGATGTACCTCCAATCCATGGGAGTCATCATTACCTCACAATCCAATAGATGCAGCGACTGACTCTGGTGAAACCATCTCTCACCCAAAGCCTGCAAATAGCCCCCAGGGCAACGACGGGGAACAATGGTGAAGAAGGCCCTGAATCCCCAAGAATCTACGATCTCTCTGTACTCGGGATGTAGTGACTGATACAGAGCGTAGATACTGAACCAGTTACCCCTCAGTTGGGTAAGCTCTGGCACCTGTACGACGTCAAGGTTAAGAAAACCCGTCTATGGTAGAAAGAAAAATAAAATAAAAACCAATTAATCCCATACCTCATTCGCCTGCAAGTGAATGGACGGATGGTGGCTCAAATCCGTGCCCAGCAAATCTAGGACCTCTACCTCAATGCCCGAAAGAAATCTAGGCACAGTAGGGAGTGGAGGCGGAACCTCAGGCTCGGGAATGTCCTCGTCCAGGAGTGGCTTATCCTCCCCAGCCGGCAAGCGAGCGGGCTGGGTCAAACGGTGCACCCGTCGGCTAATACGTGGAACCGGAACCTCAGAGGGGGTCCTACGCCGGCGAACTCCCGATGAAATCGGCCGTCCAGTGGCATGACTAAGCTTCTCAGGATCCATGTCTGAACAATGAGTTCGTAGGAATTAAAGCCAAGTCAGGTATATTCTTACCATTTGCAAATTTCAAATTAAACCCATAAAATATGATCATCACATCATGCATGTCTTACATGTGTCATTAAATGTGTATGTCATTTGCATCTTAGTACATCTATAATGTATCTATGATCCGGACATTTGGTTTATGAAAATTTTTTGCCAGAGTCTCCCTTATAAAACGGACTATCCATATGCCCGAAGCATGTATTAAATCACCCTATGAGGGTACATCATCACTACCAAGCATGCAAACATCAATTTCAACTGTTATTCTAACACATATGTATAATGTATGTCTAGATTAACTGATAAATGGCAATATCTCGCATTCATATGATCCATAGGATGATTTGTATCCATGCATTGCATCATAAACACATTTATCCATCTATACATGCATACATGTTAGATATATTACCTTTAAGAAAGGAAATACGTGTTTCCGCCAATGAAAACATGAAAGAACGGAGTTTAGACGTTACCCGTAGTTCGAAGAAGGAGTATACGGTGGCGGATCGCTCCAAATCAAGCCGGAATCGAGTATAGATGAAGAAACGCTCGGTTTTGTAGAGAGAAACAAGATGAAATCCGAATGGAATGGGTGAAAATAAGGCCTCCCGAAGGTATAAGCTCGAACACGGGTAGCCTTGAACATGGTTGCTCTAGCCGCAACCATGTATGCGGCTACCTTAAGTGGGTCCCGCAGCATTCCGTTTGGCAACACGATGTCCAGAACGTGTTCTTTTGTGTTCAGAATGGTCACATTATGAAAAATGATGCCTTTTTGGGACAGTTTGAAACCCCAATAACCCTAAAAATCCTCCGAAATAGCAGAAGTTCGGCGAAAATCAGACAACCCGACGTTGAACGCCGGAAGACCAGGAAATCAATCAAAATCAACCTTACAACATGTAATCCACCGACAATGAATCAGTGAAGGCGTCGGCTTGACCCCGACGATGTAATCCACCGACAACGAATCAGTGAAGGCGTCGGCTTGCCCCCGACGATGTAATCCACCGACAATGATTCAGTGAAGGCGTCGACTTGACCCCTACGATGTAATCCATCAACAATGAATGAGTGAAGGCGTCGGCTTGACCCCGACGATGTAATCCACCGATAATGAATCAGTGAAGGTATTGGCAAATCCCCAATGATGTAATTCGTTGGCTATAACCCTAAGCAGATCGGCAAATCCCCGATGAATGTAATCCGTTGGCTACAACCCTACGCAGGTCGGCAAATCCCCGATGAATGTAATTCGTTGGCTACAAACCAGTGAAGGTCGACAAATCCCCGATGAATGTAATCCGTTGGCTACAAACCAGCGAAGGTCGGCAAATCCCCGATGAATGTAATCTGTTGGCTATAACCCTACGCAGGTCGGCAAATCCTCGATGATGTAATCTGTTGGCTACAAACCAGTGAAGGTCGGAAAATCCCTGATGGTGTAATCTATTGGATACAACCCTACGCAGGTCGGCAAATCCCAGATGGTGTAATCCGTTGGCTACAACCCTACGAAGGTCGGCAAATCCCCGATGGTATAATCCGTTGGCTACAACCCTACGCAGATCAGCAAATCCCCGATGATGTAATCCGTTGGCTACAACCCTACGCAGGTCGGCAAATCCCTGATGAATGTAATCCGTTGGCTACAACCCTACGCAGATCGGCAAATCCCCGATGGTGTAATCCGTTGGCTACAACCCTATGCAGATAGACAAATCCCCGATGATGTAATCCGTTGGCCACAATCCAGTGAAGGAATCAGCTTAACCCTGATAATGAATCCGTTGGCTACAAACTAGTGAAGGCATCGACATGACCCCGATGGTGCAATCCGTTGATTATAATTCAACGCAGGTCGACTCAACCCCGACAACGTAATCCTTAACTTCCCCAGTCGGGGAAGTAACCCTTTTATACATCTCATTTACCATTGCATCGATCATACATGACATTGCATCATCAGATATACCTTGTCATGCATTCTCCGTGTCTATTAAATCTTTGTCGTGTTCATTCCATTACATTGCATGAACATGACAAAGAGGGGCATCTGTAGACACTCAAAATTTAGCTTTTGTCGTACTAACCCTGCAGGAGGGTAAAAGCGTTATTTTACTTCAAAGACAACCCCGAAGTAGGGCAAAAGATCCCGGTCATCTCGGAGACAACCCCGGGAATGGTGAAGAGGACCAATGAAGTCTGAACATATCGTAACCCTATCAAAGATCGACGAGCTGAGACAGTGATCATCGGAAACCACCTCAGCAAACCTCGAACGACGTACCATCAAGAGATAAGCCTGCAGATTGATATCTAGACCTGGAAGGTATCTCAGCTACGAGTATCAACTTCCTGAACCCTAACTCAGTCGGACTCGGTCATATCTCACTGCGTTCATCAAATACGGTCCGAAAGATCAAACGGTAGACGTCAACTTCTGTCGAATCGAGACTGAAGGAGCCATAACCAAGCCGGGGGGGTCCCACCTGGGTAACCTCCACCATGTATGCGGCTAGCCGCATACATGTGTGCAGCTGCCCTGGACAGGTTATAACCCCCAACTTAGTCCATTTAAAAAAAAGAAGAGATAGATATATAGAGAGAAGGACATTTCTAGAGAGAGAAAGGCTCGGGTTGGACATCAACATAGCAACTTAAAGCTTATTTCTTCCATCTAGAATCTCATTGAAGCCATCTTAGTGTTCTTACTTCATCCCAGGAGTTAAAACGCTTGTTCACGCGTCCCCCAAGGTGAAATAATGCACTTCTAGCTTTGTTTTCTTTGTAAACTATGTTCAAATGATAGATTAATGAAGGATCTTGTTTGAATCTAGCTATATTTGTTGTATTATAAGCATATTGTGTAATAGTTGGTAGTTTTAACGTTTCTATCGGTTACTTATTGCTTTAATACGTTGTATATAGCTTCGGAGACTAGATATACCTCAAGCTAAGCTTAAGCTAGTTCCCGAGAGGTTGTTAGCATGATGCTTCAACCTGGGAGCTAGAACGGCTTAGATGTATTTACTTGTAAATGGTCCCGATTAACCCGTATAGCCCTAAATATATATTTAGAGGTGAAAGGGGGGCCGAATCGGCGTGAACGGTGATTTTAACAGATGAAATCACTTAGTAATGAAGCCGTGGACGTTATGTATATATGAAATGGTACAAATATTGTGAGCCTAGGAATTCCGGTGTCAAGATCCCTGAACGGATCCGACTTGATTCCCACGATGGACCGGTTTTTACGTTGTAAATGCTTTAAATACCGTAAATATCGATGTGCATGTAATATTTGGATCTTGAAGACGAACTCGAGGGGTTAGTCTCGAGAGCTCGAATTCAAGACCCCGTGATAGTGAAAACCTTCATTACAGGTGCTCGGTTCATCGAGATGGCTTTTATGCCCGATGATGATCCGAACCTTCTTAACGCTTTAGCATACATATCATCAAAATGATTTCTCAAAGAAAACCACAAAGAGCTTTTGATGAAAAATAAAGCGATTCGGGGTAGATCACATAACGAACGTAAAGAATAAAAGGAAGTATCGAAGTCCTCGATTCCTAGTCGGGCAAAGGATTTGAAAATCTTACTTTCTAAAACCTCATTTTAATTCATATATCTTGCTAAAAATGAACTTTTGATTAAATTAAATCTTTCGTACCTAGGCGTAAAAGAGGTACATCACTACTTTCAAGTCACCAAAAAGACTTAGAAACCTACTAATAAAGCTTTCAAAATTAAACACACACACACACACACACTTTTGCATAGAAAATTAATAAGATGCAGTACCGTGCTTGCACGGGAGTCGAGGGGTGCCTAACACCTTCCCCCCGCTTAACCTAGCCCCCGGATTCCACGAATCTCGGGTTTCAAGACCAAATCAAAGAGTCACGCATTAGACCATCTTGCGAAAAACTATTAAAACCCGGATGAGTTGGTACATCCATTTCCAAAATACCAACTGGCAACTCTGTCTCAATCGGTCCAATCAATAAAATCAATCTTTCAAAATCGTTGACATATATGTCGGTACCGATTTCCTACGAAATTCACCCTTTAAAACGGAACCTCAAAGACAAAGCGAAAGCAAAAGGAAAAGAATAAAATAGGGAAATCGGGGCACTCCTCTCTCATCCCACGGACAAGAGACGAGGGCAAACAACTCCAAAAGAGAAAAAAGAGACCTCCTCCTTCAATAAAAGGGAGACCGAGGACTTGATTTTTCGCCCGGCGTCGACAAATGAGAGAAAGGAAGAATAAGAAATTGGAGATAAGAATAGTTATACACCTTATATTTATTCACCTTTTACTAACTAACAAATCAAGTATATCATTTGTTCTTATTTCATTTCCTAAGCGTTCCAAAGAAAGAAACTAAAGAGAGAGACAAAAGTGAGAGAGAGGGTTTGGTGGGAAGAAGGGGAAGAGAATTGATCTTCTATGCATCCAAGATTCATTACCTATATTGGAAAGAAAAGGAAAGTAGCTAGCACCTAAAACAAGGTATAAACCTAAATTGATATTATAATTTTTCATTTCTTTCAATAGTATAATAGAATGTGGAGTTTATGATTTTGAGGTTTAAAACTCTTACTCTATATGTTTTCTATGGATTCAAGTATGGATCTAACTTATTTGAGTGTTAGAAAATTAATCAAAAGGAAAGAAAAGAAACTAAGTTTCTAAAAAGTTAGAAAACCCTAGCTTTCTCTCCTTTTGATCAACTACTATTTTAAATTTACACCTTCTTTTTATGATCCGTCAAAGAGGGGTGCTAGATATATGAGTTAACTAATAAACCCAAGTGGTAGCACTCAAAAATGACTTGTTTAAAAGTCGTGATATTAGTTTTAGTCAAAACAGTCTGTGAAGTGAACGAAAAATAATAGCTTGCTGATCAGTCAGCTACAAGGGATTTTAAGTCAAATTTTTCTACTTTAAAAATTCTAGGAAAATTTTGAGAGATAATATGAGAAGTTATGTAAGTCTTGTAAAAATTTGAGAATTTTTGGCTATGTGGAATGAGAGTTATGGAGTTTACGGCTAATGACTACTTTCAAAAATATACCCAAATAACTCTCTGTGGTTAACTCTAAAAATTATAAATTTTTTACTGAAAGTACATGTATATAACAGGAGCAAACCCTGAAAAGTTCAAAATTTTTGGATACAATCTCGATTTATGATAAATGTGACAATATTTGGTTGTTTTAGACTATTTAAATGTAGTAAATGAATTTTAAAAATTTTGGAAAAAATATATTTTCATGAGGGGATTATATATAGTTGCTTTCCAGAAAACAAATGATTTTAGAGATGTTTTGCTATTTTTCATATGAATGATGATATATGGATAAATAAATTAAATTAAATATGTGATGTGAAAAATATGAAAAATAAGGTTTTACAACTTGAGAACCCTAAATATAGTTCATACAGATTTTTGATGAGGGTTTTGGTCGTTTGCGAGGAGTTGCTATGTTTATGGCATTTTAGAATGCTTAAAAGAATTAATTAATAAAAAATAAATTATTTATTAATTTAATAAATAATTAAAATATTATTAAATGACTAATAACATTAGATTAAAATATTATTAATATAATTAATAATATTAGACTAAAATATTATTAAAAGATTAATAATATTAACTTAAAATATTATTAAATAAAGAATAATATTAAAAAGGAAGATTTAAATGAATAATATTGAGAATTAAATTATTTTAAATATGGTTTGTTGATTTGGATATTCAATGAACTATATTATGTATGTAGTCTACTAAAAAGAAGAATCCAGGTAGCTGGATTTGAATTCGGGTTGCTGAATATGAATTCGGTTTGCTGCATTTGATTATGGTTTTCTGGAATAGTGTATTCGGTTTGCTGAATTGCTATTTGGTTTGCTGGATTAGTATATTCGGTTTGCTGGATTACTATCTAGTTTACTAGATTATATAAAAGGGAAAACTTATAAAGTAAGAGTATAAGTTATGAAGTGATTAAAAGATTATCAAGGTATGATAGGAATACTAAGACTTTAATGTAATGTCTAATACTTAACTATGTGATTGAATGTTAGATAATTTAATATAAGATAATGAGATTATAAGTGGGTATATGCTATGACTAATTGAAAGATCAATTATAGGTCTTTTCTCTAAGAAGTTAAAGTAAATTGCATAACAGTAGACTGCGATTGAGGCAAGTTCTCTAACTCAAACTTGAATTATATTTTAAAGCATGTTAGTGAATAATTATTGTTGATTATTCACATCTATAATGATTGTTGATATTCGCACTTTGTGCAATTGAATTCCTGTTCTATTATTATTGAACTGTGAATTAGTTAAAGTTCTTTCATTTATGAACTGTTTATGATATGGATCTATGCTAGTCGTATCAGCTAGATCAAGCATGTTTAAATTTGTTAAACCAAATATATTTTGAAAGATGTTCCTAACCAATTGATTTGGTAAGGATTCTTGACTGAAAAAAAGAACAATTTGATTAAAGCATTATTGAAAAACAATTGTTGTTAGTATATTGAGTGTGTAGACACTCGAAATTTTACATTCCTATTGTACAACTCGAAATTTTATGTTCCTGGGGGCAAAATCGTCTTTTCAGCCCTGGTCTCAATACCGGGATGTCAACTCAGCCCCGGTCTCAATACCGGGATGTGTAAGAACCCGAATTTTCAGATATTATTAAATAAGGATTTAATAAATAAAATTCTTAAACTGTGAGATGGGTTCGAATAATAATATATATATGTGATATGAGGTATGTGGTATTATATTACATAGGATAATATGGACTATGTAATATGTGTTTTTGTGATTTATAAATATATTATTAATATATATTTGTTACTTATCGTAGAGACGATACAGTTGAGATAAAGGAGGTGGATAAATTCCTATCGATATTAAATAATTTATAGAATTATTTTATCATAGTAAGTTGGTGACATTAAATATCCTTAATGTATAATCACCATATTCTTGTGTATGTGTATTAATAACTAGTATGCTTGTAATATAGGTTATTGATAAATCTTAAGCTATCCGTGAATAGGTTTGGATAGTGAAGCATGAGTTAGTTAAGGAATTAACTAATAAGAATAAATATTAGTTAATTTAAGTTGGGAGTTATATTATGGAATAATATAATGAGAGTATTGAACCTTAATTAACTATGATGATATAGTACAGTGTTTAATTTACTTAAGTAAATGAGTGAATTAATATGTGTGTTGAATATGTAATTATAGTTGGTACTTTTGTATATATTACTTAGAATAGTAATATGTGAGAAAGTCTAATGTACGAATAACGTAAAATATATATATATATATATATATATATATATATATACGTTATTAAAGGGAGATGGAAATCATTATATCTTTAAATGAATATTTGAAGAAATTATTTTAGGAACAATTTATAGAAAAGAACGAGAACTAATTATTATATATTTCTAATAAAGGGTATTAAAATAATTTGTAATATTGAATTATTTTAATAAAAGGAGGAAATGTTATTTTTGAATAATAATATTACCTTATATGTTTTTGTATGAGGTGTGATTGGTTAATATAGTAAATATATTAAAACGTATTTGCTATATGTAATTAAATTGATGGAAACAATTTATTTTAATAGAAAATAAACTTATTATCTATTTTCTATATATAATATATGTACATGTGTTGTACATGTAATTATTTGATATTATATTATATTATAATATCTTGAGTTAATAAATAAAGTATTTTCTAATAATGATTATCTTTATTTGGAGAAAACATAATATTTTATGTTATGGCTAAATACATAATTTCTAATGTATTTTCAAGGGAGTTTAATTAATGAAAGGAAACTAAGTTATTTTTAATATATTAAATAACTTAAGTTATTATTTGATCGTGAATATTATTATTTGAATAATTAATAGAGTATATATATTAATTACTATAAGCGTAAAGGTTATACTTATTATAAGTATAATTAATTGAAGTAGTTTAGCATTTTAATAGCTTGAGTTATTATATTACCGTAAAGGTTATATAGAATATTGGCGTATTTCCATTCACGATATATTTATATATGT
Source organism: Panax stipuleanatus (assembly GCA_020205555.1). Lineage (NCBI taxonomy): Eukaryota > Viridiplantae > Streptophyta > Magnoliopsida > Apiales > Araliaceae > Panax > Panax stipuleanatus. Next base: position 10,792,937 of record CM035119.1, on the reverse strand, counting down.
GAACCTTGTGACTTAATAGTTCTAATTTATATTGAACATGTTATAAGTAGTAAGTGATGGGAATAATAATAAGCTTGAGATTAAGCTTGTGAGAAATGCCTTGTGTGGCACGATAATAGATTCGGTAATGAATCGATTAATTCAAGGATGAAAGAATTATTAATTAAACAATTAATTTATATTAATTGTTATTATAATAATATGTTGAATTATTATTATTGCGAGTGATAGCATGATAATAAGTATATTTGTTATAAATATAATAAGATAATTAACTATATAAATGTTAATTAATTGTTATGAAAATTATAATTCCATTGATTAAATGAGAAATAGATTAATTAATATTATTATTAATTAATTGATAAGATAAGTAATTTATTAAATTCTATGTGCAACTATGCGATATTAAAAGTATAACGTATGATAGTTAACTATATGTTATGCGAAATATATAGTGCAATATGACTATGTTATTTATGAATATAAACTATATAGTAAAGTTTATTGAGTTGTAAGAGATACATGTAATGTGGGTGTGACAATGTGTATACAATAAATAAATATATCATGGATATATTGTAAACAATTATTGAATTAATAAAATTTAATAATAAAGGAGATAATACACCGTGATGGTACCCGAAAGAATTATATCCGGTAGGATGAAATGTACATGGATTATATATGTGCAAGTTAAAAATTTCTACATGATAGTATTATTATTTATTAGGATTACATGGTGACTCTAGTTATAACTTAAGTATATATTATATGTATATAACTTAAGTGTTAATACTCTTCATTTGCCAAATGCTGAGTTTTCTGCCTTGTCCCTAATTGAGTGACCCAATTCCTTCTCACGTGTATAACTCATGAAGCCTAAGCCTATTTCTATCAAACTCAGCAACATTAGCTTCATAGTAATAATGATAAGGGAGTGGGGATCATGATGGATTTCAACAACTACTCCAACTACTCTCTATGAACCAATGTGCTCTTCTCATTTCTGTTGGTTTGAATTGGTGGAGAAAACCATTGTCTGTGTAAAAGAGTTTCTATAAATAGAACACTTCTCCTTCTCATTTCATTTGTGGAAGTTTTCTGTTAACCAAGAATTTAGAGGGAGTATATCATTTTGGTAAAAATCTGAGGATTAAGGGAAATTGTAGCAGCAAGCTTAGCAAGCCACCTTAACAGAGGTATAATACCTATTGTTGTCCTTCATGCTCTTCATTTCTTATTCTCTGTAAAATTCCCATTCATGCTCTACATTGTCAACTTCTTGATTATGCTATCTAGATGTTAATTGAATTATGGAGTATGTCTGTTAAGTATTAGTCGAGTTAGTAGGCATGTTAGAATTGTTTTATGGCTGGAACATGAACGAAGTTCGTAATTAATTTGTGAGTTGGGTTGCAGTCTGCCTAGCAGAAAGCTGCTCTGTCTCTGGCCAGCCAACTGCGCAGCTGCGCTAGTTTTGTACTGGCCAGAGGCGCAGCTACGCCGGTACCAGACGTTTTGTTGGCCAAGGCCCTGCGCAGCTGCGCCAGTTTTGAACTGGGGAGCTGCGCAGCTGCGCCGGTCTTAGTTTATGGTTTTTATTTCCTGCTTCAAATCTGATGGTGCTAATTTGTTGATACCACTTTGAACAAACATAAAAGTTGGTGTTAACTCATATTACATGTTTCTTGGTACTACATGCCTGATTTTAGCCATGTTAGAATGTATATCATGAAATGAAAAGCGTATATTTTAAAGAAAAACTTATAGTTTTAAAATGGAACTTATAGTTTTAAATATGAACGTTGACACATACGTGAGACGTGAACATTCTGATCTTGTGAAGATGTTAACATACCTGAACTACATATGATAAGAGCTTTAAAGTTGTCTTGTATGTGTCGAATTGTATCGTTCAAGTTTAAAATGATTTCAAAGGCAAACTTGAATATGTTTTCAAATCAAGTTGCATTAAGTATGAGTAGCTAGATTCTAAAGATTTAAGATGCCATGTTTGTGTTTATTACGTCTCTAAATATGATTCGTACGTGATTGGATATATTGACAACTAACCAAGCATGAGTTCAAGCATGTTTTAAAGTGATAAACGAAGCATGACTATGATAGTTACATGTATGAAGAATGAATATTCATGAACATGCCCAACATGAGTTACATGAATACTTTATGTGTTTAAAAAGCTAGCATGATAAACTTTGTGATGTTCATGACCTTGAGTGGCCTTCAATTGTTAGAATGTTGACTTAGAACCTATATCGTGTAAATTGAACGTGAAAAGGTTGAACGAGCATGAAAGTATCATTTAATATGTATACATGCTATGTAGGACCATATGTTCATACTTGAATCCGATTTCGACGATTAATAGAGTATATTTGCTTTGATATGGTCTTATGTGTTAGTAATGATATATGAGAATGATTAACTCAAAAGATGGATTACACTAGCTATATGTAAAGAGATTAGTGGTAGACGGGCATGTGTATGTAGAGAATGGTAGTAAGTACGTATGGTTAAAGTATACTTATACGTACAAAGTTATTATAAGAATACGATAAGAAAGTAAGACGAAGGTTCTAAGAACCAAGTTAGACAACAATGTAATACTAATTATTATATTGAGAATATATGGAAGTGTATAACTGATAAGTGTGATCTCTATGATTAATATAACTGTGTAGGATTACACGAAGTGCAGATATTCTTAAGCAGTTAAGTCGTAGTTGTTAAACTACGAATCAGGCAAGTCTTTCAGTTCCTATTTGATATATGAATTCAATAACTGTTAGTTGAATTATATTATGCTGTGATAATGTGAACTTATATATGAACTGTATATGAGATATAAATGAGATTGAAAGTTGATCTTTGATGATATACTTGTTATGTGAAAAGTAACATGCGTAGTAAATATAAACTGTTTATAAATTCATGAACTGAGTATGATGTTATATGCTATGTGATGCATGAGGACTGTTAGAATTGCTGAGCTGTCGAGCTCACTCTTGCAAATAACCACTTTTGCAGGTTAAGGATTCACGGTAAAGATTTTGTGCTTCTTGATTGATAAAGATAGATAGTATCGCATTGAAGAATATTACTTAGATTATTGTCTGGACCATATTTAGATTCTAGATGATGTACTCGATAGTTGCTTACACTGTTTAATACTTGTTGTATTGTAAGAATGTATTAATTAATACATAGAGGATATCGAGTTGAGTTGTAAATGTTTATACGATAACTCAGATAAGAAGGAATCATATTATATAGTTGATTCAAGATTTGTAATTGGTATCAAAGTTATGGAATCAATAAAAGAATTTATTCAAAGGATATTGAAAAGTTTAAATTATTCCGTATTTTAGTAATATCGAATATGATGTAAAGACGAGATCTTGGATATGAATAGAATTTATATTCTAAATTATAATAAACAAAGTTGTATTCTTTTACTAATGATTAAAAGATGTAATAGTTTGACGATAGTAGTATCGTGACTGCACCGAATTCGAGGTTTCGAAGGAACGTGGATTTGGGGGCGTCACAGGATGTCAACTCAACCCCGGTCTCAATACCGGAATGTCAACTCAACCCAGGTCTCAATACCGAGATGTCAACTCAACCCCGGTCTCAATACCGGGATGCCAACTCAACCCCCGTCTCAATACCGGGCCATCAGGTCAACCCCGGTCTCAATACCGGGCCGTCAGGTCATCTATGGTCTCAATACCGGGCCATCAGGTCAACCCCGGTCTCAATATCGGGCCGTCAGGTCATCCCCGATCTTAATACCGGGCCCTCAAATCATCTCCGATCTCAATATCGAGCCATCAGGTCAACCCCGGTCTCAATACTGGGACGTCAAGTCAACCCCGGTTTCAATACCGGACCGTCAGGTCAACCCCGATCTCAATACAGGGCCGTCAGGCCAACCCCGGTCTCAATACCGGGCCCTCAGTTCAACCCCGGTCGCAATTTTGGGACATCAAATCATTCCCAGTCTCAATACCGGGCCGTCAGGTCAACCCTGATCTCAATACTGGGACGTTAGGTCAACCTCGGTCTTAATACCGAAATCTCCACTCAGCACCGGTCATAATCCGGGAGGTCAAGATAAGCCTCGGTCACAATCGGGAGATCTAGTTCAGCCCCAGAGACGACCCTGGGAAGCCAAATCCACAGGAGACCACCCCAGGAGGGGCAAAATGGTTATTTTATCAACTTAAATTCGATTAGGTCAAACTCAAGTCGAATTGATGCCATGAAGGTCAGGAAGAACCATAACGGTGATCCCAAGTGAAAACAGCGCAAGACAGCTCAACGGACAAACTGCGGGGAAACAAAGACTTGGTTATGAACCCATCTTTTTGGACTCGGAAAATATTTACTCCCATGTCATTGCGACACTCTCGGCGAGGGATTTTCGGAAAGGTATGGCACGCCTCAAACAGACGCTCCGATCAAAAGTTAGAAAGTTTCAAACCTAACATTGCATTGCTCGGAGTGCACGTACTTTGATGCAACTGGACCCGCCACGTGGGCCCTTCCACGTGGAGCCGCAGGTAGACCCGTAGCTATCACGGGTAGACCTGCTTCCACCGGGTCTATAAATAAACGTGCACCCCATCTCATTTTATAATTCAGAAACGCTCTGAACCTCTGCCCGTTTCATTTCTCAGCCATACTCTTGTACTCCAAACCCAAATTTTATTACTCTAACACGTAGATATACTCATATACTACCACATATCAGAAATTAACCGGTAGAAACGGACGTTTAAAGCTTGCGATCTGGCAAAAAGTTCGTGTAGCAGTCTATTGTGAGTATTTTTACGATTAGAAAGTTCCTACTACTTCTTTGCACTTTTATACAGTTGCACGTTAAGTTTCGCTTTCTGAATATGCCCGGAACTCAGTTTCGTGACCGTTTTGCTTACGTTTTGGTATATTTTAGTACATAAACTCATTTTTTGGCGAACTGGGTTATCTTCCCAGTTCGAGTTTGGCTTTTTAATGTATATTTTTAACTGTATATATACTAACTTTTTAATTCTGTCAAGCCCGGATGTCAAATCCGTGGTAGCTATTGCTTTTATATATATAACTATATATATATAAATTTTTCTGACTTTATTTGGCCTGGACTTACACTTCGTGGCCTTTTTATTGCTTTAATATATATATTAACATTTACATTCCAGTTTGGCCTGGATCATTTCATGGCCTTTTTACTGTATTTATATATATATATATATATATATATATATACTTACATTTCAGTCCGGACAAAGAATAGAATGTCCGTCGCCTTTTACAGCTTTTATATATATATATATATATATATATATATTTACATTCAGTCAAGCCTGGATCATTCCGTGGCGCTTTACAGCTTTTACGTATATATATATTTTAATTCTGTCCAGCCTGGATTACTCCGTGGCTTTTTACAGCTTTTATAAATATATATATATATATATATATATATATATATATATATTTCCATTCCAGTCCTGGCACAGGAGTGAAAACCCATCGCCCTTTATCGCTTTTATATATATATATATATATATATATATATATATATATTGTCTAGCCTGGATTACTCCGTGACTTTTTACAACTTTTATAAATATATATATATTTACATTCCAGTCCGGGCATCGGAGTGAAAACCCATCGCCCTTTACAACTTTCGTATATATATAATTATATATAAACTTTACTCATTTTGATTAAAATTGTTGCTTAAAATATTCATTTGATATAGATAGGCACTGACATTTCTGCGGGTGAACTAGATTTATTTAAATCTCGCCAACTCTAGCTTTCAAACGGTTCAAAATAGGTTCAGACGGAATCAGGAAGCTAGAATGGCTAAGATTTACTTAAATCTAGCAATTTTTTTTAGTTTCAGTTATGAAAGCCATCTCGCGGCCCTTAGATCGCTAGCTAGTGGGAACGAGACACTTCGGTTATACGCGAGCCAGGATTTACTTATGAATCCTTGGTTCTGGCGACATTTGGATGTAAATATATATTTTCTGTCCATATTTGAGCTGTGCAGGTTTATTGGCTTCCCTTTGTGAGCCTAGGAATCATGGGATTCATGATCAAACTGATCAGAATCTGATTCCCACGATGGACAAACTCCACTTACAGATGTACCCTGCCAGTTTTTCTGTAAAATGTACATCCGAAAGACCTTAAAATGGTTATCCGGGCTTAAGGTCTCAACATAATGAGAATATAGTTTGTCGTGTCAGAGTCACTCCGATAACTGTTGTAACGCCCCCAAAATAGGTCCAATCCACCCAACCCATTCTGGGTCACCACGAAATACACTCAACAAAAATTCCAAATACAAATCTTCAAATTCTAACTTTTAAACTGTCGTACAAAATACGACCACAATTAAACTGTGAATTTCAATACAAATACAGTGCCCATACTCCAAATCAATGATACGTTACAGAAAGGTACACTCAATAACTGTTTTAGGAATTAAAATCTTTGGAAAATGCTCAAGGAAACCTTTGTACATGGGAGGCCATGCATCTAAGTAATCATATGACTTGAGAATTATCCTTGGTTGACCCAATAGACCCCAAAGAAAAATAAGAAGATTACTATCATGTTCTTTCCAATGGCGGGTCTTCTCTTGCCATATAATTATCTCCATTGTCTCCAATTGAGAATTATATTTCAACCAAACTCCAATATTTTATAGGTAGTGCTCATAGATATAATCAGCAAGTGGATGTCCATAACCATGTCTTATGATAACCAAAGTCATAGGTGATTAGACATCTTGTATGATGGTGACAAAACACCCTTCCAAAGTTGGGTTCACCTCACCCTATTTGGTTCACCAAAATCAACTATTAAAGGACGTATAAAATACGACACACTTATCTAAAATTCTCAATAAAATTATTTCCATACTGTATTATGGGAAACCTCAACAGCTATAGACCATCGTTCTATTCCCCTGTTATCCCCGCTCGACCCCGCTATATTCTTATTACCTGAAAGAAATTGTGAAGCAAAAGGGTGAGCACAAATAGCCCAGTAAAGAATATCATGACTAAAGATAATTAAATTATCAATAGCATTCATCAGTAATAAATCAGAGATTTATAACATATGGTAGATGATAAAACTTTTTAACCATAGTTGCAGCGGAACGAGCAATCCATTAGAAGCGTCAAATAGACCATAATGTCTATTATCTTCTCCATGTTAAAAGTTCACCAACAATATTTTATCCCTGTAACATCAATCAACAATTTCTGTCCACAATCATGTGAATAATTCATAATCATAATTGTGTTGCTAAATTCCTCTTCTCACCCAGGACGAAGGTAATATTCATCATCTGTCTTTACCTGAAACACCAAAGATCATGGTTATACCAAATCACAGTTCCTATTCATAATCATGATAATAAATTCATCTTTGCACTACGGCCAAAGATATTCATCAATCAACAGTTCATCTTTGTACTACGGCCAAAGATATTCACAAATCAACAGCTCATCTTTGCACTACAGGCCAAAGATATTTATCAATAGTTCATCTTTGCACTACAGGCCAAATATATTCATAAATCAATAGCTCATCTTTGCACTATGGGCCAAAGATATTCATAACTCAACAACTCATCTTTGCACTACAAGCCAAAGATGTGACGCCCCCAGAATAGGTCCAGTCAACCCAACCCATTCTGAGTCGCCAAATACATGGTACAGAATTCAAATACAAACTTTATATCACACGGTCGTACAAAATACGACCACACAACTGTGAGTGTCAATACAAATCGTATATAATATGAAATATTAACATTCAAATTCATTCTTTATTTATTACAATTATTATCCCATTATTTTACAAAAATAGCGAGGACTACTACTGCTCTAACTCGGACCATCACTCTGTCCCCCGACTAGTTCCTGCAACGTTCTCATTTTCTGAAGAGGATAATAGATGAAAAGGGTGAGCTCAACTAGCCCAGTAAAGAATATTATGACTAAGATAATGGAAAATAAATTATCGTTAGTCTTCAACAAATCAGATAAAATATTATTGACAACAAGTTTTAGATCAATATTAGCAGCGAAAATAACCGTTCATCATCAATATTTTATCCTTGTAACATCAATCAATATACATCTCGAATCAATATTCATCTTTGCACTACAGGCCAAAGATATTCATTTATATCACCAGTGGTCATGTTCATCTCAACACCTGTCATCTTTGCACTACGGCCAAAGATATTCATCAGGTAATCATTCATCTTTGCTCTACAGGCCAAAGATATTCAATTATAACACCACTTAGGATTGAGGATGATGAAAATAATATAAATAACGAATCCAGTGAAATAAAGGATAAGATTAAGGTTCGTATTTTAGTTTATTCAAGTTCAAGAATATTCCATAATAATACTTTGTGGAGCAAAATTCAAGAATGAAGCTCAAAACTTTAGATCCAATCAAAGATAGTAACTATAACAGACAATTTGGACAAATAGAAGAAAATTTAGTTTTCCCGTGAATAGTGCCGTATACGTGAATAGTAACCTCGACGAAAAAGAAAATAAGAATTTCTTAACAAAATCCATGCCAATATTTCGGTATAATGATATTAAAAAGAATAACATCATTTATGAAAAAAATAACATCCCTTACTTAAAAAGAATAGTACTTCTGACTGGAATATCGGATATAAGGCTGAAGGAAACTTGCACTGAATAGTAATACTCAAAGTATCTAAATACTCACAAAAATACGCTCGATATTATAGAGAGAGAAAACTTCTAATTCTGGTGTGATTTTCAATTCTAACCTAAGCACCCTATTTATAGGAAAAGCTTATGATGTCAAAGTAGACTAAATTAATAAAATAATATTTTTTTTTCAAAATTCTTCCGCCGCCGGCTGCTAAAAAAACAGAATTTTTTTCAACAAAACAACAAAAGTGGGGCCCACCCATTAAAAAAATATTTATTTTCCGAAACTTCAATAATTCATAATAAATTGCCCCTTTGTCAGAAAAATACAAATTTTATTTCTTTCCATAGGAAATTTAATTCTCTACAACTTTGTAGAAGGAAGTTTTTCCAAATTCCAAACATAAATTATCCGAAATCCATAAACGGATGATTTTTCACACCAAAATACTGATAAAAACACATCAGCACTAATTCCTTCTTTTATATCTACAAAATAAATATTTTCTTATCATATAAATCAATAATTAATTATTCACAAATAATATTACAGAACTACAATATTGACAACCAGGTCGTTCCCAGGAAAGATGGGGCCTTCCGATAAGGACTTCTCCTTACTGGCGCGCAATTAAATAACCCCTCCTAGACAGAACTTCCTTAGACATTGTCAATAATGCTATCTAATAATATTATTCAAATAATATGAATTATTGAGTTGATAATGTGAAATACTATGCAGTGACAATTATTGAATCAATAATACAAAATATCAACTGTAGCCATTATTGAATCAATCATATAAAATAGCAACGTAGCAATTATTGAGTCAATAAAATATCAATGTAACAATTATTGAGTCAATAATATAAAATATCAACGTAGCAATTATTGAGTCAATAATATAAAATATTGAACAGTAATTACTGTAACAATAATTGAGTAAGTGCCTTCTCACGTAAGACTCAATAATTCGAAATACTGTGCAATACCGTGTGCTACTGTGCAACACCGCGTATCACTGTATTTTAACCACCGGATATTTCAACAGTACTAACGGTAACAACTACGCCGTTATTTTATAAAAAGGTTATTTCTGTCGCTTTCTATATCCGATAGTTATTCCGTTGTGGGGTCCACAAATAGCTGCGCTATCGTACGAATATTCCCCAACAACAAGAATATTCCACGACTAAACGAATATTCCCTGACAATAATGAATATTTTATAACCACTTGCTCACTTTAAAATATTTGCACATTTCACCCATAACTTTTCATATTTATCAAATCAACACCTTACTATTTCGAAATAATATATAAAGAAAATTAAATCTTTATTCATAAAAGTTGGGGTCTTACAACCTCCCCTCCTTATGAAATTTTATCCTCGAAATTGACGTACGTACCTGGTATGTCAAAAAGGTGAGGATACCTCGCTTTCATTTTCGATTCTAACTCCCAGGTCATTTCCTCAATAGCATGGTTTCTCCACAAAACTTTAACTTGAGGTATAATTTTGGAGCGTAGGACATGCTCCTTCCTATCCAAGATCTTGACAGGTACCTCCTCGTATGTTAAATCTTCAGCTATCTCATCTGGTTCTAACTCAATAATGCGGTTTGGATCCTTCATATATTTACGTAACACGGATATGTGAAACACGTTATGAACACGAGACATGCTTGGAGGTAAAGCGAGTCTATAAGCCACATTTTCTACTCGGTCAAGAATCTCAAATGGACCAATGAATCATGGATTGAGCTTTCCTCTCTTCCCAAACCTCGTAACCCCTTTTCACGGAGCAACACGTAATAACACATGGTCTCCAACATTAAATTCCACGTCCTTTCGATGAAGATCCGCATAACTCTTTTGTCGATACGTACTAACTCTATTTGTATACGTTGTCGAATCATTTGGATCTTTTCTGTAGTCATACGTACTAACTCTGGTCCCAACAATGTTGTTTCACCCACCTTATTCCAACATACTGGAGAACGACACTTTCTCCCATACAACGCTTCGAATGGAGCCACGCCTATACTTGCCTGATAACTGTTGTTGTAGGAGAATTCTACCAATGGTAAGTACTTATCCCAACTCCCTTTGAAGTCTAGAACACAGAGTCTCAATAGATCTTCAAGAGTTTGAATAGTCCTTTCCGATTGTCCGTCCGTTTGAGGATGATAAGCCGAGCTGAATCGTAAATCCGTGCCCATAGCTTTCTGCAAACTGATCCAAAATCGTGAAGTAAATATGGGGTCACGATTCGAAACTATGGATACTGGCATGCAATGCAATCTCATAATCTCATTCACGTACATATGAGCAAGACGTTCAAGGGAATAAGTCTCTCGTATCGGCAAGAAATGAGCAGACTTGGTTAATCTATCAATAATAACCCAAATCGCATCTATGCCTTGAGAAACCTTGGGAAGACCCGTAACGAAATCCATCGTAATGTGTTCCCACTTCCATTTCGGAATCTCCAGTGGTTATAATGGACCTTTCGGTACTTGATGCTCTGCCTTTATACGTTGACAAGTCAAACATCTCGAAATAAACTCTGCGATCTCTCTCTTCATATTGCTCCACCAAAATGTATATCGAAGATCACGATACATTTTGGTACTCCCAGGATGGATTGCAAATGGTGTGTTGTGTGCCTCCATCATGATTCTATGCTTCAAGTTAGAATCGTTAGGAACACAAAGTCTGGAGTTGACTCGAAGTATTCCCTCTTCATCGATTCTTGCTTCTGGAATTGCACCTTCTTGCACCTTCTTCTTCATATTCATTAGCTCCGCATCCGTAGCTTGAGCAGCTTTAACTTTATCAATCAAAGCTGGTTCTACACGTATACTTGACATCATCGCACTCGTTCCCACATATGATCTTCTACTCATCGCGTCAGCTACCACGTTCGCTTTTCCAGGATGGTATTGGATGGTATGATCGTAATCTTTCAACAGCTCAAGCCAACGTCGTTGCCGCATGTTGAGTTCCTTCTGAGTGAAGAAATATTTGAGGCTCTTATGATCCGTATAGATCTCCACTTTCTCTCCGTACAGGTAATGTCTCCAGATCTTCAACGCGAAAACGACTGCTGCCAACTCTAGATCATGAGTAGGATAATTCCTCTTATATTCTTTGAGTTGTCGCGAGGCATAGGCTATGACTTTCCCATGTTGCATGAGAACACATCCTAACCCTTTGCCTGAAGCATCACTGTAGATAACAAATCCATCTGAACCAAATGGTATTGTCAGAACAGGTGCCGAGATAAGTCTTCTCTTGAGCTCTTGGAAGCTCTTCTCGCATTCCTCGCTCCAAACGAATTTTGTATCTTTCCGAGCCAACTGAGTTAATGGAGTAGCAATTCGAGAAAATCCTTCTACGAACCTCCGATAATAACCAGCTAAGCCAAGAAAGCTTCGTACTTCGGTCACCGACTTAGGTTGCTCCCAGCTTTGTATTGCTTCAATCTTCGCCGGGTCAACAGATACTCCACGTTTCGATACCACGTGCCCAAGAAATGGTACTTCCTCAAGCCAGAACTCGCATTTCTTCAGCTTGGCATATAGCTTATTCTCACGAAGCTTTTGAAGTACCAACTTCAAGTGGTGCTCATGATCTTCACGACTTTTAGAATAGATGAGGATGTCATCAATAAAGACAACAACGAACTGATCCAAATACTTTTTGAATACATGGTTCATAATATCCATAAAAGCAGCAGGAGAATTAGTCAATCCAAAAGACATGACTAAGAACTCATAATGCCCGTATCGAGTTCTAAAAGCAGTCTTCGGAATATCCTCAGTTTTAATCTTCAGCTGATGATATCCAGAACGAAGATCGATCTTTGAAAAGAACTGTGCTCCTTGCAACTGGTCGAACAGGTCATCAATACGAGGTAGCGGATACCTATTCTTGATGGTGACATGGTTCAACTCCCGATAATCAATACAAAGTCGCATACTCCCGTCTTTCTTCTTTACGAATAAAACAGAAGCACCCCAAGGAGACGTACTAGGATGAATAAAACCGATGTCTAACAACTCCTGTAGTTGGACCTTTAACTCCCGAAGTTCAATAGGAGCCATTCGATATGGGGTTTTAGAAATGGGTTTTGTTCCGGGTTCAAGGTCAATAAAGAATTCAACTTCACGTTCTGGGGGTAGACCGAGAAGTTCTTCGGGAAATACATCAGGAAACTTATTAACAACATAAATATCATTCAAATCTAATGTATTCTGGTTTAGATCAGTGACATGAGCTAAGAAAGCTTGACATCTATTTTTTAATAAACGAATAGCTTTGTGACTTGAAATAATATTGACTGATTTTATTAGGTTGGATTCGCACAACAGGTTGATTAGGAATATGAAAACTAACAACCTTACGAAAATAATCAATTTTGGCATGGTAAGTGGTTAACCAGTCAATTCCTAAAATCAAGTCAAATGCAAGTATTTTCAAAGATATAAGATCAACAGGCAAGGTACCAATCTGAATCAAGCAAGATTTGTAAATTGTGGATGTAACAAAGGTTTCTCCCAATAGAGTTTCAACAAATAAGTCAAAGTCTAATTTATCAGAAGTCAAGTTCAAACGTTGAGCACAAGCAGGTGAAATAAAAGAATGGGTAGCACCGGTATCTAACAAGGTGTAAACTTCGCAAGAGTTTATGATTAGCTTACCCGTAATCACCTCGTGTGGGTTCCTCGCATTTTGGGCTGTCAAGACAAACGCTCTTCCAGGAATCACCAACTTTGACTTGTCTGAAACCGCCTTTGGAATCACCACCCCCGCTGGATTTCGTTTCGCAATAGGACAATCACGAGCTATATGTCCTTCTTTTCCACAGTTATAGCATGCCTTGAACTGTTGTGGGTAGTTTGGGCTGATGTGTCCCTCTTTCCCGCATTTATAGCATACGACCGGTGGTCGTTCTCCTCCCCTAGAAACAGTTGATGCTGGTGTTGATGTTGACGTCTTCACGTTCTCATTGTTGTATTTTCTCTTCTTGAAATCTCCTCCCGATTCGCTTTTTCTACTATCATGGCCACGATTACCACCGGAGTGGTTACCGCTTCTGTCATACTTTCCTCCTCGCTGGTTGTCATTGTTCCGATGACTGCTGCCACCGGTACGACCTTGGTTATTGTCCCTTGGTTGAACATAATCATTATCTCGTTCTAAAAACTGGGCCCTGTTCACTACATCCGAATATAGAGAAATTTATGAGAAATGAGGTATTGACGTATTTTGGGTTTCAAACCTCTTAGAAACATCCGCGTTATATGTTCCTCATTCTCCACCAAATGAGGTGCAAACCTGGACAGCTCCGTGAACTTAGCCTCGTACTGGGATACCGTCATATTATTTTGCTCGAGTCTGATAAATTCTACTTCCTTTATATGATGAATACTTTCAGGAAAGTACTTGTCATTGAACAGTTTCTGGAATGCTTCCCAAGACATCTTGAGTGCGGCAGGCTGGGTACGCTTCACAGATTCCCACCAGTAATCTGCCTCTCCACGGAACATAAACATGGCAAATGGAACCTTCTGTTCCTCCGTGCATCCCAAGACATCGAATATCTTGGTAATTTGTTTAATCCACGTCTCTGCCTTAATCGGATCCGGCTTTCCCAGAAACTCTGGTGGTCCCAATTCTTTGAACTACTTGGCGGTGACAATTCGCGTGTTGTTATTATCTCCACCTGTATTTTGCACACGAGTCTCTCTCGTCTGGTTTTGCATGAACTGCAAAAAACTTCTAAACATCTCATCGTTTATCGTCTGACCAGCGTTATTTTCAGGATGAACATTGCCTTCTTGTTGCACGTTCTCCTGGTTAGTGATTAAAGGTGTCTCCACGGTCTCATTCACTTCGTTGTTAACATTCTCAGCTGCCATTCTTAAATACTGCCATAAAACAAGGGTTAATTAAACAAATAATATCTCACATATTAACTCTATGCTCCGACTGACCAATTAAATACCACATAAGCTTAGGTAGGACATACTAGTGAAGGATTTACTCGTCTCTCCCCTCCTAGTTCTATTCTCCGATCTCCGCCAGAGATCATATCCCTAAGCTCTGATACCAACTGTAACGCCCCCAGAATAGGTCCAGTCAACCCAACCCATTCTGAGTCGCCAAATACATGGTACAAAATTCAAATACAAACTTTATATCACACGGTCGTGCAAAATACGACCACACAACTGTGAGTGTTAATACAAATCGTATATAATACGAAATATTAACATTCAAATTCATTCTTTATTTATTATAATTATTATCCCACTATTTTACAAAAATAGCGAGGACTACTACTGCTCTAACTCGGACCATCACTCTGTCCCCCGACTAGTTCCCGCAACGTTCTCATTTCCTGAAGAGGACAGTAGATGAAAAGGGTGAGCTCAACTAGCCCAGTAAAGAATATTATGACTAAGATAATGGAAAATAAATTATCGTTAGTTTCAACAAATCAGATAAAATATTATTGACAACAAGTTTTAGATCAATATTCGCAGCGGAAATAACCGTTCATCATCAATATTTTATCCCTGTAACATTAATCAATATACATCTCGAATCAATATTCATCTTTGCACTACAGGCCAAAGATATTCATTTATATCACCAGTGGTCATGTTCATCTCAACACCTGTCATCTTTGCACTACGGCCAAAGATATTCATCAGGTAATCATTCAACTTTGCTCTACAGGCCAAAGATATTCAATTATAACACCACTTAGGATTGAGGATGATGAAAATAATATAAATAACGAATCCAGTGAAATAAAGGATAAGATTAAGGTTCGTATTTTAGTTTATTCAAGTTCAAGAATATTCCATAATAATACTTTGTGGAGAAAAATTCAAGAATGAAGCTCAAAACTTTAGATCCAATCAAAGATAGTAACTATAACAGACAATTTGGACAAATAGAAGAAAATTTAGTTTTCCCGTGAATAGTGCCGTATACGTGAATAGTAACCTCGACGAAAAAGAAAATAAGAATTTCTTAACAAAATCCATGCCAATATTTCGGTATAATGATATTAAAAAGAATAACATCATTTATGAAAAAAATAACATCCCTTACTTAAAAAGAATAGTACTTCTGACTGGAATATCGGATATAAGGCTGAAGGAAACTTGCACTGAATAGTAATACTCAAAGTATCTAAATACTCACAAAAATACGCTCGATATTATAGAGAGAGAAAACTTCTAATTCTGGTGTGATTTTCAATTCTAACCTAAGCACCCTATTTATAGGAAAAGCTTATGATGTCAAAGTAGACTAAATTAATAAAATAATATTTTTTTTTCAAAATTCTTCCGCCGCCGGCTGCTAAAAAAACAGAATTTTTTTCAACAAAACAACAAAAGTGGGGCCCACCCATTAAAAAAATATTTATTTTCCGAAACTTCAATAATTCATAATAAATTGCCCCTTTGTCAGAAAAATACAAATTTTATTTCTTTCCATAGGAAATTTAATTCTCTACAACTTTGTAGAAGGAAGTTTTTCCAAATTCCAAACATAAATTATCCGAAATCCATAAACGGATGATTTTTCACACCAAAATACTGATAAAAACACATCAGCACTAATTCCTTCTTTTATATCTACAAAATAAATATTTTCTTATCATATAAATCAATAATTAATTATTCACAAATAATATTACAGAACTACAATATTGACAACCAGGTCGTTCCCAGGAAAGATGGGGCCTTCCGATAAGGACTTCTCCTTACTGGCGCGCAATTAAATAACCCCTCCTAGACAGAACTTCCTTAGACATTGTCAATAATGCTATCTAATAATATTATTCAAATAATATGAATTATTGAGTTGATAATGTGAAATACTATGCAGTGACAATTATTGAATCAATAATACAAAATATCAACTGTAGCCATTATTGAATCAATCATATAAAATAGCAACGTAGCAATTATTGAGTCAATAAAATATCAATGTAACAATTATTGAGTCAATAATATAAAATATCAACGTAGCAATTATTGAGTCAATAATATAAAATATTGAACAGTAATTACTGTAACAATAATTGAGTAAGTGTCTTCTCACGTAAGACTCAATAATTCGAAATACTGTGCAATACCGTATGCTACTGTGCAACACCGCGTATCACTGTATTTTAACCACCGGATATTTCAACAGTACTAACGGTAACAACTACGCCGTTATTTTATAAAAAGGTTATTTCTGTCGCTTTCTATATCCGACAGTTATTCCGTTGTGGGGTCCACAAATAGCTACGCTATCGTACGAATATTCCCCCACAACAAGAATATTCCACGACTAAACGAATATTCCCCGACAATAATGAATATTTTATAACCACTTGCTCACTTTAAAATATTTGCACATTTCACCCATAACTTTTCAAATTTATCAAATCAACACGTTACTATTTCGAAATAATATATAAAAAAAATTAAAACTTTATTCATAAAAGTTGGGGTCTTACAAAAGATATTCAGTTATATCACCATTTAGGAATGAGGATGATGAAAAAAATATAAATAACGAATCTAGTGAAATAAAGGACAAAGATTAGGGATTCGTAATTTAGTTTATTCAAGTTCAAAAATACTCCATAATAATCAATTGTGGAGCAAAATTCAAGAATGAAGTTCAAAACTTGGATACAATCAAAGACAATAACCATAACAAACAACTTGGACAAATAAAAGAAAATTTAATTTTTTTGTGAATAGTGCCATATACGTGAATAGTAACCCCGACATGAAAAGGTAAAGATTTCATCAGAAAAATAATACTTCGTGAATAGTACTCGTGAATAGTACCGTATTTGTGAATAGTGCAGTATACGTGAATAGTATCGTATACGTGAATAGTAACCCCGATGAAAAAGGTAAAAATTTCATAATAAAATTCATACCAATATTTCGATGAAATGATATTGGAAGCAATAGCATCATTTACGAAAAAAAATAACATCCCTTACAACTTTTGAACGAAAATAATATTCTTACGAATATTGAACGAATATAATATTCCTTAAGAATATTGAATGAAAATAATATTCCTTACGAATATTGAACGAAAATAATATTCATTACGAATATTGAACGACAATAAAATTCCTTACGAATACGAAATATAATATCGTAAGCGAATATGAAATAAATAATACTCCTTACCTCAAAAAGTGAGCAATTTCGACTGGTATGACGGATATATTCTTGAAAAAAACTTTCACTATTTTCTACACTCAAAGCTTCCTTAATTCAAAAGAAATACGTTCAATATTATAGAAGAAGAATTCTTTGATTCTGGTGTATTTTTCTTTTCTAAACTGAGCATCCTATTTACAGGAGAATGGCAGGGCACTATTTGAATAAAAATCACGGGTGCACAGAAGAAAATTTTCATGGGCGAAATTCGGCGAGAAATCTGATTTTTACTATTCATTACTCTGCAATAAAATATTCTAATAAAATGAAAACTTTAAATTAAATATAATATATTCTATTATATATATATATATATATATATATATATATATTTATATTCACACACACCCACACACACACGTAAATACACACACACACAAACGCACACACACACACACTCATCAACATTCTTCCACAAAAAAAAAACAAAAATGGGGCCAACCCATATTTTAAATAAACATTTATTTCCAAAACTTTAATAATTCATAATAAATAGCCCTTTTATCAGAAAAATACGAATTTTATATTCATTCCATTGAAAATTTAATTCTCTACAACTTTATAGAAGAAAGTTTTTCCAAATTCCGAACTAAAAATGACCGAAATTTACATGCGGATAAAATTTCAATTTCCTTCTTTTCCCTCCTTTTCTTCTTTCTTTCTCTCTTCATCTCTCCCCCTTTTCTCCCACCATTTTCCACTTATTCTCTCTCTCTCTCTCTCTCTCTCTCTCTCTTCCCCCATCAATTCTTCACTTACACACACACACACAAACACACATACGTATATATATATATATATATATATATATATATATATATATATATAATAAAATATTTATAATTATTAAAAATTTAAATTCTATTTTCTCTCTTCCACCTTATTTATTCATATACCATGAATTTATTGTTAAAATATCACTATTATTATATTATTATATTATCACATTATACACTTATAATGTAATATTATAATAATATATTTGAATAAATTATTTTATCGAAGAAGATAAAATATCCACTCTCAATAATTGTCGCTTTAAAAATTTCTCCATTAAATAAATATTTTCTTATCATTTTTATCAATAATTAATTATTCACAAATAATATTATAGAATCACAATATTGACAATCAGGTCGTTCCCAGGAAAGAGGGGGCCTTCCGATAAAGGTTTCTCCTTACTGGCGCTCAATTAAATAACCCCTTCTAGACAGAATTTTCTTACACATTGCCAATAATGCTATCTAATAATATTATTCAAATAATATGACTTATTGATTTGATAATTTGAAATACTGTGCAATGACAATTATTGAATTAATAAAATATTATACAATGATCAATGTAATAATATAAAATATTGAACAGTAATTACTGTAACAATTATTGAGTAGTGACTTCTTACGTAAGAATCAATAATTAGAATTACTGTGCAATACCGTGTGCTACTGTGCAACATTGCGTATTACTGTATTTTAATCATCGAGTATTTCAACAGTTTTAACAGAAACAACCACGCCGTTATTTTTAGAAAAACTTATTCTTGTCGTTTTCTTCATCCGATAATTTTTCGTTATGGGGCCCACAAATGATTGCGCCGTCGTACGAATATTCCCCGACAAAAAGAATATTCCTCCGACCGAACGAATATTCCCCGACAAAATAAATATTTTATAACCACTTGCTTATTTTATAAATTTTGCGCATATTACCCATAACTTTAACCTTTTATCAATTTAGCCATTTATTGAATAATAATTATAAGAAAAATTGAATACTTTTATTTCATAAAATCCGAGGTCTTACAATCTCCCCTCCTTATGAAATTTCGTTCCCGAAATTTACGTACCTGGTAGTTCGAAGAGATAAGGATACCTTGCTTTCATTTCAGATTCTATCTCCCCGGTAATTTCTTCTGTATCATAATTTCTCCATTGCTCATTCGAGAATACCGCTTCAAAAAAAGGTTAATTGACATATAACAATTGTCAATTTATTAAGTAAGAAAAGTCAGCTTAGGTAAGTCACACACACTAGCGAAGTATATTATTCGTCTCTCCCCTCCTAGTTCCAGACTTTAATCTTCGCCAGCGAACATATCCCTAAGCTTTGATACCAAAATGTAACGCCCCCAAAATAGGTCCAATCCACCCAACCCATTCTGGGTTGCCATAAAATACACTCAACAAAAATTCCAAATACAAATATTCAAATTCTAACTTTTAAACTGTCGTACAAAATACAACCACAATTAAATTGTGAGTTTCAATACAAATACAGTGCCCATACTCCAAATCAATGATACGTTACAGAAAGATACAGTCAATAATTGTTTTAGGAATTAAAATCTTTGAAAAATGCTCAAGGAAACCTTCGTACATGGGAGGCCATGCATCTAAGTTATCATATGACTTGAGAATTATCCTTGGTTGACCCAATAGACCCCAAAGAAAAACAAGAAGATTACTATCATGTTCTTTCCAATGGTGGGTCTTCTCTTGCCATATAATTATCTCCATTGTCTCCAATTGAGAATTATATTTGAACCAAACTCCAATATTATATAGGTAGTGCTTATAGATATAATCAGCAAGTGGATGTGCACAACCATGTCTTATGATAACCCAAAGTCATAGGTGATTAGACATCTTGTATGATGGTGACAAAACACCCTTCCAAAGTTGGGTTCACTTCACCCTATTTGGTTCACCAAAATCAACTGTTAAAGGACGTATAAAATACGACACACTTATCTAAAATTCTTAATAAAACTATTTCCATACTGTATTATAGGAAACCTCAACAGCTATAGACCATCGTTCTATTCCCCTGTTATCCCCGCTCGACCCCGCTATACTCTTATTACCTGAAAGGAATTGTAAAGCAAAAGGGTAAGCACAAATAGCCCAGTAAAGAATATCATGACTAAAGATAATTAAATTATCAATAGCCTTGATAAGTAATAAATCAAAGATTTATAACATATGGTACATGATAAAAATTTTCAACCATAGTTGCAGCGGAACGAGCAATCCATTAGAAGAGTCAAATAGACCATAATATCTATTATCTTCTCCATGTTAAAAGTTCACCAACAATGTTTTATCCCTGTAACATCAATCAACAATTTCTGTCCACAATCATGTGAATAATTCATAATCATAATTGTGTTGCAAAATTCCTCTTCTCACCCAGGACGAAGGTAATATTCATCACCTGTCTTTACCTGAAACACCAAATATCATGGTTATACCAATTCACAGTTCCTATTCACAATCATGATAATAAATTCATCTTTGCACTACGGCCAAAGATATTCATCAATCAACAATTCATCTTTGCACTACAGGCCAAAGATATTCACAAATCAACAGCTCATCTTTGCACTACAGGCCAAAGATATTCATCAATAGTTCATCTTTGCACTACAGGCCAAAGATATTCATAAATCAACATCTCATCTTTGCATTACGGGCCAAAGATATTCATAACTCAACAACTCATCTTTGCACTACAGGCCAAAGATATTCAATTATATCACCATTTACGACTGAGGATGATGAAAAATAATATAAATAACGAATCCAGTGAAATAAAGGACAAAGATTATGGATTCGTAATTTAGTTTATCCAAGTTCAAAAATACTCCGTAATAATCAATTGTGGAGCAAAATTCAAGAATGAAGTTCAAAACTTGGATACAATCAAAGATAACAACCATAACAGACAACTTAGACAAATAAAAGAAAATTTAATTTTTCTGTGAATAGTGCCGTATACGTGAATAGTAATCCCGACATAAAAAGGTAAAGATTTTATAGGAAAAATAATACTTCGTGAATAGTACTCATGAATAGTACCGTATTCGTGAATAGTGTCGTATACGTGAATAGTGTCGTATACGTGAATAGTAATCTCGACGAAAAAGGTAAAAATTTCATAATAAAATTCATACCAATATTTTGATGAAATGATATTAGAAGCAATAACATCATTTACGAAAAAAAATAACATCCCTTACAACTGTTGAACGAAAATAATATTCCTACGAATATTGAACGAAGATAATATTCCTTACGAATATTAAATAAAATAATATTCCTTACGAATATTGAACGAAAATAATATTCCTTACGAATATTGAACGACAATAAAATTCCTTACGAATACGAAAAATAATATCGTAAGCGAATATGAAATAAATAATACCCCTTACCTCAAAAAGAGAGCAATTTCGACTGGTATGACGGATATATTCTTGAAGAAAACTTTTACTATTTTCTACATTCAAAGCTTCCTTAACTCAAAAGAAATACGCTCAATATTATAGAAGAAGAATTCTCTGATTCTGGTGTGTTTTTCTTTTCTAAACTGAGCATCCTATTTATAGGAGAATGACAGGGCACTATTTGAATAAAAATCACGGGTGCACAGAAGAAAATTTTCACGGGCGAAATTCGAAGAGAAATCTTATTTTTACTATTCATTACTGTGTAATAAAATATTTTAATAAAATGAAAACTTTAAATTAAATATAATATTATATATATATATATATATATATTCACACACACCCACACACACACACAAACACCCTCACACACACGCACACACACACTCATCAGCATTCTTCCACACAAAAAAAAACAAAAGTGAGGCCCACCCATGTTTTAAATAAATATTTATTTTTGAAACTTCAATAATTCATAATAAATAGCCCTTTTATCAGAAAAATACGAATTTTATTTCCATTCCATTGGAAATTTAATTCTCTACAACTTTGTAGAAGAAAGTTTTTCCAAATTCCGAACTAAAAATGACCAAAATTTACATGCGGATAAAATTCTAATTTTCTTCTTTTCCCTCCTTTTCTTCTTTCTTTCTCTCTTCATCTCTCCCCCTTTTCTCCCACCATTTCCCACTTATTTTCTCTCTCCTCTCTCTCTCTCTCTCTCTCTCTCTATTCCTTTATCAATTCTCCACTCTCACACACACACAAACACACATACGTATATATATATATATATATACATATATATATATATATATAATAAAATATTTATAATTATTAAAAATTCAAATTTCATTTTCTCTCTTCCACCTCATTTATTCATATACCATGAATTTATTAATAAAATATCACTATTATTATATTATTATATTATCACATTATACACTTATAATGTAATAATATATTTGAATGAATTATTTTATCGAAGAAGATAAAATATCCACTCTCAATAATTGTCTCTTTAAAAATTCCTCCATTAAATAAATATTTTCTTATCATTTTTATCAATAATTAATTATTCACAAATAATATTACAGAACCACAATATTGACAACCAGGTCGTTCCCAAGAAAGAGGGGGCCTTCCGATAAGAATTTCTCCTTACTGGCGCGTAATTAAATAACCCCTCATAGACAGAACTTTCTTAGACATTGCCGATAATGTTATCTAATAATATTATTCAAATAATATGACTTATTGATTTGATAATTTGAAATACTGTGCAATGACAATTACTGAATCAATAAAATATTATGCAATTATCAATGTAATAATATAACATATTGAACAGTAATTACTGTAACAATTATTGAGTAGTGAATTCTTACGTAAAAATCAATAATTAGAATTACTGTGCAATACCGTGTGCTACTGTGCAACACCGCTTATTACTGTATTTTAACCACCGGGTATTTCAATAGTTTTAACGGAAACAACCACGCCGTTATTTTTAGAAAAGCTTATTCTTGTCGTTTTCTTTATCCGATAATTTTTCATTATGGGGCCCACAAATGATTGCGCCGTCGTACGAATATTCTCCGACAAAAAGAATATTCCCCCGACCAAATGAATATTCCCTGACAAAATGAATATTTTATAACCACTTGCTTATTTTGTAAACTTTGCGCATATTACCCATAACTTTAACCTTTTATCAATTTAGCCATTTATTGAATAATAATTATAAGAAAAATTGAATACTTTTATTTCATAAAATTCGGGGTCTTATAGCTGTCATGCCCATGAGAAGACCGATATTTGTATATATTTTATGGTCGAGGATGCTTCGCAGCCCGACAATCACCATTCAAATTGAGCCAGAAGGCTGAAAAGATAAAAAATGGAAGTATTAACATGCTTCAATTCCTACGTGAGCGTAAGAGTTTGAAAACTGCTTTCAAAATATCATTTTAATAATCTTGTCTAAAAGAGAGACTTTTGTAAATCAAATCAAACCATTCGTATATAGGTTCAACGAAGCACGTCTATGCTTTCAATCAATCAAACATAGGCCCAATTTCTTCCAGCATTCACACACACATTACAGATTTAAAAGGAAAATATTGAAAAGATGCGGTACCGTGTTTATATGGGAGTTGTGGGGTTCCTAACACCTTCCCTACACTTAACTAAGCCCCCGAACTTAGAACTTTGGTTTCAAAAATTCAATTTCGACAGTGTCAAGCAATTGGGCCTCCTTTCAAACAAAACTCGGTTGAGTTGGTATAACTATTTCAAATCTACCAACTGGTGACTCTGTAAAACGTTCACATCGTCGACATGGTACATGTTGACCTTTTCCTAAAAAATCCTTCAAAATCTTTTTCACAATAAAAAGAATAAGGGTAGACAGAACTTAGGAAGAGAGAAAGATTCAGGTCTAACTCGAACTAGATTTTTTCTCGACGTCGACAGAGTGATTATGTTTATTTCACCGGGTATGAAAGGCTGATCCCCATGATTACTGATTTTTATTAAAAGGATCAGTTTAAATACTGACAACCTTAGTATATGTTCATGGTTATTTCAAACCACTTAAGATCTGTTATTCAATTATTCGAATATTCAGTTATCGAGATTTAATTCATGTTCTTTCACAATTGATTTCTCTTATTGAACATTGAAAGATAAATTCTTTTCTAATCATGATATATCTCATTTGTATTTAAACTTGCTAAGCAAACTAGTTGCTTACCCTTGCTATATCATGACATTTGTTTCAGCTAAACCTGAGTCGTTCAAGAAGGACAAGAGCAAGGGTAAAGTTCAGGAATAGTTGATATGAATGATTATGTATTATGTTAATGATTTTGTAAACCTTTTGTGTTGCTATATGTAACTAAGTAAGGTATGTTTTAGTTAAGGTAATAGACCTTGGGATATTATTGTAAAACTTTATTATAATGAACAATATATGTTTATTATTCCACAATAGTTATAGAATGATTATGATGGGGATGAAATGTGAGCACCGAACCCGAGGTTAGAGAACCCGGATTTGGGGGCGTCACAATCATGATTTAATATCTTTCTTTTTAAATAGATTTAATATTTATTTGAATTGTATAAACTAAACATTGTACAAATAGGTTTAATTTTTTTTGGTAGATAAATTGATTAATTTTATATATTTACTAAATATTATATATAATATATAATAATAATTAATATTTCTAATTATTTATTATTTTTTACATATTAATGACGTCACTGGGTCAATAACGGTTCGACCACTAGTTGGACCAGTAATCCATCCACCCGGTAATTTTTTCGGTTCGATGAACGGTCCGGGTCTGAAAACATTGTTTAAAAGTACAAAAATTCTGAATCTAGCCTAATTGTTTCTCTACATATGTTAGAGCATTAACAACAGTTTCCCTAATCAACTCTCTATCCCCAATTTTGAAGAATACATCAATAAATCATTGTCCAACAGTTTTCTTATCCTTATTTTGCTCTCTATTTTAATTAATATATAGGATTTTACTCCCCAGTGTGAGGGAGTCAAAAGACTGTTCTCTATATATACAAAATGACATTTCACATGCTCATTTAAGTGGACAACTCATCAATTATACACATCTTGACATTTTTTTACTACTTCATTTTCAAATTATAAACTTAATATTAACTTATTTTTTAAAAATTAATTTCAAACGCATTCAAATTTAAAATTAATATAAATTTATTTAATTTATGTCAATATAATTATAAATATTATAAAAGTACTATTAATTATAAAATTTATTATTTTCAAAATTTAAATGAATCATATTAAATTTAAATTTAAAAATATCACAAATTAACTTTTTAAAAGTTAATATTGATCTTATGTTCATTTGTAACTACAATCCATTTAATATTAACTCCATAAATTACTTAAAATTTAAAATAAAATAAAAATTATTTTACAGTGGAATACAATTGATAAATTATACTCTCTCTTTTATAAATTATAAGATTATTATTAATTTGACTGTTGGAATTTTTAAATTTGAACTTTTAAATTTTAAATTTCATTATTTGAGGAATCAATATAAGGAACCTGTTGGGTACATAGTGAAAAAATTGAATTCCTATTTTGCAGAATGACCCAATAGCACTGTATAGTAGGGATAAAGATAAGGAAACTGTTGTAAATACTTTTAGAAGTAAGATTGCCAACTCCAATGACAACTAAGGATCATAGTTGAAGTGTTAATAACATTCACTCTATTAAATATTAAAATATACTAATATTAAAAATTTCTTCACCAAACAAATAGTTGAAGTAAATAAATTAAGATAAATACTAGGAATTCAAAAAATAGTCATTCTAACGAATAAGTCCAATTAAGCATATAGACGTAACATTTTAGATAACCTTCCGCCAAAAATTACATTTTCCTTTGATCATATTTCTCAGTCATTCATCATCTTCTATAAACTCATTTTGCTCTTCTTTTTTGGATAACCAAACAATTACTTAACTATCTATTTAATATCTAAGAGTCAACCATATATTTCTTGTAACAAACGAGAATTTTATATTTTATTTTTAAATATTTATTGAATTAAATAAATATTTTAATTAATTTTTTTATTGAGTTAAATAAATAATTGATGTAATTATGTATGGAGTAATTTAATTAAGTACAATATGTTAATTAAGTTGATGTTTAATAATTTGTGGTGTAGTTCTAATTTAATTGAGATAATTAAATTAGATGACTACTATGTGGTATTTGTTACATGAGATTATGATTAATGAGTAATTATATTTGTTATGTGGTAATTTTATTTAGTTAATTGATGTTAGCTTTAATTTAATTAAATTGGGATAGTAAGATTTAATTAGATAAAGTGTGACATTGAAAACTATGTGTTAAATGAGTTATTAAAATAAATTAAAAGAGTTTCAATTCAGTTTTACCAAATAAGGCCCTTAAATCTGTTTTAATTCTGGTTTACCAAACAAGGCTTTAAGTCCTACAAATCTATTTTTAATTTAAAGAGGTTTTGCCAAACAAGTCTTATGGCTTTTGATTTTCAAATATAAAGTAATTGATAAATAATTAATCTAGACATTCTGTTTGTCAATTATTATAATTATATGTATATTATATCTATATCAGTTATATGTATAATATTTATTATACGTTAAGTTAGTCAGAGTTAGAAGAAGAAGAGAGTAAGAAAACTAGAGAGAAAAGCGAGAAGAAGAGAGAAAGAAAGAGAAGGAAGAAGCTTTGAGAAATCAAAAGCAAGAATCAAAACAAGAGTCACCATCTTCATCTTCTTCCTCCAGAAGCAAATGTATAATCTAATTTTAAGTTTTGTTCTTCATGAAAAAGTTTCTTTTTACTTCTCTTTAAATTGAGTTTTCCATGGAATTCACATAAATATGTAATTTGTGTTATAACATGCTTATATATGATTCATATGATTGGCTATGTGGTTCAATTCATGTAAATATGATGAACATGAAGAAATCATGTTCATAGCAATTTACAATGAACTAAATTAAAAAATAGTTTCTTAGATATCAAAATTTGTGTTTGATTATGCAATGATTATGAGAATTAAGTTTAGATTATGATAATATATTAAGAAACAAAATTAACATGATTTAATTTATGTGATTTGGTTTAAAAATAAAGTCACAGTGTTAATTTTCTTCAAGAACGCTTAACAATGGTGTTTTCTTCAAAATCATTAAATTAAGGGTTTTTGATTATGTGTTTTGATGTTTATATATATTAAAACATGTTAGAAGCTTAAAGTTATGGTTTTATAAAATTTTATATGCATTATATGTACTAAAATCTGAGTTTGGCGTGAGAAAATAAGCTAAATTGGGCTTTTTCCTGCACAAGTTCGCGTGCTGATTTGTCACCAGCATGAATGTTCGCCCCGTCGAACATTTAGCCTAGAAATGTCCGCCCCAGTGGGCTTTCTTGCTCTCCAAAAAGTTATTTTGTGTTTTATGTAGTTTTTATGTGTTACACGATAAGCTAACTTAATGTGATGAATTTGATGACGTGTTAAGTGTATAAAACAGTAATATAACATATTGTTGACATGTATAAGACAATTTAAAGTCTCATATTAACAAGTTAAGTGTGAATTAGATATTGTTATCATAAAGTATGATTGTGATGGTTTAAAAGGTTATACACGTGTGATATGCATGTTGTGAGTTTAGATTCACGTTATGTGGTTAATTAGCAAGTTAAGTTTACAAACCACATTGTTAAGTTGAACTTAAGTGAGAAGTTCAACGGTTAAACGTAGTGGTTATGAAACTAATCGATATTGTAAACGTAATGTAATATGTAGGATAATTGTGGAATGTGATTGTAAATTATAGCTTGTGCACGAGGTAAGTTTCCTAATCCTTATTTTATTGAGTAAGTTGTTCTATCCTTTCTTGTTATGATTATGCAAGTTATATTATTTTCTAAATTCTATATTGAGTAATTATATTGTTGAAGTCATTATTGAATTAATATAACCTTGACTTAATTGTTCAAGCAAGGTTGATTGTATCTTTTAAATGCTTTAAGTTATTTCTAAAGCATGACTGTTGCATATGATGTCTATTGTTATGGCTCATAGCTATTTCGTAATTTCTTTTATTATTGAATTCTTAATTATTGTAAGTTGATTCAACTACTCCTTAGTTGATGATAGTTGAACTCCAAATTACCCTTTGAGCTTATCAAAACCAAACTTTCTTTAGTGCGGACTTATTATTAAATACTGAGATGAACAACCCTATTTAATAGGGGATTATCATGCGAAAGCGTTAAGATGTTTGTGCACAATACATGGTACGAAGGGCTGATCCCCCTAAGTACGAGTTAAGAGTCCATATAGTCTAACGACTGTTAAAGGTTTTAAATAGAAATGTTTATAACCTAGGACATAGTTCAAGGTCTTATGACCCTCAGATGAATTCTAAATCTTATTCTTGATTATCGATGAATGAGATATTATCTAGTCAGTTGAAGCTATTCAATACTATGTCATCACTATTGATTGTTATTTCCAGTGAGCTTTTGTTTGCTCACTCTTGCATTATATAACTATTACAGCTAGAGTTGAAAGAGTTTACGATCCGTCAACTAGTAAAGGCAAGAGCAAGATGAACAAGCGAAGACTTGTTCATATTTACGACATGATTTGTAATAAGACATAAATTTTATTATGTGATGTTTCATTTTCCGCGTTGTTGATGTTAAGGTTAGATAACCCTGGGAATGTTTTTGACAAGGTTGTAATCCTTTTTATAAGGAAGCTTTTATTTAATTATTATGGTTGTAATTTATTTTGCATTCCTTATTTATGGGCAGCAGTTATGTTTTATTTAGATAGTGAGCACCAAATCCTGTGGAAATGAAGTACTCGGATTTGGGGATGTCACAGGTTGGTATCAGAGCAGTGCTTAGGTTATGAACCTTAGGTGGGGAAACCTTAGGTAGTAGCCTTATGGGAGATCGAAAAGATAGTGATGATAGTTGAATATAATAAACTACCTTATGTGCTTTGTGTTTACGTTTATGTAAGCGAAGAGTATCGATCTATATCACGTAATAATTAAACTTTAAATTTTTGTTGTCAGGATGTCGAATGTTGGAGAGTCTAGTCAGGCTAGGGAGGAGTTACCCCAGATGCCTAGGGACGAGGAGCCCCGAGACATCCCTATTGTCTGGGAGCAGTTGGTTTAGAGAGAGCTATCTCCATTGATCACCGTAGTTAGTCAGGGGCATGAGCCAGTCTTTGATCGAGATGACGAGGGTGAGTCAGAGGAGGAGGAGGATCCTGAAGAGGAATTTCCACCTAACTCTATTAGCGCTGTGATGTACGAGGAGGTCTACAACCGCAACATTAAGCTACATGGAACAGTCGGAGAGCTGGAGGAACTGGTAGAAGAGAGTCGGACTACCATACAGCAGAGAGAGGAGACAATTCAAGAACTAGACGACGAGCTTGGAAACACTAAGTGGGATCTAGTCCACGTGGAGAGCGAAAGGGATGATGCACTGGCTGAACTGGCGAAACTAAAGAATGACATCAAAGAGGAGTCTGTGAAGCGTGCCAGAGCTGAGGATGCTTGCTTGAGGGCTACTCAATGTGCAGATTGAGCTGAAGACGAGGTTCAAGTGAAGAAGGCCAAGCTGAGGGAGACGAAATACACTTTTCATTAGGATATAGATAGGGCCAAGGATCGTGTCTTTTATTACCCAGCTCAGTTCAAGGATTTACCGTGGTATATGGTGGATTGCAGAGCAGTGTTTCGGGTGATGGAAGAAGAACGTGGAGAGGCTGTGCGACGTCTTAATATGCTTAGATAGTAGAATAATATACTATGTGTTTTCTTATGTATTAAATAATTGTAAATCCCAAAATTTGAGATAATAATGGGATAAGATGATGATGTAATCCTGTAACTTGTTTCAATTAAGGAAAGATGATGTAAATAGCAGAGATGCTATCTATTCTATGTTTTTAAAACCATGAATGAATAAATAACAAAGTTTATTGACGTGCTATGTATTCAAGTGTGAATTGAGTTATTTTAAATATTTAAGTTTGAACTTGAATATTTAAGAGATAAGTAAGAGATCTAATAAGAGTATATCTTAACAGAAATATCCTCCTAGAAGAAGACCTACACGTCAACAACCAGAGGGTTCGACTAATAATAATAACGATAATGATGGGATGAACGCCAATTCGGTTCAGCAACTGGTGAACCTACTAACGAGAGCGCTTGAAAATCAGTCTCAAGTCCAGGATACTACATTTAAGGAATTCAAAGCGGTAGGACAACCAGAATTTCAGGGATCGGTGAACCCGATAGAGGCCCAGACGTGGGTGATGGAAATGGAGAAGGTCTTCGATGTGGCCAGAGTTAGCGATGACCAGAAGACGGCTTTTGCGACATTCATACTGAAGTCTAAAGCTAGCTTTTGGTGGCAGGCCAATAAGACTAGGGAAGGAGAAGGAGTGATAGCATGGGACAGATTCAAAGAGATGTTCTTTGAAATTTACTTCCCAATAAGTTCGCAGAACTAGATGGAGGTTCAGTTCCTAGAGCTGAAGTAGGGAACGATGACGGTGCCAGAGTACGCTGCGAAATTCAATGAGCTGGTAAGGTTTCCAACATACCAGGTCAGTACTGACGAGAGGAAGGCGAGAAAATTCGAGCAGGAATTGAAGCCCTGGCTCTACATTAAGGTCTCCATGTTCCAATTGAACACGTTTGCAGCTGTCTTGGAAAATGCGATCATCGCAGAAGGTGGGAGCGATGCCTTGACCAAATACAATTAAGACCTGAAGAAGAAGAAGAATGAGACAAAAAACAAGGCTAGTGGTAGCAATGCTAACAACCAGAAAAGGAAGTGGAACGACAACACATCTGCTGGGAGCCAACAAGGAAGCCAGTAGAAGAGAAAGATTGAAGCATGTGCTACATGCGGGAAGAATCACACTAGAGTGTGCTTGAGGTGAAGGCGAGTATGTTTCAACTGTGGTCAGGAAGGCCACATTGCTCCGAATTGTCCTAACCCGAAGAAGGGAGCTTGCTATACATGTGGATATAAGGATCACATGAACCAAAGTTGTAATAAGTTGGTTTTATACCAACTTATTGGTTTCCGTTATAGCTTGATTCTTGCTTACTTCGAGTCATTTTAGTATCATTTTACCTGGTTTTGTGCTATTAATTGCAAGATCAGGATTAATGAGAAACCAGGAAGAAAGGAGCAAAGTGCAGATTTTTAGAGAATTGAACCCCCGCTGGGGCGGGCATCTTCAAGCCAAAACCCCCGCTAGGGTGGGGGTGCAAAATTGAGCAAGATGAAAAGTGGCATGCCGCTGGGGTGGGCGTACCAAGGAGTAAAATGCCACCGGGGCGGGCCTACGGCAGATTTTCTAGTTCGTTTCCTTCTTTGACTAGGATTCAGTAGCAAATAAAGGATAATGGGTGTTGCGGCTAGGAACATATAAAAGGGAAGATATAAGGCTGCTATAGAGAGACTTAGACAGATCAAGAAGCCCTAATTCAACTACTGAACTTGCACGGAGGATTAAAGCATCAATTGGACACGAAGAACGCAAAATCAGAGTGGAGAGCGGTGATACAACTCTAGTGTCTACTTTCTCTCTATCTTTTTATCTTGTAATAAAAATGTTTTCTATGATGTGGATTGTTGGATTTTACTTATCTATGATGAACTAAATTCCTTTTTAAGCCTACAATGGATCTGTTATTGTAATGGATGATTAATTATTCTTAAATTCAGTTTATGGATGTTATTCCCAGATTATTTACTATGTGTGTGCTTAATCTATAAAATTGTCGATTAACAATTATCTGTTATCCCTTATGAACTTGAGAAAGGACATATAGGATTAGAACTAGTCATAGTGACATATGTTCGTGATTTTTGCGTAGATGGAATTCATGATTCGTGTTTAGGATAGAGATATGCCTTTATGCCATATGTAATCTAATGGAGAACTTGATATTAAAATTTCTTTAATTGTAATTCACATAGAGATATAATGAATTAGTTAATTAGGGTGTCTTGCTTAAATCTATCATCTGTGGATGTGAGTGAGTATGGATATTATGCATCGAGAGGTGGTTTTATTTGCTTTAGTGTTCTTGATTAATAATATGGGATAATTGAAATAAACTAGAGAAAAGGGTGTTATCTGAAGTGAAATAATAAGTGAAGTTGTAGGCATAATTCTCTCCAACTTGTGAAAATCTTGATTTAGTGTTGCAACTGGTTTAAGTACTGACTTAGTTATAAAAACATCTTTTAATTGTTAGTTTGATAAAGCTGAGATATTATAAATTTGGTAATTGTTTGATTAAATAAAAGTTACTATTTCTGTGGGATCGATATCTGATTTATCATTATATTATTTGTTGACCACGTACACTTGCGTGTTGCGTGTAGAAAATACCCAACAAGTTGCCAGAGGAAGCCAGCAGGAGGGTCAACAGGAAGTGGAGTAAATGGCAGCAGTAGCATTTTGGCTATCGCTGGACCACCGTCGACGAGCCGACCCACTGCCAGGACGTTCAACATAACGGTGCAGGATGTTGTGCAGTCAAAAGATGTGGTGTCAGGTATTATTCCGGTCAATAGTATTAATGCATATGTATTATTTGATTCGGGTGCTACTTGTTCATTTATATCTGATGACTTTCCTAAGACTTTAGACTTACCTAAAGAGGAATTAGTTTACCCCTTGAACATAGAGATTGCGAATAGGGAGGTTATTCCTGTTAGGTTTGTATACAAGAACTGTATATTGAACATTAAGGGTCAGGAATTGATGGTAGATTTGATTCCGATTAAACTTGGGGAATTTGATGTTATACTGGGTATGGATTGGTTGTTTAACCATGGTGCGATAATCGATTACCAGAAGAAGTCTGTAAACCTTATAACTCCGTCGAAGGTAGTGTTTTATGGTAGCAAATCGCCTAAAAAAGTGAGTTGTTTGACGATTATGTAAGCCAAGAGGTTATTGAAGCAAGGTTGTGTAGGGTATTTAGCCTACATAGTGGATACTCTTAAAGAGAGTCCGGATATAGAAGAGATATCAGTGGTTAGGGAGTTTGTGGATGTATTTCCAAGCGATTTGCCAGGATTTCCGCCAGATAAAGAGATAGAGTTCATGATCGACTTAGCACCGGGGACTGCTCCGATATCGAAAGCCCTGTACAGAATGGCTCCAGTCGAGATGAAGGAGTTAATGGTTAAACTGCAAGAATTGCTAGACAAGAAGTATATTCAGCCAAGCGTTTCACCGTGGGGAGCGCCAGTATTGTTCGTGAAGAAAAAGGATGGATCGATGCGACTATGCATTAATTATAGGGAGTTGAATAAAGTCACGATCAAGAATAGGTATTCTTTACCTAGAATTTTTGACTTGTTCGATCAACTAAAGGGTGCTAGATACTTCTCGAAAATAGATTTGAGAAGTGGGTATCATCAGTTGAAGGTGAGAAGATAAGATATACCGAAGACGGCTTTTAGAACTCGGTATGGGCATTACGAGTTTTTGGTGATGTCATTTGGTCTAACGAATGCACTAGCGGCATTTATAGACCTAATGAATAGGGTGTTTAAGCCATTCCTAGACAAGTTCGTAGTGGTGTTCATAGATGACATTTTGGTCTATTCCAAAATTGAGGAGCAACAAACTGAACATTTGAGGCTGACATTGGAATCGCTAAGACGGGAGAAGCTATATGTAAAATTCTCGAAGTGCGAATTCTGGTTAGAGCGTGTGCAATTTCTTGGCCACGTGATTGACAAAGATGGGATTTCAGTAGATCCGTCGAAGGTTGAAGCTGTAATGAATTGGGATCAGCTGAAGACACCATTAAAAGTGAGGAGTTTCTTGGGATTGGTAGGCTACTACATAAGATTTATCCAGGACTTTTTCAAAATCGCAACTCCATTGACGAATTTGACTCAGAAGATGGTTAAGTTTGTTTGGACAGAAAAGTGTGAGAAAAGTTTTCAGGAACTGAAGAAGAGGTTGAGTACTACGCCTGTGTTGTCATTGCCAGATAGTACAGGAAATTTCGTGGTTTATAGTGATGCTTCACATAAAGGATTAGACTGTGTATTGATGCAGAACGACAAAGTCATTGCTTATGCATCACGTCAGCTGAAGGATTATGAGAAAGGGTATCCGAACCATGACTTGGAATTGGCGACAGTAGTGTTTGCTCTGAAGATTTGGAGACACTACCTTTATGGAGAAAAGTGTGAGATATACACAGATCATAAGAGTCTGAAGTACATCTTTACACAGAAAGATTTGAATATGCGCCAAAGGAGATGGTTGGAACTAATCAAGGACTACGATTGCGAGATTCTTTACCATCTGGGTAAAGCTAACGTCGTTGCCGATGCCTTAAGCAGAAAGGGTCGGGAGAAATTAATGATATTAATTGATCAGGAACAATTGGTGAATGAGATGGCTAAGTTGGAACTACAAGTTAAGTATCCAAAGGAAGCAGATGAGAAATTATTCCAAGTAACTACTGGTTCTACTTTGGTGGACAAGGTAAAAGAAGTCCAACTACATGATGAGGAGTGAGAGAAGATCTGGAAGAGAATAGCCGATGGTGAACAAATAAATTTCAAGATTGATAATGATGGACTGCTATGTTTTGAAGGGAGAATCTGGGTACCGCCAGTACCGGATGTCAAAGAGGAAATTTTGGGTGAAGCTCACAGTTCGAGATATTCGATTCACCCTGGATGTACGAAGATGTACCAAGATCTCAGACAACATTTTTGGTGGCCGAATATGAAGAGAGACGTTACTGAATGCATTGTGAAATGTTTAACGTGCCAGAAAGTCAAAGCAGAACACCAGAGACCAAGTGGATTACTACAACCGTTGGAGATTCTGGAATGGAAATGGGAGCATATCACGATGGATATCGTGGTTGGTCTTCCATCGACTCAGAAGGGTTTTGATGCGACATGGGTTATAGTGGATCGACTGACGAAGTCAGCGCATTTCTTACCTATCAAGATTAGATTCAACTTAGATCAGTTGGAAAAGCTGTACATTAAGGAAATTATTTATGGACACGATGTTCCAGTATCGATTGTGTTCGATAGGGATCTGCGTTTCACGTCAAATTTCTGGAAGCGATTACAAGAATGTTTGGGAACACAATTGCGAATAAGTACGGCGTACCATCATCAGACTGGTGGCCAGAGGGAGCGAACGATTCAGACTTTAGAAGATATGCTGAGAGCTTGTATTATGGACTTCAAAGGAAGCTGGGATGATCATTTATCGCTGGTGGAGTTCGCCTACAATAATAGTTACCATGCGAGTATTGGCATGCCGCCTTACGAAGCATTGTACGACATAAAATGCAGGACTCCATTATGCTAGGATGAGTTTGGTGAA
The DNA here is from genome assembly GCA_020205555.1 of Panax stipuleanatus. Lineage (NCBI taxonomy): Eukaryota > Viridiplantae > Streptophyta > Magnoliopsida > Apiales > Araliaceae > Panax > Panax stipuleanatus. The sequence goes on along the minus strand of CM035119.1, from coordinate 10,756,670 downwards.
TGACAACTGTTGGGACCGGAATTGGTGCAACAAATTGCTAAGATCGTCAAGATAATAAGAACGAGATTGGTTGCTGCTCAGGACAGACAGAAGAAATATGCCGATTATCATCGACATAATCGAGAGTTCGAAGTAGGAAGCTTCATTTTTCTGAAGGTATCTCCTTGGAAGGGGAAGATTCGATTTGGCAAAAAGGAGAAGATGAGTCCCCGATTTATTGGACCTTTTGAGGTACTACGAAAGGTTGGCGAGGTAGCTTATGAGGTTGCGTTACCTCCGGAGTTAAATTATATTCATAATATTTTACATATTTTTGTGTTGCGACCGTACAAACACGATTACAAGCATGTGTAGAGTATGAGCCTTTACAGTTTGACAAAGACTTAACATATAAAGAAATACTTGTTCAGGTAGTTAATTCTTGTATATCGATTCTGGGGACAGAATCTTTTTAAGGGGGGAAGAATGTGATGACTGACTTTTTTTTTAGTTGTGATTCTGGGAACAGAACCATTTTAAGGAGGGAAGATCGTAACAAACGAGAATTTTGTATTTTATTTTTAAATATTTATTGAATTAAATAAATATTTTAATTAATTTATTTATTGAGTTAAATAAATAATTGATGTGATTATGTATGTAGTAATTTAATTAAGTGCAATATGTTAATTAAGTTGATGTTTAATAATTTGTGGTGTAGTTCTAATTTAATTGAGATAATTAAATTAGATGAATACTATGTGATATTTTTTACATGAGATTATGATTAATGAGTAATTATATTTGTTATGTGATAATTTTATTTTGTTAATTGATGTTAGCTTTAATTTAATTAAATTGGGATAGTAAGATTTAATTAGATAAAGTGTGACATTAAAAACTATGTGTTAAATGAGTTATTAAAATAAATTAAAAGAGTTTTAATTCAGTTTTACCAAACAAGGCCCTTAAATATGTTTTAATTCTGTTTTACCAAACAAGGCCTTAAGTCCTAAAAATCTATTTTTAATTTAAAGAGGTTTTGCCAAACAAGCCCTATGGCTTTTGATTTTCAAATATAAAGTAACTGATAAATAATTAATCTAGACATTATGTTTGTCAGTTATTATATTTATATGTATATTATATCTATATCAGTTATATGTATAATATGTATTATATGTTAAGTTGGTCCGAGTTAGAAGAAGAACAAAGTACAAAAACTAGAGAGAAAAGAGAGAAGAAGAGAGAAAGAAAGAGAAGGAAGAAGCTTTGAGAAATCAAAAACAAGAATCAAAAAAAGAGTCACCATCTTCATCTTCTTCCTCTAGAACCAAAGGTATAATCTAATTTTAAGTTTTGTTCTTCATGAAAAAGTTTGTTTTTACTTCTCTATAATTGAGTTTTCCATGGAATTCACATAAATATGTAATTTGTGTTATAACATGCTTATATATGATTCATATGATTGGTTATGTGGTTTAATTGAACTAAATTAAAAAATAATTTCTTAAATATCAAAATTTGAGTTTATTATGCTATGATTATAAGAATTAAGTTTAGATTATGATAATATGTTAAGAAACAAAATTAACATGATTTAAATTATGTTATTTGGTTTAAAAATAAAGTCAAAGTGTTAATTTTCTTCAAGAACACTTAATAATGGTGTTTTCTTCAAAATCATTAAATTAAGGGTTTTTGGTTATGTGTTTTGATGTTTATATATATTAAAACATGTTAGAAGCTTAAAGTTATGGTTTTATAAAGTTTTATATGCATTATATGTACTAAAATCTGAGTTTGGTGCGAGAAAATAAGCCAAATTGGGCTTTTTCCTGCACAAGTTCGCGTGCTAATTTTTTACCAGCATGAATGTCCGCCCCCTCGGACATTTAGCCTAGAAATGTCCGCCCTTGCGAGCTTTCTTGCTGTCCAAAAAGTTGTTGTGTTTTATGTAGTTTTTATGCGTTACACGATAAGCTAACATAATGTGATGAATTTGATGACCTGTTAAGTGAATAAAATAATAATATAACATATTGTTGACATGTATAAGACAATTTGAAATCTCATATTAACAAGTTATGTGTGAATTAGATATTGTTATCATAAGGTATGATTGTGATGGTTTAAAAGGTTATACACGTGTAATATGCATGTTGTGAGTTTAGATTAACGTTATGTGGTTAGTTAGCAAGTTAAGTTTACAAACCACGTTATTAAGTTGAACTTAAATGAGAAGTTCAACGGTTAAACGTAGTGGTTATGAAACTAATCGATATTGTAAACGTAATGTAATATGTAGCATAATTGTGGAACGTGATTGTAAATTGTAGCTTGTGCACAAGGCAAGTTTACTAATCCTTATTTTATTGAGCAAGTTGTTCTATCCTTTCTTGTAATGACTATGCAAGTTATATTATTCTCTAAATTCCATATTGAGCAAGTATATTGTTGAAGTCATTATTGAATTAATGTAACCTTGACTTAATTGTTCAAGCAAGGTTGATTGTATCTTTTAAATGCTTTAAGTTATTTCTAAAGCATGACTGTTGCATATGATGTCTATTGTTATGGCTCATAGCTATTTTGTAATTTCTTTTATTATTGAATTCTTAATTATTGTAAGTTGATTCAACTACTCTTTAGTTGATGATAGTTGAACTCCAAATTACCCTTTGAGCTTATCTAAATCAAACTTTCTTTGGTGCAGACTTGTTATTAAATACTGAGATGAACAACCCTATTTAATAGGGGATTAACATGCGAAAGAGTTAAGATGTTTGTGCACAATACATGGTACGAAGGGCTGATCCCCCTAAGTACGAGTTAAGAGTCCATATAGTCTAACGATTGTTAAAGGTTTTAAATAGAAATGTTTATAACGTGGGACATAGTTCAAGGTCTTATGACCCTCAGATGAATTCTAAATCTTATTCTTGATTATCGATGAATGAGATATTATCTAGTCAGTTGAAGCTATTCAATACTATATCATCACTATTGATTGTTATTTCCAGTGAGCTTTTGTTTGCTCACTCTTGCATTATATAACCATTGCCGCTAGAGTTGAAAGAGTTGACGAACCGTCAACTAGTAAAGGCAAGATCAAGATGAACAAGCGAAGACTTGTTTATATTTACGACATGATTTGTAATAAGACATAAATTTTGTGACACCCCCAAATCCAAGTACTTCAATTCCACGGGATTTGGTATTCACTGTACAAATATCATCTATCTATCTACCCATAATAAATGCAAACCATGCAATAGATAGAAATAAATTCTCCCCTTATGGGGTTACAACATCTGAATAATAAATACAATCTCAGGTCATACTAACCTTAAACATCTGTGCAAAAACATAAACAAATAAATAAGTCATAAACATCTTTAACACAAGTCTTAAACAATGACATATCAAATAAACAACAAGTCTTCATCACTTGTTGACCTTGCCCTTGCCTTTGCTAGAAGAAAGCTCGTCGGACCTTTCGTTCTTAACTGCAATGTTATTATTACGCAAGAGTGAGCAAGATTGCCCACAAGTATAACAATATAACAATAATATAAGAACATGCGAGTGAATCAAAGACTTCTGAATAATGAAAACTCGACTTTTGAATCAAGAATGAATAACAAAAATCAAAAGAACATCTGAAGATCATAAGACCTCGAATTATGTCCTAGGTTGTAAAGTGTTTATACTTTAAACCTTTAACAGTTATAAGACTATGGACTTTACTTCTCGTACTTAGAGGGATCAGCCCTTAGTACCATACTGTGCACAATATCTCAACTCTAAAGCGTAAATAATCCCCTATTAAAGGGTTGTTCATCTCAGTTTGACATCAGAGTCCGCACCAAAGGAAGTTTGGTTTGGATAAGCTCAATAAAAGTTCTAGAATTTAGAACGCTCATCAACTATGGACTAGTCGAATCAATAAGGGTTCGCTAGTCTTACAAGATTCTAGAATAAACTGATACTCAATTCGAATAATAATTCTCAAAAAGTATACAATCGAATAAGTATTGTATAACTGAATTCATGCTTTAAAAGAATTATAACATCTAATATGAAATCTTGAACTTGAACAATTAAGAACAAGAACTTACTCGATATAGAATACAAGTCTAAGACTTCATCAATGAATAATTTAGAACTTAAGGAACTTTCTCAATAAAAGTAAAGTTTAGAAACTTGCTCAATTTAAAGGTTTGAGTTTAGGAAACTTGCCTCTTGCACAAGCTACAACTAATTCACGTTCTTTATTAAATCCTGTGACGCCCCCAAATTCAGACCGCCACAGGGTCACTCGAATTCGGTTCGTCACGTTCTAAACTCTAACACCATGATAATAATATTATGACTAATTATCGCATCGCACAGCGGAATAATTGACAATACTACTATTGAATAGATTACATTTAATTAATATAATTTATTCACGTCCCAAGGTCTCATAACTTAAACACTGATTACATAGCTTAGACATGACTTAAGCATACATAACCTTAACTAGTACATAACAGAATAAGTTCTTATTACAATCATAAGTCCTACATAACATTAAGCTACTCAGTAGCCTTTCCCTTGCCCTTGTCGGTGCCCGAGGGTCCGCACTGCTCTGCCTTAACTGAAATATTTTAGAAAAAGTAAGAATGAGCAACAAGTTTGCTCAGCAAGTAATATAACAATTAGGGTGAGTAATATAGTTCTCGAATTCCAAAAAGGGTATAGCAAGGTATGATAGTTCAAGGATAGCAAGAATATCAACAGTTCTCAATAACAGTCGCTAATGACAGAATAATATCAATATGACTCAATGCTAAATCAATTTAAGATTTCAAGATAACTGAATATTGAGCAGTCACTAAGGACTATGAACTTCTACTAGAATTAACAGAAATATACTGATAATCCAATAAAACAAGTACAACAGGTGATCAGCCTAAAGTACTCTACGGTATACATATCGTTCAATCGTACTAAAATGCGCACGTCGGTCTCCCGACAATTATATTTTCCCTTCAAAGAAGGTTGTTCATCTCAGTCAATATAAGATCCCGCACCAATCAATTGGTTTGGGTTGCCATTCAACAGTATAAGTCTAGTCGAATCAAATGGCATAGATCGCAACAATTTTAAGTTCAAATCTCAAGATTTAAAGTTCGAAGAATATAAATTAACTTTTATCTTATCCATGAAGTATATAATTTATAATATCTGAATTGCAAATCTCAAAAGTTTACTTGTACGATAATAATAGCACAAGCTTAATAAATGCTCAATAAAGAGTAGGGTTTAGGAACTTGCTTACAACGTTCCTAGAAGAAAGTAAACACAAGGATAAGATACTTACCTTATAGTTTACTCACGTAAAGCTAGCCAACACTTTGAATTCCTATCGTAATATAGTTACGTATATATATGATATCCATTAGTCATATTTTAACATCATATCTTATCTTGGATATACGATCAACACATAAGCTAAGTTTTAATCTAGCTACACATTTATACCATATATAGTATCATATTTAATTCACAAGTCTCGACTAATATAACTTTTATTGTCTTTTATCCTTAACGTTCCTCTTTTCAAGTTAATCATCTTCATATATCTCCATTATCATATAAGACCATAATCAATTCCAAACATATTTTATATAGTAAGTTATGGCATTGTTATAAGTTAACCATCAAAATCGGATTCAAGTATCAACGTATGATATCACATAGCATGTATACATATTAAAGGTTACTCTCATGATTGTATAACCTTTCCAAGTTCAATCATACATGATATAATTTCTAAGTTAATACCTTTAATAACTTAAGGCCATTCAAGGTCACGAACTCACAAAGTCTAACATGCTCCCCTTTTAAACACATAAGGTATTCATATAACTCGTGTTAGGCATGCTCATGAGTATTCACATCGCATACATGTAGCTAACATCGTTATTAGTTTGAAAATATGCTTCATTTAGGCTTAACTTGATTTCACGACATCTAATCATGGTAGGTATGTGATGCCCCCAAAATAGGTTCAATACTCAACCCATTTTGAGTCGCCAAATACACTCAACAAAATTCAAATACAATCTTTTATATCACACGGTCGTGCAAAATACGACCACACAACCGTGACTGTTAATACTGACATGTAAAAAATATTAACATTCAAACTAAGTCCTCATTACATTTATTATCACACTATTTTAAATAAAAAAATAGTGAGGACTTCTACAACTCTAACTCGGACCATCACTCCATTCCCCGACTAGTACCCGCGATATTCTCATTTCCTGAAGAGAACAATGGAAGAAAAGGGTGAGCTCAACTAGCCCAGTAAAGAATATTATGACTAAGATAACGAAAAATAAATTATCGTTAGCCCTCAATAAATCAGATAAAATATTATGGACAACAAGTTTTAGAACAATATTCGTAGCGAAAATAACAATTCATTAGAAGAGTTAAGTAGAGAATGATGTCTACTATCTTCTTTTATTTAAAAATCTATCATCAATATTTTATCCCTGTAACATCAATCAATATACATCTCGAATCAAATATCCATCTTTGCACTACGGGCCAAAGATAGTCATTTGTATCATCAGTTGGTCATGTTCATCTCAACACTTGTCCATCTTTGCACTACGGGCCAAAGATATTCATCAGGTAATCATTCATCTTTGCACTACAGGCCAAATATATTCATCACATAATCTTTGCACTACAGGCCAAAGATATTCAGTTATATCACCATTTAGAACTGAGGATGATGAAAAATAATACGAATAACGGATCCAATGAGATAAAGGACAAATATTAGAGAATTTATCCAGAGTTTAATAATGAAGATCAAAACCTGGATCCAATCAAAGATGATTTGGAAGGATTTTTTTACCATGAATAGTACCCCATGAATAGTAACTCGTGAATAGTAACTCATAAATAGTAACTCGTGAATAGTAACTCGACATAAAAAGATAAAAATTTCACAAGAAAGTTCAGACCAATATTCCAGTGAAATAATATTAGATGAAGCGCAAAACTCAAGTAATATCTGATCATTTCAGGAATTATAGAAGCAATACTTACCGTAGTAAATTTAGAGTTAGGAATCTGAAATGAAACAATATAGAAAACTGCAATTGAATTTTCACCCGTCTGGCGGTAATCCGCTCAGACAGATTATTTCCACAATTTAATAACAACTGAATACGAAGGGTTATTCACCAGGCATGCGGTAGTCCGCGTAGACAGGTTATTCCCACAGAATAATAAAGAATAGAATAACAACAGGATTTCACCATGCATGCGGTAGTCCGCGTAGACAGGTTATTCCAACAGAATAATAAAGAATGGAATAACAACCCTTACGAATATTGAAAGAAAATAACTCTCTTCATGAATGCAAAAGAAATAATACCCCTTACCTTAAAATTTGGAGACTGCACTAGCGTAATAGCAGAATACTCTTCTTCTTTCTCTCTTATTCTTTCTATACTTTCTCTCTCTATAGCTTTAGTGAATTGGTGAGAAATAATGAAAAAATAAGCTTCTATTTATAGGCTCGGCAGAGTAAGGGTAAAATAGTCTTTTCGCCATAATTTATGACATCATCGCTTACATCATCGATCTATGACATCATTGTTTATCTCATCGCTCCGATGACATCATTGCTTACCTCATCGCTCCGATGACATCATTGTTTGCACCATAAGAGTTCAAATTCAATTTGCACTCTTTCATCTCGTTTAACTTTTATACCATGAATTTACTATAATAATGTTACCATTAAAATTATAAAAATCATACTATTATATAATCACATCATACTACTATAATGTAATATTATAATAATATATTTGAATGAATTATTTTATCGGACAAGATAAAATACCATTTTCAATAAATGTCACATATTAAAAATTTCTCCATTTAAATCCACATTGAATAAAAATTTCCTTATCATATATATCAAAAATTAATTATTCACAAATAATATTACAGAACTACAATATTGACAACCAGGTCGTTCCTAGGAAAGAGGGGGCCTTCCGATAAGAATTTCTCCTTACTGGCGCGCAATTAATCAACCCTTTTCCTAGACAGAACTTCCTTAGACATTACCAATAATGCTATCTAATAATATTATTCAAATAATATGAATTATTGATTTGATAATTTGAAATAATGTGCAATGACAATTATTGAATCAATAATATAAAATAGCAAAGTAGCACTTATTGATATAAAATATCAACGTAGCAAATATTGAACCAATAAAATATTATGTAATTATTGAATCAATAATATAAAATATTGAACAGTAATTACTGTAACAATAATTGAGTAAGTGCCTTCCTACGTAAGAATCAATAATTCAAAATACTGTGCAATACCGTGTGCTACTGTGCAACACCACGTATTACTGTATTTTAACCACTGGATATTTTAACAGTACTAACGATAACAGTTTTACCGTTATTTTTATAAAAAGATTATTTCTGTCGCTTTCTATATTCGACATTCATTCTATTGTGGGGTCCACCAATGACTGCGCCGTCGTACAAATATTCTCCGATAAAAAGAATATTCCTCGACCAAACGAATATTCTCCGACACAACGAATATTTTATAACCACTTGCTTACTTTATAAACTTTGTACATTTCACCCAGAACTTATCACATTTATCAAATCAACACCTTACTATTTCAAAATAATATATAAAGAAAATTAAATCTTATTCATAAAATTTAGGGTCTTATAACCTCCCCTCCTTATGAAATTTTGTCCTCGAAATTGATGTACGTACCTGGTATGTCGAAGAGATGAGGATATCTCGCTTTTATTTTCGATTTTAACTCCCAGGTCATTTCTTCGATTCCAACTGTGACTCTCATGATGTTTCAACCATAGTACCTCACAATGGTACCTATTAGTTTGCCACCGCACAAAAACAGCATTCCCTACGAAGAGTCTGGCTTCGGTTCATCCCACACAAGAAATCACCAGCGAGAGGCTTGGGGCTCTTCACACCATATGGCTCTTGATACTTTGCCTTGACACGTTGACGCGTTAAACACCTCGAGATGAACTGCGCGATCTCTCTCTTCATATTGCTCTACCAAAATATATGTCAAAGATCATGATATATTTTGGTACTTCCAGGGTGGATTGCAAACGGTGTGTTGTGTGCATCCATCATGATTCTATACTTCAAATCAGAGGCGTTAAGAACACAAAGTCTGGATTTGACTCGAAGTATTCCTTCTGCATCGATTCTTGCTTCTGGAATAGCACCTTCTTGCATCTTCTTCTTCATATTCATCATCTCCAGGTCTGTAGCTTGAGCAGGTTTAGCTTTATCAGTCAAAGCTGGTTCTACGCGTATACTTGATATCATCGCATGGGTCCCCGGAGTCTTGAACTCTATCTCCATCTTTTGTACGTCATACAAAATAGGTCTTTGTGTTAACAGCATAGCACTCGTTCTCGCATACGATCTTCTACTCAACGCGTCAGCTACCACGTTCGCTTTCCCAGAATGGTATAGAATGGAATGGTTGTAATCTTTAAACAGCTGAAGCCAACGTCGTTGTCGCATATTGAGTTCATTCTTGGTGAAGAAATATTTGAGGCTTTAGGATGTCATCAATAATGACAACCACGAAATGATCCAAATATTTCTTAAATATTCGGTTCATTATGTCCATGAACGCAGCATGGACATTGGTCAATCCAAAAGATATAACTAGAAATTCGTAATGCTCGTATCGAGTTCTAATGATAGTCTTTGGAATGTCATCAGTTCTAATCTCTAACTGATGATATCCAGAACGGAGATCGATCTTTGAGAAGAATTGCGCACTTTGCAACTGGTCGAACAGGTTATCAATGCGAGGTAGCGGATACCTATTCTTGATGGTGACATGATTCAACTCCCGATAGTCAATACATAGTCGCATACTATCGTCTTTCTTCTTTACAAATAAAATAGGAGCACCCCAAGGAGACGTACTAGGACGTATAAAATCGATGTCTAACAACTCCTGTAGTTGGACCTTTAACTCCTGAAGTTCAATAGGAGCCATTCGATATGGGATTTTAGAAATGGGTTTTGTACTAGACTCAAGGTCAATAAAGAATTCAACTTCACGTTCTGGGGGTAGACCAGGAAGTTCTTCGGGAAATACATCAGGAAACTCATTAACAACAGAAATATCATTCAAACCTGACGTATTCTTGTTTAGATCAGTGACATGGGCTAAGAAAGCTTGACATCCGTTTTTCAATAAACGAATAGCTTTATGACTTGAAATAACATTGATTGATTTTAGTGGTCTGGTTGTTTGAATAGAAGCTAACAACCTTACGAAACAATCAATTTTGGCATGATGAGTGGTTAACCAGTCGATTCAAAAAATCACATCAAATGCAAGTATTTTCAAAGATATAAAATCCACAGGTAGGGTGAGGGTGCCAATTTGAATCAACCAAGATTTGTAAACTGTAGATGTAACGAAGGTTTCTCCCAACGGAGTTTCAACAGATAAGTCAAAGTCTAATTTCTCAGAAGTCAAGTTCAAACGTTGAGCACAAGCAGGTGAAATAAAAGAATGGATAGCACCGATATCTAATAAGGTATAGACTTCGCAAAAGTGTACGATTAACTAACCTGTGATAAATTCATTCGGGTTCTTTGCGTTTTGGGCAGTCACGACAAACGCTCTTCTAGGAACCACCGACTTTGATTTGTCCGGGATAGCCTTTGGAATCACCACCCCCGCTGGACTTGGTTTCTCAACCGGACACTCTCTAGCTATATGTCCTTCCTTTCCACAGTTATAACACAACTTGGATTATTGTGTGCAGTTGGGGCTGATGTGTCCCTCTTGCCCGCATTTATAGCATACGATCGGCGGTCGTTCTCCTCCCCTAAAACCAGTTGATGCTGGTACTGCTATCGACGTCTTTGCGTTATCATTGTTGAATCTTCTCTTTTTGAAATCTCCCCCCGACTCGCTTCTTCTATTATCATGGCCACGATTATCACCGGAGTGGTTACCGCTTCTGGCATGATACTTTCCTCCCTACTGGTTGTCATTGTTCCGATGACTGCTGCCACCGGTATGACCTTGGTTGTCGTCCCTTGGTTGAACATAATCATTATCTCGTTCTAATAACTGGGCCCTGTTCACTACATCCGAATATAGAGAAAATTCATGAGAAATGAGTTATTGACGAATCTCGGGTTTCAAACCTCTCAGAAACATCCGCGTCATACGTTCCTCATTCTCCACCAAATGAGGTGCAAACCGGGATAACTCCGCGAACTTAGCCTCGTACTGGGACACAGTCATGTTGTTCTGTTCCAGTCTGATGAGCTCTACCTCTTTCATGTGATGAATACTTTCTGGAAAGTACTTGTCATTGAACAGTTTCTGAAACGCTCCCCAAGTCATCTTGAGTGCGGCAGGCTGGGTACGCTTCACAGATTCCCACCAGTAATATGCTTCTCCACGGAACATAAAGGTGGCAAATGGAACCTTCTGTTCCTCCGTGCATCCCAAGACATCAAATATCTTGGTAATTTGCTTAATCCAATTTTCTGCCTTGTTTGGATCTGGCTTTCCCTGAAACTCTGGTGGTCCCAACTCTTTAAACTGCTTGGCAGTGACAAGCCGCGAGTTGTTATTTCCACCAGTATTATGAACACGAGTCTCCCTCGTCTGGTTTTGCATGAACTGCAAAAAGCTTCTAAACATCCCGTCATTTATCATTTCTTCGGTAGGGTTGTTTACAGGAGGAATATAGCCTTCCTGTTGCACGTTCTCCTCATTGGTGATTAAAGGTGTCTCAACGGTCTCATTTACTCCATTGTTTAAATTTTCAGCTGCCATTCTCAAATACTGCCACAAAACAAGGGTTAATCAAACAAATTAACATATCACATATTAACCCTATGTTCCAATCGACCAATTAAATAACAATTAAGCTTAGGTAGGACACACTAACGAAGGTTTTACTCGTCTCTCCCCTCCTAGTTCTATTCCCAGATCTCCGCCAGAGATTATATCTCTAAGCTTTGATACCAACTGTGACACCCCCAAAATAGGTTCAATACTCAACCCATTTTGAGTCGCCAAATACACTCAACAAAATTTAAATACAATCTTTCATATCACACGGTCGTGCAAAGTACGACCACACAACCGTGAGTGTCAATACAGACATGTAGAAAATATTAACATTCAAACTAAGTCCTCATTACATTTATTATCACACTATTTTAAATAAAAAAATAGTGAGGACTTCTACAGCTCTAACTCGGACTAAGATAATGAAAAACAAATTATCGTTAGCCCTCAATAAATCAGATAAAATATTATGGACAACAAGTTTTAGATCAATATTCGCAGCGAAAATAACAATTCATTAGAAGAGTTAAGTAGAGAATGATGTCTACTATCTTCTTTGATTTAAAAGTCTATCATCAATATTTTATCCTTGTAACATCAATCAATATACATCTCGAATCAAATATCCATCTTTGCACTACGAGCCAAAGATAGTCATTTGTATCATCAGTTGGTCATGTTCATCTCAACACCTGTCCATCTTTGCACTACTGGCCAAAGATATTCATCAGGTAATCATTCATCTTTGCACTACAGGCCAAAGATATTCATCACGTAATTATTCATCTTTGCACTACAGGCCAAAGATATTCAGTTATATCACCATTCAGAACTGAGGATGATGAAAAATAATACGAATAACGGATCCAGTGAGATAAAGGACAAATATTAGAAAATTTATCTAGAGTTCAAGAATGAAGATCAAAACCTGGATCCAATCAAAGATGATTTGGAAGGAAAAAAAATATTTTTTTTACCGTAAATAGTACCCCGTGAATAGTAACTCATGAATAGTAACTCGTGAATAGTAACTCAACATGAAAAGATAAAAATTTCACAAGAAAGTTCAGATCAATATTCCAGTGAAATAATATTAGATGAAGCGCAAAACTCAAGTAATATCTGATCATTTCAGGAATTATAGAAGCAATACTTACCGTAGTAAGTTTAGAGTTAGGAATCTGAAATGAAACAATATACGAAACTGCAATTAAATTTTCACCCGTCTGGCGGTAGTCCGCTCAGACAAATTATTTTCACAATTTAATAACAACTGAATACGAAGGCTTATTCACCAGGTATGCGGTAGTCCGTGTAGACAGGTTATTCCCACAGAATAATAAAGAATAGAATAATAATAGGATTTCACCATGCATGCGGTAGTCCGCGTAGACAGGTTATTCCAATAGAATAATAAAGAATGGAATAACAACCATTACGAATATTGAAAGAAAATAACTTTCTTCATGAATACGAAAGAAATAATACCCCTTACCTTAAAATTTGGAGACTACACTAGCGAAATAGTAGAATACTCTTCTTCTTTCTCTCTTATTCTCTCTATACCTTTAGTGAATTGGTGAGAAATAATAAAGAAATGATCTTCTATTTATAGGCTCGACAAAGTAAGGGTAAAATAGTTTTTTCGCCATAATTTATGATATCATCGCTTACATCATCGATCTATGACATCATTGTTTACCTCATCGCTCCGATAACATCATTGCTTACCTCATCGCTCCGATGACATCATTGTTTGTATCATAAGAGTTCAAATTCAATTTGCACTCTTCCACCTCGTTTAACTTTTATACCATGAATTTACTATAATAATGTTACCATTAAAATTATAAAAATCATACTATTATATAATCACATCATACTACTATAATGTAATATTATAATAATATATTTGAATGAATTATTTTATCGGACAAGATAAAATACCACTTTCAACAAATGTCACATGTTAAAAATTTCTCCGTTTAAATCTACATTGAATAAAAATTTTCTTATCATATATATCAAAAATTAATTATTCACAAATAATATTACAGAACTACAATATTGACAACCAGGTCGTTCCAAGGAAAGAGGGGGCCTTCCGATAAGAATTTTTCCATACTGGCGCGCAATTAATCACCCCTTGCCTAGACAGAACTTCCTTAGACATTGCCAATAATGCTATCTAATAATATTATTCAAATAATATGAATTATTGATTTGATAATTTGAAATAATGTGCAATGACAATTATTGAATCAATAATATAAAATAGCAAAGTAGCACTTATTGATATAAAATATCAACGTAGCAAATATTGAACCAATAAAATATTATGCAATTATTGAATCAATAATATAAAATATTGAACAGTAATTACTGTAACAATAATTGAGTAAGTGCCTTCCTACGTAAGAATCAATAATTCAAAATACTGTGCAATACCGTGTGCTACTGTGCAACACCACGTATTACTGTATTTTAACCACTGGGTATTTTAACTGTACTAACGATAACAGTTTTACCGTTATTTTTATAAAAAAATTATTTCTATCGCTTTCTATATCCGATATTCATTCTGTTGTGGGGTCCACCAATGACTGCGCCGTCGTATGAATATTCTTCGACAAAAAGAATATTCCTCGACCAAACGAATATTCCCCGACACAACGAATATTTTATAACCACTTGCTTACTTTGTAAACTTTGCACATTTCACCCATAACTTATCACATTTGTCAAATCAACACCTTACTATTTCAAAATAATATATAAAGAAAATTAAATCTTATTCATAAAATTTGGGGTCTTACAAGGCATACATGTATGATACATTAGGGATTTTACAAGTACTATCAAACATGTTCATAAATATCAGAATCCAAATCTCAATGTAACATGTTGACGTTCACGTTCAAAGCTCATATTTTGTTAGTATTGTTCACTATTGAGGTCTACATGATCATGGTACATTATGAAACCCATATACATAAGTCAACATGCCTTCCATGCATTCTCAAACCATACTAATATGCTTGCAAGGTCAGAACATCAATATGGATATAACATGTCAAAGTTTATTTTCAAAACTTACACTTTCGTTAGGATTGTGCACTAGTGAGGTTCGCATGTTCATGTTACATTATGGAACCTATATACATAAGTTAATATGTCTCTCATGCATCTCTAAGTCATACTAACATGCCCGCAAAAATCAGAATGTTAACATGGCTTGCATACATATCGAGTTCGTTTCCAAAATTCTAAGTTTATTTTGAAGTCTATAACTTTATCATTCATGCATGTAATCTTAGTAAAACATGTTCTCTTTTAGGTCTAGGTATACTCATACATATGTTACTCATGCTAGCAAGCTGGTTCAAGTAGTAATCTAACTATCTAGCACTCACAGCCTTAACAAAAATCAGAATCTGGTGTAGGGTACCGGCGCCTCAGTTCACAACCGGCGCAGCTGCGCCGTTGCCTGAGCTGAAATGAAATCTTCTGCTTCGGCAGAGAGCAAAGCCAATTTCCAAATTCTATAACCAATTCGATTGTAATCAGTCATATTACAGTTTAAACATGTATATAAGCTAATATATCAACTATGTAATAACTAACAAGCATTACTTGATCGCATAATCATGAATTCCATACTCAATTCAAGAATCAAAGTTTTGACAGAAAACAAAATGAAGAACAAGACGTTATACCTCTGCTATACGAATTGAACTTGCTAAAATTCCCAACTCACAATGCTGCAATGTTACTAATGTACTCTCACTTTCTATATGCTATCAAGCCTCAAGACAAATTTCTCAGCAAAAGAATTAGAAGGAAATGGGTTATATTTATAGAGAAATTAATATCCAGACAATGCTAACTTCCACCAATTCAAACCAATAGATTGTAGAATTGTTTGAAGGTTAAGGAGAAGTTGGTGGTGGTTAGTTGAGATTCACTATTGAGGCCACTCCCTTGTGATGATTTGCTAGAGAGCTATGGAGGTTTGTTGAGTTTAAGGAAAAGCAATAGGCTTAGGCCATAATAGCTATGCACGTGAAGGGGAAATGGGTCTATCATTTAGGAACAAACCATACAACTCAACATTGCTAATAACTAATGTCAGCACTTAGTTTATACACATATGTATTATATACTTAGGCTATCATATATATACATACTATATATTTAGATTACAATTAGAGTTACAATGTAATCTCAATAATTAAATAATACTACCATGTAATTCACATAATGTAGTAAATGTAATTTGCACACATATAATTCATGTACATTTCACTACTATCGAATGTAATTCAATTGGGTATTATCCTACTACATTATTCCAATTATATTAAATATTAAAGTAATCATCAATTTACAATTGTTTATAATATATTCATGATGTACTATTTTAATGTATGCTCACACACAATTATCACATGAGCCTCATGATGTATTCATTAGTCATAATATATAGTTTCAATATGTATAGTCACATTGCATTATATAATATAGTTTATATATAATTGTATGATCACACTCAAGTGTTGCACTACACTTTATATAACACATGTGTCATTACTATATGTTATACTTTTAATTATCACATCCTTTGCACATATCAACTAGTTGAGCAAATATAATTTACTCATTTATATATTATTATTCTCAATGGTAATTAATTAATTACTTATCTTATCAATTAATTAATAATAATATTAATTAATCACTTCCTCATCAATCAATGTAATTATTAATCTCCATAACAATTGATTAACATTTATATGATTAATTATCACATTAAATAAATATAAATCTTATTATATTCTTCATAATAATAATTATCAATTAATATAGATTAATTGTTTACTTAATAATTCTTTCGTTAATTAATATTATTATTATTATTTCTCATCACTGTGCCACACAAGGCATTCAACGAGCTTATAGCAAACTCCATATTTTTCTTAATTATCATAATTATTCAGTTTAATATAATTGAGTTAACTCATCTCATAACACTTACATATTTATATTCAAATAAATATTCATTTCCATTAATATATTAATTTAATAATATTTAAAAATTCTCGGGTATTACATCCTCCCCCCATTATAAAAATTTCGTCCTCGAAATTGCTATAAGGTTACACAAATAAATGGGGATAATCTCTCTTCATCCTATCTTCTAATTCCCATGTAGCCTCCTCGACATCGTGGTTACGCCGAAGTACCTTTACGGATGAAATAACTTTATTTCTTAAGGTTTGCTCTTTCCTATCTAATATTTGGATAGGAATTTCTTCATACGCCAAGTTTTTCTCCACTTGAATGGGCTCGTAAGAAATCACGTGCTTGTAGTCGGCCTTGTACGGTCGCAACACGGAGATGTGGAACACGTTGTGGATGTGCTCCAACTCAGGTGGTAATGTAACTTTGTATGCCACTTCGCCCACTCGCTTCAGTATCTCGAACGGTCCTATGAATCTTGGACTCAATTTTCTTTTCTTGCCGAAACGAATTTTTCCCTTCCATGGAGATACCTTCAAGAATACGAAACTGCCAACTTTAAAGTCTCGATCTTGTCGATGCAAGTCTGCGTACTTTTTCTGACGATCTTAAGCTGCCACCAATCTGGCTCTTATCACTGTCACCACGTCTGCGATTTGTTGTACTAACTCTGGTCCGAGTATTCATTGTTCTCCGACTTCGTCCCAACATAATGGCGTTCTGCACTTTCTTTCGAAAAGAGCTTCGTACGGTTGTATGCCGATACACGCATGATAACTATTGTTATACGCAAACTCAACTAAGGGTAGGTGGTCGTCCCAATTTCCCTTGAAGTCCATCACGCAAGTCCTAAGCATGTCCTCCAGCGTTTGTATAGTTCGCTCGCTCTATCCGTCTGTCTGAGGATGATAAGCGGTACTCAACCTTAACTGTGTTCCCATTCTCTCTTGCAAGCTTTTCCAAAAGTTTGATGTGAAGTGCGAATCTTGAGCAGAGACAATTAACACCGGCACTCCATGTTGTGAAACAATCTTCTTTACGTACAGACTCGCTAACTGATTCAAACTGTAGCGGATCTTTATTGGTAGAAAATGTGCGGTCTTCATTAGTCGATCCACGATAACCCAAATGGCATCATAACCTTTCTGTGTAACTGGAAGTCCTACCACGAAGTCCATGGTAATATGCTCCCATTTCCACTTTGGTATTTCTAACGGTTGTAGTAAACCACTAGGCCGTTGATGCTATGCTTTAACGCGTTGGCAAGTCAAACATCTACTGACGCACTCTGCATCATAACCTTTCTGCGTGATTGGAAGTCCCACCACGAAGTCCATCGTAATGTGCTCCTATTTCCACTCTGGTATTTTCAACGGTTGTAGTAAACCACTCGGCCGCTGGTGCTCTACTTTAACGCGTTGGCAAGTCAGACATCTACTAACGCACTCTGCGACTTCTCGTTTCAGATTGGGCCACCAAAAGTGTTGCCTTAAATCTCGGTACATCTTAGTGCCTCCCGGATGAACGGAATACGTCGTATTGTGTGCCTCGTGCAAAATTTCTTCCCTTAACTCGGTTACCGCTGGTACCCACACTCTCCCTTCAAATCTCAAGATACCGTCTTTATCCATTTTGAATTTATCTTCTCCATTCTCTGCTATCCTCTTTCTGATTTTCTCACATTCTTCACCTTTCACTTGTGCTTCCTTTACTCTATCTAACAATGTCGGATAAGCTTCCATTACGAACAACTTCTCTTTAGACCTTTGCGGTCCTTTTACCTCTATTTCCAATTTCTCCATCTCTCTTATCAACTCCTCTTGAGTCGTCAAGTGAAATAATTTCTTCCTTCCTTTTCTGCTCAGAGCGTCGGCAACTACGTTTGCCTTACTCGGGTGATAGAGAATATCGCAGTCATAATCCTTGATTAGTTCTAACCACCTTCTCTGACGCATATTCAACTCCTTCTGTGTGAAGATATATTTTAGACTTTTGTGGTTCGTGTATATCTCACATTTCTCTCTGTACGAATAATGCCTCCAAATCTTCAACGCAAAAACTACTGTTGCTAACTCTAAGTCGTGAGTAGGGTATCGTTTTTCGTAGTCCTTTAATTGTCGTGATGCATACGCAATGACTTTGCCGTGCTGCATTAGCACACAACCAAGTCCCTTGCGCGATGCATCACTATACACCACAAAATTTCCCGCCATCATCTGGTAATGACAACACAGGCGCTTCGCTCAATTTCTTTTTTAGTTCTTGAAAACTCTCTTCGCATTTATCTGTCCACACAAACTTCACCGTCTTCCTCGTCAGATTGGTCAACGGGGTTGCTATCTTAGAAAAATCTTGGATGAATCTTCGATAGTACCTAGCTAACCCTAAGAAACTTCTCACCTCTGTTGGTGTTGTAACAATTGAGATTTTATATTTAATTTTAAATATTTATTGAATTAAATAAATATTTATGTGAATTATTTATTGAGTAAATAAATAGATTGATGGTAATGATTTAATTGAGTGTTACATATTAATTTAATGAATGTTATTTAATTGATATGTATATATATTAATGTTATATTATAGTTCTAATTTAATTGAAATAATTGAATTAGATGAATTATGTGATGAAGTGTTACATGAATTATAATTAGCGAGTAATTATAATTATGTGGCAAATTTTATGTGATTAATGGATGTTAGATTTTAATTGATTAAATTAGATGATTAATATTTAATTAATTAAAATATGACATTAAGGTATGTGTCAAAATGATTTATTAAAATAAAAGTAAAAGAATTTTTAAATAATTTTTACCAAACAAGGCCCTTGTATTTGTTTTAAACCTATTTCTACCAAACAGGGCCCTAACTATCAAAAAGCTGTTTTTAAATAAACTATTTACCAAACATGGCCTTAGCATTAATAATCAATTTTTGAAAATAACCTTGTTTTGCCAAACAAGGCATTGTGGTTTTTGAATTTTGTAACTTATATAATAAATGTATTTATTATATATATTAAGTAATTAGCAGTTATATATATATCATTAGTAGACGTATATTATATCAGTTATAATATATCTATACTACGTTAGATTAGAAGTTAGTTTGTAAAGCTAAGAACAAAAAGAGAAAAGAAGAGCAGAGAAGTTAGAGAAGAGAAGGAAGAAGAAACTTGTGAAGGCTAGAATTAGTCATTGTATTCTTCTCCAATCATCAAAAAGGTAATTAATATCTTATAGTTTTAAAAAATTGTGATCAGTTGTTCTTCATTGTTTTGAGTTTCTGTAAATTTAGTTTTCTGTGAATTTCATGAAATTATGTAATCATGAATTTTATATATATGTATTGTATCCATGTGTTGATTGTGGTAATTGTATGACATAAGAGGATTTTCAAAAATTAAATTACTGTAGAAATATATTTTTAACAGAAAATTCATGTTTATATGAGTTCATATGGAATTTCATGAGTGTGGTTAATGTTAATTAAGAAATTCATGCAATTGGTATGTGTTAATATGCTTATTAAGTAATTTCTGGATGCTATCTTCAACTTTGTATGTAATGCATGTATATAAGTTCGAATTGATGGAGAAAAATAGTTATAGTGAATTATTTTATGAAAAATATGAGTTTTCATGAAAATGGCCAAATTAGATTTTAATATTTGTGATTATCATTGTTTAGATGGTTTTGTGTTTTAGAAGCATGTTATATATATGTATTATTGCATAGGTATGATTTACAATGTTTAAGTTACTGTGAATTGCCGATTGTTGGCTTGTATGGGTTAATCAGTGAAGCAGGGTGCCGTTGCTGTCTGCCTCTGTCCGTGTTCCTGCGCAGCTGCGCCGGTAACACAGCCAGAAGCAGCGCAGCTGCGCCGGCTGCCTTTCCCAGAATCCTTCCCTGCGCAGCTGCGCCGGTTATAGGGCAGCTGGCTGCGCAGCTGCGCCGGGCACAGTGCTTAGGCAGTGAGGTTAGCTAATTGTGCAGTGTTGATTTTGAACCTAGTTTAATTATGCTTTGACAGTGAGCATGTATCTAGTTGTTACAACATGTTGTTAACATAAATTTGACAAATTTATATTTAGAAAAGAAAAGAAGTTTGAAAACCTTAAAGTATGATTTGAATTATTATTTAAATGTGATATATGATTATAATTTAAATAATTATAATCAAAAGTAAATGTTTATTTTAAATTATAATGAATAAAGGTTGATTTATGAGATGTTAATTTAAATTATAATTTATGTAATTATAATTTAATAAATGCATGTTTAATTGTGGATTTTAAATTGATAATTATATAATTAATTATAAATTATGTAATTATAATGCATGGTATAGTTGAAGTAATTATTAATTAAATTGATAATTACATGATTAATTATAAATTGTGTAATTATAAATGTATGAATGTAGTTTAATTGATTTTAAATTATAATTATTTATAATTTAAATGGTAATTATAATTTGATTAAGTGTTTGAATTATAATTGTTTAATTATAATTTAGTTAAATACATAATTAAGTTAATTATGTGAGTATATGTGTGATGTGATTAACTATGTGATAGTTAATTATTATTGTTTATTTAATTAGAGTGAGTTAACCATGAGGGTTAACCACTTATGTGAATTAGTTATGTGTTAACTGATTTAGATTATTATAATTGAATGTGTATAGGAAGTATTAAAGTACGTGAATTGAATTAAGTAGCTTGCGCTTGAGGCAAGTCTTCTAAACCTTAAACTCGTTAATTTTATGCAAGTTTTCTAAATCCTAATCTTGTATAATTTCTTGAGTTCATATATTCTTGTTAAGAATGTCCTTTTCTATTTCTGTATTAGACAATTGTTTATTTAATTAAAATGATCTTAACTTATTGTTCAAGTAAGATCCAGTTATTATTTTAAATGCTTTAAGTTGATTCTAAAGCATATGTTAATTCATAATTATTTATTTATGAATTATTGGAAGTCGATTCAACTAATCCTTAGTTGATGAACGTGAATTCTAAATTACCCTTGTAAGCTTATCCAAACCAAACTTTCTTTGGTGCGGACTTGAATTCAAATTACTGAGTCGAACAACCCTATTTACTAGGGGAGGTTACTACGCATAGCGTTAAGATGTTTGTGCACAATACATGGTTCAAAGGGCTGATTCCCCTAAGTACGAGTTAAGGTCCATAGTCTTATTGACTGTTAAAGGTTTAAATAGAAATATTTATAACCTAGGATAAGAGTTCAAAGGTCTTATGACCCTCAGATAAATTCCATATTCGAATTTTAATGTTGATAGAGAATTATTATTCAATTCTTTATTATTGAAGCAAGCTAAGTTGTTCAGATTCTTTTAAATATATCCTTTCATGTCTATGTTATTGTTAAACTCCAGTGGGATGTGGTTTGCTCACTCTTGCATTAAATAACAATTTCAGTTGATAACGCTGATGCTCCGTCTACGAGTAAGGACAAGGGAAAGCAAAGCAAGTGAAGACTTGTTTTTTTTTTTTATTATATTGAGAATGATTGTAATAAGACTTGAATGTTATGTTTTTGTTTCCGCACTTTATTATATTCATGTCAGGGTTAGAGTAAACCGGGATTATCTTGAAAAGGTTGTAACCCTTGTTTTAAGGGAGATTTATCTATTCTAATTTAAGTTGTAGTTTATTTTACATTATTCATTGGGTAGATGTATGTTATATTAGAAAGTGAACACCAAATCATGTGGAAACGAAGTACCCGGATTTGGGGGTGTCACAGGTTGGTATCAAAGCTATAGGTTATGAAACCTTAGGTGGGGAAAAACCGTAGGTTAGTAGCCTTATAGGTAAGATCGAAAAGATAGGGGTGATAGGTAAAGATAATAAACTACCTTATGTGCTACGTGTTTACATTATAGTATTCGAAGAGTGATGATTCGTTATCACGTAATAATGAACTTTAAAATTCTTTTTTCAGGATGTTGAACGTGGGAGAACCTAGTCAGGCTAGAGAGGATGTACCTCAGGTTCCTAGAGAGGAAGAGCCCCGTGACATACATATTGTCTGGGAGCAGCTGGTTAGGAGAGAGCCATCTCCAGTGATCACTGTAGCTGGTCGGGAGCGTGAACTGACACCTATTCTAGAGGATGAGGACGAGGACGAGTCTGAAGAGGAGGAAGAGGAGGAAGAGGATCCCGAAGAGGAATTCCCACCTCACTCTACTAGTGCTGAGATGTACGAGGCAGTCTACGATAGCAACGTGGAGCTTCATGGACGAGTAGGAGATCTCGAGGAGACTATCCAGCAACGAGATGAGACGATCGAGGAAATGACAAGTGACCTGGGAGATGCACAGTGGAACCTGATACATATGGAGGTTGAAAGAGATGCTGCTCGTTTTGAATTGGCAAAGCTGAAGCAAGACATCCAGGAGGAGTCGAGGAAGCGTGCCAGAGCTGAGGAGTCAAGCTTGAGGGCTAATCAACGAGCTGATCGAGCTGAAGATGAAGCTGAAGCCAAGAGGGCCAAGCTGAGGGAAACAGAATATGCATTTCATACAGCGATAGAGAGAGCTCAGGACCGTATTTTCTACTACCCAGCTCAGTTCCAAGGTTTACCGTGGTATGTGGTGGATCGAAGAATGGCATTTCGGGTAATGGAAGAGGAATGTAGAGAGGCTGTGCGACGTATTAATATGCCTAGGCAGTAGCAGCAGTAGAAGTAATAGTAGTAGTAGCAGTAGCAGTAGTAGTAGAGCTTTTATTTATGTATTGCTTTTTGTATTAAATAAAGTAAATTCCATAATTTGAGATAAGAATGGGATGAGTTAATAATATAATCCTGCAACTTTTCCAGTTCAGGAAGGGTGATGTAAATGGCAGAAATACTATCTGATTGATGTTTTTAAACTATGACTAATGAATAAAAAAAGTTTATTGACGTGCTATGTGTTCTATGTGCACTGAATTGTTTAAACGTTTAAGTATGAACTGGAGTACTTAATAATTGAATAAAGGGTCTAATAATAATATTTTCTTAACACAAAATGCCTCCTAGAAGAAGAGTAACACGTCAAAATCTGAACAACAACAATAACAAGGGAACGAATCCCAATTCGGTTCAGCAGTTGGTGAACCTGTCGACAGGAGCTCTTGCGAATCAGCCGCAGGTGCAGGATACTACTTTCAAGGAATTCAAGGCAGTAGGACCGCCTGAGTTCAAAGGATCGACTAACCCTATTGAAGCTCAGACATGGGTTATAGAAATGGAGAAGGTATTTGACGTGGCTAGGGTAGGAGAAGACCAAAAGACAATGTTCGCGGCTTTCATGTTGAAGTCGGATGCTAGCTTTTGGTGGCAGGCTAACAAGACTCGAGAGGGAGAGGGAGTCATCACGTGGGGACGTTTCAAGGAAATGTTCTACGAGATGTATTTTCCAGTGAGTTCGCAGGACCAGATGGAGGTCCAGTTCCTAGAACTTAAGCAAGGAGGGATGACGATGTCTGAGTATGCCGCTAAGTTTAACGAGTTGGCCAGGTTCGCTACATATCAGGTTAGCACTGACGCTAGGAAGGCGAGAAGGTTTGAGCGGGGACTAAAGCCCTGGCTCTACAGCAAGGTTTCCATGTTCCAGCTGAATACCTTTGCAGCGGTGCTGGAGAAGGCCATACTTACTGAGGGAGGAAGCGAATCGGTGACGAAGTTCAACCAAGATAAGAAGAAGAAGAATGAGGTAGAAACCAAGTCTGGGGGTAGCAGCACTGTGAAACAGAAGAGGAAGTGGTTTGATAATACCTCTGCTGGGAGTCAGCAAGGAAGCCAGCAGAAGAGGAAGTTCGAAGCATGTGCTATATGCGGTAAGAATCACACTGGCGTGTGCATGAAGGGGAAGCGGGTGTGCTTCAACTGTGGTCAGGAAGGCCACATCGCGCCTAATTGCCCAAAACCGAAGAAAGGAGCTTGCTTTACATGTGGATCCAAAGATCACATGGCTCGCAACTGCCCGAAGAAGCTGACGGCAGGGTCAACAAGGAGCAGAGGGAATGGAAGCGGCAGTACCGTTACTATCGCTGCACCATTGCAAGCTGTTCGACCCACTGTACGGACATTCAATATGACGGTGCAGGATGCTGTGCAATGAAAAGATGTGGTGTCAGGTATTATTCCGGTCAATAGTATAAATGCATATGTATTATTTGATTCGGGTGCTACTTGCTCATTCATATCTGATGATTTTGCTAGAACCCTAGACTTTCCTGTAGAGGAGTTAATTTACCCTTTGAATATAGAGATTGCGAATAGGGAGGTTATTCCTGTTAGGAGCATTTATAAGAACTGTAGATTGGGCATTAAGGGTCAGGAGCTTATAGTAGATTTGATTCCGATAAAACTTGGGGAATTCAACGTCATACTAGGTATGGATTGGTTGTTCAACCATGGGGCGGTAATCGACTGTCAGAAGAAGTTGGTAAACCTTACGACTCTGTCGAAGTTGGTGTTCTATGGTAGCAAATAGCCTAGGCAAGCGAGTTGTTTGACGGTTATGCAAGCCAAGAAACTTCTGACGCAAGGCTGTGTAGGATATCTAGCCTACATAATAGATTCGCGTAAGGAAAGCCCGAAGGTGGAGGAGATATCGGTAGTTAAGGAGTTTGTGGACGTTTTTCCAAGCGATTTACCAGGACTTCCGCCAGATAGGGAGACAGAGTTCGTGATCGATCTAGCACCGGGAACTGCTCCAATTTCGAAGGCTCCGTACCGAATAGCTCCAGTCGAGATGAAGGAACTGATGGTTCAACTGCAAGAACTGCTAGACAAGAAGTATATTCAACCTAGCGTTTCGCCGTGGGGAGCGCCTGTCTTATTCGTGAAGAAAAAGGATGGGTCGATGCGTCTTTGCATTGATTATAGAGAGTTGAATAAAGTTACGATCAAGAATAGGTATCCTTTACCTAGGATCGATGACTTGTTTGATCAACTGAAGGGTGCAAAATACTTCTCGAAAATCAATTTGAGAAGCGGGTATCATCAATTGAAGGTGAGAAGGAAGATATATCGAAAACGGCTTTTAGAACTCGGTATGGTCATTACGAGTTCTTGGTGATGTCATTTGGTCTCACGAATGCCCCAGCTGCATTTATGGACTTAATGAACAGGGTGTTCAAGCTATTTCTGGACAAGTTCGTGGTAGTGTTCATAGATGACATCCTGGTTTATTCCAAGACTGAGGAGGAGCATGCTAAACACTTACGACTAACCTTAGAAGCCCTGAGACGAGAAAAGCTTTACGCTAAATCCTCAAAATGCGAATTCTGGTTGGAACGTGTGCAATTTCTTGGCCACATGATCGACAAGGATGGTATTTCGGTAGATCCGTCGAAAGTTGAGGCCGTAATTAGTTGGGAACAACCGAAGACGCCGTCTGAAGTGAGAAGTTTCTTAGGATTGGCTGGTTATTACCGAAGATTTATTCAAGACTTTTCTAGAATCGCAACTCCGTTGACGAATTTGACTCGTAAAATAGTTAAGTTTGTTTGGACGGAGAAGTGTGAGGAGAGTTTTCAAGAGCTGAAGAAGAGGTTGAGTACTGCGCCTGTATTGTCTTTACCGGATAGTTTGGGGAATTTCGTAGTATATAGCGATGCCTCACATAAAGGATTAGGCTGTGTATTGATGCAGAGCGGCAAAGTCATTGCATATGCGTCATGTCAGCTGAAGGATTACGAGAAGGGGTATCCGACCCATGATCTAGAATTGGCGGCAGTAGTGTTTGCCCTAAAGATTTGGAGGCACTACTTATATGGAGAGAAGTGTGAAATATACACAGATCACAAGAGTCTGAAGTATATATTTACCAAGAAGGATTTGAACATGCGCCAAAGAAGATGGTTGGAGCTGATTAAAGACTATGATTGCCAGATACTTTACCATTCGGGTAAAGCTAACGTTGTTGCCGACGCTTTTGATAGTAGTGTGCATACAAGCCAATCATGTATGATGATAAAGCACGTACTTTGTAAACAATCTTATTTATTTATTAATAAAATATTCATTTATTAAAGGCATTTAATTATCTACATGTTGCTGTTTTTATAATATGTAAATAACCCATAGTTTTAAGCAAAGCTTTTAGAATCATGATGATGATCATGCTAATGAGATCTAAATTCTTAGAAAGTTTTAAAACTAAAATAGTTCCCAATCGTGGGATTACTAAAAAGGGGATTAGTAAATCCGGATAGATTGGTACATATGTTGCTTGCTCATTGGATGAGGATGATTGATCTCATGATCATTTGTGTGGAGACACTAAAGCAAGTATGTAGGTGCTTATTGGAGAATAAGTTCACTGAACGTGATTCGCTATGGAATACCTAATGGAGTTTTACTCGCATGTCAATAGAAATTCCTAATGTGATAGTAGTACAAGTGATCCTTGGACTTGAGATCATCATAGTATCTTGTATGTAACAAATTATACTTTGACTTATTCCTTAAGACCTTTTAAGGCATATATAGGGTATGCTTGGGTATAATGAGTTACATATGGAGATAATGAATGATCAATAAAGAATCTACCACCTCTAGTAAAAGAGGAGATATGTCCTATGTGATTCGTTAAATGACAACCCAGGAATCCTTGGCCAAGGTGAAATGAAATTAGAAAGGAGTTTTTAATTTGCATTATTTGGAGTTGTGCATTTTCTAATCGAAATACATATAATTAAATAAAATAAGACTTGACAGTAAATCCATGTCTTATATTTAATTGGGACATTGTATGGTGGAAGGATTGAATTGTATGGTAACTATTAACTCACAGGTTCTTTTATGATTAATGTTGAAATCTATATTATCTGGAAAGTCGTTGATCGCTAGGGAGGCTTATCCCTATTGTAGAATAAATATTATTTATTTAAATAGATTATTAGTTTAATTTATTTATTTAAATAAGATTAAAATTGTTTTAATTGATTTATTCACAACCGGTTTAATATGGAGAACCTAAAGGGTCACACCATAAAAGGAAGAATAATTATTTAAGAAGGTAATGGCATAATCGTAATAATGCATTAAGTATAATTAATTTAATCTATGGTGATAGAATAAATTAAATAGCTTAATGTTTATTATTTAATATTTTGGAAATATTAAATATAAATTAATAAGAGGAGTCTTATTAATATTATTGCAATTATTATTATTTTAATTTCTAAAGGAGTTTAGTAATTAATTTAATATTTAGTACTCTCATTTATTCCTAATAAGATTAGGAGACAAATTAATTAAATGAATTTAATTAATTATTCCCATGTGGTGGGAAGCCTAAATTAATTAAAGGAGTTTAATTAATTAAAAGAAATCCCATGTCTAATAGGATTAGAAGGGTTGACCAATGTCTATATAAGAGAAGTCTTATAATAGATATTTGATGATGCAATTCCAATTGTTGGAGAGTACTCCTTTTCTATAGAGGATAGAACACTAAGCCAAACACCCTCCTTCTTGATAATTTCTCTTCCTTGGTGGATCACCTCTAGAGGCCAAACACTTGGGTGGCTAACGTTGATCAAAGAAAGGAATCTAACCCGGAAATTCAAGGAGATCACGAAGAACAAGGAGTTGAACTAGTACCTGTGGAAGTTTCGTTCTACAAGGGTATGATTCCATAACTTCTTATTTATCGTTTTAAATTAATAATTTGCATAAAGGATGATCCGGGTAATGGTTTTGTAGAAATTTTTTTTAAACTCTGATATACCATGCTTCCGCTAATTTTTGCAATTTGATTGCGTCACGATTTCGTACAAACCCAACAGTGGCATCAGAGCCAAATCTTTATGCAATTATTAATTTATTTTTGATTTCATATACATATGGGTATGTATTTAAAATAATTTATTGGGCATAATTTTATTGTATAAAATTATTTTTTTTAAGAAAAAAAAATTGACTTTTTTTTTGGGACGGATCACAATTTTATTTTTGGGTGCTAATCTTGAATTCTGCAAAGAAAAGGTGTTGTCTCTTTCTTACTCCAAAAAGAAGGTGACCCATCAGGAAAGGATTTTTTTTTAATAAACCTGCAGGACTCTTTTAATAAAAGAAGGTGACATCTTTTAAAAAAAAAATGATATATTTATATATTATATTCTAAATAATTTTATAATTAAAATAAAGAGTTTATTTTAATCTTGAAATTGGATTTCATGCAATTTAAAATTGCCCATTAAATGATACTCATATATATATGGAATGTTTTAATTCATGAGATGAATATTTATTTATTGATATATATGGTGATATGTATGATAATAAATGGGGATTGATTATGGACTATTTGACCAATGTGATTGGATTTTATTTTAGTTGAATGCTTGAATGAATGGGTTTTATTAAATGGGGTCTGTGTACCTCGTCTTCTCTAATTTTTTTTTTCTTGATGTAAAATTCTATCTTCCTCCTATGTATTTCCCCTTGACTACTGATCAAGGTTTCTATTTAAATTAAATAGTTTAATGTAATAGAAATAGTTAGAATTATCTTGAAGAAATTAGAGACCAAGGAGCAAGGAGCGCGTGAAGACCTGTTTGTATGGAGCCCGGGTTTAAATGTAATAGTTATATTTAAATTTAAATTCTTGCACTCCTAGGTTTGACCTTTTGGTTCACTTGGTGGCTCTAGTGAACCAAACTAGAATAAAAGTCCATAATCAATCCGGGTAGAATATAATATTCTATATTGCATGCTAAATATTATATATATTATATTTTATGCAAACATGCTTCGCATGTTTAATAAAATGACGCGTATTTTATATATATGTGTGCATGCGCGCTAAACAAGATGAGACAAATAATAACAAACCCCTCAAAGAAATAATATTAAGTCCGAAGCGTTCAAATGATATTTGGAATATCGAACGTCGCCTTCTAGCATGATAAATTAATAGAGTATTAAATATTTAATATGAGCTTGTTGTGCTATCCACAAGGCGAGTATTGCGTATTTAAGATGTTAATTAATCACATTTGATGCTTATCAAGAAAATTGAACGATCTAGTCTTGTTGTGCTATCCACAAGGACGAACATTTTTCTTTTTTGAATTTATGGAAGTGCTAGGCTGGACTTAACTTAAATCATTTTAGTTCGGATGTGCACACACTTGACCATTATGATTTAAGAGGCAAAATAAAAGGAATTACATGGTGATGTAATTGACAAGAGTTGTCTACCTATTTATTTGTATATCGCTTGTTGTGCTATCCACAAGGTTATATACATTTGAAATGGGATCCTTATTCTCACTAGCAAATCTTTAATTAGATGTTGCCGAACTATATAAGTGAGGGTAATATAGTTTGATGAAAATAGTGGGAGATACCAATTTAAAATAAAGACCTAAATTTATTTTGGTATGCAAAATTAATAAAATGAATGTTTGCTAAAATGTTGTTTTTCACAGGCAGAATTTTAAAAATGTCAAAATCACTAATTTCACTGCGAAGCATACTTGATGCTAATAAGCTTACCGGGCCGAATTATACGGACTGGCTAAGAAATCTGAGAATAGTTCTCACTGCTGAAAAGATTTTTTATGTCCTAAACTCACCTGTCCCTGGAACTGTTTCAGAAACAGCCTTTGAGGAAGAGATTGCCACCATTGTAAAGTGGCAAGATGATGCATCTGTGGCTCAATGCATCATGCTCGCATCCATGAATAACGAGCTTCAGCGTCAGCACGAAAATATGGATGCTCCTACTATGTTGATTCACCTCAAGGAATTGTATGGTGAACAAAGTAGGACTGCTAGATATGAGATATCTAAGGAGCTCTTCCGATCTCGAATGACCAAGGGCAAAGCGAACATAAAGGAACAAAAGAAATCTGATCCAGCTAGCAAAGGAATGTGCTTCCATTGCAACGAGCCGGGTCATTGGAAGAGGAACTGCAAGAAGTTTCTGGCAAAGAAGAAGCTTGGAGAAGCTTTGACTTCCAATCAAGGTTTGTTCATGATTGAAATTAATTTTTCAGAAAGTCAAAATTCTACTTGGGTATTGGATACCGGCTGTGGTTCTCACATATGTAATAATGTGAAGGGACTGGTCAGAAGTAGAAAGCTGAACAATGATGAGGTGATCCTACGAGTGGGGAATGGAGCAAAGGTTGCTGCATTAGCTGTAGGAACTTATTATTTAGCAATGCCTTCGGGCAAGTCCATTTATCTTAATAATTGTTATTATGTTCCGAATATTATTAAAAACATTATTTCAATTTCTGTATTGGATATGGAAGGATTTAACGTTGTTATAAAGAACAATAGTTGTTCTATTTATAAAGACGATGTTTTATATGGTGTTGGAAATTTGCGAAATGGACTTTATACACTTGACTTACAAGAAAATATTTTTCAAATTGAACAAACTAAGAAAAGGAAAAGAGATGATATTAATTATACCTACATGTGGCACTGTAGACTAGGTCATATCAATGAAACAAGATTATCCAAGTTGCATAAAGATGGACCCCTCGAGCTATCTGATTATGAATCATATCCAACTTGTGAATCTTGTCTCATGGGTAAAATGACTAAATCTCCTTTTAGTGGAAAAGGAGAAAGAGTTACAGAGTTGTTGGCATTGATTCACACAGACGTTTGTGGACCTATGACAACAAGTGCACGGGGTGGGTATTCTTATTTTATTACTTTCACTGATGATCACTCAAGATTTGGATATGTGTATTTAATGAAATACAAGTCAGAATCATTTGAAAAGTTCAAAGAGTTCAGAAGTGAAGTAGAGAAACAAACGGGCAAGAGTATAAAGATACTTCGATCAGATCGAGGTGGAGAATACTTAAGCGGTGAGTTTCTCAATTGTCTCAAAGAAAATGGTATAATCTCACAATGGACTCCTCCAGGTACACCACAGTTAAATGGAGTATCTGAAAGGAGAAATCGAACACTGTTAGACATGGTTCGATCCATGATGAGTTTTACCGACCTTCCAATTTCCTTCTGGGGATATGCCCTAGAAACGGCTGCATACCTACTTAACAAGGTACCTACCAAATCCGCCCCAAAGACTCCATATGAGATGTGGAAGGGGAGGAAACCAAATCTTAAGCATGTTAAGACTTGGGGTTGTCCAGCTTATGTCAAAAAGTTTGAACATGATAAGCTATAGACTAAATCCGAAAAGTGTAGATTTGTGGGATACCCTAAAGAAACTATAGGGTATTATTTCTATCATCTAACTGATCAAAAGGTGTTTGTTGCGAAACATGCTGCCTTCTTGGAAAAGGAGTTTATCCATGAAGGGGTCAGCGGGAGTAAGATATATCTTGAAGAAGTTCAAGAACCACAAATTACCACGGATCAAAGTCAGGTACCTGACCAAGTAGAAGAACCTACTATACCACACCCTGTTCGTAAATCTGGGAGAGTACCGAAGATACCTGAGAGGTATGGATTCGTTATAGAGGATGACGATGAGGTACACATCATGAATGATGATGATCCATTGAATTACGAACAGGCCATGAGTAATAAAGACTCAGGGAAATGGCTTGAAGCCATGAAATCCGAAATGGACTCCATGTATGAAAACAAAGTATGGACTTTGGTTTCACCACCTGAAGGCATTATGCCTATTGGGTGTAAATGGGTCTTTAAAAGAAAGACTGGAGCGGACGGCAAGGTGGAGACCTATAAGGCCCGACTGGTTGCAAAAGGTTTCAAACAAAGACAAGGAGTTGATTATGATGAAACCTTTTCACCAGTAGCTATGCTCAAGTCCATTCGGATTTTGCTTGCGATTGCAGCTTATAACGACTATGAGATCTGGCAGATGGACGTGAAAACGGCCTTCCTCAATGGGAAACTTGAGGAGGATGTGTATATGACACAGCCAGAGGGATTTGTTTCAAAGGTTGGAATAAATCAAGTCTGTAAGCTGCAACGATCCATTTATGGATTGAAGCAAGCTTCTCGTAGATGGAACATTCGTTTTGATGAGACAATCAAAGAGTTTGATTTTATCAAAAATGACGATGAACCATGTGTGTACAAGAAGGTTAGTGGGAGCGCTGTTTCATTCCATGTATTATATGTTGATGATATATTACTGATAGGGAATGAAATTTCTATGCTAAAATCGATCAAAATAAAGTTGTCTAAACATTCCTCCATGAATGATTTGGGTAGAACATCCCACATTGGGGATATAAATCTGTATTAATAGATTTAAAAGGATGTTCGGCTTAACCCATGGAAACGTATATTCATTAGATGCTAAAGGCGTTTAGCATGGCAACTCCAAAAGGTGCCTCATGATGATGAGCCATGGAGTGTATCTCTCTAAAATTGTCCTCAGTAAAAGAGAGATCGCATAAGTAACTATTATGTATGCAATGAAATATACAAGACTTGATGTTGATCAGTCATATTCTGGAGAAGATCTCTGTGAGACAGTGATAAACATCTCAAAGTACTTAACTGACACTAAGGATGTCATCATGACACATGATGGGTCTGAATTAAACTAGAAGACTAAACAGACTCAAGTTTTCAGACTGACCAAGACGACAGCAAAATCCACTTTATGGTAAGTCGTTACCTTAAAAGGTGGTGCAGTAAATTGGAAAGGTTTCAAACAGCAAAAGTTGCTGGGTTAGTGACAAAGACAAAGTATATAACTGTAAGTGAAGCTGCAAGTTGATATTTCGGATGAAAAGTTCATTACAGAACTAGGAATAGTTCCTAAGTCTCATCTTGAATCTAAACATGTGTTGCGGCACTTTGATTAAAAAAAAAATCATTGAAAGAGGAGAGTGTAGACTCTCAAGACAACATTGCAGATCCATTTACTAAAGCTTTAACACAACAGCAGTTTCATCGTCACTTAGAGAAGATGGGTATGAGATACCATGGCGATTGGCTTTAGTGCAAGTGGGAGATTGATAGTAGTGTGCATACAAGCCAATCATGTATGATGATAAAGCACGTACTTTGTAAACAATCTTATTTATTTATTAATAAAATATTCATTTATTAAAGGCATTTAATTATCTACATGTTGCTGTTTTTATAATATGTAAATAACCCATAGTTTTAAGCAAAGCTTTTAGAATCATGATGATGATCATGCTAATGAGATCTAAATTCTTAGAAAGTTTTAAAACTAAAATAGTTCCCAATCGTGGGATTACTAAAAAGGGGATTAGTAAATCCGGATAGATTGGTACATATGTTGCTTGCTCATTGGATGAGGATGATTGATCTCATGATCATTTGTGTGGAGACACTAAAGCAAGTATGTAGGTGCTTATTGGAGAATAAGTTCACTGAACGTGATTCGCTATGGAATACCTAATGGAGTTTTACTCGCATGTCAATAGAAATTCCTAATGTGATAGTAGTACAAGTGATCCTTGGACTTGAGATCATCATAGTATCTTGTATGTAACAAATTATACTTTGACTTATTCCTTAAGACCTTTTAAGGCATATATAGGGTATGCTTGGGTATAATGAGTTACATATGGAGATAATGAATGATCAATAAAGAATCTACCACCTCTAGTAAAAGAGGAGATATGTCCTATGTGATTCGTTAAATGACAACCCAGGAATCCTTGGCCAAGGTGAAATGAAATTAGAAAGGAGTTTTTAATTTGCATTATTTGGAGTTGTGCATTTTCTAATCGAAATACATATAATTAAATAAAATAAGACTTGACAGTAAATCCATGTCTTATATTTAATTGGGACATTGTATGGTGGAAGGATTGAATTGTATGGTAACTATTAACTCACAGGTTCTTTTATGATTAATGTTGAAATCTATATTATCTGGAAAGTCGTTGATCGCTAGGGAGGCTTATCCCTATTGTAGAATAAATATTATTTATTTAAATAGATTATTAGTTTAATTTATTTATTTAAATAAGATTAAAATTGTTTTAATTGATTTATTCACAACCGGTTTAATATGGAGAACCTAAAGGGTCACACCATAAAAGGAAGAATAATTATTTAAGAAGGTAATGGCATAATCGTAATAATGCATTAAGTATAATTAATTTAATCTATGGTGATAGAATAAATTAAATAGCTTAATGTTTATTATTTAATATTTTGGAAATATTAAATATAAATTAATAAGAGGAGTCTTATTAATATTATTGCAATTATTATTATTTTAATTTCTAAAGGAGTTTAGTAATTAATTTAATATTTAGTACTCTCATTTATTCCTAATAAGATTAGGAGACAAATTAATTAAATGAATTTAATTAATTATTCCCATGTGGTGGGAAGCCTAAATTAATTAAAGGAGTTTAATTAATTAAAAGAAATCCCATGTCTAATAAGATTAGAAGGGTTGACCAATGTCTATATAAGAGAAGTCTTATAATAGATATTTGATGATGCAATTCCAATTGTTGGAGAGTACTCCTTTTCTATAGAGGATAGAACACTAAGCCAAACACCCTCCTTCTTGATAATTTCTCTTCCTTGGTGGATCACCTCTAGAGGCCAAACACTTGGGTGGCTAACGTTGATCAAAGAAAGGAATCTAACCCGGAAATTCAAGGAGATCACGAAGAACAAGGAGTTGAACTAGTACCTGTGGAAGTTTCGTTCTACAAGGGTATGATTCCATAACTTCTTATTTATCGTTTTAAATTAATAATTTGCATAAAGGATGATCCGGGTAATGGTTTTGTAGAAATTTTTTTTAAACTCTGATATACCATGCTTCCGCTAATTTTTGCAATTTGATTGCGTCACGATTTCGTACAAACCCAACAGTGGCATCAGAGCCAAATCTTTATGCAATTATTAATTTATTTTTGATTTCATATACATATGGGTATGTATTTAAAATAATTTATTGGGCATAATTTTATTGTATAAAATTATTTTTTTTAAGAAAAAAAAATTGGCTTTTTTTTTGGGACGGATCACAATTTTATTTTTGGGTGCTAATCTTGAATTCTGCAAAGAAAAGGTGTTGTCTCTTTCTTACTCCAAAAAGAAGGTGACCCATCAGGAAAGGATTTTTTTTTAATAAACCTGCAGGACTCTTTTAATAAAAGAAGGTGACATCTTTTAAAAAAAAAATGATATATTTATATATTATATTCTAAATAATTTTATAATTAAAATAAAGAGTTTATTTTAATCTTGAAATTGGATTTCATGCAATTTAAAATTGCCCATTAAATGATACTCATATATATATGGAATGTTTTAATTCATGAGATGAATATTTATTTATTGATATATATGGTGATATGTATGATAATAAATGGGGATTGATTATGGACTATTTGACCAATGTGATTGGATTTTATTTTAGTTGAATGCTTGAATGAATGGGTTTTATTAAATGGGGTCTGTGTACCTCGTCTTCTCTAATTTTTTTTTTCTTGATGTAAAATTCTATCTTCCTCCTATGTATTTCCCCTTGACTACTGATCAAGGTTTCTATTTAAATTAAATAGTTTAATGTAATAGAAATAGTTAGAATTATCTTGAAGAAATTAGAGACCAAGGAGCAAGGAGCGCGTGAAGACCTGTTTGTATGGAGCCCGGGTTTAAATGTAATAGTTATATTTAAATTTAAATTCTTGCACTCCTAGGTTTGACCTTTTGGTTCACTTGGTGGCTCTAGTGAACCAAACTAGAATAAAAGTCCATAATCAATCCGGGTAGAATATAATATTCTATATTGCATGCTAAATATTATATATATTATATTTTATGCAAACATGCTTCGCATGTTTAATAAAATGACGCGTATTTTATATATATGTGTGCATGCGCGCTAAACAAGATGAGACAAATAATAACAAACCCCTCAAAGAAATAATATTAAGTCCGAAGCGTTCAAATGATATTTGGAATATCGAACGTCGCCTTCTAGCATGATAAATTAATAGAGTATTAAATATTTAATATGAGCTTGTTGTGCTATCCACAAGGCGAGTATTGCGTATTTAAGATGTTAATTAATCACATTTGATGCTTATCAAGAAAATTGAACGATCTAGTCTTGTTGTGCTATCCACAAGGACGAACATTTTTCTTTTTTGAATTTATGGAAGTGCTAGGCTGGACTTAACTTAAATCATTTTAGTTCGGATGTGCACACACTTGACCATTATGATTTAAGAGGCAAAATAAAAGGAATTACATGGTGATGTAATTGACAAGAGTTGTCTACCTATTTATTTGTATATCGCTTGTTGTGCTATCCACAAGGTTATATACATTTGAAATGGGATCCTTATTCTCACTAGCAAATCTTTAATTAGATGTTGCCGAACTATATAAGTGAGGGTAATATAGTTTGATGAAAATAGTGGGAGATACCAATTTAAAATAAAGACCTAAATTTATTTTGGTATGCAAAATTAATAAAATGAATGTTTGCTAAAATGTTGTTTTTCACAGGCAGAATTTTAAAAATGTCAAAATCACTAATTTCACTGCGAAGCATACTTGATGCTAATAAGCTTACCGGGCCGAATTATACGGACTGGCTAAGAAATCTGAGAATAGTTCTCACTGCTGAAAAGATTTTTTATGTCCTAAACTCACCTGTCCCTGGAACTGTTTCAGAAACAGCCTTTGAGGAAGAGATTGCCACCATTGTAAAGTGGCAAGATGATGCATCTGTGGCTCAATGCATCATGCTCGCATCCATGAATAACGAGCTTCAGCGTCAGCACGAAAATATGGATGCTCCTACTATGTTGATTCACCTCAAGGAATTGTATGGTGAACAAAGTAGGACTGCTAGATATGAGATATCTAAGGAGCTCTTCCGATCTCGAATGACCAAGGGCAAAGCGAACATAAAGGAACAAAAGAAATCTGATCCAGCTAGCAAAGGAATGTGCTTCCATTGCAACGAGCCGGGTCATTGGAAGAGGAACTGCAAGAAGTTTCTGGCAAAGAAGAAGCTTGGAGAAGCTTTGACTTCCAATCAAGGTTTGTTCATGATTGAAATTAATTTTTCAGAAAGTCAAAATTCTACTTGGGTATTGGATACCGGCTGTGGTTCTCACATATGTAATAATGTGAAGGGACTGGTCAGAAGTAGAAAGCTGAACAATGATGAGGTGATCCTACGAGTGGGGAATGGAGCAAAGGTTGCTGCATTAGCTGTAGGAACTTATTATTTAGCAATGCCTTCGGGCAAGTCCATTTATCTTAATAATTGTTATTATGTTCCGAATATTATTAAAAACATTATTTCAATTTCTGTATTGGATATGGAAGGATTTAACGTTGTTATAAAGAACAATAGTTGTTCTATTTATAAAGACGATGTTTTATATGGTGTTGGAAATTTGCGAAAT
The DNA here is from genome assembly GCA_020205555.1 of Panax stipuleanatus. Classification (NCBI taxonomy): domain Eukaryota; kingdom Viridiplantae; phylum Streptophyta; class Magnoliopsida; order Apiales; family Araliaceae; genus Panax; species Panax stipuleanatus. The sequence goes on along the minus strand of CM035119.1, from coordinate 10,718,346 downwards.
GGACTTTATACACTTGACTTACAAGAAAATATTTTTCAAATTGAACAAACTAAGAAAAGGAAAAGAGATGATATTAATTATACCTACATGTGGCACTGTAGACTAGGTCATATCAATGAAACAAGATTATCCAAGTTGCATAAAGATGGACCCCTCGAGCTATCTGATTATGAATCATATCCAACTTGTGAATCTTGTCTCATGGGTAAAATGACTAAATCTCCTTTTAGTGGAAAAGGAGAAAGAGTTACAGAGTTGTTGGCATTGATTCACACAGACGTTTGTGGACCTATGACAACAAGTGCACGGGGTGGGTATTCTTATTTTATTACTTTCACTGATGATCACTCAAGATTTGGATATGTGTATTTAATGAAATACAAGTCAGAATCATTTGAAAAGTTCAAAGAGTTCAGAAGTGAAGTAGAGAAACAAACGGGCAAGAGTATAAAGATACTTCGATCAGATCGAGGTGGAGAATACTTAAGCGGTGAGTTTCTCAATTGTCTCAAAGAAAATGGTATAATCTCACAATGGACTCCTCCAGGTACACCACAGTTAAATGGAGTATCTGAAAGGAGAAATCGAACACTGTTAGACATGGTTCGATCCATGATGAGTTTTACCGACCTTCCAATTTCCTTCTGGGGATATGCCCTAGAAACGGCTGCATACCTACTTAACAAGGTACCTACCAAATCCGCCCCAAAGACTCCATATGAGATGTGGAAGGGGAGGAAACCAAATCTTAAGCATGTTAAGACTTGGGGTTGTCCAGCTTATGTCAAAAAGTTTGAACATGATAAGCTATAGACTAAATCCGAAAAGTGTAGATTTGTGGGATACCCTAAAGAAACTATAGGGTATTATTTCTATCATCTAACTGATCAAAAGGTGTTTGTTGCGAAACATGCTGCCTTCTTGGAAAAGGAGTTTATCCATGAAGGGGTCAGCGGGAGTAAGATATATCTTGAAGAAGTTCAAGAACCACAAATTACCACGGATCAAAGTCAGGTACCTGACCAAGTAGAAGAACCTACTATACCACACCCTGTTCGTAAATCTGGGAGAGTACCGAAGATACCTGAGAGGTATGGATTCGTTATAGAGGATGACGATGAGGTACACATCATGAATGATGATGATCCATTGAATTACGAACAGGCCATGAGTAATAAAGACTCAGGGAAATGGCTTGAAGCCATGAAATCCGAAATGGACTCCATGTATGAAAACAAAGTATGGACTTTGGTTTCACCACCTGAAGGCATTATGCCTATTGGGTGTAAATGGGTCTTTAAAAGAAAGACTGGAGCGGACGGCAAGGTGGAGACCTATAAGGCCCGACTGGTTGCAAAAGGTTTCAAACAAAGACAAGGAGTTGATTATGATGAAACCTTTTCACCAGTAGCTATGCTCAAGTCCATTCGGATTTTGCTTGCGATTGCAGCTTATAACGACTATGAGATCTGGCAGATGGACGTGAAAACGGCCTTCCTCAATGGGAAACTTGAGGAGGATGTGTATATGACACAGCCAGAGGGATTTGTTTCAAAGGTTGGAATAAATCAAGTCTGTAAGCTGCAACGATCCATTTATGGATTGAAGCAAGCTTCTCGTAGATGGAACATTCGTTTTGATGAGACAATCAAAGAGTTTGATTTTATCAAAAATGACGATGAACCATGTGTGTACAAGAAGGTTAGTGGGAGCGCTGTTTCATTCCATGTATTATATGTTGATGATATATTACTGATAGGGAATGAAATTTCTATGCTAAAATCGATCAAAATAAAGTTGTCTAAACATTCCTCCATGAATGATTTGGGTAGAACATCCCACATTGGGGATATAAATCTGTATTAATAGATTTAAAAGGATGTTCGGCTTAACCCATGGAAACGTATATTCATTAGATGCTAAAGGCGTTTAGCATGGCAACTCCAAAAGGTGCCTCATGATGATGAGCCATGGAGTGTATCTCTCTAAAATTGTCCTCAGTAAAAGAGAGATCGCATAAGTAACTATTATGTATGCAATGAAATATACAAGACTTGATGTTGATCAGTCATATTCTGGAGAAGATCTCTGTGAGACAGTGATAAACATCTCAAAGTACTTAACTGACACTAAGGATGTCATCATGACACATGATGGGTCTGAATTAAACTAGAAGACTAAACAGACTCAAGTTTTCAGACTGACCAAGACGACAGCAAAATCCACTTTATGGTAAGTCGTTACCTTAAAAGGTGGTGCAGTAAATTGGAAAGGTTTCAAACAGCAAAAGTTGCTGGGTTAGTGACAAAGACAAAGTATATAACTGTAAGTGAAGCTGCAAGTTGATATTTCGGATGAAAAGTTCATTACAGAACTAGGAATAGTTCCTAAGTCTCATCTTGAATCTAAACATGTGTTGCGGCACTTTGATTAAAAAAAAAATCATTGAAAGAGGAGAGTGTAGACTCTCAAGACAACATTGCAGATCCATTTACTAAAGCTTTAACACAACAGCAGTTTCATCGTCACTTAGAGAAGATGGGTATGAGATACCATGGCGATTGGCTTTAGTGCAAGTGGGAGATTGATAGTAGTGTGCATACAAGCCAATCATGTATGATGATAAAGCACGTACTTTGTAAACAATCTTATTTATTTATTAATAAAATATTCATTTATTAAAGGCATTTAATTATCTACATGTTGCTGTTTTTATAATATGTAAATAACCCATAGTTTTAAGCAAAGCTTTTAGAATCATGATGATGATCATGCTAATGAGATCTAAATTCTTAGAAAGTTTTAAAACTAAAATAGTTCCCAATCGTGGGATTACTAAAAAGGGGATTAGTAAATCCGGATAGATTGGTACATATGTTGCTTGCTCATTGGATGAGGATGATTGATCTCATGATCATTTGTGTGGAGACACTAAAGCAAGTATGTAGGTGCTTATTGGAGAATAAGTTCACTGAACGTGATTCGCTATGGAATACCTAATGGAGTTTTACTCGCATGTCAATAGAAATTCCTAATGTGATAGTAGTACAAGTGATCCTTGGACTTGAGATCATCATAGTATCTTGTATGTAACAAATTATACTTTGACTTATTCCTTAAGACCTTTTAAGGCATATATAGGGTATGCTTGGGTATAATGAGTTACATATGGAGATAATGAATGATCAATAAAGAATCTACCACCTCTAGTAAAAGAGGAGATATGTCCTATGTGATTCGTTAAATGACAACCCAGGAATCCTTGGCCAAGGTGAAATGAAATTAGAAAGGAGTTTTTAATTTGCATTATTTGGAGTTGTGCATTTTCTAATCGAAATACATATAATTAAATAAAATAAGACTTGACAGTAAATCCATGTCTTATATTTAATTGGGACATTGTATGGTGGAAGGATTGAATTGTATGGTAACTATTAACTCACAGGTTCTTTTATGATTAATGTTGAAATCTATATTATCTGGAAAGTCGTTGATCGCTAGGGAGGCTTATCCCTATTGTAGAATAAATATTATTTATTTAAATAGATTATTAGTTTAATTTATTTATTTAAATAAGATTAAAATTATTTTAATTGATTTATTCACAACCGGTTTAATATGGAGAACCTAAAGGGTCACACCATAAAAGGAAGAATAATTATTTAAGAAGGTAATGGCATAATCGTAATAATGCATTAAGTATAATTAATTTAATCTATGGTGATAGAATAAATTAAATAGCTTAATGTTTATTATTTAATATTTTGGAAATATTAAATATAAATTAATAAGAGGAGTCTTATTAATATTATTGCAATTATTATTATTTTAATTTCTAAAGGAGTTTAGTAATTAATTTAATATTTAGTACTCTCATTTATTCCTAATAAGATTAGGAGACAAATTAATTAAATGAATTTAATTAATTATTCCCATGTGGTGGGAAGCCTAAATTAATTAAAGGAGTTTAATTAATTAAAAGAAATCCCATGTCTAATAGGATTAGAAGGGTTGACCAATGTCTATATAAGAGAAGTCTTATAATAGATATTTGATGATGCAATTCCAATTGTTGGAGAGTACTCCTTTTCTATAGAGGATAGAACACTAAGCCAAACACTCTCCTTCTTGATAATTTCTCTTCCTTGGTGGATCACCTCTAGAGGCCAAACACTTGGGTGGCTAACGTTGATCAAAGAAAGGAATCTAACCCGGAAATTCAAGGAGATCACGAAGAACAAGGAGTTGAACTAGTACCTGTGGAAGCTTCGTTCTACAAGGGTATGATTCCATAACTTCTTATTTATCGTTTTAAATTAATAATTTGCATAAAGGATGATCCGGGTAATGGTTTTGTAGAAATTTTTTTTAAACTCTGATATACCATGCTTCCGCTAATTTTTGCAATTTGATTGCGTCACGATTTCGTACAAACCCAACAGCTTTGAGCAAAAAAGGTTGGGAGAAGCTGAACGTGTTAACTGATCAGGATCGGTTAATAGAATAAATGGCTAGATTGAAGTTGGAAGTGAAGTTTCCGAAAGAATCAGATGAGATGTTGTTTCAAGTAACCACTGGTTCTACTTTAATAGACAAAGTGAAAGAAGCACAACTTCATGATGAAGAATGTGAAAAGATTCGGACGAGGTTAACTGATGGCGAAGAGTTCAAGTTCAAGGTCGATAATGAAGGACTGTTACGATTTGAAGGTAGAATCTGGGTACCGCCAGTACCAGAGGTCAAAGAGGAGATTTTGAGCGAAGCTCATAGTTCTAGATATTCTATTCACCCTGGGAGTACGAAGATGTACCAGGATCTCAGGCATCATTTCTGGTGGCCGAATATGAAGAGGGACGTGGCAGAATGCGTTGCGAAATGCTTAACGTGTCAGAAAATCAAAGCAGAACACCAGAGACTAAGTGGTTTGCTGCAACCGTTAGAAATTTCAAAGTGGAAGTGGGAGCACATCACGATGGATTTTGTGGTAGGACTTCCAACGACTCAAAAGGGATATGATGCGATATGGGTTATAGTGGATCGACTGACAAAGTCAGCCCACTTTCTGCCGATCAGGGTCAAGTACAACCTGGATAAACTAGCAAAGCTCTACGTGAAGGAAATTATTTCTCGACATGGTGTTCCGGTGTCGATTGTGTCCGACAGAGATCCACGTTTCACGTCTAATTTCTGGAAGCGATTGCAAGAATGTATGGGAACGCAATTGCGAATGAGTACAGCGTATCATCCTCAGACCGATGGCTAGAGCGAAAGAATGATTCAAACACTTGAGGATATGTTGAGAGCTTGTGTGATGGACTTCAAAGGAAGCTGGGAGGATCATCTACCATAGGTGGAGTTCGCCTACAACAATAGTCATCATGCGAGTATAAGCATGCCGCCTTACGAAGCGTTATACGGTAGAAAATGCAGAACTCCTTTGTGCTGGGATGAAGTCGGTGAACGTCAATTGTTGGGACCAAAATTGGTACAACAAACCGCCGAAATTGTAAAGCTGATCAGAACGAGATTAGTTGCTGCTCAAGACAGACAGAAGAAGTATGCCGATTTACATCGACAGAACCGAGAATTCTTACCAGAAAGTTTCGTGTTCCTGAAAGTATCTCCCTGGAAGGGGAAAATTCGATTCGGTAAGAAGGGGAAGCTGAGTCCCCGATTCATTGGACCTTTTGAGGTACTACGAAAGGTGGGCGAGGTTGCTTACGAGATTGCATTACCTCCGGAGCTCGAGAATATACATAATGTCTTCTATATTTCTGTGTTAAGACCTTACAAGCATGATTATAAACATATAATAGAATATGAACCTTTACAGTTTGATAAAGACTTAATATATGAAGAAGTGCCTGTTCAAATAATTGATAGAAAGGAACAAGTACTTAGGAATAAAGTGATACCTTCTGTTAAGGTAATCTGGAGAAACCACAGTGCTGAAGAAGCTACGTGGGAACTCGAAGATGTTATGATGAAATCTTATCCGCTTTTATTTGCTTAGTTGTGTGTAACCCCTTATATACTGATTCTGGGGACAGAATCCTTTTAAGGAGGGAAGAATGTAATAGATGAGATTTTTTTTATGTGTGATTCTGGGGACAGAATCCTTTTAAGGAGGGAAGATTGTAAGGATTGAGATTTTATATTTAATTTTAAATATTTATTGAATTAAATAAATATTTATGTGAATTATTTATTGAGTAAATAAATAGATTAAGTAAATTATGGTAATGATTTAATTGAGTGTTACATATTAATTTAATGAATGTTATTATAGTTCTAATTTAATTGAGATAATTGAATTAGATGAATTATGTGATGAAGTGTTACATGAATTATAATTAGCGAGTAATTATAATTATGTGGCAAATTTTATGTGATTAATGGATGTTAAATTTTAATTGATTAAATTAGATGATTAATATTTAATTGATTAAAATATGACATTAAAGTATATGTCAAAATGATTTATTAAAATAAAAGGAAAAGAATTTTTAAATGATTTTTACCAAACAAGGCCCTTGTATTTGTTTTAAACCTATTTCTACCAAACAGGGCCCTAACTATCAAAAAGCTATTTTTAAATAAACTGTTTACCAAACATGGCCTTAGCATTAATAATCAATTTTTGAAAATAACCTTGTTTTGCCAAACAAGGCATTGTGGTTTTTGAATTTTATAACTTATATAATAAATGTATTTATTATATATATTAAGTAATTAGCAGTTACATATATATCATTAGTATACGTATATTATATCAGTTATAATATATCTATACTACGTTAGATTAGAAGTTAGTTTGTAAAGCTAAGAACAAAAAGAGAAAAGAAGAGCAGAGAAGTTAGAGAAGAGAAGGAAGAAGAAACTTGTGAAGGCTAGAATTAGTCATTGTATTCTTCTCCAATCATCAAAAAAGTAATTAATATCTTATAGTTTTAAAGAATTGTGATCAGTTGTTCTTCATTGTTTTGAGTTTCTGTAAATTTAGTTTTCTGTGAATTTCATGAAATTATGTAATCATGAATTATATATATATGTATTGTATCCATGTGTTGATTGTGGTAATTGTATGACATAAGAGAATTTTCAAAAATTAAATTACTGTAGAAATATATTTTTAACAGAAAATTCATGTTTATATGAGTTCATATGGAATTTCATGAGTGTGGTTAATGTTAATTGAGAAATTCATGCAATTGGTATGTGTTAATATGCTTATTAAGTAATTTCTGGATGCTATCTTCAACTTTGTATGTAATGCATGTATATAAGTTCGAATTGATGGAGAAAAATAGTTATAGTGAATTATTTTATGAAAAATATGAGTTTTCATGAAAATGGCCAAATTAGATTTTAAAATTTGTGATTATCATTGTTTAGATGGTTTTGTGTTTTAGAAGCATGTTATATATATGTATTATTGCATAGGTATGATTTACAATGTTTAAGTTACTGTGAATTGCCGATTGTTGGCTTGTATGGGTTAATCAGTGAAGCAGGGTGCCGTTGCTGTCTGCCTCTGTCCGTGTTCCTGCGCAGCTGCGCCGGTAACACAGCCAGAAGTAGCGCAGCTGCGCCGGCTGCCTTCCCAGAATCCTTCCCTGCGCAGCTGCGCTGGTTATAGGGCAGCTGGCTGCGCAGCTGCGCCGGGCACAGTGCTTAGGCAGTGAAGGTTAGCTAATTGTGCAGTGTTGATTTTGAACCTAGTTTAATTATGCTATGACAGTGAGCATGTATCTAGTTGCTACAACATGTTGTTAACATAAATTTGACAAATTTATATTTAGAAAAGAAAAGAGGTTTGAAAACCTTAAAGTATGATTTGAATTATTATTTAAATGTGATATATGATTATAATTTAAATAATTATAATCAAAAGTAAATGTTTATTTTAAATTATAATTAAATTATAATGAATAAAGGTTGATTTATGAGATGTTAATTTAAATTATAATTTATGTAATTATAATTTAATAAATGCATGTTTAATTGTGGATTTTAAATTGATAATTACATAATTAATTATAAATTGTGTAATTATAATGCATGGTATAGTTTAAGTAATTATTAATTAAATTGATAATTACATGATTAATTATAAATTGTGTAATTATAAATGTATGAATGTAGTTTAATTGATTTTAAATTATAATTATTTATAATTTAAATGGTAATTATAATTTGATTAAGTGTTTGAATTATAATTGTTTAATTATAATTTAGTTAAATACATAATTAAGTTAATTATGTGAGTATATGTGTGATGTGATTAACTATGTGATAGTTAATTATTATTGTTTATTTAATTAGAGTGAGTTAACCATGAGGGTTAACCACTTATGTGAATTAGTTATGTGTTAACTGATTTAGATTATTATAATTGAATGTGTATAGGAAGTATTAAAGTACGTGAATTGAATTAAGTAGCTTGCGCTTGAGGCAAGTCTTCTAAACCTTAAACTCGTTAATTTTATGCAAGTTTTCTAAACCCTAATCTTATATAATTTCTTGAGTTCATATATTCTTGTTAAGAATGTCCTTTTCTATTTATGTATTAGACAGTTGTTTATTTAATTAAAATGATCTTAACTTATTGTTCAAGTAAGATCCAGTTATTATTTTAAATGCTTTAAGTTGATTCTAAAGCATATGTTAATTCATAATTCTTTATTTATGAATTATTGGAAGTCGATTCAACTAATCTTTAGTTGATGAACGTGAATTCTAAATTACCCTTGTAAGCTTATCCAAACTAAACTTTCTTTGGTGCGGACTTGAATTCAAATTACTGAGTTAAACAACCCTATTTACTAGGGGAGGTTACTACGCATAGCGTTAAGATGTTTGTGCACAATACATGGTACGAAGGGCTGATTCCCCTAAGTACGAGTTAAGGTCCATAGTCTTATTGACTGTTAAAGATTTAAATAGAAATATTTATAACCTAGGATAAGAGTTCAAAGGTCTTATGACCCTCAGATAAATTCCATATTCGAATTTTAATGTTGATTGAGAATTATTATTCAATTCTTTATTATTGAAGCAAGCTAAGTTGTTCAGATTCTTTTAAATATATCCTTTCATGTCTATGTTATTGTTAAACTCCAGTGAGCTGTGGTTTGCTCACTCTTGCATTAACAAACAATTTCAGTTGATAACGCTGATGCTCCGTCTACGAGTAAGGGCAAGGGAAAGCAAAGCAAGTGAAGACTTGTTTTTTTTTTATTATATTGAGAATGATTGTAATAAGACTTGAATGTTATGTTTTTATTTTCGCACTTTATTATATTCATGTCAGGGTTAGAGTAAACCGAGATTATCTTGAAAAGGTTGTAACCCTTGTTTTAAGGGAGATTTATCTATTCTAATTTAAGTTGTAGTTTATTTTACATTATTCATTGGGTAGATGTATGCTATATTAGAAAGTGAACACCAAATCATGTGAAAACGAAGTACCTGGATTTGGGGGTGTCACAGGTGTCCTCGGTTGCTCCCAATTACTCACTGCTTCGACCTTTGCAGGGTCTACTGAGATTCCATTCTTATCCACCACGTGACCTAAGAATTGAACCTTTTCCATCCAAAATTCACACTTATAAAATTTTACATACATCTTCTCCTTTCTTAGCGCCTCCAAAACTATCTTCAGATGTTCGGCGTGTTCTTCCTCTATCTTCGAGTAGTTCAAAATGTCGTCGATGAAAACTACCACAAACTTATCCAAGTATGGCTTGAAAACTCGGTTCATCAAGTCCATAAATGCTGCCGGAGCATTAGTCAATCCGAATGACATTACCAAAAACTCGTAATGTCCATAACGGGTTCGAAATGCATTCTTTGGTATGTCCTCATCCCGTACCTTCAGTTGATGATAACCTGTCCGTAGGTTTATCTTCAAAAAACACTTTGCTCTTTTCAGTTGGTCAAATAGGTCGTCTATCCTCGGTAACGGATATCTGTTCTTGATCGTTACTCTGTTTAATTCTCGATAATCGATACAGAGCCTCATCGATCCGTCCATTTTCTTAAAGAATAACACTGGTGCTCCCCAAGGAGACACACTGGACCGTATATAACCCTTATCTAATAACTCTTGTAGTTGTATCATTAACTCCTTCATTTCTACCGGCGCCATACGGTATGGGGCTTTCGAAATCGGTGCCGTTCCCGGTGCTAAGTCTATTACGAATTCGATCTCTCTGTCTGGCGGAAGACCAGGCAGATCGTCTAAAAATACATCTCGAAATTCATTCACTACGGATATATCCTTAATTTCTACTCCCTTTTTCGAGTATCTACAATGTAAGCTAAGTAACCTACACATCCTTTCCTTAACAATTTCTTAGCCTGCATCATCATAACGCAACACGATTGTTTAAGCGATGAGCTACCATAAAACACTACCTTAGACTTACTCAGAGTCTGAAGGTTCACACATTTATTCTAACAGTCAATTATCACAGCATGGTTATACAACCAATCCATCCCCAGTATTACATCAAATTCTCCCAATCTAATAGGAATCAAGTCTACGCTCAGTTCATATTCTCTAATGTTTGCGCGATAATTTCGATAAACGTATTCTACAGGGATTATTTTCTTATTCGCAGCTTCTATGTTCAAGGGATTTTCTAATCTTTCTTAGGGTGTATTAAGTCTACTAGCAAATTCTTCAGATATAAAAGAACAGGTGGCACCCGAATCAAATAATACATAAGTATTTATATCATTGATTGGGATTATACCTGACACCACGTCCTTCGCAGCTATTGCGTCCTGGACGGTCATGTTAAAGGTCTTAGCGGTTGGGCGGTTGGATTGTGCCGGTCCACCGATCATCAGTTTGTTTCCCCCTTGTTGGCTACGTCCGCTACTTCCCTTCTTCGGGCAGTTATGAGATTTTTTTTATGTTGTGATTCTGGGGACAGAATCCTTTTAAGGAGGGAAGACTGTAACGATTGAGAATTTTATATGTTAATTGTAAATATTTATTGAAGTAAATAAATATTTTATGGAATTTAATTGTGAAGATAAATAAATAAAGTGTGCGAGTGTTGTGGACAATTTAATTAAGTGCTATATGATTAATTAAATTGATATGTTAGCAATGGTGTAGCATAATTTTAATTTAATTAAGAATGATTTAATTAGATTTAATGTTATGTGCTAAGTGATAATAATTTGTACACGAATTATGTTTAATAAAGGAAATTCAATTATGTGACAATTTGGTATTATGTGAATGTTAGTTTATTTAATTGAATTAGAGTGTTGTAATTTAATTAAATAAGTGTAATATTTAATCTATGGATTTAAAGAGTTATTAAAAGACTAGAAAAGGATTTTAAAGTGTTTTGCCAAACAAGGCTCTTGTACTTGTTTAATCTTATTTCTTCCAAACAATGCCTTAAGCTCAATAAGTTAGTTTTTTAAAAAATAATGTTGTTTTGCCAAACGTGGCCTTACTCTTTTCAAATTCTATAACCTATGTAATTAATAATACTTATTATGGTTATAAATATTATACTTATTATTTATAAGTTACATATATGTATATGATTATATGTATAATATTATATATGTCAGTTAAAAACAAAGTTACGTTAGTTTTATAAAACAAAGAAAGAAAAGAAGAAGAGGGTTAGAGAGAATTCTTAGAGAAGAAGAAGAAGAAGAAGAAGGCAAAGCAAGCCCAAGTTCATCTCTCTCTTAACCCAAAACTAGTAAGGTTATAATCTTAACCCTAGAACTAATTCTTATGTGTTGTGTTTTCTTCTTTGCCAAATTAGGTCTTTACAATCATGAAATTATATGTGTTATATGATGTTATATGTTTTCATATGAAATTGTATGCCATGAAAGGGTTTTCAAAATACAATTGTTGTAAAACAAGTTTTCAAAGCATATTCTTTTATGTTTTCATGGTTTTAGAACTCTATGTGAAAGTCTCTTTGTGAAAGCTATTTATTTTGATATGTGAATGGGATATGTATGTGTATATATATATATATATATATATATATGTTTACATGAGAGTTTCATAGTTGTTTAAGAATTTCAATTCACAAGTATATGATGAACACTATGAAATTCATGTTCATAGTGTTAGATTATGAAGTTATGTTGAAAATTTCCTTAAATCCTTGAGGTGAGCATGAATTATGTGTAATATGTGATATAACATGATTATATATGAGTTATATGGTGATTCTAGCAATTCAATCCATGAATTTTTGATAAACAATAAGAAGTGTGTTCATAGTGATTTTTGGTGAAACTATTTCTGAAAACGGCTTTTGAAACTATCAAATTGATGGTTGATTTTGACTTATTGTTAAAATTGATCATGTATTATGTTAATATGTTAAGAATATGAGTTATCACAATTGGAATCACTTAAATTGGATGAAAAACGAATTCGTAGTAGCAATTTTCGTCAAGAACGCTTAAAATTATGTTTTCTTTTAAAATTATGAAATCTTGTTTTGGATTATGTGTTTTATGGATTATATATGTTATGAGCATGATAATAAGTTTAAAATATTGTTAGTATCAAGTTTTATGTTTATCATGTTGGGAAAAATCGAATTCGGTGTGAAGGAATAAGCCAAATTGGCTTAATTCTCCACCAGTTAGCGAGCCGGGCGCTGTGGCAGGGGGAACACCCACCCCAGCGGGTGTTTTATGCAGGGAGGACCAGCCCCAGTGGGTGGGGCTGCTGCCAAGAAAATCTGGAATTTTGGTTTTGAGTTTTTATGCCCCGTTTGTTAAGCTAACTTGTTTCTAAGACTTGGAAAGTGAAATGTATAATAAGATAACATGTTTTTGATGTGTTTAAGTTAGATTGAAGTATATTATGAATATGTTACATGTGTGTGTTTGTGTGTTGCTTTCACGAGGCACACAACACGATTCATTGAAGTATAGGCTTATTAATGCATGCCGTGAGTATAGACTCACGTACTTGACTAATTAGTAACCAATGTGGTAAATTATACTATGAGTTGGACTTGGATATGAAGTTAAATGGTTTAAATGTTGTAATTGGATACTAATAGATGGTTTGAATGTAATATAAATGTGTAGGGTGTTTGTGAAGTGCGTATAGTTGTTAAAGTGTAGCTTGCGCTTAAGGCAATTTCTCTTACCCTTATTCTCTTATGTTAAACAAGTTTCTAAACTTGTTATTTATATTGTGCAAGTTCTTTAATCTACTCTTGAATGCTATACAAGCCTATTCATTGTATATTTTCATTGTGCAAGTTTCCTAACCCTTGCTCAATAAATCATGAAAGTTCATTCACTTGTTATATGTGGTACAAGTTATACCATACTCATAAAGCGTAAGTATTAAAGCGTTATTTTAGTAATATGATCTTGACTTAATTGTTCAAGCAAGATCTACTTAGTTTATAGAAAGCTTCTAAAAGCATGCCTATCTATTATGAGTTTATTGTTATATTTTGAAATTGGTTCATGATTCTTATATTATTGAACTGTAAAGGACTGTAAGTCGATTCAACTACTCCTAGTTGATGACAGTTAAACTCCAAAGTTCCCTTATCTATCTAAACTGAACTTTCTTTGGTGCGGACTTGTATTCAATTTCTGAGAAGGAACAACCCTATTAATTAGGGGAAAATTTATGCGAAAGCGTTAAATGGTTGTGCACAATTCATGGTACAAAGGGTTGATCCCCCTGAGTACGAGTTAAGGGTCCATAGTCTTATTGACTGTTAAAGGTTTAAATAGAAATATTTATAACCTAGGACAATGGTTCAAGGTCTTATGACCCTCAGATGATTCCATATTCGAATTCTTCATATTGATGAAAGTAAAGTTATTCAAACTCTTTTGAAAAGATTCACTTATGTCATATCACTGTTGTATTTTCAAGTGAGCTTTTGTTTGCTCACTCTTGCCTGCTTTACCACCATTTGCAGTTGAGACCAAGAATGTTGACATACCATCAACAAGTAAAGGAAAAGGAAAGATGAATAAGTGAAGGCTTGTGACGTCAAGTTGCTTTTGTAATAAGACTTAGTTGGTTATGTTTATATTTCTGTATTTACGTTATTTGAATGATATTAAGGTTTAGATAACCCTGGGATTTTTGTTGAACAAGTTGCCATTCTTTTTAGAGGAAGATTTTATTAAGGTTTTATGAAGGTTGTAATTAGTTTGAAATTTTATTTGGGTAGATGTATGTTTTAATTAGAAAGTGAACACCAAATCATGTGAAAACGAAGTACCCGAATTTGGGAGTGTCACAGGAATAATAATAAGCTTGAGATTAAGCGTGTGAGAAATGCTTTGTGTGGCATGATAATAGATTCGGTAATGAATTGATTAATTCAAAGATGGAAGAATTATTAATTAAACAATTAATCTATATTAATTGTTATTATAATAATATGTTGAATTATTATTATTGTGAAGCGATAGCATTAGAATAAGCAAACTTGTTTATAAATATAATAAGATTTATATTTATTTAAGGTGATAATAAATTATAATCAATTAATATAGAGATTAATATTTGATTTACGAGGTAGGGATTAATTAATATTATTATTAATTAATTGATGAGATAAGTAAATTATTTACTTCTATATGCAAGCATGCGAATAAAATGTATAGCGTAAAGTAACTAACTATATATTATATGAAGTGTGAAGTGTAGTGCAACTATATTATATAGTGTGGTGCAATAATTATGTGACTATACTATATATAAGAACCATGTATCAAGACTAATTAAACTATATGAGTTACATGAAATGTGGGTGTGACAATGTGTATATTAAGTATACAATAAAGTAATATATCATGAATATATAGTAAACAATTATTGAATTAATAATAAAAATGACAATACACTGTGATGGTACCCGAAAGAATTATATCCGGTAGAATAACATATATATGGATTATATGGTGATATATATGTACCTCCACTTGATATATTGTATTATGGTTTGCTCATTAGAAATGATATTGTGACTCTAAATAAGCTTATAACCTAAGTGTATATATAGATAACCCAAGTATTTATACACTTGCTAGTTACTTTGTTGCTGAGAGTCATTTCTTGTCCCTAATTGAGTGACCCATTTCATCACACGTGAATGGCTACAAGGCTAGCCTATCTCCATTTCTCAAACTCAGCAAACTAGCAACAATCATGAAGGGGGTGTGGTCCTAATAGTGAAAACCAACTACTCTACCAACTCCTCTCCTATAACCATTGAATCCTTCTTCTTCCCATTAGTTTAAAATGGTGTAGAAAGTTAATGTCTGTGTAATGCATGGTCTATAAATGGAGCTCTTCTCCCTCATGTTTTCATTTGCTGAGATTTATGTTAAGTGAAAATTGAGAGAGAATATAGCATGTTAGTAAGGAGTCTAAGAATTGAGGAAGTTCTAATAAGAGCAAGCTTAACAGAGGTATAAACTCTCTATTTTTGAATTCAATAAATTCTTGATTTTTGCATGAATTCTTGCTAATTGGAGTTAGGAATGTTGTAAACTTAGTATCTAAGCTAGTATGCATGATAGGAATGCAATGTAGCTTGATTAGAGTTGATTCGTGAAAGAAAATTGTGAGTTGGGTTGCAGTCTGTCGAGCAGAAAGCTGCTCTGTTTCTGGCCGGCCACCTGCTCGCAGCTGCGCCAGTTTTGTACTGGCCAGCGGCGCAGCTGTGCCGGTACCAGCCTTGAGTTGGCCAAGGCCCTGCGCAGCTGCGCCAGTTTTGAACTGGGGAGCTGCGCAGCTGCGCCGGGACCAGTTTCTGGGTTTTGTTTTCTGTTGCAGGTTCTGTTATATGCTAGCATAGGTTATATAATTAGAACAAGCATGCACACTTAAATAACATGTATATATGAGTATCATGACATGATATAAGCATGATAGTATACATTATTGATGAAGAACTCATAATTTTCAAATGAAACTTATGATTTTCGATATGAACTTTGATACTTGTATAAACATGTGTGTTCTGACCTTGTAAGGGTATTTGTACGGTCTAGACATGCATGGAAGTTGGTATTAACTTATAGTACGTGTTCTTGATACTACATGTACATGCATGGCCATGTTAGTATGTACTATGGAAGGAAAACGTATGATTTTAAAATGAAACTTCTAGTTTTAGATTTGAACTTGGACGTATACATAGCATGTATATATTCTAATTTTGTGAGCATGTTTAGATGACTTAGAAATGCATATCGGACATGTCAACCTATATATAGATAGCATGAACATGTTAGGTTTTGTTAGTAAGCTTCACTAATGAAAATGCGAGCCTTGAACGTGGACGATAACATGTTACCTTAAGATTTGGGATTTTGATGTTTATAGACATATGTGATAGCACACTTGGACTCTCTCATGTATCATACATGTATATATATACCATGACTACATATCATGAAACCAAGTTTAGCGTAAACGAAGCATATTTTCAAACTAATAATCGTGATAGTTACATGCATGAAGTATGAATATTCGTGAACATGCCCAATATGAGTTATATAAATACTTTATGTGTTTAAAGAACTAGCATGATAAACTTTGTGATGTTCATGACCTCGAGTGGCCTTCAATTGTTAGAATGTTGACTTAGAACCTATATCGTGTAAATTGAACGTGAAAAGGTTGAACGAGCATGAAAGTATCATTTAATATGTATACATGCTATGTAGGACCATATGTTAATACTTGAATCTGACTTCGACAGTTAATAGCGTATATTTGCTTTGATATGGTCTTATGTGTTAGTAATGATATATGAGAATGATTAACTCAAAAGATGGACTACACTAGCTATATGTAAAGAGATTAGTGGTAGACGGGCATGTGTATGTAGAGAATGGTAGTAAGTACGTATGGTTAAAGTATACGTATACGTACATAGTTATTCTAAGAATACGATAAGAAAGTAAGACAAAGGTTCTAAGAACCAAGTTAGACAACAATGTAACCTTTACTATTACATTGAGAATGTGTGGATACATATAACTAATGAGTGTGATCTCTATGGTTAATATAACTGTGTAGGATACACGAAGTGCAGATAAGCTTTAAGCAGTTAAGTCATAGTTGTTAAACTACGAATCAGACAAGTCTTTCAGTTCCTATTTGATATATGAATTCAATAACTGTTAGTTGAATTATATTATGCTGTGATAATGTGAACTTATATATGAACTGTATATGAGATATAAATGAGATTAAAAGGTGATCGTTGATGATATACTTGTTATGTGAAAGTAACATGCGTAGTAAATATAAATTGTTTATAAATGCATGAACTGAGTATGATGTTATATGCTATGTGATGCATGAGGACTGTTAGAATTGCTGAGCTGTCGAGCTCACTCTTGCAAATAACTACTTTTGCAGGTTAAGGATTCACGGTAAAGATTTCGTGCTTCTCGATTGATAAAGATAGATAGTATCGCATTAAAGAATATTACTTAGATTATTGTCTGGACCATGTTTAGATTCTAGATGATGTACTCGATAGTTGCTTACACTGTTTAATACTTGTTGTATTGTAAGAATGTATTAATTAATACATAGAGGATATCGAGTTGAGTTGTAAATGTTTATACAATAACTCAGATAAGAAGGAATCATATTATATAGTTGATTCAAGATTTGTAATTGGTATCAAAGTTATGGAATCAATAAAAAGATTTTTATTCAAAGGATATTGAAAAGTTTAAATTATTCCGTATTTTAGTAATATCGAATATGATGTAAAGACGAGATCTTGGATATGAATAGAATTTATATTCTAAATTGTAATAAACAAAGTTGTATTCTTTTACTAATGATTAAAAGATGTAATAGTTTGACTATAGTAGTATCGTGACTGCACCGAATTTGATGTTTCGAAGGAACGTGGATTTGGGGGCGTCACAGCTGGGCCACTTCCAAGCTTTATACCAGCGCAGCTGCGCCGGTCTATAGAAATTTCTAAGAAAGTTGTGTAATCTGAACTTGAGTATATATGTATGACTAATATGTATCATAATTAGTGATCAAGCTTTAGATAGCAAAGCGTGAATTGAATAAATATTTATTATGAAAGTTTATTAACCGAGTATATATATTGGTTAATTTATATTAAATTGAAAGTTATATTATAAAATAATATAATTTGAATATTAAAGCCTTAATTAACTATGGTGAAATAGTAAGGGGTTTAAGATCACTTAAGTAAATAGTGAGTTAATACATGAGTGGAGTATGTGATTATAGTAGGTGCCTTTATATATTACTTGGCATGGTATTATGTGAATATACGAACGCCGTTAATAAATATATATACGTTATTAAAGAGGGATGGAAATCATTATATCATTAAATGAATATTTAATATTTGAAGAAATTATTTTGGAGACAATTTATAGAAAAGAAAGAGAAATAATTATTATATAATAAAGGATATTAAAATAATTTCTAATCTTGAATTATTTTAATAAAAAGAGAAAATGCTATTTTTGAATAAGAATATTACCTTATATGTTTTTGTATGAGATATTGGTATGATCAATTGATATGGTAAATACATTAAAACATATTTGCTATATATAAATAAATTGATGGAAACGATTTATTATCTAATTTCTATATATAATATATGTACATGTGTCGTACATATAATTATTCGATATTATATTAATTATAATATCTTGAGACAATAAGTAAATTATTTTCTAATAATGAATGCCTTTAATTGGAGAAGACATAATATTTCATATCATGTTATGACGGAATACATAATAGTAATTATATCTTATGTATTTCCAAGAGGGGTAAAAGTATATAAGAAAACTAAGTTATTTCAATTTGCTAAATAACTTGAGTTATTATATTACCATAAGTATTGTAAAGAATATTTGAATATTTTCATTCACGATATATTTTTATACGTGAACCTTGTGATTTAATAGTTCTAAGTAAATTGAACATATTATAAGTAGAAAAATGGTGGGAAAGGAATAAATGATGAGAATGATAATAAGCTTAAGGTAAGCTTGTGAGATATGCCTAGTATGGAAAAGTGATGGAATAAACATTCATTAAATAATTTAATGAATGAATAATTAAAGAAATTAATTAATATTATTATGTGAATAAATTTCTATGTGCAATGATGTGTAATTATAAGTTATATAGTAGCTACATCTATATAATATGGAATGAAGTGTGACACTTCAAGGTAACTATATAATATAGGAAACTATATGATTAAGTGTAATAATAAAGTTTATAATAATGGGGTGTGACACTACTCAATTAAAATATATTCGGTATTGTCAAATGTACATGGATTATATGATGGGGTGTATGTGTGACCCTATCATATTATATGGTAATAACATTAAGTTATTAGATATAAGTTTGCAAGTTAGTCCATGTGAGAACAATAATGGTCAATCAAGTGGTTAGGGTACATGAATAGTGGTAGTTGGTGGGAGTTAGCCACCAACTTCCCTTTTGCCCTTTGGGTAATAACCATAGTAGGATAATAACTTGATAATGAATAGATGCAATACATTGGTGTGTTGAGTTTGTTAATTCAATTACTACATTGTTGCTAAGAAAGCATATAATAAGAAATGTAATTACATCATGAGCATATTATAAGGTGTAATGTTGAGGAAGGACCATGAATAGTAGTAGTTGGTGGAGTTAGCCACCAACTCTTCTATGACCATTGGGTATTACCCATAGGAGGGTAATAGATTGTTTATAATAGAGAACATGTAAATTAGTTATGTAATGGCATTACATTATAAACATATTATAAGATGTAACATTGAGTATAATATTATTTTAGGAGATTATATTATTATAAGCTTGTGGACTATTAAGTACTAAGTTCACATAATTATGCCTTGTGTGGCATAAATAATGAAGTTAAATCAAGGGGATTTAATTGGAAGTATTAGAAGAAAATGAATGGTTGATATTAATTATCATTATAATATTTGAGTATATTTATGATGATAATTTTATGGAAAATGGTGGGATGATAGTACCCAACCATATTATATTTAGTCCAATTAGAATATTAACTTAACCTATGTACATGAGGTACATGATTATATGTAGTAGTGTATATTCAAAATATGAGTATACCTAATTAGGTGTGAGTGTACATATTTGTAGGTTTGTATATATATACCTATAACCTAAGTC
Source organism: Panax stipuleanatus (assembly GCA_020205555.1). Classification (NCBI taxonomy): domain Eukaryota; kingdom Viridiplantae; phylum Streptophyta; class Magnoliopsida; order Apiales; family Araliaceae; genus Panax; species Panax stipuleanatus. Next base: position 10,698,110 of record CM035119.1, on the reverse strand, counting down.
ATATGGGATGAAATGTATACATAAATTATATAACCTAAGTGTATATATTATATATAGAGGTGTGTAACCAAGTGTGGAATTAAATTTGCTAATTGTTATTGCTGAGTTAGATTATTTATCTCACAATGAGTGCCCAACTTTTCCTTCACGTGAATGGCCTAAGGCTAGCCTATCTCCTTCATCTCTCAACTTCCTAGCTAGCAATGAGTGTGATGATTGTGAGGGGAGTGGGATTGATGATGGATTTCACCAACTCCTTACTAACCTCTTGTTAACCTCCATGTCTTTGATCAATCCATTGGTTTGAATTAAGGGAAGATAGCATTGTATGGGTAATCCATCTTCTATAAATATAGCTCTCCCCTTCACATTTCATTTTGCTGAGAATTCTGTCCAAATACAAGAATAGAGAGTGAGTTTATATACATAGTGATAGACATTCTGAGAATTGAGGAAATTGAAGTAGCAGCATTAGCAACTCCATTGTTTCACAGAGGTATAATCTCTATAATTTCCCATTCTTGTTCTATAATGGAAAATTCTCGATTTCGTAATTTAGATAGTAATTAAAGTGTGGAATATAATGGTTATGTGTTATACAAACTTCAAGATATGATAGAACTGTTACATGGCTAATTTAAAATTGGATTGATAAGAAAATTTCTGAGTTAGGCTAAGAAACTGCCGAAGCAGTCAAGCTCCTAGTCTGGAAACCGGGACGCGAGGCCGCGCGTCTCCCTAGTACAAATGGGGCGCAGCTGCGCCCCTCTGCAGAAACTGTTGGTGATTTTGTGTTTTTTGGTTGGTTAAGCATACTAGTTAGACTCTAATAACTGCATAAAGGGGGTCTGACATGTGTACTAAGATTGTCATGCACGTAGTGAGTTGTATTAGTTGGTTTAACATGATTTCCTAAAAGAAAACGTAAAGTTTTGAAAATGAGACTTGACGAATTTTGTGTTCTTTGAGTCGGAATTTTGAGACATGTGTAAGTGTCTTGGTTATGTGTATCAATGGGTATGAAGGTAGTTGTTAATCAGTTACCTTGGCTAATAGTAAACAATTATACCTTGTTGTAGTGGAGTTTTTAATGAAAACTTAAGGTTTTATAAACGAATTTTGGCATATATAAGTCATGTTTATATTCTGACTTTGTAAGCTTGATTATATGGTTTAGATATGCATGATATGTGAGTCGAAGGTATTGAGCATACACTAGAACACATTGTTTAAATTGAAAATGATTTCAAAAGACAAACTTAGAGTTTTTGGACATATATATAGGATGTCCACGTTCTGATCATTGAGCATATATAGATGACTTATATATGTGTTCTAATATATGAGAATCATAACTACGAGGTACTTTGCATATACTTAGTTACCTTTGTTGACTTAAAGCGATTTTTATAAAAAGTTTAGAATGTGTAAGATGATAGCATCAAACACAGAGTGAGTTACATTATGATCATACGAGTATGTATATTAGGATTCATTATGCCTATAGACATGTTGACATAAGCATCATGTGATGAAACATGGATTTCACCTATACACGCATATTCGAGAAAATAAATTTCTAAAGCATAGACTATGTGATTAAGTATACATGTGTAGTATAAGCACGAGCATGCCTACTTGGTGTGGTTAAGCCTTGTTATGTGATAACATGACTTTAGTAGTTGAGCTTTATTGATTTAAGTAATTCAACGTAGAGCTATGCTATTCAAAGCTAAATAGTTCGAATATAAATTTGAAAACCTACTTAATGTGTGTGTATAATATATATCAGAATGCATGATATATTTGGACCAAACTGAGTTTATGAAATCTCAAGTTTGGTTCTGGCAGGGAGTCGCGCAGCTGCGCCACTCCCAAGCTTAAATGTAGGGCGACCGCGCCGTGTTGCAAAACTGCCAAGAGCAGTTTGTTAACTACATGGTCTTAAGTTATGGTTATATGTTGTCCTTAAGGACTACAAGATATAAAACAAGATTGTTTAGATAAATATGAAAGTAGAATGAGCTAGCCTCATAGTTATCCTAAGTTGAAGTAAAAACGAAATCAAGTTAGGAGAAAATGAAGTATTTATTACTATACTGAGGACATATGAATGTGTATAACTGATGGATATAAATCCACGATTATATAACTGTGTAGGAATACACGAAGCGCATATATCTATAAGCAGTTAAGTCGTAGTTGATAAACTACGAATCAGGCAAGTCTTTCAGTTCCTATTTGATATATGAATTCAATAACTATTAGTTGAATTATATTATGCTATGATGATGTGAACTTATATATGAACTGTATATGAGATATGTATGAGATTGAAAGTTGATCTTTGATGATATGCTTATTATGTGAGAAGTTACATGCTTAGTAAATATAAATTGATTATAAATGCATGAACTGAGTATGATGTTATATGCTATGTGATGCATGAAAACTGTTAGAATTGCTGAGCTGTCGAGCTCACTCTTGCAAATAACCACTTTTGCAGGTCAAGGATTCACAGTAAAGATTTCGTGCTTCTTGATTGATAAAGTTAAATAGTATCGCAACGAAGAATACTATTTAGATTATTACTTTAACCATGCTTAGGTTCTAGGAGTTGCACTTGATAGTTTTTTACGATGTTTAATACTTGTCGTATTATAAAGATGTATTAGTTAATACATAGAGGATATCGAGTTGAGATGTAAATGTTTATACAGTAATTTGAATAAAGTGAATCATAATATAATTTGATTCAAGGATATGTAATTGATTCAAGTTATGAAATCAATAAAAGATTTTATTCAAAGAAGATTGAAAAAGTTTAAGTTATTTCGCATTTTTATAATATCAAATATGATATAAGGCAGGAATGGTAAATGACCAAGATTGTAACTTATTAAAGTTTGGGGTCATTATACAGATCTTGAAAATGGAAGAGAATTTATATTCTAAATTATAATAAAGCGAAGTTATATTCTTTAAGTCATGAATAAAAGATGTAATAGTTTGACGATAGTAGTATCGTGATTGCACCGGATCCGAGGTTCGAAGGGACCCGGATTTGGGGGCGTCACAGGCCTTGTTTGGCAAAACTCTTTAAAACCCTTTTCTTTATTTTAATAAATCCTTTAACACATAGTTTAAATGTTACACTTTTTTTTAATTAAATTCCAACCTTCTAATTTAATTAAATACAAGCTAACATTAATTAATTAATTAAAATTGCACATAATACTAAATTGCTACACAATTGTAATTCTCTTATTAATCATAATTTATGTAACAAATTAGTAAATCATTATAAACACTTAGCACATAATATTCCTATAATTTAATTATTCTCAATTAAATTAGAATTATACTACACAATTACTTACACATCAATTTAATTAATCATATTACACTTAATTAAATTACTCCATAACATAATTACATAAATTATTTATTTAACTCAATAAATAAATAAATTAAAATATTTATTTAATTCAATAAATATTTAAAATTCATATGAAATTCTCATTCGTTACAGAGGGTCCTAGCAGGTATAGGAAAACCATTCTCAAAAATCATTAAACATGGAGAAATAGCCGAAATGGGACTGAAGTCTGGGAAGATCAAAGACCTTACCGCTTTGGAGGCAGTGATCGAGCATATTCAAGCTGGAAGCTATAGGAATAATCCTCGGAGAGTTCACAAAAAGAAGGAGGAGGATGTGTCCTTGATACTTTAGGGACAAAATCAGAGAGGCAATCCAAACTTGCCCATTCAAAGGAGAAATTATTCCCTTTTTCAAACTCTTGCACAATCTTTGAATCCTCCATTTCAAAAGACATGAGAAGTTAAACGTCAAAGAACATTAACCCCTTAGGGGACTTATTGGAAAATGTACTGAAACTTTTGACAACACAAAAGAAGATTGTCCAGCTCCTTCCGCCAGCCTATTCAAGCGGACAAAATTTTAACCCGAGTAAGAAGTGTGCTTATCATTCTGGAGCATCGGGCCACGATACCCAAGATTGTTGGGCTCTCAAACATAATATCCAAGACTTGATAGATAGTGGGGAGATTGTGGTGACAACACAAGAACAACCACATGTTCAAGATAATTCGCTGCCTCAACACAATGAGGAGAGCATCAATATGATCAGTATGGGAAACGAAGAAGGATCCAAATACCTCCAGTATGTTGTGGAGAGTCATCCCAAGCAAACAAAGATAGGCCGAACAATTGTGACTATTCAAAAAGGCAATTTTTGATAGAACAAGAAATAAAATCTATCAAGGAACAGGTTGGGCAATTGGCAGAACTAGTAGTTTATCCACATCAGATAACGAGGCAATTGATAAATCAGACCAATCAGCAAGAAACAAATCTTTTGATGCTTAAAATTAGTCCCATTGCCAGGAGGGATCATTATCGATTCCATGAGCATGAACCCTGGGCAGACAAGGTTGCTAAGGAACAAAAGTTCCTAGCTAACAGAGAGTTCGCATATGAAAGAAATTCTCCAAATGTTGATCAACGAGGGGAAAGTCACAGAATTGTTACCCCCAGTAGACCCTCGATCTAGGAAGTTCAAACCTGATAGGATCTGTCAATATCATTCCAACACGCCTGGTCATGACATAGAGGATTATTGGGGACTTCGGCATTTGATTCAAAATCTAATTGAAAGCGGTGAGCTTTTGAAAGCAAACCAAGATTATGGCTATCCTGGTGAGGAAGCAATCTTTCTTCTCATGGCATGAAATCTGAAAGAAGTAGTGATTGTCATTTCCTGTGAGAAGGATCTAGCCATAACGCCCCTGATACTTCAGGGAAAAGGGGCCTAAGAAGGAAAGAATCTTGTGAAACTGGCTGCGCCCGAACCTCTAATATTGTCATTCAGACCGCAATATCCTGTGGTTAGCTTGAAGAAAGTCCCATGGAACTATGGGAAAGATGAAGGATCAACCTCAAACCACATTGCTATTATATCAAAGGAGAACCCGCTGTACCTGCCTCGGCGAGTAACCAACTCAGTCATTAAGGCCAAGGGAAGAGTGTCTGAGGAGAAAATTGAAGAATTCCTTAGCAAGATGGGGCATAATGAGATCAAAGTGGTGCAAAGCTTAAAAGAGGCACCCCGACAGATATCCATTTTGGATTTGGTCTTATTTTCAGAATATTATCGCAAGATTCTAGGGAAAGTACTGGAGGAAGCACATCTGCCGAAGACGGTAGATACTGAGAAGTTTCATCACATGATAGTGCACATTTTCAACAGTAATATGATATCTTTCACTGACGATGATATACCAGTGGAAGGGACTAGTCATTGCAAGTCATTGTACATAGCAGTGATGTCCTCAAGATATGTGGTCAGAGGTGTATTGACAGATGGAGGATCATCTCTGAACATCTGTCCCTATGACACATTGGAGAGAATGAAGATTAATCCAAACTGAATCCGGACTAGTCATGTAGTCATCAGGGCTTTTGATGGATCTTGCCGAGAGGCTATGGGAGAAATCGAGCTTCCATTGGAGATTGGTCCCCATACTTTCTCCGTATCCTTTCAGGTACTAAACATTACCACATGATATAATTTACAGTTGGGAAGACCGTGGATACATATGGCAGTAGCAGTTCCGTCCACCTTTCATCAACAACTCAAGTACATCATTAATGGCAATCTGATAACTGTAAATGCCAAGCTAGAGTATCATGTCTGTATACAAAGTGATATACCTGTGATCAGTCTCGATGAGGGGGTTGAGCCCACCAGTTTTCAAGCCCTTGAAGTGAGCAACACTCAATACTTACCTATTAAGGCACCAGCCTTAAAGCCAAAAGTTTCTACCGAAGTAATGACGGTCGGTCAAGAAATGATATCCTTGGGTTTCTGCCTTGGAGAAGGGTTAGGGAGAAATCAACAAGGAATCAGAAGTCCAGTTCAAATCTTTAGCCAGACAGGGAAGGCTGGATTAGGCTATTCCTCTGGATTAAACCACCGGAACCCACACAAGCATCCACCAGTTCTTGCCTCTACCATGCTGTTACCAAACCTCACTGATGCAGGATTTGTGAAGCCCATATGGAAAATTCCTATTGCCATCGCTAGTATGCTGATGCTTAAGATTAAACAGATCATTGAAAAAGAAGTCCCGAAGCTTGATGATGAAAGCAAAAAAAGGAAGAAGAAGTTCCTGCTGGGAGGATGAGACCCATTTGCAAAAATATATTTTCTGGTGCACACTGAAGGAATGAACAATGATATCCCTGATGATGATAATGCAGAAGATCAACTCCAAATCCCTTGTATGGACCGAGCTGAAGGGAGTACCCTAAAGAGGAATGTCGACTTTGATGGAAATGTTATCTTAGTCATCATCAAAGAGGAGACAAATGACAGCAACCCCTCTATCCTCCCTGTTCATGAGGACTTGACTCTAGACAATTGGAGCACCACTCCGTGCATCAGTCAAAAAGGGTAAAAGGGCAGAAAGTCCATCTGCTCAGTGACAGCCCCAAATCCGGGTCCTCTGACCCCGGTCCGGTCGTCACGATCTAACATAAACATCCACCTCTAAACAACATACGATAACTAAAATGCGGAATATAATAAACGTACGTCGTTCATTCAAAAGGTGTTACTAGTCCCAAGATTCGATAACCTTAATACAACATACAAACATACCCTAGAATAGTCATTAGGGTTCATATTATATAACAATAATTAATTAAACATAAAGATAAAGTCTGCTCCTTGCAAACTAATCCTACATCTTCCCTTTACCCTTGTTCTTCTCTGAAGTCTCGGGCTTAACTGCAATATAAGTTATGATATAGCAAGAATGAGCAACAAGTTTGCCCAGCAAGTTAAAATACAACAATAAAGGATATATCATGATGAATAGAAAATATATGACTATGAATTCAACAATATGAATATCAAAAGCAAGAATAATAATTGCTTTTAGAATAATTGATAGTCAAGTAGACTTTGAACTATAAAACTCCAACGGAATCAATAGCTGATTGACCCTTTGGTTACTGGCTACAGAATAAGTACTTGAGGGGATCAGCCTCGCGTACGCCATGTATATGCATAACATTCAACTCTGCTGTTTGTATCTTTATACTAGATACCTGGGGTACTCCCCTATATATATAAGGGGTGTTCTTTCAGTCTAAGAATCCTTACCATCAATTGGTTTGGATAGCTTTTATAGAATTTCATATACTTGTATGACCGAACAAAGGTTCAGACTCTATCTAACACAGCTCAAGAATTATTGAACTTTACAAAATGTACAAGTCCAAGACTGTACGAACTCAAATGCACTAAGTACGAATATCAATAATATCGATGTGGAATAATTGTAAAGTAATTAAACCACCTAATAGCATGCTTGGAAATAAAGTTCAAGCTTTAAATAATTAACCGTCAATACGATAATAACCTGCTCAATACAATATGAGAAGGATAGGAACTTGCACAATAAAGAGTGTAAGGGAACTTGCATTCAAATCAAGTGAAGTTAAGAAACTCGCTTACACGATTCATTGAATAAGGTAGTGCAAGAATTTAGAATAATTGCAATCAATATAACAATCAAATGAAGTTAGGAAACTTGCCTGATTGCTCAGCTACAAATAAGTTTTAGCTTTAATTAACTTGTGTCGAAACGACCTAACATTAATAAGTTGGCCTTTCGATTAGCATGTGTAAACTAATACGAGTCTACACTTACAAGAATCTAATCATCATATAATTCTAGCATATAGTTCACGTAAGTCCATCTACTCATGTCTTGGATTTAATAACTTTAGATTATCTAGTTACTATGCATCAATATAGTACTTTAAGTTATAAATCAACACACATGCTTATAAGTCTTATAAACTCGAATTCGAAATTAGCATGCTTATCCTAATCTAATTCAAAGTCATGTTTTTATGCCGGTAATTCACATACTTTAAACAATACACGTTCATGCTTCAAAATCGGTTACTAAAATCATGTTATCACATAACAAGGCTAAACAATATTTAATATGCATGCTTGAGTATACTACACACATATACTTTAATCACGTAGTTCATGCTTCAGAAATTCATTTCTTATGAATACGTGCATATGCGAAATTCACGCTTTGACCAAACGAGGTCTATGTTAATATGCTTATAGGCATAACGAACTCTAATGTATATGCTTGTATAATCAATACGTAATCCACATGGTATTTGATGTCATTATCCTTCACATTCTACGTTTTCATCAAAAGTTGCACGAAATCAACATGGGTAACATAATATAAGTAAAGCGTCCCATAGTCATGACTCACATGTATTAGAATGCATATCTAAACCACATGAAAGCTCTCATATGGTCAGAAATCACAAGGCAAAGTCCTTGGTCAAGTTTTCTTTTTAAAGTTCTTAAGTTTCTCTTTTGAAATTACTAGAATCTTGCAATCACGTATGCTGGTGTGTGAACACACTTTAGACTCGCATTTCATGATAATATAAACCACACTATTGTGTTTACAAAATCAGAATGTTCACATGATATGTCCATGACAAGGTTTACTTTTAAAATTACAAGTTTCCCTTGTTAAAACATATGTTTTTCATTTGTAAAACATGGCCATGTCATATATGTGTAGCATCAAGGAATACCTACTTATACCATGTCATTGTACTAATATTTATAGTTTAATCATGTTCACATACTTGTTTCACTGGTATATCACATGTTAGTATATCACAGCAGTTTAATCAGAAGCAGAAAACAAAACTGGCCACAGGAACCTGCGCAGCTGCGCAGGCGCCAGGTATAAACCCGGCGCTGCTGCGCCGGTGTCCGGCCAGTGCTTGAGTAGTTTCTGCTTCGGCAGAAACTTAAGCCATACTCAGATTTCTTCAACAATTTGATCCTATACCAGCCATATTACAGTTTCTAAACTATCATAACAACTTATACAACACATAGCAAGCATTCTCTAATCAAATGATCATTCAATTTAACACAATCAAGAATTTGATAATGAAGATCATGAATGAAAATTACCTCTGTTATATGGACTAGCTGCTATCTCTCGCCCTTACTGATCTCTCACAGCAATTTACTCAATATAATGCTATACTTAGGAAAATCTCAGCAACTCAAAAGATGAAGAAGAAAACTCTATATATAGCCAAATAAATAACCAGACAATACTATCATCCTCCAAATCAATTCAAAGGATTGCAAGAATGTATAATGGATAAGAAGAAGTTGGTGAGAGTTGGTAGATTCAATCATGAATCCCACATCTCTTACAATTATGAGCTAGAATTTGTGAATTTGCGGAAGATATAGAATAGGCTAGCTTCTCACGTGAAGAGGAATTTGAGGGGGGTGACTCCAATATATAACTCAGCAACTAGCATAAATGTAACATATACAAATACTTAAGTTATAACATATATGTACACATTATGTATACATATAAGTCCCAATGTCATTTTAATTAGTTAACCAACAATACAATGTATCAATTTGGGTTACATATATGATAACATATAATCCATGTACATTTTCTATTTTTCCATAACCATAACTGTTATAATTATAATAACTTATTAAAAATTGTTATCAAATAACAATAGTTTATTGATATTAATATAAAGTGATAGGGTATCATATTAATGTCTATTCATTTATAACATGTAACTCACATAATGTCATTAATCATACTATATAGTCTACATATTTAATATGTAGACGTATTAATGTGTCACCTTGTACTATATATAATATATAGTTAACTACCATATATTACAAGGTTTACTTATCACATGCTTGTATAAAAATAATAAATCAATTAAATATAATAATATTATATTATCAGTTCTCTTACTCATTAATTATTATTTATTCATAATAATAATTAAACAACACATTATCGATTAATTAATCATAATTAAAATTAATCAATAGGTTCAAATCTTGCCACTATATTCAAATAAATTGAATATTTAATTATTAATAATCTCATAAATTCTCTGATATTAAATCCTTAAGGTTAGGCCACTAATTTAAATAACTCATTAGTGACTTCCTTTAATCATTTCACAATTCTCACCCACATAAGGTTTAAATAAACTCACAAAATTAACTTGTTAAAATTAAATCACACATTTAATAAATAAGGAGTTTAAAATTCATGGTCGTTACATGCTCTGAAGCGTGATTTTATTTCCTGCTTATTTTTGTTGTACAGCGATAACAGTTACTTTTGTCATGCTTTTTGATAAATGCTTTGTATGATCAAACAGTTTCATATATTAAAGTGAAAGCATTTTGTTTTCAGGACTCCAGGGTTGGATTTGTTTGGCCTTGCTGATGAGATGCCAAATTTTCACAGTGACTACAACTTTGATGTAGAACTGGACTTCGACTTGATGGGGATTGATCAAGAGGAGATACATGACTATGAGGTGCCCGGGGAGATCAAAGAATGGGTCGAAGACAAACCTAAACTAAACCTCGATCAAACCATCACTGTCTATATCGGAACCTCAGAAAACCCCTAAAGAAATCCAGATAGGCATGGACCTTACTCAAAACCAAAGAAAAGACCTGATTGAACTCTTAACTCAGTTCCAGGATATTTTTGCATGGTCACATGAAGACATGATTGGTTTGTCTACTAACATTGTCATTCATCGACTACCCATTAAAGATGGATTCAAGCCAGTCAAGAAGAATCACAGGCGATTGAAACCTGAGTGGAGTCTAAAAGTTAAAGAAGAAATTGTCAAGCAATTCAAAGCCGGCATCATCATGGTATCAACTTACCCTGAGTGGCTATTCAACATAGTTCCCGTGCTTAAGCCCAAAGGGAAAGTACGAGTATGCGTGGATTACAGGGATTTGAACAAAGCTTGTCTCAAGGATAACTTCCCAGTACCTTTTATCCACATACTGAAAGACAACACGACACAGTATGACATGTATTCTTTTCTTGACTGTTTTACTAGGTATTATCAAATCATGGTTGCTAAAGAGGATAGGGAGAAAACAACCTTCATCACTCCCTGGGGAACCTTTTGTTATAGACGTTTGTCTTTCGGCCTTATCAATGTTGGTGCCACCTATCAGCGAGCCATGATGGCCCTTTTTTATGGCATGATGCACAAAGAAATAGAGGTTTATGTGAATGATATCATCGTCAAATCCCGGGAGGAAGACGACCACATCATCCATCTTAAAAAGCTTTTTAACAGGTTATGCAAGTATAACCTAAAGCTGAATTCGGCCAAATGTACTTTTGGTGTCAAATCAGGCAAGTTATTGGGATTTCTAGTAAGTAACAAAGGCATTGAGCTGGATCCCGCCATGATTAATGCCATCATCGAGATGCCCGTGCCCCGAACATAAAAGGAAATACGGGGATTTTTGGGGAGAATCAATTTCATAAGTAGATTCATCTCTCAACTCACGGCAATGTGTGAACCCATCTTTAAGCTGTTAAGGAAAAATTCCTCCACGAAGTGGAATGAAGATTGTCAAAAGCCTTCCTTTCCATCAAGAAGCAGTTGATCGAAGCACCTATCTTGGTACCCCCAAGGGATGAGGTTCCATTGTTTATGTACCTGTTAGTCAATGCCAATGCTATGGGTTGCATGCTGGGACAGAAGGATGATAGAAGAAAGGAAAGAGCTATCTATTACCTCAGCAAAAGATTCAGTAGCAACAAGTAGAAGTACACTTTGATCAAAAAGACCTGCTGTGTATTAGCATGGGCCGCCACGAGGTTACAACATTGTCTGCATGGGCACATGACCTATATCATAAATCACATGGATCTGCTGAAGTACGTATTCAGCAAACCCATATTGAATTACCAATTGTCCAAATGGCAGTTGATCCTATAACAGTTTGACATTATCTACGTGACTCAGAAGTATGTAAAAGGTCAAGGAATTGCGGATTAATTGGCCGAAGCACCATCAGGGGATTTTGAACCCTTGGAAACTTATTTTCTGGATGATGGAATAATGACAATTCAATAAATTCCTCAAGAAAATACAGTCCAATATTAGAAAATATATTTTGATGGAGCTGTGAACATGGAAGGTGCCGGAGCAGGGGCAGTTCATATATCCCTTACAGGAGAATAGTATCATGTGGCCATCAAGCTGTAGTTTATCAACACCAACAACACAGTTGAGTATGAAGGCTGTATAATGGGGTTAAAACTGGCCCAATCCATGGGTATCAAAAGTTTACTAGTCTTTGGGGATTCTGAGTTGGTTATCTAACAAACCACCAGGGCGTATCATACCAAAGAATTGCATTTGCTGCCATATTATCGGCAAGTTATTAAGATAGCCATGGAGTTTGAAGAAATAACCTTCATCCACATCCCTCGAGGTAGGAATGACTTTGTTGATGCATTGGCAATGTTGGCTTCCTTGATCTACATATCTGATAGGATGGGAATTCTTGACATCAAATTTGCCAGCCAAAAGGCCCCATCATATAGGAATTACATTATAAAAATATCAGATGAACTACCTTCTATCAAACAGCCTTAGTACCAAGATATAAAAGAATATCTTCGAGATGGATCTACGCCTACCAGGGCAAGTCAAGCTGAAAGAAAGCGGATTCATAAGATAGTTATGAAATTCTATCTGAGCGGAGACGCACTCTATAAAAGGGATGCTAGAATAGGCCTTTTAAGATGCCTGGATAAGGATCAAGCCCAAAGACTGATGGATGAAGTCCACGGTAGAGTCTGTGGTCCACACATGAGAGGTCCTTTACTTGCCAGAAAAATATTGAGAACAGGGCATTACTGGATCTCTCTCAAAGATGACTGTGATGATCACGTCAGAAGATGCTACCAATGCCAAGTCCATGGAAATGCCATCCACGCTCCTCTGAACGAACTGCACAATATGAGTTCGCTATGACCCTTTTCCATGTGGGGAATGGATGTGATTGGGCCAATAGAACCCAAAGCTAACAATAGTCATCGATTCATATTCACCATGGTCGACTACTTCACCAAATGGATAGAGACTACATTCTTTCCCAAAGTCACTAAATAGGTAGTCATTGGTTTCATCAGAAACAATAAAATCTGTCGATATGGACAACCGGAGGTGATAATATCAGATAATGCTAAGAATCTAAACAACCAGATGATGAAAGAATTATGCAGCAAGTTTCAGATCAAGCATCTCAATTCAGTCATCTATCGTCCTAAGATGAATGGTGCTGACGAAGCGGCCAACAAGAATATCAAGAAAATCATGCTAAAAATGTTTTCCAATCACAAGGGATGGCCTGATTTATTGCCTCTAACTCTACTAGCCTATAGAACGTCAATGTGTACTTCTACTGGGGCTACCCCCTATTCATTAGTCTATGGCATGGAAGAAGTACTCCCCATAGAAGTAGAAATGGAGTCATTAAGGATATTAATAGATGCTCAGATAGAAGAAGACTAGTGGTTGCAAGAGCGATACCACCAGTTATCCCTGATAGATGAAAAAGGGCCACAACCATATTTCACGGGCAATTATATCAGCAAAGAATTACTCGGTCATACAACAACAAAGTTCAACTCCGACAATTCAAAGAAAATGACTTGGTATTGAAGAAAGTCATTGGTAATCAAAATGAAGCCAAAGGAAAGTTTTCCCCAAATTAGGAAGGCCCTTTCATTGTTAAAGAAGTGTTGATAGGAGGAGCCATTAGATTACAAGAAATGGATTGGAAAAAATTTCCCTAGCTCATCAATTCAGACACCGTGAAGAGGTACTATGTCTGAGTCACCTGCAAGCTATCATCCTGGTCCTGGAAAAAAGAGAGCAAAAAAAAGATCAAATCAATTCAGGTTTTCACTAGAAGTTTGAACTACGAATGACCTGATCTCCCTCAACCACGGGAGTATGTAGGCAACAATCTATGGTGCGGTCAAACAAAAAAAAATTCCAAACACCCCTCAAACCAAGCTCAAACCCAAATAAAAACTTTGCAACCATTCATGCCAAGCTTGAACTACGAATGACCTAATCTCCCTCAAACACGGGAGTACGTAGGCAGCCATTTATGGTGCGGTCTAACCTTCAAGAAAAAATACACTTTTTAAAAACCGGTCCCAAGACAACAAAACCTCATATAAAACCCAAATACTATCAAGCCTCCCTGATCAACAGGCCTTTATGAGCTCTTTGACATCTCAATGTCTATCCATCAAGGAAAAGTTCATGATACATCAAGACAACAAGTTATGAAAAAAGTGGTAATCATTCAGCAATGACAATACATATCCAAAAGGGACGTGAATTAAAATATATTTCTCTGCCATATAATACTGTTTAATATATACAATGTATCCTGTACATGACAAAAATGGCTGACCTAGTCTATGTATAAAAATGAAAGCTAGTTTATAAACCCACTGATAAACAGGATAGCAAGTCCAATATAGCATCCCTCTCTAGAGATGGAGGTGCATCTATAAGCTCCTGCCCTAAGGTTTCCATGCGAGCTAGAAGATCCACAGCCATCTGCATAGTGCTGCCATGATCATCTATCAATGCAATCATATCTGCAACCATGCTATGTGTATAGGACCTAAGTGTAGTACTATCAACGATGTAAACATCCCAGGTAGCTAGAGCCTCGTCTTGCTCAACAAAAGCATCATCCCTGGCAACTAAAGGCTCATATCTCTCAACAAAATCTGCATCCTGAGTGGCTCGAGCATCGTCCCTATCAATAAAAGCATTATCCCTACCAAAAAGGGCTGTCAACATCAGTGTTCTTGCCTTATCACTCTCAAAGGTCATCCGAGCTAACGAATCTATAAGAGATGGATCCTCCTCAGTAGGAGTGCTCGGGGTGTCACTAACTAAAGCTGTTATCAAACCAGCGAATAACTCGTCCTCGGTGGGAGAATCAGGATCCTCCATAGGATCCTCCTTATCAGAATCAATAGTCGGCTCTAAGTAAACAACCGCAACTGATGCAATGTTTGCCTCTAGCCATGCTGAGTACTCTAAAGACCGACCCAGATGACTAGTCAAAAAATTAGCCCTCTCACGATGAGTCCAACAATCATAAATCCTGGTCAAGTCAGCTGATGACAAAGACGAAGCTGATAGCCACTGATCCAAAGTCCCCTTAAAGTGGTGAATATCCTGAAACTAATAAAACTGTCCTATGGCAGCCAGTGGATGATATATGGTCACCCCTCTCAAACCCGCCAAGGGTAGATAATCTATGCCAACTGCATGAGTATTGAAGCTATAAGGAGAGCTGAGCCCTGAACAGGGCAAGATCACAAATAGATGCTCGATCGCCGTCAAAAAGGTCAGCCACGATGCCACATCTGTATACTCATGAGTAGGTGTCATACCTACGAATTAGATATTGTTTGAGTTTACTTATTGTTATCTTTAAGTGTTTTTAGGATCTATTTATTTGTTTTTGTGCTTATTTCTTGTAGGTGGAGTTGGAAGGGCAAATATGTCATTTTGGAAGAGAAAAGAATTAAAAAGAAGTCAAAAATAGGCGTAATGGCATTTTTGTAATTACTTGGTCCTGGTCAAGAGCCTAGGCGCTTGGATTTGCCCTTGGACAAGCGCCTAGGCGCTCATGCACGATTTTGGATGCTAATTTATGCGGCTGAGTACAATGGAGGCCAATCAGACTGGATATTAGGGTTTTAAAAAAATAAGGGACAGAGAGAGATACGACAAAAGAAGGATTTTGAAGGAGAACACGAAGGAGATTTACAAAAGGTTGAAGATCAAGCTAGAGATTTGGAGCGGCTTAATAGTTTCTTCTATCCCTTTCTTCTATCTTTAATTTTGTAATCTTTGGGATGTTTGGATTCTTAATTTGGATGATGTTTTTCTCTATCATTATGAACTAACTTTTTATTAAGATCGCAACGGAACTTAGTATGTAATTTGAATTTGATGCTCCTTATTTGATTTAAGTTAATTACTCGTGAATCGTTTATCATATCTTGTGTTCATTGATTAATTGTCTGATCAACAATTACCGGGATAATTTATACGAAATTGGAAAATAGAGTATGAGTTAGATCTAGATATGATATCATCTGTTCATATAAACTGAAAAAGGTTAATATGTTTAGCATATAGGATAGGAATATATCTATATGTCTTTTACAACCATTAAAGAATCTGTACTTGCAAACCCCAATTATCTTAATTCACATAGGAATATAGTGGATTAATTATTTAGGGTGTTCCTTGTAAATCTGTTGCGTAACTGCTGGATGTATAAGGATTCGTTTACGTGTCTTCGGAAGAAGTACTTGAATATTATAAAGAATTCTTGGTTAGCGATTCATAGTGATTGAATAATTAAATGAGTGTATTGGTTTAAATGAAATACTAAGGGAAGTTGTGATCTTAACCTATTCCATCTGCATTCATTCTTGTGACGATATACTTTAGTTGTTAATGAGAATTCTCAAAATCATAATCATTATTCGTAGTTTAATTTAAGATTAATTGAATTGAAATTTATATTTGGTAATATTAATCTATTTCCTCGTGGGAACGATATCCTTGCTTGCTAGATGTTATAAACGAACACGTATACTTGCGTGTTTAATTGCTGTTAATAAAATAGGCAACAAGTTTTTGGCGCCGTTGCCGGGGAAATTAGTTTAATATTTCGTTTTTATTAATTTTGATAAAGTTAATCTTAATTTAGACTTTTATTTTTATTCTCTTCTAAGGTTATCTTCTCTCGTGCATGCAAACGCGATCGAAACAGCCGGAGCTGGAACCATACGAAGACGATATCGAAAAACGGTTCAGACAGTTGCATAAGTGGGTTAAAGAAACGCGAGAGGCACTTGAGAAGAAAGATACAATGGCAGAAGAGCAACAGAAATCCCTTCAGGATTATGCTATGCCAAAAATGGATGGGATCAGGTCAAGCATTCAACGACCGGCAATTAATGCTGCAACTTTTGAGATTAAGCCGGGAACCATCCAAATGATTCAAAATCTGGTACAGTTTGGGGGCTTGTCGAATGATGATCTGAATGAGCACTTGGTGAGTTTTCTAGAGGTTTGTGACACATTCAAATACAACCAAGTCTCAGACGACGCAGTTAGACTTCGTTTGTTTCCGTTCACTCTCCGAGACAAAGCAAGAGGATGGCTATACATTCACTGCCACCTGGATCCATTACCACGTGGGATGATCTAGCACAGAAGTTCCTAGCAAAGTTTTTTCCTCCTGCCAAAACAGCAAAGTTAAGGAATGAGATAACCAATTTCACTCAATTTGATTCAGAGTCATTATATGACGCCTGGGAGAGATTTAAAGAGTATATGAGAAAATGTCCACACCATGGATTGCCCGATTGGCTACTAGTACAATCATTCTATAATGGGCTCATGGGTGGTATACGGGCTAGTGTTGACGCGGCATCTGGAGGAGCCTTCATGACAAAAATTTTTAATGAAGCGTACAGTTTGTTAGAGGTGATGTCAGCTAACAACTACCAATGGCCAACTGCTAGAATGACACAACCAAAAGTTGCTGGGATACTAGAGGTAGATGCAGTTACAGCATTGTCAGCCCAAATTGCAGCTCTAACACAGAAAATTGAACAGATGGGGAATCCGAATAGGCAAACTGTGGCCATGGTATGTGAATTGTGCGCGGGGAACCATTCAAGTGATCAATGTGCAATAAGTCCTGAATCAGTGCAGTTTGTGTCTAATTATAATCGACAACAAGGAAATAATGCAAATAGTTATAACCCAGGATGGAGGAACCACCCAAATCTATCTTGGAGCAATAATCAGTCACAAGCTCAAGCTCCAAGACAGTCACATCCACCTGGATTTCAGCCTCAACACCCACAACCTCAACAACATCAGCAACCTCAACAACCTGACAAGTTATCTCAAATGGAGGAATTACTTGCAAGAATGGCAACTCAGTTTGAAGCAACAACAAAGAACCAATCAGCAGCAATAAGGAATCTTGAAAATCAGATTGGGCAGATAGCAAGTGCTTTAAACAACCGACCTCAAGGTTCGCTACCAAGTGATACTGAGAAGAACCCGAGGAAGGATGGGAATGAACAATGTAAAGCAGTTACACTCAGAAGTGGGAATAAGTTGGCTACAGACTCTGATGAGCATAAGAAAGAGAGTAATGAGAAGGTAGATGGAAAAGAATCTGAAAATTCAGAAAGTAAGTCTGAGGGAAAAGTGGTGGAAGAGCAGAAAGAAGAAAAGCAGATGTTAGTTACACCACCTTTACCATTTCCACAGAGATTTCAGAAACAAAAGTTAGACAGACAATTTTCAAAGTTTCTAGAAGTGTTTAAAAAGCTACAGATTAATATTCCATTCGCAGATGCTCTAGAACAAATGCCTAGCTATGTAAAATTCATGAAGGATATTCTATCGAGGAAGAGAAAGCTAGGAGAGTTCGAGACAGTAGCATTGACAGAGGAATGCAGTGCTATTCTACAGAGGAAGCTACCACCGAAGTTGAAGGATCCGGGTAGTTTCACCATTCTGTGTACAATAGGAACTCAGTTTTTCAGTAGATGTCTGTGTGATTTGGGAGCAAGCATCAACCTTATGCCATTATCAGTCTATCAACAGCTTGGGTTGAAGGAAGCTACACCAACGAATGTTACTTTGTAGCTTGCTGATAGATCTCTCACCTACCCCAAGGGAATAGTGGAAGACGTACTAGTAAAGGTAGATAAATTTATATTCCCTGTGGACTTCATAGTTCTTGACTTTGAGGAGGATAGCAATATACCAATTATTCTTGGGCGCCCGTTTTTAGCTACGGGTAGAACATTGATTGATGTGCAAAAAGGAGAGTTAACAATGAGGGTCCAAGACGAAGAGGTGACTTTTAATGTATTCAAAGCTATGAAGTTCCCAAAGGAAGAAGAAGAATGCTTTAGGGTTGATCTGATTGAGGGAGCAATTAGGGAAACAAGTATCGAATCAGTAAATGAAGACCCTCTAGAAGCGGCATTGGTAAGTGAGAACATGTCTGATGACTCAACTGTATTAGAATTGGCTCAAATGTTAGATTCAACTCCGAATTTCACACGATGTATGCAAAAATTTGAACCTTTGGATTATTGGGGAAAGCCAGTTGAAAAGGTGAAATCATCCTTAGAAGAACCGTCCACCTTAGAACTTAAGCCATTGCCTAACCATCTACGGTATGCCTACCTCGGTTCTTCTTCTACTCTACCAGTCATAATTTCTGCTTCACTTAATGAGGTTCAAGAGGAAAAGTTGCTAAGGGTACTTAGGCAGTATAAGACAGCTCTAGGGTGGACTCTTGCGGATATCAAGGGGATAAGCCCATCAATTTGCATGCATAAGATTTTGTTGGAAGATGAAGCGAAACCAACTATTGAACAACAACGAAGACTCAATCCCATCATGAAGGAAGTTGTCAAAAAGGAAATTATTAAATGGTTGGATGCGGGAATTGTTTACCCTATCTCAGATAGCTCATGGGTAAGTCCGGTTCAATGTGTGCCAAAGAAAGGGGGAATGACAGTAGTTGCAAATGAACATAATGAATTAATCCCGACTCGAACAGTTACGGGTTGGCGGGTGTGTATGGATTACAGAAAGTTGAACAAGGCCACTCGTAAGGACCATTTTCCTCTACCATTCATAGATCAGATGTTGGACAGGCTTGCAGGGCATGAATATTATTGCCTCTTGGATGGATACTCAGGTTATAACCAGATTGCCATTGCACCCGAGGATCAGGAGAAGACGACATTCACATGCCCATATGGTACTTTCGCTTTTCGCAGAATGTCTTTTGGGTTATGTAATGCGCCGGCGACATTTCAACGGTGTATGATGGCTATTTTCTCCGATATGGTCGAACAAAATCTCGAGGTATTTATGGATGATTTTTCAGTTTTTGGGGATTCGTTCGATTATTGTTTGGAAAATCTCACTCTTGTGCTTAAACGGTGTATGGAAACGAGTTTGGTTTTAAACTGGGAGAAATGTCATTTTATGGTGCAAGAGGGGATAATCTTGGGTCATCGAGTGTCATCAAAAGGAATTGAGGTTGATAAAGCGAAGATCGAAACTATAGAGAACCTCCCGCCACCAGTTTCAGTAAAGGGAATTCGAAGTTTTTTGGGACACGCTGGTTTCTATAGAAGATTTATAAAAGACTTCTCCAAAATCACGAAACCACTTTGTAGTCTTTTAGAGAAGGATGTCCCATTCAACTTTGATCAAGCATGCTTGGAAGCTTTTGATGTGTTGAAGAAGAAACTAGTTACCGCACCTGTAATCATAGCGCCAGATTGGAGTATCCCGTTCGAGTTAATGTGTGATGCTAGTGACTTTGCGATTGGCGCAGTCCTTGGCCAACGAAAGGATAACATTTTTCATGCTATATACTATGCTAGTAAGACATTAACGGATGCCCAACTGAATTATACTACTACCGAGAAGGAGCTATTAGCAGTTGTCTATGCATTTGATAAATTTCGCTCATATTTGATTGGGACAAAGGTGATTGTGTTTACAGACCATTCAGCAATTAAGTACTTGATAGCAAAAAAGGATGCGAAGCCGAGATTAATTCGATGGGTATTATTGCTACAAGAGTTTGACTTGGAGATCCGAGACCGAAAAGGAACAGAAAATCAGGTTGCTGATCATTTATCACGGTTAGAGAATGAAAAACTAAGAAAAAATGACACAACAGTGATCAACGAATTTTTTCCGGATGAACAACTGTTTGCGGTAAGGATGGATACACCATGGTATGCAGATTATGTAAATTTCATTGTGAGTAAGGTGTTTTCGCCAGATTTGACGAGTCAGCAGAAGAAGAAATTTCTTCATGATGTGAAGCAATATCTTTGGGATGAGCCGTTCCTATTTAAACAATGTGCAGATCAAATAATAAGAAGGTGCATTCCGGAAGTCGAAATGGAAAACATTTTACACTAATGTCATGCATCGGAATATGGTGGACATTTCGGGGGAGAAAGGACTGCAGCCAAAGTACTACAATGTGGATTTTATTGGCCAACGCTCTTTAAGGATGCTCATGTGTTCGTGTTGAAATGTGACAGATGCCAAAGAGTTGGCAATATATCGAAGAGACACGAGATGCCACTCAACACGATCCTAGAGGTTGAATTATTTGATGTTTGGGGCATCGACTTCATGGGACCTTTCCCCTCGTCTTTCAGCAACTCCTATATACTTCTAGCGGTGGATTACGTTTCGAAGTGGGTTGAAGCTATCGCATCACCCACCAATGATGCCAAAGTTGTGGTTAAGTTCATTCGTAAGAACATCTTCTCTAGATTCGGCACTCCTCGTGCGATAATTAGTGATGAAGGCACACACTTCTGCAACAAGCAGTTTTCAGCTACTCTTGCTAAATATGGAATCACTCACAAGATAGCAACTGCTTACCATCCGCAGACGAGTGGTCAAGCCGAAGTTTCTAACCGAGAAGTGAAACGAATTCTCGAGAAGGTAGTGAACCCGAGTAGGAAGGATTGGGCAAGTAAGTTGGATGATGCTCTGTGGGCATACCGTACAGCTTACAAGACACCGATAGGGATGTCACCATACAGGTTGGTTTATGGGAAAGCATGCCATCTCCCGGTAGAATTAGAACATAGTGCTTATTGGGCTATCCGAAAGTTGAACTTTGATATATCCGCTGCGGGAGAAAAACGCCTTCTAGAATTGAATCAAATGGATGAATTCAGACTCCACTCGTACGAGAATGCTAAACTGTATAAGGAAAAAGTTAAGAGGTGGCATGATGAGAAAATTATAGCAAGGAAGTTTGAACCGGGGCAAACAGTGTTGTTATACAACTCCAGACTAAAACTCTTTCCAGGAAAGTTGAAATCACGTTGGTCAGGTCCATTCAGTATTACTAAGGTATTCCCTCATGGAGCTGTGGAAGTTGAGGAGTCAGATTCAAAACGAATGTTCAAAGTCAACGGTCAGAGGTTGAAACATTACTATGGGGATCACATCGATCGTGAGAAAACATCTATCAGTCTTGCTGATTAGAACAGAGAAGAAAGTCAGGCTGAAGACTACAAACCAAGCGCTAACTGGGAGGCAACCCAAGATTTTATTTTATTTTTTATTTATTTTTTATTTTTTATTTTTTTTGTTATTTTTTTTTTCTATTTGCTTTATTGTTAGTTTATTTAGTGGTGAAACTTTTATAGCTTAGGATTTTATAGAACTAATGTCAGTAGTTACGCTCCTTATGTTCTCTAACACGGTCTTCATTTGATTTCAGGATAGGAAATAAAATTTCATAATTTACGGGTTCGACTAATGGCCACTACGACTACCCATTCGGGGGTCTCGCTCCCCGGAGAGCGAGCGGCTGCCCAGCTCGCCGGTGAGCTGGCGGGGGTTGCAAGGGGGCAGCGCCCCCTGGAAGCCAAGCACTTATGAGTTCAAATGCAGAATGTCCATTTGTCAAATTCTCAGATTTCTAATTATTTTCCTCCATTTTAGTGTTATTGAATTGCTTAGTAGTATAGACCATTTAGGTATTTAGTATTTATGTCATCTTAGTCTAGTATGCAAATGGTGGCAATTACTCATTGATAGTGGTTGACTTGAGTGCAGGTCCTAGCAGGACAGAAGTGGAAAACAAAAATCGCCAAGTCTAGTCCAAGCGCCTAGGCTCTCAGGTTAAGTCTCCAGCAAGCGCCTAGGCGCCACCAACCAGTAACTCCCCAATGACCCAAGCGCCTAAGCTCTCCAAACAAAGCCAAACCAAGCGCCTAGGCGCTGACCACAACTCCAATTCGCTGCCACCAAGGGCCTAGGCGCTCCAACATGCACAATTCCAAGCGCCTAGGCGCTCTACCTGCACACTCGAAAAAAAACTATAAGCCCAAATCGGGAAAACCCATTTCAAATCAATTTCTCTCTCTCCTATTTCACTCCAACTTCATTTTCTTCTCCTACTAGCACCCAAATTCGTCCTATGCTCTCCCTTTCTCCAATTCCAAACCACCAACATCGTATGCTCCTACCAACATCCATCCTGACCCAAGCAAACTCGTGAGTTCATCTTCTACATAGCAACAAGGACAATTTTGGATTTCAAGCCTCAATCCTTCAAGCTAACCCTTCCAAATGGTATGAACTTCAAATCTAGCCCTAATTTCAAGTAAGTATTGTATAGCTTAACCATTGATAACTTGGACTTGCTTGAAAGAAGGATGGATGTCTGAAGTATTGAAGTTGTTATTTTGTTTTGCTTGTGGACCCAATTGAGTTTCTGCTGGCTCAATTGGGGTTGGGTTAGTTTAATTCATTATTGCATTGGTGAAGCATTATGCATTGTTAAGTTTGCAGATTTGGCTTAAAACTAGTTTGGGGGAAACTCACATAAAGAGCTTTTCAAAGGTGCACACCACCTGCTCGATATATTGCCTCGGAAAGATTTTCCACCTATTGGGCTACTGTTTATTGATTCTTGGGGCAACAACTTGGCCGAGTTAGTTTATATATGGCTCCCAAAAGGCACAGGGGGGAAAGTTCAGGTTCGTCTGGCAAGTTTGATAAGAAGAGATTTGTAAGCGTTCAGGCTGCTGATAGATATCAAAATAAGGCATTAGGCAAATCTATAATTCCAGAACGTGGTTTACTACCTGATGACCACGATGGGGAAGTTGCCCAAATGATTCGACACCAGAAGTGGAGTAACTTTACTTCTCAGCCTGGACCAGCAGCGATAAAAATTGTCAAGGAGTTCTATTCAAATGTTAAAGAGGCCAACGACAATTTAGTGATGGTTCGTGGAAAATCAGTTAATGTTGGTCGAAAGGCAATCAACGCTTATTATGGATTGAAGAAGATTCGTGATAGTGATTATCGTATGTATATGAAGCGAGAATTGGATTACAGTGAAGTGATCGAAGCCCTTTGTGTACCAGGAACGGAATGGAAACTGACAGATCAACAAGAAGCAGTTCACTTTCCATCTTCGAAGTTGAGCCGATATGGAAAAGCGTGGCATGCATTCATCTGCGCTAAGTTGATTCCATGCAGGCATATGAGTGATGTTATTAATCAGCGGGCTGCCTTGTTGTTTTGCATTGCTAAGGGAAAATCTGTGGATGTTGGGGAAGTCATCCATGAATCGATTATGCGAGGGCTTGACGGAGGCACTTCAGGTGGGTTGCCTCACCCATCTCTGATTACAGAATTGTGCCGACAAGCAGGAGTTCAGTGGGATGACGAAGAAGCATTACAGGCACCTTTAGCCCCAATTAACCACTCTGTGATGACACTTTACAAGATATGGGATGGGGCTGAGTCACACCCACGGGGATTGGGATTTATTATCGTTCCCCCAGTACATGTTGAGCAGCCTATTGAGCAGCCTCCTGAGGCCCCAAGTTCAATGCCACCACCTGATTGGGTTGAGAATATACGGAGAGACCTACAACATCATACGAGACGGATTGACTTGGTGGCAACCCAGATACACCAAGGTTTTGACCGTATGGATCGGCAGCAGTCTTGTCTTGCCCAACGCCAAGCAGAAATTTATTCTCATTGTACCACGTCGTTGGCAGATATGTTTCACCGAATGAATCCAGCCGGGACTCCGTACCAGTTCACACTCCCTCCACCTCTGTCAGTGTATCCACCTCCAGACTTACATCCTCCTAATGCCGAAGATGAAGATGCCGGAAAGGAGTAAGCTTTGATCAGGGAAGTCCTCAATTCTTAATTTAAATACACTTACACAATGAGGACACTGTGTCATTTAAGTTTGGGGGTGGCATTATGTTTTGTAGTTAATAGTTTGTGCATATAGAGTAGGAGCATGTTGCTTAGTTTACTCATGTTAGTAGTACTTATGCTTGTTTCATTAGAGTTATGTTGCATGTGTTGCATCTAGTTGCATGAATCAAGCAAGATATGTGTCGCATCTAGTTGCATGAATCAAGCAGGATATGATGTAGTAATCTAATTTTGGCCAATGATAAGACTGAATGGATAGTTTGAAACTCAAATAGGATTGAATACTAATGTGGAGTAATGACTTAAATTGTGAAGTCAATTATGCCTGTCTGAAATTCATAATTAGTAAGGAAAACACATAACTGACTGTTTGGTCAATTTGATTCAAATCGTTACATAATGTATTTCTGGTAAGAAAATTTGGGATAATATTTGATGAATTCAGTGAAACATTCATGAAGGCGGAAGTTAAGCAAGAAACTAAGTTTGGGGGAATCTTGGGGTGAAATAAAAAAAAAAAAAGGAATAAATAATCAAACTTGACTAGTTTAGTTTCGTGGTCATTGCTACTTGGGTTATTAGATCCGTAGGGGTGTCTTAACACCTAGTGCCCTAAAGCCAACTGGTTTCGGAGTCACTGGTCGAAAGCTCGATACATGGGTAGTTTTGAAAGCCTAAGGAAACTAGACATTGCACAAGTCGAGTTAAAAAGCGAGATGGAGCGTAAAACGCACTCGTACAATAATAAATTATGTGTATGATAACCCTTAGTGATACCCCTGTGCTTAGTAATTGTTTACATTAGTCGGATTGGTTGTGTTAGCTGGTTGAGTTTAATAAAAACTGGAGTTTCTTTCTTAGAAGTTGCTTATGTGAGTGATTTGAGCTATGATTGATTAAAATAGTTGGTTTATACACACACACATAACATGAATGATGACAGGCATAATTTGACTAAGTGATTTGAGTTGAAAACTTTATGTTGGTTGGATGTTCTAGATTGAGTATTATGTGTTATTTTTGAGGCCTGTTAGTGGATGCTATGTTATTTTGTTGTTTGATTCGTAGGCATATAGTTAGGTTGCATTTCATCATTGCATTGCTTGAGGACAAACAATGGGTTAAGTTTGGGGGTATTTGATGAGTAGGTGTCATACCTACGAATTAGATATTGTTTGAGTTTACTTATTGTTATCTTTAAGTGTTTTTAGGATCTATTTATTTGTTTTTGTGCTTATTTCTTGTAGGTGGAGTTGGAAGGGCAAATATGTCATTTTGGAAGAGAAAAGAATTAAAAAGAAGTCAAAAATAGGCGTAATGGCATTTTTGTAATTACTTGGTCCTGGTCAAGAGCCTAGGCGCTTGGATTTGCCCTTGGACAAGCGCCTAGGCGCTCATGCACGATTTTGGATGCTAATTTATGCGGCTAAGTACAATGGAGGCCAATCAGACTGGATATTAGGGTTTTAAAAAAATAAGGGACAGAGAGAGATACGACAAAAGAAGGATTTTGAAGGAGAACACGAAGGAGATTTACAAAAGGTTGAAGATCAAGCTAGAGATTTGGAGCGGCTTAATAGTTTCTTCTATCCCTTTCTTCTATCTTTAATTTTGTAATCTTTGGGATGTTTGGATTTTTAATTTGGATGATGTTTTTCTCTATCATTATGAACTAACTTTTTATTAAGATCGCAACGGAACTTAGTATGTAATTTGAATTTGATGCTCCTTATCTGATTTAAGTTAATTACTCGTGAATCGTTTATCATATCTTGTGTTCATTGATTAATTGTCTGATCAACAATTACCGGGATAATTTATACGAAATTGGAAAATAGAGTATGAGTTAGATCTAGATATGATATCATCTGTTCATATAAACTGAAAAAGGTTAATATGTTTAGCATATAGGATAGGAATATATCTATATGTCTTTTGCAACCATTAAAGAATCTGTACTTGCAAACCCCAATTATCTTAATTCACATAGGAATATAGTGGATTAATTATTTAGGGTGTTCCTTGTAAATCTGTTGCGTAACTGCTGGATGTATAAGGATTCGTTTACGTGTCTTCGGAAGAAGTACTTGAATATTATAAAGAATTCTTGGTTAGCGATTCATAGTGATTGAATAATTAAATGAGTGTATTGGTTTAAATGAAATACTAAGGGAAGTTGTGATCTTAACCTATTCCATCTGCATTCATTCTTGTGACGATATACTTTAGTTGTTAATGAGAATTCTCAAAATCATAATCATTATTCGTAGTTTAATTTAAGATTAATTGAATTGAAATTTATATTTGGTAATATTAATCTATTTCCTCGTGGGAACGATATCCTTGCTTGCTAGATGTTATAAACGAACACGTATACTTGCGTGTTTAATTGCTGTTAATAAAATAGGCAACACCGGCTAAAAGGAGTAGGACATGGCTATCTCATGAGTAAAACAGTACTCATGATGTCTAGAAGTGCCAATGCGTCTTAAGTGTGTCATAAACCACACGTACAATAAAACGGCACTAACCCTGAAGAACCCCATAGGATAGGTACGGTAGAATGTAGCCGACCTCAAGGTCTCTCACAGTATCATGGGCAGGATGGTACAACCCTGTCTAAGAGCGCGAACCACTAGGATCAGGCCGATATCCAAGTGATCCATATACAACGGCATATAAAGGTAAGCTGTGACGCACATCAACAAAATATCTACGCGTGAAATCTGCCAATCCCCTGCAGTGATAGTAAAATCTCCTGAATATCGTGCATAGCTGTCCAGCCGGCCAAATCGATCAATCAGAAAGTCCAAGGACACCACATGCCCCGAAGTAATCTCATCCGTGACGACTCTGCGCCTCAAGCCAACCAAGGTCATGAACTGTCGTCTCATATCACTGATGGCCATCCTAGCACAAGGCCGATCCAATGGAAAACCAGTGATGCGCTCATACTCCTCCAATGTAGGAGTCAGCTCGTAGATACAGAATCTGAAAACCTATCGCTCAGGTATCTAACAGGACAACTGTGACAAACAAGATTTATGTAATTTAATTTGACTATTTATTAAATTAAATAAATATTTTTTGATTATTTAATTATTTAGTTAAATAATTAATTGATGAATTTGTGGTAGATTAATTTAATTATATGTGTTACATTGATTAAATTAATGTGAAGAATTTTATTATTCAATGTATGTATTTAATTGAGCTTAATTGATTAAATGAATTAATTAATAAGCATGATGTTAATCTAATTAATTTAATAATTAATTAGAGATTTAATGATTTGATATAATTAATAAATGAGAATTTTAATTATGTGACTATGTGATTTATTGTGGAATTATGCTATTTTATTTAATTAATTTAAATAAGATTATTTGATTAATTGGGTGTGACATTATTTAACTATATAATAAGAGTTAATTAAATTAATGGGACAGGCATATATGAGGCTAGCTAAACAAGGCCCTAAGGGGAGTTGTATCAGTTAACCCATTACGGATTAACTGATGCCACTAACTCACCCATTATATATTATACGTATTATACTTATATCTTATATCATATGTCATATCAATTCCTACCTTCATCAGAGAAAAACTAGAGAGAAAATTGAGAGAAAAGATTTGAGAATTGATTAGAGAGGAATTGGAGAATTCAAGTTTATATCACCTTCAAACAGAGAAAGCAAGGGTAAACCCTAATCTAAGTTTTATATTTCACGTATTATATTTTCTCCCAACTGAGTTCTCTGATAATGGGATTTCATGAGTTTCTTGTTTATTACTTAATGTTAGATGTCTATTAACATACATAACTCAATTGTATGTGATTTATATCTGTTTTAGAGTAATTAATCCATGAAAGCATGTCTAAATTGGGTTTTCAAAAGTTACAGAGTATAAAAGTTGTATATATGGCTCATATGGCCCTTACGTACAAATTAAACGCTTTAATCAATTGTTTAACTTTAAATTGACGATTGAATATAATTATACATATTTAAACGAACAAAACAAAATTTAAACGGACGGATTCGGTATATTAACGAATTTATAACGTCAAAATTCATGCTTTTCCTCAAAGTTTTACAAAATATTGAAAACAGCGAAATTAAATATTTTGATATGTGTAATTATGTGATTTAAAGTGTTAGAAGCATGCTTGAATCGATTTATGATGTTCCTGTGAAGTTTATACTTCATGGGTATCATTACAAATCGTTATATTTGTATAAATTGAAGTTAATTGGGCTGTTCTGTGTGTTCTTCGCGAACTGCAGAATCTGGGTCTCCAAAGAACAAATGGAGCTCGGCTGTGCCTTGCCTGTAGAATTTCAAAAATATTTTCTAAGTGTTCAAGTCTCAAAGATGTGTTTTAAAACTTAATGTAATGAACATGAAAACATGTTGAGCATATAATAAGATGTTAATAACTTATATTATGTTATTAATTAATAAGTTAATTTCATAACTTAAAATCGTTATTATAAAGTCCAATAACATATTCAAAGACCAATGTTGTGATTCGATAGGTATATCGAACTATTGATTAATGGGTATTGTGAATGTATTGATATGTAGGATTTAATAAGGAACATGAATTAATTGTAGCTTGTGCAAGAGGCAAGTTTCCTAAACTCAAACCTTTAAATTGAGCAAGTTTCTAAACTTTACTTTTATTAAGCAAGTTCCTTAAGTTCTAAATTATTCATTGATGAAGTCTTAGACTTGTATTCTGTATCGAGTAAGTTTTTGTTCTTAATTGTTCAAGTTCAAGATTTCATATTAGATGCTATAATTCTTTTAAAGCTGAATTCAGTTATACAATACTTATTCGATTGTATACCTTTTGAGAATTATTATTCGAATTGAGTATCAGTTTATTCTGGAACCTTGTAAGACTAGCGAACCCTTATTGATTCAACTAGTCCATAGTTGATGAGTGTTCTAAATTCTAGAACTTTTATTGAGCTTATCCAAACCAAACTTCCTTTGGTGCGGACTCTGATGTCAAACTGAGATGAACAACCCTTTAATAGGGGATTATTTACGCTTTAGCGTTGAGAT
Organism: Panax stipuleanatus; assembly: GCA_020205555.1. Classification (NCBI taxonomy): domain Eukaryota; kingdom Viridiplantae; phylum Streptophyta; class Magnoliopsida; order Apiales; family Araliaceae; genus Panax; species Panax stipuleanatus. The sequence continues at coordinate 10,668,206 of CM035119.1, read as the reverse complement.
ATTGAGCACAGTATGGTACTAACGGTTGATCCCCCTAAGTACGAGAAGTAGAGTCCATAGTCTTATGACTGTTAAAGGTTTAAAGTATAAACACTTTACAACCTAGGACATAGTTCGAGGTCTTATGACCCTCAAAATTTCTTTTGATTCTTGTTATTCATTCTTGATTCAAAAGCCGAGTTTTCTTTATTCACAAGTCTTTGATTCACTCGCATGTTATTATATTGTTATTATATTGTTATACTTGTGGACAATCGTGCTCACTCTTGCGTAATAATAACATTGCAGTTAAGAACGAAAGGTCCGACGAGCCTTCCACTAGCAGAGGCAAAGGGAAAGTTAACAAGTGTTGAAGACTTGTTATTAAATTTTAAGAATGTTTATTGTCAAGACTTGATGTTGTTTAAGACTTATTTATTTGTTTATGTTTCCGTACAGATGTTTAAGGTTAGTTTGACCTGAGATTATATTTATTTCTTAGATGTTGTAACCCCATAAGGGGAGGATTTATTTCTATCTATTGCATGGTTTTGATTTATTATGGGTAGATAGATAGATGATATTTGTACAGTGAACACCAAATCCCGTGGAATTTAAGTACCCGAATTTGGGGGTGTCACAACAACATGCTGTCTACGAAGCCCAGTTGGACCTGGAAAGCCAAGATGGCCGTGCAATGCCCCAACATCTGATCAACTGTCACCCTATCTGTGGGAGACTGATGAGTAGGTTGAAAACCTATGATTTAATCTCGTTTAGGTTGTTATATTGTAAGTTTTTAAGTATTATTCGTATTATTTTTGGTGATTTATGTTTATTGTGCAGGTATGAGGGTTAGAGTTGGATTCGAGTGAAAAAGGATGAAAAATGGGCAAGATGCAAATAGGCGCGGACCGCGCGTGAGTTACAAAGGAAGAAGCGCGGGGCACGCGTTTTGGTGATGAAGTTGCTGGCCCCAAGCACTGATCGCGCCCTAGCAGTATTAAGGAAAGCGCTGAGCCCACATGAACGAGGATGAGATGCTGCATATGAAGCGCGGAGAGCACTGATGTTGTGAAGGACCGCACGTGTCTGACGGGAAAATCTATTTTGTTGACTTATTGAACAGAAGTTGATTAGAAATAGGATTTTGAAGTTTACTAATTGTACTTGGGTTTGTCTAGACTATAAATATTAGTTATTCTATTGATATTAGACATCTTTGAACTAGAAATCCTTGGAGGCTATACATTCATTCAATCCCTAGTTTTGAGAATCAAGGCATGTCATGCTAAACTACTCAATTCAATTCTGAAGGGATGTTGAACCTTATTTACAATTAATGGTTTGAGCAAGTTTGTTCTATTTACTCTTTCGTATGTGAGATTTATTCTGATTATCTACATAAACTTTCTTGTATGCTATTCAATTGACTAATTTGGTTTCTGCAGGATTAAATTAGTAAATTGATATCATCTGCTAGATTAAGATATATATTAAGCAAACGATGTATGTCTGATCATAGGTAGCAATTAATGATATTTGATTGTGGTCAAACTTTTGGATATTATTAGGATTTTCAGAAGACAAGTTAAATAATTCCTGATTGTGTAATTGTTGCTTGGAACAATCTAATTCTCATTCTTCATGCTTCTATCATATTAAATTTAGACTAATAGTTCTAGGTTATATGATAGTTAGGATCTTTTGTTGGCGATTGTCACATTAGATTTATACATAAGTAGAATTTTGGATAATTAGCGATTGCGGTTATCTAGGATTGTTAATCTCATTGAAAGATAAATATTGTAAACACTTGGTTAATCCATAATTGTGAAAAGGTGATACTGAACTGAAGAATTGAAGCTTTTTACTCATTGATACTTCTTTTAAATTCACTTTCGCTAATTCAACTTTTCAAACTAAAAATCCCCAATTAATTAGAAAATACTTGGATAAGTATAAAACAAAACACTCTCTGTAATACCCGTGAATTTTCATATATTATTAAATAAATATATTAATGGAAACGAGAATTTATTTGAATATAAATGATTTTGTGTTATGAGATGAATTAATTCAATTATATAAAATTGAATAATTATAATAATTGAGAAATTGGTGGAGTTTGCGATAAACTCGTTGATTGCCTTGTGTGGCACAGTGACGTAATATAAGAATGATTATATTAATTTAAGCGAACAATTAATCTATATTAATTGTTAATCATAGAATATTAATTAATTGTCATCGTAGAATAATTGTTATAAAATATTAATGGTGATTGATTAATAATATGTTATGGATATATTATAATCAATTGTTGATTGTAGAATTTAATAACAAATGTGATAGCATCCGATTAAATTATACCGGTGTAATAAAATGTACATGGATTATATGTGTGTAAATTACATTGACTACATTGTATGAATTACATAGTAGCATTATTGGGATTACATTGTAATTTTAATTGTAATCTAAATATACAGTATGTATATATATGAGCTAACCTAAGTGTATAATATATGTTATAACATTGCATTGTACAAATTGATAGAGTGCTGAGAGTGATATTGCCTTGTCCCATATTAATAAACACAAACCTTATACACGTGAAATGCATCATGAAGCTAGCCTACTCTCTTCTCTCAAACTCAGTATTCTAGCAAATCATGATATGGGGAGTGGGCACAACAGTGTTCTTCAACCACTCTACCAACTCTTCCTTAGCTGATATACAAAGCTTCAATCTATTGGTTCAATTTAATGGACAATTGCATTGTCTGTGTAAGGATTTCTCTATAAATAAAACCCATCTCTTTCATATTTTCAATTGCTGAGATTTGCTAAGTGTTGAAAGGGAGAGAATATATATATATCAGTGATAGCATTCTCTGAGGCTGAGAGAGTTCTTATTAGCAAGTTCAATTCACAAACTAACAGAGGTATAATTCCTCTCCTTGTTCTTCATTTTCATTTCCTGTTTCTGTTACTGCAATTGCTTAAATTCTTGATTATGCAAAATTGGATTGCAATTGGATTGTAGAGCACTTATAATGTTGTTATATGAACATACATACCTGATGGAACCACTATATAGCTTTCTTGACTTTCATTTCCATTGTTGCTCTGTAATTTTTGTAAAGCATCAAATTCGTGTGAAATTAGTTAGGGTTCATGAATTTGAGAATTGATAAATGCGATTGACTGTTATATAAGCATATATATGTGTTAGTAAGTTAAAAACGTTAGTGTAATGGCATATGGGTATGTTGAAATCGATGAAATGGGAGGTTTTGGGTCGGTTTCGGCTGCAGTGTGAACTGCAGAAACTGTCCCCACGCCGCAGCGCCATTGTCCGCGCCTCCCACGCCGCAGCGCCAATCCCCCCGCCGCAGCGCCAGATTGTGGCTGCTGTTGCCGCGCCGCAGCGCCGGCCTCTGTGTGCAGTTTTCTGCATTCTGCAACAAAACTGTTATGTACTAATTGTTTGATTTTTGTTTAAACAAGCATGGAAGCATGATTAATACATATATATAAACCTAATGAGGCAATGTAAGCATGTTTTAGTATATTAGCATGCATGGTTAACCAAACGACATATAGTTTGGAAACGAACTTAAAGTTTCCTAAACGAACGTTAACATGTATGAAGCATGTTAATATTCTGATTTTTCAAGGCATGTCGGTATGAGGTAGAGATGCATAAAAGACATATTAACTTATGTATATATGGTTCGTAGTATGACAAGAGCATGTTAGACCTCACTATTGAACATATCTAACAAAAATACAAGTTTTGAAGGTTGATATTGACATGTAAAGACCATGTATACATTCTGACTATTCGAGCATGTTTATAGGGCCTTGGAATGCATGAAAAGCATGTTAACTTATATATATAGGTTTCATAAGGAAGCATGGACATGATAGACCTTATTAAAGAACTAAACTAACAAAGTATAAGCTTTGAACGTAAACTTTGGTATGTTATGACGAGAGTTAGAATCTGATAATTTGGACACATGTGATAGTACTCTTACACTCATTCATGTGTCATGCATGTATATATACCATGATTAGTTGCCGTGATTAAAGTTTAGCATAAACGAAGCATGTTTTCAAGATAATAACAATGCTAGCTACATATATGCGATACGAGTACTCATGAGCATGCCTAATACAAGTTATATGAAAATCTTATGTGTTTAAAAAGCGAGCATGTTAGACCATATGAGTTCGTGTCCTTGAATGGCTTTAAGTATTAACTTAAGAACCTATAACATGTACGATTGGATTTGAAAAAGTTATACAAGCATGAAAGTATACTTTAAATATGAATACATGCTACGTGATATTATAGGAAGTTACTTGAACCCGATTTTGACGGTTAACTTAAGGGGATGCCGTAACTTGCCAAAATGAAATATATTTAGTATTGATTGCGATCTTATAAGATATGAGAATGTGTTTAAACTCTAAAGGAGGAACGTTAAGGATAGAAATTATATTCTATATAACTGTGTAGCTAGGTAAAACCTAGCTTATGTGTTGATCGTATATTCGAAGATAAAATGTGAAGTTTAATTATATGACTAATGAATATCATATATATACGTAACTGTATTACGATAGGAATTGAAAAGTGTTGATTTGCTTTTCGTGGATAAACTACGCTAAAGGCAAGTTCTCTTACTTACACTCTTTTAAAGTGCAAGTATCCTAACCGACGCATTTACTTTATGCAATGAAATCTATGATTGTGCAAGTTTCCTAACTTACACTCTTTTACTGTGCAAGTATTCTATCCTTGTATATTGCGAACTAGTTTCCTACTTAATCGGTTGAATTGAATTAGCATACTTGAACTCTTATTTCATTAAAGCTATTATTCCTGTTGAACTTAGTATTGTTCTTGAATATTGTGAAAGTGTTTATGCCATTTGATTCGGCTAGACTTATATTATTGGAAAGCAACCCAAACTAATTGATTGGTGCGAGATCTTGTATTTGACTGAGAAGAACAACCTTCTTTGAAGGGAATATATAATTGTCGGAGGACTGACGTGCACACTTGAGTATGATTGATTGTTATGCATAACGATGGTACTTTAGGCTGATCACCTGTTGTACCTGTTTTTGTTGGATTTTTAGTTTATTGCTGTTAATTCTAGTAGAAGTTCATAGTCCTTAGCGACTGCTCAGTATTCAGTTATCTTAAAATCTTGAATTGATTTGTTATTGAATCACATTGATATTATTCTGTCCTTAGCGACTGTTATTGAAAACTGTTGATATTCTTGTTATCCTTGAATTATCAAACCTTGCTATACCCTTTTTTTAAGAATTGAGAATTATATTACAAACCCTTATTGTATATTACTTGCTGGGCAATTTGTGCTCATTCTTGCTTTCCTTAAAACATTTCAGTTAAGGTAGAGCATGGTGAACCTTCGGGCGTTGATAAGGGCTAGGGCAAGGCTACCAACTAGCTTGTCTCTTTTATGTTTTTAAATATTTTAATGTTGTATTAAGATGATGTAGTAAGACTGGATTTATTTATGTTTAAGCTTAAGTTAGATTATGTAATAAGTCGTTAATTGATATTATTATGTAATCTATTAAGTACTGTAGGTTGCGAGATTTGGGGGAATAATTATGATAAATCATTGTAAATTATTCTAGAATAGATTTTTCGCTGTGATTGTGTGATATTTAGTTATTATTGTGATGTATTACCATGAGCAATGATGAACCGAATTCGAGAGACCCCGTGACGGTCCTGAAATTTGGGGGCGTCACAGGTTGGTATCAAAGCTATAGTTATAAACCTTAGGAACGAGTGTCCTTAGACTATAACTTAGGCGAACTTAGAAGTTAGGAAGGAGATAAAACTCATGTAGAGTTTTCCTTGAGAGGCTTAGTCTGTTATGAAATGTAACTTCATTTTATACAATGAACTTATATTTTATTTAACATTCTAATGGAGTTGCTATTTGTTTGTCTTGTGTTTGTGATTGTAGGATGACAGACACAGGTGCACCTAGTAGAGTGACAGAGGAGGAGCCCAGGGATATACATGTAGTGTACGAGGCACCTATAGAGGCTGTGCCAGTACAGGCAGTTGTACCATTCGAGTCTGACGACGAGGACGAGATTGAGATAGAGTCTGATCCAGAGGAGGAGCCGATGGAGGACGAGCCGATAGAGGATGAGCCAGTAGAGGACTCTGATGAGGCTACTATAGAGGAGCAGATGTTAGGAGAATACGAGGAGCGGATCCTAGAGTTAGACTGCAGAGTTCAGGAGCTGGAGGCAGAGGCCCAAAAGAGAGAGTCTGAGTTCCAGAAACTGCGGGACGAGGACCACCTGAGGAAGCTGGCTATGCAGGAGTTAGAGGTGGAGATCGCCTACCGTAAGGAGGCAGGGATCCAGATGGGGACTCTGTTTCACAGGTCAGTAGCTAGGAATGTAGATTTGGCAGATAAGCTAGAAGAGGTTGAGCAGAGGGAGCTGAGTGAGAAGACAGAGAAGGAAGCACTCCGCACTCAGTTGGAATTAGAGGTGATGGATAGGATACACTTCGAGGAGAAGTGGGGGGCTGCCCATGAGAGAGCAGATGACCTGGAAGATGAGGTCAAATGTAAGAAGAGGAAAATGAACAAGATGGGGTACGTGTTCCGTTCGGCATTTGAGAGAGTGCTTGATGGTGTGTACCACTACCCGGCAGAACAGGGACAGACCCTACACACCATGAGTCGAGAGTTGGTTGTGTATATAGCACAGTTGGAGTACAAGAGCGCAGTGGAGCGCGGGATGATGGGATGAGATTCTCTTAGACATTCTAGTTGTAGTTAGTAGCATTTATCTCTATGTGTTGTACATTCTATGTTGTAATCCCGATCTTTTGTGTAAGATGAGGGATAATGATGTGAGCCCCGTGTTAGCTTTTGTTAGAGGGGTAGTATGGTAGTAGGTTGGTATATTCCCTGTCTTTTGTGATATTAGGGGATATATGTGATAACAATTATAGCAGTATGCTAGGAAATCTTGTAATGAAACGATTTGGCATATGAATATACATGAAGTTTATTTCAGAAATGTGTTACAAATTTTGTTTTCTTTTAGTATTAAAAGAAATACTTAAGTAATATACTTGAATAATATTAAAATGAAAACTTGTAATGCAGATAATGCCGCCCAGGCGTAGATTGATTGCACCTGAGGAGTCAGTAAACAATGAGAGGGAACAAGTAGACCCGATCCAGAAACTGGTAGACTTGTTAGGAGAAGCCTTAAGGGGAAGGAACAATGAACCCGTTCGCCCGAACCCTCAGACTGTGTCAGTAACAACCTTTAAAGACTTTAAGAGTGTAGGACCCCCGGAGTTCGAGGGAACTACCGACCCAATCGTCACACAAACGTGGATCAAGGAGATCGAAAAATCTTTCACTATAGCCAGCGTAGGCGAAGATCAGAAGACGGTGTTTGCCACGTACATGATGAGGGGAGAAGCAAACTACTGGTGGGAGGCTAATCAACAAAGAGCTGGAGAAGGGATAATAGCTTGGGATAAGTTTAAGACGCTGTTCTTCGAGAATTACTTCCCGAAGAGTATGAAGAATAGGATGGAGGTGAAATTCCTAGAGTTAAAACAAGGTGAGATGACGGTGGCGCAATACGTGGCTAGGTTTAACGAACTAGTATGATTTGCGGAGCACCAAGTTGGTGATGAAGAGAGAAAGGCTAGACGCTTCGAACAAGGGTTGAAGCCGTGGCTGCTCAATAAGGTATCAGTTCTTCAAATTGATTCCTTTGCAACATTATTGGAAAAGGCAATCATTGCGGAAGGTGGTAGTGAGGCCTTAAGCCTGTATAACAAAGAGAAGAAAGGAAAGAATGCTGGAGGAGAGAATCGTACTGGAGGAAGCAGCAGTGGAGGAAGTAATTTGGGAAAGAAAAAGTGGGAGAATAACAACAAAAACAACAATAATCAATCAGGGAATTTTCGTGGAGGTTTCAAGAAGAAGGCTGAAGGATGCCCAAAGTGTGGGAAGAATCACCAGGGCGAGTGCTGGAAGGGACGTGGCACTTGCTACAACTGCAGACAGGAAGGGCACATCTCGCCCAACTGTCCGAAACCAAAGAATATCCAAGGGTGTTTTGCTTGCGGCTCAGCTGAGCACCGTATTAAGGATTGCCCGAAGAAGGGAAGTGGCGGAAGTGGTAGCCAACAAGGGGGAGGAAACAAACTGATGATCGGTGGACCGGCACAATCCAACCGCCCAACCGCCAGAACCTTTAACATGACCGTCCAGGACGCCGTGGCTGCGAAAGACGTGGTGTCAGGTATAATCCCAATCAATGATATAAATGCTTATGTATTATTTGATTCGGGTGCCACCTGTTCTTTTATATCTGAATAATTTGCTAGTAGACTTAGTACACCCCGAGAACGATTAGAAAATCCTTTAGTCATAGAAGTTGCTAATAAGGAAGTAATCTCTGTAGAATGCGTTTATCGAGATTGTCGCACAAACATTAGAGAATATGAACTGAGCGTAGACTTGATTCCTATTAGATTGGGAGAATTTGACGTAATACTGGGAATGGATTGGTTGTATAACCATGCTGCGATAATTGACTGTCAGAACAAATGTGTGAACCTTCAGACTCCGAGTAAGTCTAAGATAGTGTTTTATGGTAGCTCATCGCTTAAGCAATCGTGTTGCGTTACGATGATGCAGGCCAAGAAATTGTTAAGAAAAGGATGTGTAGGTTATCTAGCTTACATCGTTGATACTCGAAAAAAGGGAGTAGAAATTAAAGATATATCCGTAGTTAATAAATTCCAAGATGTATTTCCGGATGATCTGCCTGGACTTTCGCCAGATAGAGAAATCGAATTCGTAATAGACTTAGCACCGGGAACAGCACCGATTTCGAAAGCTCCATATCGTATGGCGCCAGTAGAAATGAAGGAATTGATGATACAATTACAAGAGTTGTTGGATAAGGGTTACATTCGACCGATTGTTTCTCCTTGGGGAGCACCAGTGCTATTCGTTAAGAAGAAGGACGGATCGATGAGACTCTGTATCGATTATCGAGAATTAAACAGAGTAACGATCAAGAACCGATATCCGCTACCGAGGATAGACGACTTGTTTGATCAACTGAAGGGAGCAAAGTGTTTCTCGAAGATCGACCTACGAACAGGATATCATCAACTGAAGGTACGAGATGAGGACATACCAAAGACTGCGTTTTGAACCTGTTATGGACACTACGAGTTTTTGGTAATGTCATTTGGATTGACTAATGCTCCGGCAGCATTTATGGACTTGATGAACTGAGTTTTCAAGCCATACTTGGATAAATTTGTAGTGGTTTTTATCTACGACATTTTGATCTACTCGAAGACAGAGGAAGAACACGCCGAACATCTGAATATTGTTTTGGAGGCACTAAGGAAGGAAAAGATGTATGCAAAATTTTCAAAGTGCGAATTTTGGATGGAGAAGGTTCAATTCTTAGGCCACGTGGTGGATAAGAATGGAATCTCTGTAGACCCTGCGAAGGTTGAAGCAGTAAGTAATTGGGAACAACCGAGAACACCGACGGAGGTGAGAAGCTTTTTAGGGTTAGCTGGATACTATCGAAGATTCATCCAAGATTTTTCTAAGATAGCAACCCCGATGACTAATTTGACTAGAAAGACAGTGAAATTTGTATGGACCGACAAATGCGAAGAAAGTTTTCAAGAACTGAAAAGGAGATTGAGCGAAGCACCTGTGTTATCATTACCAGATGATGCGGGAAATTTTGTGGTGTATAGTGATGCATCGCACAAGGGGCTTGGTTGTGTGCTCATGCAACATGGCAAGGTCATTGCGTATGCGTCACGACAATTGAAGGATTACGAAAAATGATACCCTACTCATGACTTAGAGTTAGCGGCAGTAGTTTTTGCGTTAAAGATATGGAGGCATTATTTGTACGGAGAAAAATGTGAGATATACACGGACCATAAAAGTCTGAAGTATATCTTCACACAGAAGGAGTTGAACATGCGGCAGAGGAGGTGGTTAGAATTAATCAAAGACTATGATTGCGATATTCTTTATCACCCGGGGAAGGCGAATGTGGTTGCCGACGCTCTGAGCAGGAAAGGAAGGGAGAAGTTGTTTAATTTGACGATTCAGGAAGAGTTGATAAGAGAGATGGAGAAATTGGAGATAGAAGTGAAAGGACCAGAAAAGTCTGGTGAGAAGTTAATTGTAATGGAAGCTTGTCCGACGTTGTTGGATAGAGTAAAGGAAGCCCAGGAAAAGGATGAAGAGTGCGAGAAAATCCGAAAGGGGATCACAGAAAATGAGAAAGAGAAATTTCGAATGGATAAAGACAGTATCTTAAGATTTGAAGGAAGAGTGTCGGTACCAGCGGTAACCAAGTTAAGGGAAGAGATTTTGCACGAGGCACATAATACGACATATTCCGTTCATCCGGGAGGCACTAACATGTACCGAGATTTGAAGCAACATTTTTGGTGGCCTAATTTGAAACGGGAAGTCATAGAGTGCGTCAGTAGATGTTTGACTTGCCAACGCGTTAAAGCAGAGCATCAACGGCCAAGTGGTTTACTACAACTGTTAGAAATACCAGAGTGAAAATGGGAGCATATTACGATGGACTTCGTGGTAGGACTTCCAGTTACGCAAAAAGGTTATGATGCTATTTGGGTTATCGTGGATCGACTAACCAAGACCGCACATTTTCTACCAATCAAGATCCGCTACAGTTTGAATCAGTTAGCGAGCTTATACGTAAAAGAAATTGTCTCACGACATGGAGTGCCAGTGTCAATTATCTCTGATCGAGATCCGCGCTTCACATCCAATTTTTGGAAGAGTTTGCAAGAAAGAATGGGAACACAGTTGAGGTTGAGTACGGCTTACCATCCTCAGACAGACGGACAGAGTGAGCGAACAATACAAACGTTGGAGGACATGCTTAGGACTTGCGTGATGGATTTTAAGAGAAATTGGGACGACCACCTACCCTTAGTAGAATTCGCATATAATAATAGTTACCATGCAAGTATCGGCATGCCACCGTACGAAGCTCTTTACGGAAGAAAGTGCAGAACGCCATTATGTTGGGATGAAGTCGGGGAGCGACGAATACTCGGACCAGAGTTAGTACAACAAACCGCAGACGTGGTGACAGTGATAAGAGCCAGATTAGTAGCAGCTCAAGATCGCCAGAAGAAATACGCAGATTTGCATCGGCAGGACCGAGACTTCAAAGTCGGCAGTTTCATATTCTTAAAGGTATCTCCCTGGAAGGGAAAAATTCGTTTCGGCAAGAAAGGAAAATTGAGTCCAAGATTCATAGGACCGTTCGAGATACTGAAGCGAGTGGGCGAAGTGGCATACAAAGTTGCGTTACCACCCGAACTGGAGCACATCCACAACGTGTTTCACATTTCCGTGTTGCGACCGTACAAGGACGACTACAAGCACGTGATTTCTTACGAGCCCATTCAAGTGGAGAAGAACTTGGCATATGAAGAAATTCTTGTCCAGATATTAGATAGGAAAGAGCAAACCTTGAGAAATAAAATTATTTCATCTGTAAAAGTACTTTGGCGTAACCATGATGTCGAGGAGGCAACGTGGGAGTTAGAAGATATGATGATGAGGGACTATCCCCATCTATTTGTGTAACCTTCTAGCAATTCCGGGACTGAATTTTTATAAGGGGGGAGGATGTAATACCCGTGAATTTTCATATATTATTAAATAAATATATTAATGGAAACGAGAATTTATTTGAATATAAATGATTTTGTGTTATGAGATGAATTAATTCAATTATATAAAATTGAATAATTATAATAATTGAGAAATTGGTGGAGTTTGCGATAAACTCGTTGATTGCCTTGTGTGGCACAGTGACGTAATATAAGAATGATTATATTAATTTAAGCGAACAATTAATCTATATTAATTGTTAATCGTAGAATATTAATTAATTGTCATCGTAGAATAATTGTTATAAAATATTAATGATGATTGATTAATAATATGTTATGGATATATTATAATCAATTGTTGATTGTAGAATTTAATAACAAATGTGATAGCATCCGATTAAATTATACCGGTGTAATAAAATGTACATGGATTATATGTGTGTAAATTACATTGACTACATTGTATGAATTACATAGTAGCATTATTGGGATTACATTGTAATTTTAATTGTAATCTAAATATACAGTATGTATATATGAGCTAACCTAAGTGTATAATATATGTTATAACATTGCATTGTACAAATTGATAGAGTGCTGAGAGTGATATTGCCTTGTCCCATATTAATAAACACAAACCTTATACACGTGAAATGCATCATGAAGCTAGCCTACTCTCTTCTCTCAAACTCAGTATTCTAGCAAATCATGATATGGGGAGTGGGCACAACAGTGTTCTTCAACCACTCTACCAACTCTTCCTTAGCTGATATACAAAGCTTCAATCTATTGGTTCAATTTAATGGACAATTGCATTGTCTGTGTAAGGATTTCTCTATAAATAAAACCCATCTCTTTCATATTTTCAATTGCTGAGATTTGCTAAGTGTTGAAAGGGAGAGAATATATATATATCAGTGATAGCATTCTCTGAGGCTGAGAGAGTTCTTATTAGCAAGTTCAATTCACAAACTAACAGAGGTATAATTCCTCTCCTTGTTCTTCATTTTCATTTCCTGTTTCTGTTACTGCAATTGCTTAAATTCTTGATTATGCAAAATTGGATTGCAATTGGATTGTAGAGCACTTATAATGTTGTTATATGAACATACATACCTGATGGAACCACTATATAGCTTTCTTGACTTTCATTTCCATTGTTGCTCTGTAATTTTTGTAAAGCATCAAATTCGTGTGAAATTAGTTAGGGTTCATGAATTTGAGAATTGATAAATGCGATTGACTGTTATATAAGCATATATATGTGTTAGTAAGTTAAAAACGTTAGTGTAATGGCATATGGGTATGTTGAAATCGATGAAATGGGAGGTTTTGGGTCGGTTTCGGCTGCAGTGTGAACTGCAGAAACTGTCCCCACGCCGCAGCGCCATTGTCCGCGCCTCCCACGCCGCAGCGCCAATCCCCCCGCCGCAGCGCCAGATTGTGGCTGCTGTTGCCGCGCCGCAGCGCCGGCCTCTGTGTGCAGTTTTCTGCATTCTGCAACAAAACTGTTATGTACTAATTGTTTGATTTTTGTTTAAACAAGCATGGAAGCATGATTAATACATATATATAAACCTAATGAGGCAATGTAAGCATGTTTTAGTATATTAGCATGCATGGTTAACCAAACGACATATAGTTTGGAAACGAACTTAAAGTTTCCTAAACGAACGTTAACATGTATGAAGCATGTTAATATTCTGATTTTTCAAGGCATGTCGGTATGAGGTAGAGATGCATAAAAGACATATTAACTTATGTATATATGGTTCGTAGTATGACAAGAGCATGTTAGACCTCACTATTGAACATATCTAACAAAAATACAAGTTTTGAAGGTTGATATTGACATGTAAAGACCATGTATACATTCTGACTATTCGAGCATGTTTATAGGGCCTTGGAATGCATGAAAAGCATGTTAACTTATATATATAGGTTTCATAAGGAAGCATGGACATGATAGACCTTATTAAAGAACTAAACTAACAAAGTATAAGCTTTGAACGTAAACTTTGGTATGTTATGACGAGAGTTAGAATCTGATAATTTGGACACATGTGATAGTACTCTTACACTCATTCATGTGTCATGCATGTATATATACCATGATTAGTTGCCGTGATTAAAGTTTAGCATAAACGAAGCATGTTTTCAAGATAATAACAATGCTAGCTACATATATGCGATACGAGTACTCATGAGCATGCCTAATACAAGTTATATGAAAATCTTATGTGTTTAAAAAGCGAGCATGTTAGACCATATGAGTTCGTGTCCTTGAATGGCTTTAAGTATTAACTTAAGAACCTATACCATGTACGATTGGATTTGAAAAAGTTATACAAGCATGAAAGTATACTTTAAATATGAATACATGCTACGTGATATTATAGGAAGTTACTTGAACCCGATTTTGACGGTTAACTTAAGGGGATGCCGTAACTTGCCAAAATGAAATATATTTAGTATTGATTGCGATCTTATAAGATATGAGAATGTGTTTAAACTCTAAAGGAGGAACGTTAAGGATAGAAATTATATTCTATATAACTGTGTAGCTAGGTAAAACCTAGCTTATGTGTTGATCGTATATTCGAAGATAAAATGTGAAGTTTAATTATATGACTAATGAATATCATATATATACGTAACTGTATTACGATAGGAATTCAAAAGTGTTGATTTGCTTTTCGTGGATAAACTACGCTAAAGGCAAGTTCTCTTACTTGCACTCTTTTAAAGTGCAAGTATCCTAACCGACGCATTTACTTTATGCAAGAAAATCTATGATTGTGCAAGTTTCTTAACTTACACTCTTTTACTGTGCAAGTATTCTATCCTTGTATATTGCGAACTAGTTTCCTACTTAATCGGTTGAATTGAATTAGCATACTTGAACTCTTATTTCATTAAAGCTATTATTCCTGTTGAACTTAGTATTGTTCTTGAATATTGTGAAAGTGTCTATGCCATTTGATTCGGCTAGACTTATATTATTGGAAAGCAACCCAAACTAATTGATTGGTGCGGGATCTTGTATTTGACTGAGAAGAACAACCTTCTTTGAAGGGAATATATAATTGTCGGAGGACCGACGTGCACACTTGAGTATGATTGATTGTTATGCATAACGATGGTACTTTAGGCTGATCACCTGTTGTACCTGTTTTTGTTGGATTTTCAGTTTATTACTGTTAATTCTAGTAGAAGTTCATAGTCCTTAGCGACTGCTCAGTATTCAGTTATCTTGAAATCTTGAATTGATTTGTTATTGAATCACATTGATATTATTCTGTCCTTAGCGACTGTTATTGAAAACTGTTGATATTCTTGTTATCCTTGAATTATCAAACCTTGCTATACCCTTTTTTTAAGAATTGAGAATTATATTACAAACCCTTATTGTATATTACTTGCTGGGCAATTTGTGCTCATTCTTGCTTTCCCTAAAATATTTCAGTTAAGGCAGAGCATGGTGAACCTTCGGGCGTTGATAAGGGCAAGGGCAAGGCTACCAACTAGCTTGTCTCTTTTATGTTTTTAAATATTTTAATGTTGTATTAAGATGATGTAGTAAGACTGGATTTATTTATGTTTAAGCTTAAATTAGATTATGTAATAAGTCGTTAATTGATATTATTATGTAATCTATTAAGTACTGTAGGTTGCGAGACTTGGGGAATAATTATGATAAATCATTGTAAATTATTCTAGAATAGATTTTCCGCTGTGATTGTGTGATATTTAGTTATTATTGTGATGTATTACCATGAGCACGTGATGAACCGAATTCGAGAGACCCTATGACGGTCCTGGAATTTGTGGGCGTCACACTCTCTGTGGGATCGATCCTTGCTTATTACTATACTAATTCTTGAGTTAGTGGATTAGAAGTAAGGTTATTTTTGGAGTACTAAATGACAGCTACCAGAGACAAACTGTCATACCAAGATCTTAAAGAAGAGGCTATCAATGTGGGTGGCATGTACTCAATACGGCTGACAGTAGATGAAGACATCTGTAGAACCGTATCATGAGACCATCTAGGGGTAAATGATAAACTCACCTATCTGAATGCATATCCATGACATAATGCATGCATCATAATAAATGATAATGATAAATGACAATAGGATGCAATAGATAGGAAATATTATGCATTTCTAAATACACTGTCTACTGAAAGCATTATCTCTGTCTACTAATAAAATGCAAAATAAAAAGTACAGGAAAATGGGGCACAACTGCCCAATGACTAACAGAGGCCTATCAAAAGAGATAACGAGAAATGGGGCACGATCGCCCAATATCTAACAGAGGTCTATCAAAAGATATAATGAGATTCTATCAAAAGAAGTTTATGATATCTGCATCTAGACGATCAACCTGCTACAACTCCTCCTGAGTCACTGAATTTCTACCAGAAGGAATGTCTGGTCGATAGAGGGGAGGATCTGCACCAGTAAAACTGCCAGAATATGCACCTCTTGCGGGGCCAGCTCTGGAGCTGGAAGGATCAAAAAAATCTGCCTTTGATGGATCCCTGTCAAGGTGCCTGATGAAAAATTGTATCCGCTCCAATCGCTGGGTCAAACTGGAAATCTACTCCAAATGAGTAGGCTCTCGAAGGTAAGCTATCCAGTCTGTCATCATAACAGACCCATAAACCATGTCTGACATGAACTGAGTGGCACGAGTCTGAGCCCCAATAGTGCAAAGACTCCACCAGCGATAAAATGCCTCCTGACTGTGAGGACCCTCTGACAGGGTGAAGCCATCCAAGCCAATCAAGGGAATGTCTATGACTGGCTGAGATAGGAGCCAATGATGCCTAGCAAGAGGAGGGAATGGAATACGAATCTCTCTTATAACACTCCTAATATCCCGCTCTCTCAAGTAGAGCTCCCAACATTGATGAGTCAAAAGGGGAATCCGAAGAGTAGATAATATAAACTCTAATCCGTTAAAAAATCCATCCTCAAAATCGACTGTTAGATAATCAGGGGTGTAAGGAACCCACGTGATGGAATCGATGGTCAATAGCTCCAACTGCAAGTGGGAATGGGTGAACCCCTCTGCCACAAGGACCTCTATAAAGATGGAATAATGGCATCGCCGTCCTAGAGGATAAGTTTCTAGACCTAGAGTAGTAGCCGGGTGCAGGCAATGGAGCCTCTCATATGCCCAAAACTGGAAGTGCAAAAATCAAATGTCCTCAGTGATAAAGATTGATAAACACAAGTGAGGGAGATTGAAAGGTGAAAGAGAAATTACTCACCAGCAAGAAGGGATAAAAACCTAGCCAAGCCTCCGTCACGCCCTCAGAGCATAGGCGCATCCCACGAAGAAAATAGGCGAAGGTGAAGGTGCCCCAGTCAAAATCCCTGATGCGCTCCACATCTCGAGTAGCACTAACTAGAGCAAAAGAGAACGTCGAGGAGTTGTCTGCTATAAAATAATCCCTGATGATGACCAGGAACAATTTCCAAAGAATACGATCTCTAACCCTCTGATCATCAGGTAGAGGCTCAATCAAGGCCCCACTCTGGGCATCAACACTCAAGGGCCCAGAACGAACTGTCCGACCCTTGATGGCCATAGCAGGAACTCCTAAAAGGGATCGAACGATAGCAGGTGAAATATCAGCCACCTATGAAACTGGCTCACTTGTAAACTCCAAACCTGTGATGAACCGCCAATCCATCGGTGTCACCATAATCTCACAGTCCAACAAGTGGAGGGACTGAGTCTGATGGAACCAGTGCTCAGATAAAGCCAACAGATAACCCCAAGGGCAACGACGGGGAGGAATAGAGAAGAAGACCTCAAAATCGCAAGAGTTGACAATGGCCTGATACTCTTGATAAAGAGTATGATACAAGGAGTGGACGCTAAACCAGTTCCCTCTGGGCTGAGTAAAGCCGGGAACCTATATCAAATTGCAAATCCAGATTAAACCGTTGACCTAAAATGGCAAAATGAAGAAAAGTCCAGAATAAAAACTTTGGGTACCTGATTGGTATGAAGATAGATCGAAGGATGGCACCTCAAATCATCCAAGAGCTCCAGAATCAGCACAATGATGGCTGGAAGCTCCCGACATGAGGTAGTCGAAGCTGGAGCGGGATCCACAATAGGGACATCTTCCTTGTCGTCTACGTCATTCGGCCTATCAACCTGGATAGGACAAATCACTGACTCAGCCAATTGGCGAGGTTGTCGGGCTGGACGAGGCCGAGGGACATCAGAAGCTCTCCTCCTCCTCACACCTGTAGAGTCCCTGCTAGAGCTTCCTGGTCTATCGGAATCCATGACCTGAACAAAATCTCTAAATCACCTCAGAAAGGGTGAGGTAAGTCTCAAACTTAAAACTTATTAAAATTAAATCATTGTTCCATGAATATTCTAAGTCTTAAAGCATGCATTAGTTAACATACATCCTTAGTAGAGTTAAAATTGCATTTTCATTAAATGCTTTGGCTCATGAAATTTTTTTGCCAGAGTCTCCTTTGTAAAATGGACTATCCGCATGCATATAGGCATGACTAGGTGGCCATTCAGTAGCACACCAACCCAAAATCATGAGCATTTCATATATATGAAAAACATCAAAATCAAACTCCCCATGACAGCTAAATTATCATGTGTATTTTTTTTTGAAAATCTTGGCTCATTTGCAATCAAATAGGATGAATAAACTGACCAAAAAGGGCACCAAATGACCGTCTCATAAATCAGTTTTTTCACATCAAAACGTTCAGCATGGTAATACATACACATTTACTAAGTCTGAAAATTTTTATAAAGTCATATAAGCATGCATATTCATTATATTGTGTTTAGAAGCATTCTATATGAAATCTAACGTTCTAACGGTTAAAACTTGAAAAGAAAGGATGTAAACGTTATCGGAGTTGTACAGAACGATTGTACGGTGACGAAATTTGTAAAAAGCAGCCCGAACTCAGTAGATCTGAAGAGGAAATTTTGGATTTTCTATATAATTTAACTTGAAAATGACCTGTGAAAGCCACGGGGGGACTAAAATAGACCCGCAGGGAGTCGCGACTCTACCTGCGGCACCCCAAGGTAGGTCCCACCCCCTCTGGTTCTGTCCAATTGAAGTTAAAGCGGAGTTCCTAGAAGTTGAAAAGTCAAATCAGGAAAAAAAGTGCTACGCGATTGAGCAGAAAAGGCCTGAAACCCTGAATCCGGGTGTCAAACTCTTGATGAAAGAAAATCTTCATGTAAGCCATTAGTATGAACCCTGATATGGTATTTGGAGTGCCAATGATGAAAATTACTGAAAACTGCCTTTGTCAAAACATCAGGAAGGTCCGGCGTTGTGAATAGTGGATTTTGAATGCGTCAAAGTATCCAGACTTGTCCGAGGGTATAACTTATCAAAAAGATACCCCCAACATCGAGATAAGGTATGTCTGATATTGCAAACCGTTGGCGACAACTGTGAGAACCCGAATTTTTAAGAATTATTATAATAAGAATTTAATAAATAAAATTCTTAAGTATGAGATGGGTTCGAATAGGAATATATATATATATATATATATATGTGTGTGTGTGTGTGTGTGTGTGTGTGATATGAGGTATGTAGTATTGTGTTATATAGGGTAATATGAGCTATGTAATAATTGATTTTAATAAATATATAAAATATTATTATATATTTATAACTTGTAGAGATGAATTAGTAAGAAGATGGATAAGATTTATCTATCGACATTAAATAATTTAAATAATTATTTTTAGTAAGATGGTGACAGTAAATATCTTTGATGAATAATCACCATTTTCTTGAATATATATATATACTAGTAACTAGTATGTTTGTAATATAGGTTATTTTTAATGCTTAAGTTATTCATGAATGGATTTGGATAGTGAAACATGAGTTAGTTAAGAGAATTAACTAATTAGAATAAATGTTGGTTAAATTAAAGTGAAAGTTATATTATGGAATAATAATATTACCTTATATGTTTTTGTATGAGGTAATAGGTATGATTAATTAATGTGGTAAATATATTAAAACATATTTGCTATATGTAAATAAATTGATGAAAATAATTTATTATAAAAGGAAATAAACTTATTATCTATTTTCTATATATGATATATGTACATGTGTCGTACATGTAATTATTTGATATTATATTAAGGATAATATCTTGAGACAATAAGTAAATTATTTTCTAATAATGAATGCCTTTAATTGGGGGAGACATAATATTTTATGTTATAGTGGAATACATAATTGTTATAATAGTAATGTATTTCCTAGAGAGTTTAATTTATAAAAGAAAACTAAGTTATTTTAATAACTTGAGTTGTTATAGTACCGTAAGTGTTATAAATAATATTTGAATATTTCTATTCGTAATATATATATATATATATATATATATATATATATATATATATATATATATATGTGTGTGTGTGTGTGTGTGTGTGTGTGTGTGTGTGTGTGTGTGTGTGTGTGAACCTTGTGGTTTAATAGTTCTAAGTAAATTGAACATGTGGTGGATAAGTAGTGTGGTGGAAGTGATAATAAGCTTAAGTTTGAGCTTGTGAGAAATTCCTTGTGTGACACGATAATAGATTTGATGATGAATTAACTAATTCAATGATGGAGGAATTATTAACTAAACAATTAATCTATATTAATTGTTAATTGTTATTACAATAGTATGTTAAATTATTATTATGGCTAGCGATAGTATAATATTAAGGAAATTGATTATAAATATAATCGAAATTGTATTGATGAGGAATGAGATATATTGTCTTATTATATTAATTATTGTTATAGACAATATACTGTTATCAAATAATTATTTGATAATATGTTGATTAATGAATAAATGAATTATAAATATTATAAAATTTATATTAATCAATTGTTATAGAGATTAATAATTGATCTACGAGGAATGGATTAATTAATATTATTATTAATTAATTAATAAGATAAGTAATTTATTAATATGCAAGCATGCGATATTAAAAGTATAACGTATGGTAGTTAACTATATATTATACGAAGTGTAAAGTGCGATGTGACAATGTTATTTATGTATATAAACTATATAGTAAAGTTTATTAAGTTGTAAGAGTTACACGAAATGTGTGTGTGACAATGTGTATATGAGTATACATTAAAATAATATGTCATGAATATATTGTAAACAATGGTTGACTAATAGGATTTAATTGAATAATATCTGAGAAGATTACACCGGTGTGATAAAATGTACATGGATTATATATATATGTTACATTTCCATATCACATCTACTACCTTGAAATATTAATTATGTAAATTATATTGTGACATTAAAATATAACATAAGAGTAAGGATTGTGTATAAGAGTATAGACTAAGTGTTGCAAGAATGCTGAGTTGTTTGGTTTGTCCCAAGATTGGAAGACCCATTTCTCTCTTCACGTGCATGACAAAAGGCTAAGGCCTATTTCCCTTTTCTTCTCCCAAGCTCAAGCTAGCAAACTAGATAACAATGATGAACAAGGGAGTGGGCATAATAGTGTAAATCAACTACCATCTAACAACTCTTTAATAACCTTCATGCAATTCTTCAATCCATGGGTTTGTTTTAGTGGGAAATTGCAATGTCTGTGTAATCCTTTTTCTATAAATATGGACTCTCCTTCTCCATTTTCCCATTGTTAAGAATTGCTTAAGTGTGAAATTGAGAGCATATATAGAATGAGTAATTATATACACATCAGTAGAAGAAGTGTGAATTAGCAAGCTAATTACAAAGGTATAAGGTTGCTTCTTGTTCTTCATTTTTGTTTCTGTCAAAATTTCCATTCTTGAATTCCCAATTTCTTAATTATGTAGAGTTAAATGATAATGGAGTTGGGAAATGTTTACATAGTTGTTATATAACCATGTAAGCATGTTTAAACTGTTATATGACTGATTAGAATCGAATTCGTGAATGATTTCTGTGGTTGGGCTGAAATCCTGCCGAAGCAGGCTGTTTCTGCCTCTGGTCGGAGCCCTGCGCAGCTGCGCCAGTTGTATACTGGCCAGCGGCGCAGCTGTGCTGGTCCCAGATTCTGGTTTCTTGATTTCTGTTAAGTGCTGTTATGTGCTAGCATGTGGTATATCATTGGAACAAGCATGTAGACATAAATAACATGTATATATGAGTATCATGACATGACATAAGCATGATAGTATACATTATTGATGAAGAACTCATAATTTTCAAATGAAACTTACAGTTTTCAATTTGAACTTTGATATTTGTGTAAACATGTGTGTTCTAACCTTGTAAGCGCATTTGTAAGGTCTAGACATGCATGAAAGTTGGTATTAACTTATAGTACGTGTTCTTGATACTACATGTACATTCATGGCCATGTTAGTATGTACTATGGAAGGAAAACGTATGATTTTAAAATAAAACTTCTAGTTTTAAATTTAAACTTGGACGTATACATAGCATGTATATATTCTGATTTTGTGAACATAATCATGTGGTCTATATTGACATGAAATGCATGTTTAAAGTGTTGAGCACATACTAACATACATGATTAAAGACTACATTAATTTTAAAAGACAAACTTAGAGTTTTTGGACATATATATAGGATGTCCACATTCTGATCATTTGAGCATGTATAAGTGGCTTATATATGTGTTCTAATACATGAGAGTCATGACTACAAGGTACTTTGTATATACTAAGTTACCTTTGTTGACTTAGTGCAATTTTTTATGAAAACTTAGAATGTGAAGGGTAATAGCATCAAACACTGTGTGAGTTACATTATGATCATGCAAGCATGTATATTAGGATTTATTATGCCTATAAACAAGTTGACATGAGCATCTTGTGATGAAACGTGGATTTCACCTATGCACGAATATTTAAGAAAATGAATTTCTACAGTATAGACTATGTGATTAGAGTGTACATGAGTAGTATAAGCACGAGCATGACTACTTAGTATTGTTTAAGTCTCGTTATGTGGTTCTATGACGTTAGTGGTTGACCCTTGAAGCATTAACTTGATTTACTTGAAGTATATGAAAGTCCGACATGAAAACCATATGATTTTGACTTGGAGTAGAATGAGCATGCTAGGTTTTAAAACTTGAGTTAATGCCCCTATAAGCATGTATACGTGATGAACATAGTAGCATGTTTACATTATTATTTCTGAGTTATAAAATAGAATCTTAATGATGCATTAAGTGTTGATTTGTACAATGGTTATATACAAACTCGGAAACTATAATTTCGTTAAGGCTTGAGAAACGTATGAATAATAAGGATCATATAAGTTTTAAATATATGTCAAACACCTTTAGTTAAGTGTGTGATACATGTATATGAAGGATGATACTAAGTATGTATGGTTAAGATATATCTATACGTACCTAGCTATACTAAGCGTATAATAAGAAAGTGAAACAAGGTTCTAAGAACCAAGATAAAAAATAATGTAATACTTATTATTATATTGAGAATGTATGAATGTATGACTAATGGATATGAATCCATGATTATATAACTGTGTAGGATTACACGAAGCGCAAATATCTTTACGCAATTAAGTCGTAGTTGTTATACTACGAATCAGGCAAGTCTTTCAGTTCCTATTTGATATATGAATTCAATAACTGTTAGTTGAATTATATTATGCTGTGATAATGTGAACTTATATATGAACTGTATATGAGATATAAATGAGATTGAAAGTTGATCTTTAATGATATACTTGTTATGTGAAAGTAACATGCGTAGTAGATATAAATTGTTTATAAATGCATGAACTGAGTATGATGTTGTATGCTATGTGATGTATGAAAATGGTTAAAATTGCTGAGTTGTCGAGCTCACTCTTGCAAATAACCACTTTTGCATGTTAAGGATTCGCGGTAAAGATTTCGTGCTTCTTGATTGATAAAGATAGATAGTATCGCAACGAAGAATACTATTTAGATTATCGTTTGAACCCTGTTTAGGTTCTAAGAGTTGTACTTGATAATTGTATATGTTGTTTAAAACTTGTCGTACTGTAAAGATATATTAGTTGATACATAGAGAATATCAAGTCGAGATGTAAACGTTATACGATAACTCAAATAGAATGAATCATATTATAAAGTTGATTCAGGAAATTATAATTGATTCAAAGTTATGAAATCAATAAAAAGGTTTTATTCAAAGAAGATTGAAAAAGTTTTAGTTATTCCGCGTTTTAGTAACATCGAATGTGATGTTTAGACAGGTATGGTAAATGACCAAGTTTGTAACTATTAACAGTTTGGAGTTATTATACAAGATCCTAGATATGAATAGAATTTATATTCTAAATTGTAATAAAGCAAGTTGTATTCTTTTAGTAATGAATAAAAGATGTAATAGTTTGATGATAGTAGTATCGTGACTGCACCGGATTCTGGGTAATAGAAGGGACCCGGATTTGGGGGCGTCACAACAACTCCAGCGTAGCATCGGGAAAGATCCGGTGATGAAAACCGTTGAAAACTGCTTCAACGAAGGTCAGATTGTCTGATATTGCAAATCGTTGGCAACAACTCCAGCGTAGCATCAGGAAATATCCGGTGATGAAAACCGTTGAAAACTGCTTCAACGAAGGTCAAAATGTTTGATATTGTGAACCATTGGCAACAACTCCATTGTAGCATCGGGAAAGATCCAATGATGAAAATCGTGGAAAACTATCCTGTTGGGTTTGTACGTAACGCAATTATGCAATCAAATCACATAAATAGGGCGGAAGCGCGAAACATAGGTTTTCAAAAATTTATACAAACCCATAACCATGATCATGCTTTGTGCTAGTTATCAATAACAGAAAAGAGAGAACATGGAATTATACCTTTGAAGATCCAAGCTTCCTCAGGTACAAGTTCTACTCCTTTGATTCCTTTGATTCCTCTGTAGTGGCTCCTTCCCTTGATCAATGTCAGCCACCCAAATGTTTGGCCTCTAACGGTGATCCACCAAGGAAGATGAAGAACTCATGAAGATGGGTTATTGGCTTAACCCTTATTTCTATCTCTATAGAATATGTGTACTCCCAACCCTTGGAAAAATTCACGTACCTTATTTCTGATATAAGACTCTCTTATATAGATATTAGGTTAACCCTCCTAATCTAATTAGAATAGGGTTTTATTTAATTATTTAATTAAACACTTTTAATTAATTTATATCCTAATCTTATTAGGATTGAGAGAGAGTACTGATATTATATTAATTCCTAATCTCCTTTAGAATTAAAATAATAATAATAATAATATTAATAAGACTCCTCTTATTAATTTATATTTAATATTTTTAAATATTAAATAATAAACATTAAGCTATTTAATTTATTCTATCACCATAGATTAAATTAATTATACTTAATGCATTATTACTATTATGCCATTTTCTTCTTAAATAATTCTTCTTCCTTTTATGGTGTGACCCTTTAGGTTCTCCATATTAAACCGGTTGTGAATAAATCAATTAGAACAATTCTAATCTTATTTAAATAAATTAATTAAACTAATAATCTATTTAAATAAATAACATTTATTCTACAATAGGGATATGCCTCCCCAGCGATCAACGACTTTCCAGATAATATAGATTTCAACATTAATCATAAAAGAACCTGTGAGTTAATAGTTACTGTACAATTCAATCCTTCCACCGTACAATGTCCCAATTAAATATAAGACTTGAATTTACTGTCAAGTCTTAATTTATTTAATCATATGTATTTCGATTAGAAAACGCACAACTCCAAATAATGCAAATTAGAAACCTCTTTCTAATTTCATTCCACCTTAGCCAAGGATTCCTGGGTTGTCATTTAACGAATCACATAGGACATATCTCCTCTTTTACTAGAGGTGGTAGATTCTTTATTGATCATACATTATCTCCACATGTAACTCATTATACCCAAGCATACCCTATATATGCCTTAAAAGGCCTTAAGGAATAAGTCAAAGTATAATTTGTTACATACAAGATACTATGATGATCTCAAGTCCAAGGATCACTTGTACTACTATCACATTAGGAATTCTCATTGACAGGCGAGTAAAACTCCATTAGGTATTCCATAGCGAGTCACGTTCAGTGAACTTATTCTCCAATAAGCACCTATATACTTGCTTTAGTGTCTCCACACAAATGACCATGAAATCAATCATCCTCATCCAATGAGCAAGCAACATATGTACCAATCTATCTGGATTTACTAATCCCCATTTTAGTATCCCACAATTGGGAACTATTTTAGTTTTTTAAGCTTTCTAAGAATTTAGATCTCATTAGCATGATCTCATCATGATTCTAAAATCATTGCTTAAAACTATGGGTTATTTACATATTATTAAAAACAGCACCATGTAGATAATTAAATTCCTTAAATGCATATTTTATTAATAAATAAATATGATTGTTTACAAAGTATGTGCTTTATCATCATACATGATTGGCTTGTATGCACACTACTATCATATCCTTCTCGGGGAGAACCGAAGATGGAATCTGTTATACAAATCCCCAGCCGAGGTTTGAAGTCACTTAAACCGACCGTTGTAAACTACCATTCGAGTAGGCATCGAGGAGGTTCGATGATGGTCAACCCTACAAACTACCGTTCGAATAAGCTTCAAGTCAGTTCAACTGACCGTTGTAAACTACCGTTCTAGCAGGCATCGAGGAGGTTCGATGATGGTCAATTCTGCGAACTACCATTCGAGTAGGAATCAAATTAGTTCTACCAACCGTTGTAAGCTACCGTTCTAGTAGGCATCAAGGAGGTTCGATGATGGTCAACTCTGTAAACTACCGTTCGAGTAGGAATCAAATCAGTTCAATCGATCGTTTTAAACTACCGTTCGAGTAGGCATCGAGGAGGTTTGACGATGGTCAACTCTGCAAACTACCATTTGAGTAGGAATCAAATCAGTTCAATTGACCGTTGTAAACTACCGTTCGAGTAGGCATCGAGGAGGTTCGATGATGGTCAATTCTGTAAACTACTGTTCGAGTAGGAATTAAATCAGTTCAGTCGACCATTGTAAACTACCATTTGGGTAGGCATCGAGGAGGTTCGATGATGTTCAAATCAGTTCAATCCAAACCGTTGGCGACAACTCCAGCGTAGCCTTGGGAAAAATCCGATGATGTAAACTGGTGTAAGCTATCATCAGGATAGGCATCAGGAATCCCCAATGAGGTCACTCGTCATAAGAGGAACATCCCAAGCGGAGGAAAAGTCAGAAAGCGTATCTAAAGACAAAGAATGTTGGTGACAGCCCCAACGTCGAATTCATAGAGGTCCAGTAGTAGTAGCCATAGATAAATATCCCCAGCAGGGATCCTGAAAACATCAACATTTCGTAGAATCAGTTTTGGTAGCACCGACGGACATTGTAAACCATTGGCTTCAACCAAATATAGTACCGGGAAAGATCCAGTGATGAAAGCTGTGCAAATTACCGTTCGAGTAGGCATCAAAAGAGTTTAGTGAAAACCATCATGAACAACTCTATCCCCAGCAGAAATGGTGGGAGCAGTCAGTGATAGAATACCCATGGCAACTAACCCTACAAGAACATATAGCATGCATGACATAACATATCATGTATTGCATCACATTTGCATGTATCATATTTCTAGTGTCTAGTAATATTTATCCTGTTCATTCCAATGCATTGCATAAACACGATAAAGAGGGGCATCTGTAGACACTCAAAATTTTGCATTCCTGTTACTAACCCTACAGGAGAGAAAAACCATCTTTTACCTTCCAGAGACAACCCTGTAAGTTCAAATCCAACCCCAGCGACAACCCAGGGAGATCAAAGCCAAAACCCCGATGACAACCTTGGGAGATCAAAGCCAAAACCCCGATGACAACCTCGGGAGATCAAAGCCAAAACCCTGGAGACAACATCGGGAGATCAAAGTCCAACCCCGACGACAACCCAGGGAGATCAAAGCCAAACCCCGGCGATAACAACGGGAGATCATGTCCAACCCCGACAACAATCCCGGGAGATCAAGTCCAACCTCGTGAGATCAAAATCCAACCCCGACAACAACCTTGAGAGATCAAATCAAACCCTGGCGACAACTCCGAAAGATCAAATTAACACCCCGACGACAACACCGGGAGATCAAATCTAACCCCGACGAAAACACCGGGAGATCAAATTAAACCCCGACGACAACCCTGGTAGATCAAGCTAAACGCCGGAGACAACCCCGGGAGACCAAATCAACCTTTGGAGATAGCTAGAAGCATCAAATCAATCACCAGAGACAACCTTGGGATATCAAACCAACCCTCGAGATGACCCTGAGGAAGAGCAGAGTCGGTTGGGATCAAAACTCAGAGACAACCTCGAGAAACAGTCAAAAACCCTGTCAATCCTAGAGACAACCCACAGAAGGGAAAAACAATCATTTTTCCAACTTAACATCAAATCAAGTCAGAATCAAGCCAAATCACTGCCATGAAGGTCATGCATAAACATAACATCAATCCCGAGTGAAAACAACACAAGACAGAAATGGACGGACTCTAAAGACTCGAAGATCTGGTTATGGACCCATCTTCCCGGATTCAAAAAAGGTCAATTCCCATGTCATTTTAAAAGTTATGAAGGTTCGAAGCAGACAATGCGTTGGTCGGAGTGCACATACTTCGAGATAACAAGACCCACAGGACCAGGTTCCACCTGGGGAGCCGCAGGTAGACCCGCAGATGCCGCAGGTGGACCCGCGACTACTTTGGTATATAAATAAGACCCCCATCAGCCAAAAAAGGAGAAAAAAAGAGAAAGAGAGGAAATTCCGCCCATTTCAGCTCTTAATCCTACATACAGTGCTCCAAACTTTAATTTTACTCTTCCAATACACTTGTATACATATATATACTAACATATCAAGTTTTAATTGATGGAAACGGAGTTTAAAGCCTATCAAGTGGTTTAAAGCCTAAAACGCTATACATTGTAAGATTTATTGTGATCTGAAGCTTTTTACTGCTTTAACATATATATATATATATATATATAAGCATATAATATATATATATATTTATAGCTTCTAGTTTCGTCTGGATTTTAAATTTGTGGCCTTTCTGGCTTCAATCTATGTATATATAAGTATATATATACATTTATTTGTGCTATTTCGGCCTGGATTGTAAATCTGTGACTTTTATTGCTTTAATATATAGATATATAAGTATATATATATATATATATAAGTGTTCTTTAGCCTGGATTGTTAATCTGTGGCATTTTCAGCTTTAATATATATTAACTCAGCCATGCCTAAATTATAAATCTGTGGCTTTGTCTGCTTTAATATATATATATATATATATATATATATTAATTATGTTAGCCTGGATTGCTAATCCGTGGCATTTTCTCGCTTTAATATATATATATATATATATATATATATATATATATATACTAACTCGTTTGGCCTAGATTGTTAATCCGTGGCCTTTTCAGCTTCAATATATATAAGCATATATATATATATATATATATATATTTACATTGATCAGTCATGCCTGGATTGAAAATTCGTGGCTCTTACCAACTTTAATATATATATAAGTATATATATATATATATATATATATATATTATTTATTCAATGTGATTAAATATCAGTGTTAACTGTTCATTTGATGTAAATCTGTTCTCATGTAAAGTTTATTGATTAGATTTATCTAAATCTAGCCATATATCACTTTTAGCTGGTTCAAAAGTTGTCAAACTGGAACCTTTGAGCTAGAATGGCTAAGATTTATTTAAATCTAGTTTACTTTCTAGTTTTGTAAATATTAAAGCAACTACGCGACCCTAGATTCGTATCTAGATGGAACGGGAAGCTTTGGCTACGCGCATGAAAGGATTTAACTGATGAATCCTTTTTCTTGTGACGTCTAGATTTTAATTTGCATGTTATTTTAATATCTCTGATTTGCAGACTTTTTGATAATATTTTGTGAGCCTAGGAATCAAGGGATCTACGATTAACCGCATGGATCTAGATCCGATTCCCACGATGGACAAATTTAAACTGTAAATACGGCTTGCCTGTCTTTTTGTAAATGTAAATCACAGGGACCTTAAAACAGTTATCCGGATTTAAGGTCTCAACATTGTAAAATTGTGGTTTGTGATGCTCGGGTCACTTCGATGACTTTCATGCCCATAAGGAGGCCGACACTTGTATATATATTATTTGGTCAAGGATGCTTCGCATCCCGACAATAAAATCAAAATCAGCCGAATGTAGAATAAAATGGAAGTATCAAAAGGCTTCAATTCCTATGCGAGCGAAAGGGTTTGAAAACCATCTTTCAAATAAGCATTTTTATATCTTTTCTAAAAATGGACTTTTCATTAAATCAAACCCTTCGTATATAGGTCAAACGGAACACAACACTACTTCTAAACAATTACTACAAGCACATACACACACACATTGCAAATAAATTAGGGGATTTGAAAAGAGTTGGTAACCGTGTTTCACAGAAGTCGGAGGTGCCTAACACCTTCCCCCGCTTAATCAAGCCCCCGAACTCTATGAATCTCGATTTCCAAGGCCAAGTTAAACAGAGTCCAGTAATTAGGCCTATTTGCCAAACTTTTCAAATAAAACTCGGTTGAGTTGGTATAACCATGTCAAACATATCAATTGGCGACTCTGTAAAATCAAACTTTTCAAATCGTCGACATTATATGTCGGTCTTTTCCTCAAAATTCACCCATTCAGATCAAAAAAATCAAATAGAGGGGATAAAGGGTAGAAACACATAGGAAAAGGGATCGCCAAAGATTTCTCCCAACGTCGACAAAAGCTATCTGTCATTAATTGCAGTTATAAAGTGATTCTAAAAAGGACTCTTACTCCTAGTTGGATTCAGATGGACATGACTTCTATAAATACAACAACAAGTAAGGGTTGGAGGACACAATAACATATGACACAAATAAATAATTTGTACTCTCCATATTATTTTAGTGGATTTATTCTCTCTCTCTGTGGTTTTTTTTAATTGGGTTTTCACGTAAATTCTTGTGTCCATATTTTATCTCTCTTACAATAATGTGTGTATGTTTATATGTGTGTATTTCGTGAGTTTGATTTCACAACAATACAATCAACTGGTAATGTTGTTTTGGTGATTTCGTTAGGCATACAAAATTTGGCGTTAACATTGGCGTCGTCTGTGGGAAAGCTTGTTCTAATATTGAATTAAAATCCCCGATTTACCAAGAAAAGGGGATTCTACACAAAAGATAAGTGATTATTTTTTATTTACGAAATCAACATGATTATTGTTACTATTTTACCTGTGATATAAATTTGGTATTGAAAGTCCTTGACTTGGTAGACTTTTTATTTACAATGTGATGTTATGCATATAAATAATAAAATTCATATAGTCTATGCTTACAAAAGCCCACTGTTACATCATGTGTCACTTATATGATTAATTTCCTTTATTTAAATTAATAAATCATACACATGTGATTACTATCACTAGGTAGTACAACAACAGTATATTTGTCGTGCATATTTCAATTACTATCCAGGTTTCAGAGAAGAGTTGTGATCTGAAAAATAACATAGACATCGTAGGGTAAATACATGCCAGTAATTAATTATGTGATTCGCTAAGTGTGATGGTATCATATATATAGGCTAATTAATACTGCATATAAGATAAAATTATTCCATGGGCTTGATATGAAACTTTACATGTGTTTTAATGCATGAAAATAGTTTTCAGTGATGGACTTGATGGTGAATTCCTGTAAAATGTCAATGCCCATTTGAGTTTTTGTGATTCAGTGCATGCTTTTCGGTGTGAGATACAATCAACTATTCCAAACTAGTTGATTGTATTGTTGTGAAATCAAATTAGTTATTATGTAGAGACTTGAATTTAAAGCTCGCGAGTAGTTTGACTATGATTCGAGTATAGTCGGATCGAATTCAAGTAGTAAATATTCGAGTCGAGTCGAATCTGAGTAGAAATTTTCAAATACAATTCAAATTCGAGTCAAATTAAAGTACGAATTTATCATTTTGAGTCAAATTATACTAGCTCTCTGTTCGCTTTGATTCGACTCGTTTACACCCTTACTTGGCATATTTCAATTCACATGTCTAACTCGCATAATAATTCAGTTGGGTTTCACGCGGATTAGAAGATCTCCAAACGCGGCAAGAAGATTCACGCGACAACGTAATTTTCGAACGCAACAAGAATTTTTGGATTTTAGAAAAATTAGTTTTAATACTAATGTAATTAAGATTTTATTTAGTTAGGATTTTCATTTCAATTTTAAGTTGAATTATTATGTAATTTGTTTCTTTTATTTTTAGGATTAGGATTAGTTTGAATAGTATAAATAGGGGACAAAACTCATGTAATTCATACACTTCAGGTAATTAATAAAATTTACTTTATGAGATTTTTCTCATTTTTTGGTTTTTGAAGAATTCCTAAGTTATTCTTAGTTTTTTTTTAGATTCAATTTTGGCTTATCATACAACAGTTCATAGTTGTGTATCGCGTCTTCTACCGCATCAATCGTTGATTGTACCGATGTTCCTGCTTCTTATAATTACAGGTTTTAGGTGTCGTTGGTATCCATTCAATGCAAAATTCCTTGCGCAAGCGACTGTACCAAGGTTCTCGTCTCAATATAGGTGAAGGGTTAAGGTGTCATGAGCATTCCACCTTACGAATTTGCTACAAACGATCCGGGCGACCACCACCTCACGCAAGCGTGTCGTGGAGTCTATCATTTGGTATCAAAGCTAAGTTTCCTATCAAGTTACTTATCTTTTAATTTTGTGTTTGAGCTATAAAAAACGAGTACATAATATTTTTTCAAATTTTATTTCCATTGTGCTAACGAAACTTGTAGCACACCTTTCTATTATCCAATCATTCAATCATCAATTCCGACGAAGCGACACCATAAATTTTCAAAAAATCCTACACGAAAAATGTAAGAAGAGTACAATTTACAACGCGCGGATATTGTTGGCAATCATAAGTCATATCGTGCTATATTTTGTTTTGTGATAAGTTCTTGTTGAATTGAATAGTAAACTGTGATTTGTTTGGTGAATTCAAAAAGAAACTATAAGGGAAAATATTAGAGAGTTAAAATGCAAAAGTTGTGACCTTATTAGAGGGTAAAAGTCTATTGAGTGATACACGAGCGTAAAATTGAGTGAAACATTATTTGAGCGAAACACGTAAGGGAGTGTGTGACAAATTTTTTTTATCTAGTAACCTTTGTTTTGCTGCAAACATGTATGGTTACAATTTTGAAGGTACTTATGATTGTCAAAGGAATTCATTCCAAGGCAAGAATGATCCTGATGCATATTTGAGATGGGAGAAAAAGATGGAGCGACAGTTTGACTATCATAACTATTCCGAGCAGAGGAAGGTCAAACTTGCGATTCTAGAATTTTTTGATCATGCATTGACATGGTGGGATCAATTTGTACTTAGCAAGAGAAGATGTGGAGAGCTTTCGATCGAGATATGGGAGGAGTTAAAAACCGTGATGAGAAATCGGTTTGTTCCAATACAGTTGAATAGGAGGAATAAGTATGCATCTTCAAGACTAGTAGAGCATGCTCCAAGGCAATCAACATGGGATGACGATAAGGATATTCATATGCATGAAAATTCTTATTAGAGAAAGCCACCAAAAACTCCTAAGGCATGTAGGGAACTGTTATTTTCTAAAGAGGGAAAGGAGGACATCATGAATTCAGTTCGTAAGGCGATAGAGATGTTTCGTAAGGGGATGGAAGAATGTTGGTTACAGATACAAAACACTTTTGAGGCGTATAGTGATCAAGATCAGCCGAGGGAGGTGGAAGTTGAGGAAGAACATGCAGTCCAAGAGGAACCGTTGGATTCTAGTGTGCAAGATGAAGTCCATGATCAAAATCAAGAAAATGAACGACAAAAAGAAAATAATCAAAAGATTAAGAGTGAAAAAGAGGAAAGTGAGATTGAAAACAAAAGAGAGATTGAGAAAAGTGAGAATAAAAATAAAAGAGAGATTGAAAAGAATGAGAATGAAACAGTCGAGAGAGAAATTGAGGGAAAAGAAGAGAGAAAAATGAGTGACTATGAAAAAGAGTGTGTGTGTGACGCCCCCAAATTCGAATCTTTACCACCTAATTTGAGTCGCCAAAATACATACTACAAACACGAAGTTTTCTATTTATAACTTTTATACTGTCGTGCAAAATACGAAAACACACATACTGTGAGTTTTCAATACAAATATTGTACCACATATAATATGACAATATCCACACCCAAATTATTCCAATGTCGTATAAAATACGGTAACACACATTTTAAGTCCTCAGTACAATTATTATTATACTGTTTTATAACTTGATGAGGACAACCACTAACTCAGACCATCATTCCATTCCCTTGCTCTTCCCACTAAACCCGACTACACTCTTAACTTCTGAAAAGAATTATAAAACAAAAGGGTGAGCACAAATAGCCTAGTAAAGGATATCATGACTAAGATATATAAATTATCATTAACTTTCAACAGTAATAAATCAAATATTTAGAACATATGGTAGATGATATAAATGTTCAATAAACAACTGCAGCAGAATGAACAATCCTTTAGAGGAGTCAAATAGATCAGAATGTCTATTATCTTCTCAAAAAAATCCAACATTTATATTTTATCCCCGTAACACCAATAAAAAATTCATCAGAGAGAAATTTTACCAACTGTCTTTATTTGTAACACCAAAAAATTTGATTAAACCAATTCAAGTTCTTGTTCATAATCATGTCATTCAACAGTTCCTGATCATAATCATGTCAATCAATTTATCATTTCCCCAAGCCAAAGATATTCAATTATAACACCGCTGATCATGATCATGCCAATCCACAATTCATCTTTGCACTCAAATCAAAGATATTCAATTATAACACCAATGATCATGATCATACCAATCAACAATTACTCTTTGCACCCAAGCCAAAGAGAATTTTCACCACGTGTCTTTGCCATAAAAGCAAAAGACACTAAAACAATCATCTTATATTTGCACCCAGGCTAAAGACATTACAACAACTTCATCTTGATAATTAATACAGATAACAATGATAAAAGGAATGGACATAAATAATCATAATAATAATAATATAAATAATAAATATTAGTGATTTAAACAAAGTCCAACTTGCTAACAAGATATCAAAAAATATAGTTTGGAGTTATTGATAGGGAAAGTAGTATGCATCCAAGCCAATTATGTTTGATAATAAAGCATATACTTTGTAACAATCTTATTCATTTATTAATAAAATTATTTATTTAATTAAAAGCATTTATTTATCTACATGGTGCTGTTTTTATAATATGTGCTAAACCCATAGTTTTAAGCAATGCTTTTAGAATCATCATGATGATCATGCTAATGAGATCTAAATTATTAGATAGCCTAAAAACTAAAAAAGTTCCCAATCGATGGATTACTAAAAAGAATTAGTAAATCCGGATAGATTGCTACATATGTTGCTTGCTCATTGGATGAGGATGATTGATCTCATGATCATTTGTGTGGAGACACTAAAGCAAGTATGTAGGTACTTATTGGAGAATAATTATACTGAACGTGACTCACAAAGGAATACCTAATGGATTTTTACTCGCCTGTCAATAGGAATTCCTAATGTGATAGTAGTACAAGTGATCCTCAGACTTGGGATCATCATAGTATTTTGTGTATAATAAATTATACTTTGACTTATTCCTTAAGACCCTTAGGATATATCAAAGGGTATGCTTAGGTGTAATAAGTTATATATGGAGATAATGAATGATCAATAAAGAATCTACCGCTTTTAGTAAAAGAAGAGATATGTCATATGTGATTCAATAAATGACAACCCAGGAATCCTTGGCCAAGGTGGAATGAAATTATTAAGGAGTTTTTAATTTGCATTATTTGGAGTTGTGCATTTTGGAATCAAAATACATAAATTAAATAAAATAATACTTAACAGTAATTTCATGTCTTATATTTAATTGGGACATTGTATGGTGGAAGGATTAAATTGTACGGTAACTATTAACTCACAGGTTCTTTTATGATTAATGTTGAAATCTATATTATCTGGAAAGTTGTTGATCGCTAAGGAGGCTTATCCTTATTGTAGAATAAATGTTATTTATTTAAATAAATTATTAGTTTAATTTATTTATTTAAATAAGATTAGAATTGTTCTAATTGATTTATTCACAACCGGATTAATATGGGGAACTTAAAGGGTCACACCATAAAAGGAAGAATATTTATTAAAGAAGCAAATGACATAATCGTAATAATAAGTAAAGTATATTTAATTTAATCTATGATGCTAGAATAGATTAAATAGCTTAATATTTATTATTTAATATTTTAAAAATATTAAATATAAATTAATAAGAAGAGTCTTATTATTATTATTACTATTATTATTATTATTTAATTCCTAAAGGTGTTTGAGAATTAATTAATAAGATATTATCTTGCTCTCTCTCTCATATATATTCCTAATAAGATTAGGAGGCTAATTAATTAAAAGAGTTTAATTATTCCTAATAGGATTGGAAAGCCTAATTAATTAAAGGAGTTTAATTAATTAATATGAAACTCTAATCCTAAATTATTTAGGAGGTTTGTCTACATCTATAAATAAGAAAGTCTTATTATGAAATAAGGTTAGACATTTTAATTCCAAGAGTTGGGAAAGCACTCCTTTTTTAGAGAGAAAGAAACTAAGGTTTAGCCAAACATCATTCTTCTTGAATTCTTATTCTTTCTTGGTGGATCACCACTAGAGGCCAAACACTTGGGTGATTAATGTCGATCAAACGAAGGAATCAACCCGGTGGATTCAAGTAGAACGCAAAAATGATTTGGAGTTAAACTTGTACCTGAGGAAGCTAGAATCTTCAAGGGTATGAATACTAATCTCTATCTTTTTATTTAATTAATAATTTTGCATAAAGGATGATCCGGGTATATGGTTTGTAAAATTTTAAAACTTTGATTTCCCATGCTTCCGCTTATTTTATGCAATTTGATTGTATCCATGAATCTTACAAACCTAACAGTGGCATCAGAGTCAAACCTTTATGCAAGTTATTAATTGTTCAGATTTGATATATATATTGATGTGTTTAGAAAAATTTAATTGGGCATAACTGTTTATGTAAAATTATTATTTTTTCATTTATGCTAAAAAAAAATTTTGAAATAGCAGATTTTTTTTAAACAAAAAAAAAGGAGTCAAAGTCCAAGGTCAAACGTTGACTGGTCAACTACTGACGTAGCGCTAATTGCTGACGTGACAGGACTGGTCAACTGCTGACATGGTGCTGACTGCTGACGTGGCAGGACTGGTCAAACTGTTGGTTGGTCAACTGCTGATATGACGCTAACTGTTGACGTGGCGAAGACTGGTCAATTGTTGACTAGACAACTGCAGATGTGGCACTGACTGGTCAACTGTTGACTGCTGACATGGCACTGACATCATCTTCCTTTAAAAAGAGAAATATTAATTTATAGTTAGATGGTTTTGAACCCTTAATCTCTTGGTCACTTTCTACAAGCCTTACCATTGCACCAAAATTAATTTTGATTAAGAATCAACATGTTTAATATGTAAACTATACAATTCTAGTTTTGAAGTTTGATTTGAAGGCTTGTTTGATTATTTCTTTTTAAAGGTTTTTGATCAAACGTTATTTTTCTAGTAATTCTAAATTTAAATAGTAGTTTACTTTTATTTGGAATTGGATTAAAATAAAGATGTTTATTTTAATTAGAATTTAATTTCATGCTAACTAATTAGAGTTGGAATTGGATTCCATGATTACTAATTGGAGATGAAATTAAATTCTTTGTTCCTAAAATAAAGGAGTTTATTTGTGATTAAGAAAGGGATTCCATGTTTCCTTAAATAAAGGAGTTTATTTAGATATGAAATAGCATTCATATTAATCAAAATAAAAGAGTTTATTTTGATAAGGAATTGGATTCCACATATTTTGTTCCTCCCAAAAATGTTTTTTAAAAGTTAAAATAAAAAAGTTTATTTTGACTTGGAAGTATATTTCATATTAATCAAAATAAAGGAGTTTATTTTGATTAAACAATTTGATTAAAAATAAAGGAGTTTATTTTTATTCAAAAATGGATAAATTAAAATAAAAAGTTTATTTTTAATTTAAATTTCAAAATAAAAGAGTTTATTTTAATTCTGAATTGAATTTTATGCTTACTAAAATTGTCCATTAAATCGATATCAATGTATATATTAAATGATTATTATTCATGAGATGAATGTTTTATTTATTGATGCATATGTTGATGTGTATGATAATAAATGGGGTTGATTATGGACTATTGACCAATGTGATGGAGTTTTATTTTAGTTGGATGCTTGAATGTATGGGTTTTATAAATGGGGTCTGCGTACCTCGTCTTCTCTAATTCTTCTTAATATAAATTCTATCTCCCTCCTATGTACTTCCCCTTGACTACTGATCAAGATTTCTATTTATAGTAAATAGTTTTTGTAATAGGAATAGTTAGAATTAAATTTTGAAGAATTGGAGATCAAGGAGCAAGGAACGCGTGAAGGCCCGTTTGTAATGAATCCCAAAATTTAAATGTAATAGTTATATTTAAATTTAATTCTTACACCCCTAGGTTTGACCTTTTGGTTCACTTGGTAGCTCTAGTGAACCAAACTAGAATAAAAGTCCATAATCAATCCGGGTAGAATATAGTATTCTAAATGTGCATGCTTATTATATATTATAAAACATACTTCGCATGTTAATTAATATGACGGGTATTATATATATATATATATATTTGCATGCACACTAAACAAGATGTGACTAATAATAACAAACCTCTCAAATATATTATATTAAATTTAAAGCGTTCAAAGATATTTGGAATATCGAACGTCGCCTTCTAGCATGATAAAATTAATAGAGTATTAAATATTTAATATGAGTTTGTTGTACTATCCACAAAGCAAATATTGAGTATTTAAGATGTTAATTTAATCACATTTGATGCTTATAATGAAAATTGAACAATATTGTTTTCTTGCGCTATCCACAAGGATAATATTTTTCTTTTTTGAATATATGGAAGTGCTAGGTTGGACTTAACTTAAATTATTTTAGTTCGGATGTGCACACACTTGACCATTATGATCTAAGAGGCAAAATAAAAAAGAGTTACATGTTGATGTAATTGACAAAGAGTTGTCTACTTATTTATTTATATATGGTTTGTTGTGCTATCCACAAGGCTATAGATATTTGAAATAGGATTCTTATTCTCACTAGCAAATCTTTATTTAAATTTGCCGAACTATATATTGTGAGAGTAATATAGTTTGAAGAAAATAGTGGGAGATACCAATTTAAAATAAGACCTAATTTATCTTGGTAATTAATAAAAGAATGTATGCTATAATGTTGTTTATTACGAATTCATTTACATAATTTTACAATGTCTAAATTACTATCATTGCGTAGCATATTAGATGCTAATTAACCGAACCGAATTAGACGGATTGGTTAAGAAATTTGAGAATAGTTCTCAAGGATGAAAAGCTTTCTTATTTCCTTAATACGCCTATCCCTGCAATGGTTGCAGACAATGCCTCTGTGGAAGACATTGCTACTTTTAAAAAGTAGCAAAATGATGTATTGTTGGCTCAATACATCATGCTCGCATCTATGAGTAACGAGCTTCAGTGTTAGCATGAAACTATGAATGCTCCTACTATATTCCTACAATTCAAGGAGTTGAATGGTGAGGAAAGTAGGACTAATAGATATCAGATATCTAAGGAGTTCTTCCGATCTAGAAGAAGAACAATTCAAAGAAGGTATAGGGAAAGACAAAATACAAAGAATAATAAGAACAAAACTGATACGGAAAGAAAATGAGTTTGCTTCTACTGCAATAAGCTTGG
Organism: Panax stipuleanatus; assembly: GCA_020205555.1. Lineage (NCBI taxonomy): Eukaryota > Viridiplantae > Streptophyta > Magnoliopsida > Apiales > Araliaceae > Panax > Panax stipuleanatus. The sequence goes on along the minus strand of CM035119.1, from coordinate 10,628,309 downwards.
ACACTAGAATAGAAACTGCAAGAAGTATCTTGCAGAGGCTAACCAGAAGAAGATTAGTGAAGCTTCGATTACAAATACATGTTTGTTCATAATTAATATAAATCTTTCAGTAAGTAAAATTTCTTCTTGGGTATTTGATACCGGCTATGGTTCTCATAAATACAGATTTATAAAGGGACCAAGCAGAAGTAGAAATGTAATACCCGAGAATTTCCATATATTATTAAATAAATATATTAATGGAAATGAGAATTTATTTGAATATAAATGATTTTGTGTTATGAGATGAATTAATTCAATTATATATAATTGAATAATTATAATAATTGAGAAATTGGTGGAGTTTGTGATAAACTCGTTGATTGCCTTGTGTGGCACAGTGGCGTAATATAAGAAGGATTATATTAATTTAAGCGAACAATTAATCTATATTAATTGTTAATCGAAGAATATTAATTAACTGTTATAAAATACTAATGAGGATCGATTAACAATATGTGATTATTATTATTGCAAGAAACTTAATAATAATGAGCAACGTGTTTATAAATACAATAAGATTTATATCAAAGTGATAATTAATCATATAAGGGTTAATTAAATTGTTATGGAGGTTAACAATTATATTGATGGATGTAGGATATGTGTATATTATTAATTAATATTCAAATTATAAGATGAGAAATTATATGTGCAAGCATGCGAATTAAATGTATAGTAACTATATGTTATGATATGTGTAAGTGACAAATGATGTGTGGATATACATTAAAATAATGTATCATGGATCTATTATAAATAATTGTTGAGTAATACAATTTAATAATATATGATATAATGTAATGTGGTAGTATCCGATGGTATTATATCAGTAAGATAAACGTACCTGGATTATATGTGTGTAAATTACACTTATTACATTATGTGAAGTACATTGTGATTTAAATTATAACCTAAGAGTACATATATATAACATATGTATATGGTGTGTATATACAAGTGTAGTATTTGCAAATGCTGAGGAGTTAAATCAATTGTCTCATTTTAAGTGTCCCATTTGCTCTTCACGTGCTTGACATACAGCTAAGGCCTATTCCTTCTTCTTCTCCCCAAACTCAGCAACTAGCATTTCATAGCTCATGATTGTGGAGGGAGTGGGATTCATGATGAATCCAACCACTAATTACCTACCCTTTGATAACCTTCATGCATTCCTATAATCCGTTAGTTTGATATGGGATACAATTGCTTTGTCTGTATAATGGGAGTTCTATAAATATAGCCTCATCTCCTTCACATTTCTTTTGCTGAGCATTTTGGCTAAGTGAGACTAGAGAGCATATATATATATATATCAGTGTTATTGAGATAGCAGCAAGCTTAAATCATTTACAGAGGTATAAATCCTCTTCGTATCTTCATTGTCATTTTCTGTCAAAATTTCTATTCGTGAATTCTTGATTTCAGTTGGAAGTTATGGTTTTGTGAATTGAGAATAATAATTAGTTGTTTAAAGGACTTATATATGTGATTAGAATTACTATATATGCTTCATTGCTCTTCAATTTCATTTTTGGTGTTTCCATTTCTGAGATTTCTGTAAAAACATCAAATATCGTGAAATTGGTTGGTGTTCATGAAATTGGGAATTGATAATTGCTATTGACTATTATATAAGCATATATGTACGTGTTAGTAAGTTAAACAAGTCTAATAGCATTTGGGTATGTTGAAATCGATGAAATGAGAGGTTTTTGGTCGGATTTCGCTGCAGTCTGAACTGCAGAAAACTGCCTCGACGCCGCAGCGCCGCAGCCCGCGCCGCAGCGCCACTCGCGCCGCAGCCCGCGCCGCAGCGCCGCACGCAGCGCCACTCGCGCCGCAGCGCCAGTAGTGAGCTGCTGTGCCGCGCCGCAGCGCCAGCCTCTGTGTTCAGTTTTTCTGCATTCTGCAACAAAACTGTTATGAACTAATTGTTTGATTTTTGTTTAAACAAGCATGAAAGCATGATTAATACTTATATATAAACCTAATGAGGCAATGTGAGCATGTTTTAGTATATTAGCATGCATGGTTAACCAAACGACATATAGTTTGAAAACGAACTTAAAGTTTCATGAACGACGTTAACATATATGAAGCATGTTAATATTCTGACTTTCGAGACATGTTAGTATGACCTAGAGACACATGAAATGCATACTAACTTATGTATATAGGTTCCGTGATATAATATGGACATGTGAACCCAACTAGTGCACCTTTCTAACAAAAATACAAGTTTTGAAGGTTGATATTGACATGTAAAAACCATGTATACATTCTGACTTTTCGAGCATGTTTATAGGGCCTTGAAATACATGAAAAGCATGTTAACTTGTGTATATGGGTTTCATAAGGAAGCATGAACATGATAGACCTTATTAATGAACTATACTAACAAAGTATAAGCTTTGAACGTGAACGTTGGTATGTTATGACGAGAATTAGAATTTGACATTTATGAACACATGTGATAGTACTCTTAGACTCATTCATGTGTCATGCATGTATATATACCATGATTAGTTGCCATGATTAAAGTTTAGCATGAACAAAGCATGTTTTCAAGATAATAACAATGCTAGCTACATATATGCAATACGAGTACTCATGAGCATGACTAATACAAGTTATATGAATATCTTATGTGTTTAAAAGCGACCATGTTAGACCATATGAGTTCGTGTCCTTGAATGGCTTTAAGTATTAACTTAAGAACCTATACCATGTACGATTGGATTTGGAAAAGTTATACAAGCATGTAAAGTATCCTTTAAATATGAATACATGCTACGTGATATTATATGATGTTACTTGAACCCGATTTTGACGGTTAACTTAAGGAGATGCCGTAACTTGCTAAAATGAAATATATTTAGTATTGATTGTGGTCTTATGAGATATTAATAATATGCAAGCATGTTTGCTAATTGTTGAGATCTTATATAATATGAGAATGCGTTTAAACTCTAAAGAAGGAACGTTAAGGATAGAAATTATATTCTATATAACCGTGTAGCTAGGTAAAACTTAGCTTATGTGTTGATCGTATATTCAAAGAGAAAATGTGAAGTTAAATTATATGACTAATGAATATCATATATATACGTAACTGTATTACGATAGGAATTCGAAAGTGTTGATTTGCTTTTCGTGGATAAACTACGCTAAAGGCAAGTTCTCTTACTTACACTCTTTTAAAGTGCAAGTATCCTAACCGACGCATTTACTTTATGCAAGGAAATCTATGATTGTGAAGGTTTCCTAACTTATACTCTTTTACTATGCAAGTATCCTATCTTGTGTATTGCGAACTAGTTTCCTATTTAATCGGTTGAATCGAATTAGCATACTTGAACTCTTATTTCATTAAAGCTATTATTCATGTTGAACTTAGTATTGTTCTTGAATATTGTGAAAGTGTCTATGCCATTTGATTCGGCTAGACTTATATTATTGAAAAGCGACCCAAACTAATTGATTGGTGCAGGATCTTGTATTTGACTGAGAAGAACAACCTTCTTTGAAGGGAATATAGAATTGTCGGAGAACCGACGTGCACACTTGAGTATGGTTGATTGTTATGCATAACAAGGGTACTTTAGGCTGATCACCTGTTGTACCTGTTTTTGTTGGATTTTCAGTTTATTACTGTCAATTCTAGTAGAAGTTCATAGTCCGTAGTGACTACTCAGTATTCAATTATTTGAAATCTTGAATTGACTTATTATTGAATCATATTGATATTATCCTGTCCTTAGCGACTGATATTGAGAACTATTGATATTCTTGTTATTCTTGAACTATCAAATCTTGTTATACCCTTTCGAGAATTGAGAATCTTATTACTCACCCTTATTGTATATTACTTGCTGGGCAATTTGTGCTCATTCTTGCTTTCCTTAAAACATTTCAGTTAAGGCAGAGCATGGTGAACCTTCGGGCGTTGATAAGGGCAAGGGCAAAGCTACCAACTAGCTTATGTCTGTTATGTTTTAAATATATTAATATTGTATGAAGATGATGTAGTAAGACTGGATTTGATTATGTTTAAGCTTAAGTTAGATTATGTAATAAGTCGTTAACTGATATTATTAGGTAATCTATTAAGTACTGTAGGTTGCGAGACTTGGGGGAATAATTATAATAAATCATTGTAAATTATTCTAAAATAGATTTTCCGCTGTGATCGTATGATATTTAATTATTATTATTGTGATGTATTACCATGAGCACGTGATGAACCGAATTCGAGAGACCAAGTGGCGGTCCTGGAATTTGGGGGCGTCACAGGTTGGTATCAGAGCTGTAGTTATAAACCTTAGGAACGAGTGTCCTTAGACTATAACTTAGGCGAACTTAGAAGTTAGGAAGGAGATAAAACTCATGTAGAGTTTTCCTTGAGAGACTTAGTCTGTTATGAAATGTAACTTCATTCTATACAATGAACTTATATTTTGTTTAACATTCTAATGGAGATGCTATTTCTTGTCTTGTGTTTGTGAGTGTAGGATGACAGACACAGGGGTACCTAGTAGAGTTGTAGAGGAGGAGCCCAGGGATATACACGTAGTATACGAGGCACCTCTAGAGGCTACACCAGTGCAGGCAGTTGCACCATCCGAGTTTGATGACGAGGATGAGATCGAGATTGAGATAGAGACTGATCCAGAGGAGGAGCCGATGGAGGATGAGCCAGTAGAGGACTCTGATGAGGCTACTATAGAGGAACAGATGTTAGGCGAGTACGAGGAGCGTATTCTAGAGTTAGACTGTAGAGTTCAGGAGCTGGAGGCAGAGGCCCACGAGAGAGAGTCTGAGTTCCAGAAGCTGAGGGACGAGGACCACCAGAGGAAGCTGGCTATGCAAGAGTTAGAGGTGGAGATTGCCTACCGTAGGGAGGCAGGGATCCAGGTGGGGACTCTATTTCACAGGTCAGTGGCTAGGAATGTAGATTTGGCAGAGAAGCTAGAAGAGGTTGAGCAGAGGGAGCTGAGTGAGAAGACTGAGAAAGAGGCACTCCGTACTCAGCTAGAGTTGGAGGTGATGGATAGGTTACACTTCGAGGAGAAGTGGGAAGCGTCTAATGAGAGAGCCGACGACCTTGAGGACGAGGTCAGGTGCAAGAAGAGAAAGATGAACAAGATGGGGTATGTGTTCCGTTCAGCTTTTGAAAGGGTGATTGATGGTGTGTACCACTACCCGGCAGAACAGGGACAGACTCTACATACCTTGAGCCGAGAGCTGGTTGCGTATATAGCACAGTTGGAGTACAAGAACGCAGTGGAGCGCGGGATGATGGGATGAGATTTCCTTAGTCAGTCTAGTGGTAGTACTAGTTGTGTCTTTATGTATTGTATATACTATGTTGTAATCCCGATCTTTTGTGTAAGATGTGGGATGATGATGTAAACCCCGAGTTAGCTTTTGTTAGAGGGGTAGTATGGTAGTAGGTTGGTATATTCCCCGTCTTTTGTGATATTAGGGGATATATGTGATAACATTTATAGCAGTATGCTGGGGAAATCATGTAATGAAATGAAATGGCATATGAATATAAATGGAGTTGATTTTAGAAACGTGTTATAAATTTATTCTTTTAGTATTAAAAGAAATACTTAAGTAATATACTTGAATAATAATAAAATGAAAACTTGTGATGCAGATAATGCCGCCCAGACGTAGATTGACAGCACCCGAAGAATCTGTTAATAATGAGAGAGAACAAGTAGACCCGATCCAGAAACTGGTAGACTTGTTAGGAGAAGCCTTAAGGGGAAGGAACAATGAACCCGTTCGCCCGAACCCTCAAACTGTGCCAGTAACAACCTTTAAAGACTTTAAGAGTGTAGGACCCCCGGAGTTCGAGGGAACTACCGACCCAATCATCGCACAAACGTGGATCAAAGAGATCGAAAAAGCTTTCACTATAGCTAGCGTAGGCGAAGATCAGAAGACGGTGTTTGCCACGTACATGATGAGGGGAGAAGCGAACTACTGGTGGGAGGCTAATCAACAAAGAGCTGGAGAAGGGATAATAGCTTGGGATAAGTTTAAGACACTGTTCTTCGAAAATTACTTTCCAAAAAGTATGAAGAATAGGATGGAGGTGAAATTCCTAGAGTTAAAACAAGGTGAGATGACGGTGGCGCAATACGCGGCTAGGTTTAACGAACTGGCGCGATTTGCGGAGCACCAAGTTGGTGATGAAGAGAGGAAGGCTAGACGCTTTGAACAAGGGTTGAAGCCATGGCTGTTCAATAAGGTATCAGTTCTTCAAATTGATTCCTTTGCAACATTACTGGAGAAGGCAATCATTGCGGAAGGCGGCAGTGAGGCCTTAAGTCAGTATAACAAAGAAAAGAAAGGAAAGAATACTGGAGGAGAGAATCGTACGGGAGGAAGTAGTAGCGGAGGAAGCAACTTGGGAAAGAGAAAGTGGGAGAATAATAACAACAACAAAAACAACAATAATCAATCAGGGAATTTTCGTGGAGGTTTCAAGAAGAGGGCTGAAGGATGCCCGAAGTGTGGGAAGAATCACCAGGGCGAGTGCTGGAAGGGACGTGGCACTTGCTACAACTGCGGACAGGAAAGGCACATCTCGCCTAACTGTTTGAAACCGAAGAAGATACAAGGATGCTTTGCTTGTGGCTCGACGGAGCACCGAATTAAGGACTGCCCAAAGAAGGGAAGTGGCGGGGGTAGTAATCAGCAAGGAGGCAACAAGCTGATGATCGATGGACCGGCACAATCCAACCGCCCAACCGCCAGAACTTTTAACATGACCGTCCAAGACGCAGTGGCTGCGAAGGATGTGGTGTCAGGTATAATCCCAATCAATGATATAAATGCTTATGTATTATTTGATTCGGGTGCCACCTGTTCTTTTGTATCTGAAGAATTTGCTAGTAGACTTAGTACACCTCGAGAACTATTAGAAAATCCTTTGATCATAGAAGTTGCTAATAAGGAAGTGATCCCTGTAGAATACGTTTATCGAAATTGTCGCGCAAATATTAGTAAACATGAACTGAGCGTAGACTTGATTCCTATTAGACTGGGAGAATTTGACGTAATACTGGGAATGGATTGGTTGTATAACCATGCTGCGATAATTGACTGTCAGAACAAATGTGTGAACCTTCAGACTCCGAGTAAGTCTAAGGTAGTGTTTTATGGTAGCTCATCGCTTAAGCAATCGTGTTGCGTTACGATGATGCAGGCCAAGAAATTGTTAAGGAAAGGATGTGGAGGATATTTAGCTTACATCGTTGATACTCGGAAGAAGGGAGTAGAAATTAAGGATATATACGTAGTTAATGAATTCCAAGATGTGTTTCCGGACGATCTGCCTGGTCTTCCGCCAGACAGAGAAATCGAATTCGTAATAGACTTAGCACCGGGAACGGCACCGATTTCGAAAGCTCCATATCGTATGGCGCCAGTAGAAATGAAGGAATTAATGATGCAATTGCAAGAATTATTGGATAAGGGTTACATTCGACCGAGTGTTTCTCCTTGGGGAGCACCAGTACTATTCGTTAAGAAGAAGGACGGATCGATGAGGCTCTGTATCGATTATCGAGAATTGAATAGAGTAACGATCAAGAACCGATATCCGTTACCGAGGATAGACGACTTATTTGATCAACTGAAGGGAGCAAAGTGTTTCTCAAAGATCGACCTACGAACAGGATATCATCAACTGAAGGTACGGGATGAGGACATACCAAAGACTGCGTTTCGAACCCGTTATGGACACTACGAGTTTTTGGTAATGTCATTCGGATTGACTAATGCTCCGGCAGCATTTATGGACTTGATGAACCGAGTTTTCAAGCCATACTTGGATAAATTTGTAGTGGGTTTTATCGACGACATTTTGATCTACTCAAAGACAGAGGAAGAACACGCCGAACATCTGAAGATTGTTTTGGAGGCGCTAAGGAAGGAGAAGATGTATGCAAAATTTTCTAAGTGCGAATTTTGGATGGAGAAGGTTCAATTCTTAGGCCACGTGGTGGATAAGAATGGAATCTCTGTAGACCCTGCGAAGGTTGAAGCAGTAAGTAATTGGGAACAACCGAGAACACCGACGGAGGTGAGAAGCTTTCTAGGGTTAGCTGGGTACTATCGAAGATTCATCCAAGATTTTTCTAAGATAGCAACCCCGCTGACCAATTTGACTAGAAAGACGGTGAAATTTGTATGGACCGACAAATGCGAAGAAAGTCTTCAAGAACTGAAAAGGAGATTGAGCGAAGCACCTGTATTATCATTACCAGATGATGCGGGAAATTTTGTGGTGTATAGTGATGCATCGCACAAGGGGCTTGGCTGTGTGCTCATGCAACATGGCAAGGTCATTGCATATGCATCACGACAATTAAAGGATTACGAAAAACGATACCCTACTCACGACTTAGAGTTAGCGGCAGTAGTTTTTGCGTTAAAGATATGGAGGCATTATCTATACGGAGAAAAATGTGAGATATACACGGACCACAAAAGTCTGAAATATATCTTCACACAGAAGGAGTTAAACATGCGACAGAGAAGGTGGTTAGAATTAATCAAAGACTATGACTGCGATATTCTTTATCACCCGGGAAAGGCAAATGTGGTTGCCGACGCTCTGAGCAGGAAAGGAAGGGAGAAGTTGTTTAATTTGACGACTCAGGAAGAGTTGATAAGAGAGATGGAGAAATTGGAGATAGAAGTAAAAGGACCAGAAAAGTCTGGTGAGAAGTTAATTGTAATGGAAGCTTGTCCGACGTTGTTGAATAGAGTAAAGGAAGCTCAGGAAAAGGATGAAGAGTGTGAGAAAATCCGAAAGAGGATCACAGAAAGTGAGGGAGAAAAATTTCGAATGGATAAAGACGGTATTTTGAGATTTGAAGGGAGAGTGTGGGTACCAGCGGTAACTGAGTTGAGGGAAGAGATTTTGCACGAGGCACACAATACGACATATTCCGTTCATCCGGGAGGCACAAAGATGTACCGAGATCTAAGGCAACATTTTTGGTGGCCTAATTTGAAACGGGAAGTCGCAGAGTGCGTCAGTAAATGCTTGACTTGCCAACGCGTTAAAGCAGAACATCAGCGGCCAAGTGGTTTACTACAACCATTAGAAATACCAGAGTGGAAATGGGAGCATATTACCATGGACTTCGTGGTAGGACTTCCAGTTACACAGAAAGGTTATGATGCTATTTGGGTTATCGTGGATCGACTAACGAAGACCGCACACTTTCTACCAATCAAGATCCGCTACAGTTTGAACCAATTAGCAAGCCTATATGTAAAAGAAATTATTTCACGACATGGAGTGCCGGTGTCAATTGTCTCTGATCGAGATCCGCGCTTCACGTCCAATTTTTGGAAGAGTTTGCAAGAAAGAATGGGAACGCAGTTGAGGTTGAGTACAGCTTATCATCCTCAAACAGACGGACAAAGTGAGCGAACAATACAAACGCTAGAAGACATGCTTAGGACTTGCGTGATGGATTTTAAGGGAAATTGGGACGACCACCTACCCTTAGTAGAATTCGCATATAATAATAGCTACCATGCGAGTATTGGCATGCCACCGTACGAAGCTCTTTACGGGAGAAAGTGCAGAACGCCGTTATGTTGGGACGAAGTCGGAGAACGACGAATACTCGGACCAGAGTTAGTTCAACAAACCGCAGACGTGGTGACAGTGATAAGAGCCAGACTTGTAGCAGCTCAAGATCGCCAGAAGAAATACGCAGATTTGCATCGGCAGGACCGAGACTTCAAAGTCGGCAGTTTCGTATTCTTAAAGGTATCTCCATGGAAGGGAAAAATCCGTTTCGGCAAGAAAGGAAAATTGAGTCCAAGATTCATAGGACCGTTCGAGATACTGAAGCGAGTGGGCGAAGTGGCATACAAAGTTGCGTTGCCACCCGAACTGGAGCATATCCACAACGTGTTCCACATTTCCGTGTTGCGACCGTACAAGGCCGACTACAAGCACGTGATTTCTTACGAGCCCATTCAAGTGGAGAAGAACTTGGCGTATGAAGAAATTCCTGTCCAAATATTAGATAGGAAAGAACAAACTTTGAGAAATAAAGTTATTTCATCTGTAAAAGTACTTTGGCGTAACCACGATGTCGAGGAGGCAACGTGGGAGTTAGAAGATAGGATGATGAGGGACTATCCCCATCTATTTGTGTAACCTTGTAGCAATTCCGGGACGGAATTTTTATAAGGGGGGGAGGATGTAATACCCGAGAATTTCCATATATTATTAAATAAATATATTAATGGAAATGAGAATTTATTTGAATATAAATGATTTTGTGTTATGAGATGAATTAATTCAATTATATATAATTGAATAATTATAATAATTGAGAAATTGGTGGAGTTTGTGATAAACTCGTTGATTGCCTTGTGTGGCACAGTGGCGTAATATAAGAAGGATTATATTAATTTAAGCGAACAATTAATCTATATTAATTGTTAATCGAAGAATATTAATTAACTGTTATAAAATACTAATGAGGATCGATTAACAATATGTGATTATTATTATTGCAAGAAACTTAATAATAATGAGCAACGTGTTTATAAATACAATAAGATTTATATCAAAGTGATAATTAATCATATAAGGGTTAATTAAATTGTTATGGAGGTTAACAATTATATTGATGGATGTAGGATATGTGTATATTATTAATTAATATTCAAATTATAAGATGAGAAATTATATGTGCAAGCATGCGAATTAAATGTATAGTAACTATATGTTATGATATGTGTAAGTGACAAATGATGTGTGGATATACATTAAAATAATGTATCATGGATCTATTATAAATAATTGTTGAGTAATACAATTTAATAATATATGATATAATGTAATGTGGTAGTATCCGATGGTATTATATCAGTAAGATAAACGTACCTGGATTATATGTGTGTAAATTACACTTATTACATTATGTGAAGTACATTGTGATTTAAATTATAACCTAAGAGTACATATATATATAACATATGTATATGGTGTGTATATACAAGTGTAGTATTTGCAAATGCTGAGGAGTTAAATCAATTGTCTCATTTTAAGTGTCCCATTTGCTCTTCACGTGCTTGACATACAGCTAAGGCCTATTCCTTCTTCTTCTCCCCAAACTCAGCAACTAGCATTTCATAGCTCATGATTGTGGAGGGAGTGGGATTCATGATGAATCCAACCACTAATTACCTACCCTTTGATAACCTTCATGCATTCCTATAATCCGTTAGTTTGATATGGGATACAATTGCTTTGTCTGTATAATGGGAGTTCTATAAATATAGCCTCATCTCCTTCACATTTCTTTTGCTGAGCATTTTGGCTAAGTGAGACTAGAGAGCATATATATATATATATCAGTGTTATTGAGATAGCAGCAAGCTTAAATCATTTACAGAGGTATAAATCCTCTTCGTATCTTCATTGTCATTTTCTGTCAAAATTTCTATTCGTGAATTCTTGATTTCAGTTGGAAGTTATGGTTTTGTGAATTGAGAATAATAATTAGTTGTTTAAAGGACTTATATATGTGATTAGAATTACTATATATGCTTCATTGCTCTTCAATTTCATTTTTGGTGTTTCCATTTTTGAGATTTCTGTAAAAACATCAAATATCGTGAAATTGGTTGGTGTTCATGAAATTGGGAATTGATAATTGCTATTGACTATTATATAAGCATATATGTACGTGTTAGTAAGTTAAACAAGTCTAATAGCATTTGGGTATGTTGAAATCGATGAAATGGGAGGTTTTTGGTCGGATTTCGCTGCAGTCTGAACTGCAGAAAACTGCCTCGACGCCGCAGCGCCGCAGCCCGCGCCGCAGCGCCACTCGCGCCGCAGCCCGCGCCGCAGCGCCGCACGCAGCGCCACTCGCGCCGCAGCGCCAGTAGTGAGCTGCTGTGCCGCGCCGCAGCGCCAGCCTCTGTGTTCAGTTTTTCTGCATTCTGCAACAAAACTGTTATGAACTAATTGTTTGATTTTTGTTTAAACAAGCATGAAAGCATGATTAATACTTATATATAAACCTAATGAGGCAATGTGAGCATGTTTTAGTATATTAGCATGCATGGTTAACCAAACGACATATAGTTTGAAAACGAACTTAAAGTTTCATGAACGACGTTAACATATATGAAGCATGTTAATATTCTGACTTTCGAGACATGTTAGTATGACCTAGAGACACATGAAATGCATACTAACTTATGTATATAGGTTCCGTGATATAATATGGACATGTGAACCCAACTAGTGCACCTTTCTAACAAAAATACAAGTTTTGAAGGTTGATATTGACATGTAAAAACCATGTATACATTCTGACTTTTCGAGCATGTTTATAGGGCCTTGAAATACATGAAAAGCATGTTAACTTGTGTATATGGGTTTCATAAGGAAGCATGAACATGATAGACCTTATTAATGAACTATACTAACAAAGTATAAGCTTTGAACGTGAACGTTGGTATGTTATGACGAGAATTAGAATTTGACATTTATGAACACATGTGATAGTACTCTTAGACTCATTCATGTGTCATGCATGTATATATACCATGATTAGTTGCCATGATTAAAGTTTAGCATGAACAAAGCATGTTTTCAAGATAATAACAATGCTAGCTACATATATGCAATACGAGTACTCATGAGCATGACTAATACAAGTTATATGAATATCTTATGTGTTTAAAAGCGACCATGTTAGACCATATGAGTTCGTGTCCTTGAATGGCTTTAAGTATTAACTTAAGAACCTATACCATGTACGATTGGATTTGGAAAAGTTATACAAGCATGTAAAGTATCCTTTAAATATGAATACATGCTACGTGATATTATATGATGTTACTTGAACCCGATTTTGACGGTTAACTTAAGGAGATGCCGTAACTTGCTAAAATGAAATATATTTAGTATTGATTGTGGTCTTATGAGATATTAATAATATGCAAGCATGTTTGCTAATTGTTGAGATCTTATATAATATGAGAATGCGTTTAAACTCTAAAGAAGGAACGTTAAGGATAGAAATTATATTCTATATAACTGTGTAGCTAGGTAAAACTTAGCTTATGTGTTGATCGTATATTCAAAGAGAAAATGTGAAGTTAAATTATATGACTAATGAATATCATATATATACGTAACTGTATTACGATAGGAATTCAAAAGTGTTGATTTGCTTTTCGTGGATAAACTACGCTAAAGGCAAGTTCTCTTACTTACACTCTTTTAAAGTGCAAGTATCCTAACCGACGCATTTACTTTATGCAAGGAAATCTATGATTGTGAAGGTTTCCTAACTTATACTCTTTTACTATGCAAGTATCCTATCTTGTGTATTGCGAACTAGTTTCCTATTTAATCGGTTGAATCGAATTAGCATACTTGAACTCTTATTTCATTAAAGCTATTATTCATGTTGAACTTAGTATTGTTCTTGAATATTGTGAAAGTGTCTATGCCATTTGATTCGGCTAGACTTATATTATTGAAAAGCGACCCAAACTAATTGATTGGTGCGGGATCTTGTATTTGACTGAGAAGAACAACCTTCTTTGAAGGGAATATAGAATTGTCGGAGAACCGACGTGCACACTTGAGTATGGTTGATTGTTATGCATAACAAGGGTACTTTAGGCTGATCACCTGTTGTACCTGTTTTTGTTGGATTTTCAGTTTATTACTGTCAATTCTAGTAGAAGTTCATAGTCCGTAGTGACTACTCAGTATTCAATTATTTGAAATCTTGAATTGACTTATTATTGAATCATATTGATATTATCCTGTCCTTAGCGACTGATATTGAGAACTATTGATATTCTTGTTATTCTTGAACTATCAAATCTTGTTATACCCTTTCGAGAATTGAGAATCTTATTACTCACCCTTATTGTATATTACTTGCTGGGCAATTTGTGCTCATTCTTGCTTTCCTTAAAACATTTCAGTTAAGACAGAGCATGGTGAACCTTCGGGCGTTGATAAGGGCAAGGGCAAAGCTACCAACTAGCTTATGTCTGTTATGTTTTAAATATATTAATATTGTATGAAGATGATGTAGTAAGACTGGATTTGATTATGTTTAAGCTTAAGTTAGATTATGTAATAAGTCGTTAACTGATATTATTAGGTAATCTATTAAGTACTGTAGGTTGCGAGACTTGGGGGAATAATTATAATAAATCATTGTAAATTATTCTAAAATAGATTTTCCGCTGTGATCGTATGATATTTAATTATTATTATTGTGATGTATTACCATGAGCACGTGATGAACCGAATTCGAGAGACCAAGTGGCGGTCCTGGAATTTGGGGGCGTCACAAGAAAGCTAAACAAGGGGAAGTCTTCCCGCGTGTGGGAATGGAGCAAAGGTTGATCCATTGTTTAGCGCCACCTATGGGCAAGTCCAATAGTTTAAATAATTAACAATTTATTGAATGGACTTTACATACTTGACTTACATGAAAAATAATTTTAAATTGAACAAACTAGTAAAAAAAATGAGATGATCATTCAAAGAGCTGAATATTTGTATTTGGTGAAATACAAGTCTGAATCATTTGAAATGTTCAAAGAATTCAGAAGTAAAACTAATTGGCAAGGTATTATGATTCTTTGATTGGATCGAGTAATAAATACTTTTGCAATAAATTTTAAGATCATCTTAAATGGTTTTCTCACAATGGACGCTTCCTAATACACAATAATTAATTGGTGTATCTAAAAGGAAAAATAGTACTGTAACGACCCCAAAATTTATACAATAATATTCTCCTTCTCGGTCGTTAATAATACAACTTTAATCTCTCATTACATCATTATTCGATATTAAAAATCACTAAAAATGCGGAATATTTAAAACTTTTATAAACTTTCTTTCTATATTGCCCTGAATCGCAACCTTTACGTTACATCTCTTTGATTCAAATCTATATCATGAATCATTACAACAAAATGACTATACAAAGTCTTACATAATAAAACAATATCCATCTATATTGGATAACTCTACTTATAACTCAGCGACATATTTCATTCAAAACTTTAACTACAATTTGAAATTGAACATAACTAATATTCGTGAACATTGATCTCTATAAATCACTTAACATGTATCATTACCTTGATAGTAGTGTGCATACAAGCCAATCATGTATGATGATAAAGCACGTACTTTGTAAACAATCTTATTTATTTATTAATAAAATATTCATTTATTAAAGGCATTTAATTATCTACATGGTGCTGTTTTTATAATATGTAAATAACTCATAGTTTTAAGCAATGCTTTTAGAATCATGATGATGATCATGCTAATGAGATCTAAATTCTTAGAAAGCTCTAAGACTAAAATAGTTTCCAATCGTGGGATTACTAAAAAGGGGATTAGTAAATTCGGATAGATTGGTACATATGTTGTTTGCTCATTGGATGAGGATGATTGATCTCATGATCATTTGTGTGGAGACACTAAAGCAAGTATGTAGGTGCTTATTGGAGAATAAGTTCACTGAACGTGACTCGCTATGGAATACCTAATGGAGTTTTACTCGCCTGTCAATAGGAATTCCTAATGTGATAGTAGTACAAGTGATCCTTGGACTTGAGATCATCATAGTATCTTGTATGTAATGAATTATACTTTGACTTATTCCTTAAAGTCCTTTAGGGTATATAAAAGGGTATGCTTGGGTATAATGAGTTACATATGGAGATAATGAATGATCAATAAAGAATCTACCACATCTAGTAAAAGAGGAGATATGTCCTATGTGATTCGTTAAATGACAACCCAGGAATCCTTGGCCAAGGTAAAATGAAATTAGAAAGGAGTTTCTAATTTGCATTATTTGGAGTTGTGCATTTTCTAATCGAAATACATATAATTAAATAAAATAAGACTTGACAGTAAATTCATGTCTTATATTTAATTGGGACATTGTATGGTGGAAGGATTGAATTGTATGGTAACTATTAACTCACAGGTTCTTTTATGATTAATGTTGAAATCTATATTATCTGGAAAGTCGTTGATCGCTAGGGAGGCTTATCCCTATTGTAGAATAAATGTTATTTATTTAAATAGATTATTAGTTTAATTTATTTATTTAAATAAGATTAGAATTGTTCTAATTGATTTATTCACAACCGGTTTAATATGGAGAACCTAAAGGGTCACACCATAAAAGGAAGAAGAATTATTTAAGAAGAAAATGGCATGATAGTAATAATGCATTAAGTATAATTAATTTAATCTATGATGATAGAATAAATTAAATAGCTTAATGTTTATTATTTAATATTTTAGAAATATTAAATATAAATTAATAAGAGGAGTCTTATTAATATTATTATTATTATTATTTTAATTCTAAAGGAGTTTAGGAATTAATATAATATCAGTACTCTCTCTCAATCCTAATAAAGATTAGGATATAAATTAATTAAAAGTAATTAATTAATTAATTAAATAAAACCCTATTCTAATTGGATTAGGAGGGTTAACCTAATATCTATATAAGAGAGTCTCATATCAGAAATAAGGTACGTGAATTTTTCAAGAGTTGGGAGTACACATATTCTATAGAGATAGAAACAAGGGTTAAGCCAATAACCCATCTTACTGAGTTCTTCATCTTCCTTAGTGGATCACCGTTAGAGGCCAAACATTTGGGTGGCTGACATTGATCAAGGGAAGGAGCCACTACAGAGGAATCAAAGGAATCAAAGGAGTAGAACTTTTACCTGAGGAAGCTTGGATCTTCAAAGGTATAATTCTGTTTTTCTCTTTCCTCATTCACTGATAATTGATGCATAAGAATGATCATGGTAATGGGTTTATATAAATTTTTGAAAACCTAGTTTTTTACGCTTCCGCCCTATTTATGTGATTTGATTGCATGATTGCGTTACGTACAAACCCAACATACCTTGCGTTCTTAACCTGCAAAAATGGTTATTTGCAAGAGTGAGCTCGACAACTCAGCAAGTTCTAACAGTTTTCATGCATCACGTATCACATAATAAACATGCTCAACATAAATCTCATAATAATTAAAGTAACATGGCATACATGCTTTAATTCACATAATAAATATAAAGATTGAGTTCCATACTCAATCAACATTATTTAACCAAACAATGTAGTCATAAATTGACTTTGACATTTCATGATTACAACATGTATAACATATCATGCTCGTTTGCAATTTAAAACAGTTCATCAAATTCACGTAGACAAGTAGAAATCGAAAGACTTGCCTGGTTCGTGGATTACCAATTACCGAAAAACTGCTTAATATAATCTGCTTCATGATCCTACATAACGTATCAGCATATGCATCAATTATTAGTCACTTAGCAACGCTTATCAAACATCTAAGAAAATTCAAATTTACACTTTCAAATTTACACTTCGTAACTCTCTTCCATTCACTCGTTTGACACTCGCTGTCAAATCATATGTATAATTATTACATATCTAATCTTCATTGTTAGTTAACCAATTAAGATTAACTCATTCTTCATTAACTAACAAGTTAATAATTAATCACCACGTAATTTAATCACCTCACATAATCATATTACATTTCACATAATTAACCAATTATAATTACATCTTACGTCAATCAAATTACATTTCAAGTTAAACATAATTATATTTACTAACATTCATGTTTTATAACTTAGAACAACATCTATTATCGTCGACAGCACTATACTTCTGTATGCGCATGACCGACGCCCTCCGATTGCCTCAGAATACGCATCAGTCTCAAAAATGACCATTTTGAACCTAGATAACGACCTCAAATCAAAAAGTCAAAAACACAAAAGTTGTAGGTCTACTCGTGCTCGTTCCGAATCATCTTGAATCGCCTCAATCGGAGTTCGTATGAAACAGTTATGGCCATTTTAGTAACAGAGGTCAAAACAATTTTGCATTACGACAACTAAACTACCCCGGGCAGCAAGTATACCCGCTGGGGCGGGTTCCCCAAGGCATAAACACCCGCTGGGGCGGGTCCAGGGCCTGGTGAAGGTGCTGGGTCGCGAACTGGTGGAGAAATAAGCCAATTTGGCTTATTCCGTCACACCGAATTCGAATTTTCCCAACATGATAAACATGAAACATGTGACAAACAATATTTTAAGCTTATTAACATGCTCATAACATAAAAATTTCATATAAACACATAATCACAACCAAGATTTCATGGGATTCGAAGAAAAACACAACTTTAAGCGTTCTTGACAGAAATTGCTACTACGAACTCGTTTTTCAATCAATTCAAGTGATTCCAACTGTAATCACTTCTATTCTTAACATACTAACATAATACTTCATCAATTTTAACAATAACTCATAATCAACATCAATTTTGATAGTTTCAAAAGCTATTTTTTAGAAATTACTTCACCGAGAATCACTATGAACACACTTCCTATTGTTTATCAAAAATTCATGGATTGAATTGCTAGAACAACCATATAACTCATATATAATCATGTTATATCACATATTACACATAATTCATGCTCACATCAAGGATTTAAAGAATTTTCAACATAATTCCATAATCTAACACTATGAACATGAATTTCATGGTGTTCATCATATACTTGTGAATTGAAATTCTTAAACAACTATGAAACTCTCATGTAAATATATATATATATATATATATACATATCCCATTCTCATAACAAAATTATGAAGTTTCACAAAGAGACTTCCACATAGAATTCTAAAACCATGAAAACATAGAAGAATATGCTTTGAAAACATGTTTTTACAACAATTGATTTTGAAAACCCTTTCATGGCATACAATTACATATGAAAACATATGAACACCATATATACATATAATTTTATGATTGTAAAAACCTAATTTGATAAAGAAGAAAACACAACACATATGAATTAATTCTATGGTTAAAATTATAACCTTACTAGTTTTGACTTAAGAGAGAGATGATAAAGATGATGATCCTCTCTTGCCTTCTCAAGCTTTTCTTCCTCTTCTCTCTTCTTCTTCTCTGACAATTCTCTCTAACTCTCTTCTTCTTCTTTATTTGTTTTGTTTAGACTTAGGCTTTTAGAAAACTAACGTATCTTTTAACTTAGCATATATTATACAATATACAATATACATATACAATATATGTAACTTATATTATTAATATAGCTAATAAATAATATACTAATTGCTATACTAACTGCCACTTATTACATAGGTTACAAAATTTGAAAAGCCCAAGGCCATATTTGGCAAAACCACATTATTTTTAAAAACTAACTTCTTGAGTTTAAGGCATTGTTTGGAAGAAAAAAGATTAAACAAGTACAAAGGCCTTGTTTGGTAAAACTCATCATTTTAAAAACAAGTTTTAATAGTTAAGGCCCCGTTTGGGAAAACGAATTTAAAAACGGTGCTAGGGCCTTGTTTGGAAAAATAGTTTTGAAAACTCTTTTAATAAATCATTTTAACACATACTTTTTAATGTTATCCTTTAACTAATTAAAACTCAACATTAATTTAATTAATTAAAAGTTTAACATCAATTAATCACATAAAATTATCACATAATTATAATTACTCACTAATTATAATTTCATGTTACTTTCACCACATAACTCATCTAATTTAATTATCCCAATTAAATTAGAACTATAACATAAAATCATTATGTCAATTAAATTAAATACCAAATATTCATTTAATTAACATATAACACTTAATTAAATTACTCCATAATAATCACATAATTATTTATTTAACTCAATAAATAATTTAATTAATATATTTATTTAATTCAATAAATATATAAATTCTCTTCACACCAAATCACATATTTTACAATATATAACACATACACACATACTCGTACTTAAACATCTTAAAATAAGAATTTTATTTATTAAATTCTCATTTATTAATTCTTAAAAATTCGGGATGTCACATCATTCCCTCCTTATAAGGATTCTGTCCTCGGAATCAACGAAACCTCACTTACTCAGTTTTCGCAAAATCTCTTCATAATTATCGTTGAATAACTTCAACACGTTAACTTAGCAAAAAGTTTTACATATATATATATATATACTTCATTCATTTCTTTAACAACTATTAGGTTTTATTACACAATCTTCAATCAAACATAATCACATATCAAATATTATATATCTTTAACTCGTTCATTCCTTTCTAAGGATCATTACCGTATACTCTACTCGTCAAATTAATATACTACGTAATTCACCATCTATAATTATTCGGGTTATCACATTCACCCCTTCTTCTAAGAATTTCATCCTCGAAATTTTAGTCTATCAATCTTTATATATTAATCTATCAAAATAGATTTTACGTTAATCTCCATTCACTGGATTAAAGCGTTCTACAACTAACTCTTTTTAAGGAATATCCTTCTCGCTACATTCATCTCCAGAATAATAAGATTCTTCCACAATTGCTCAATAATTGGGAAGCGATATAAACAACTCAGGAATTTAAAAGATTCCAATTCATGCTGAGGGGTCATAAGACCATGAACTCTTCTCCAGGTTTAATAGTGCATCACCACTGTAAACCATCTTTAACAGAATGTTTAGCAATCACAAAGACTGAAAACACTCTCTGCAAGTACTCTAGGTGATCAGCCTATCGTACCCCTACGTCGTGCACAACGTATTACATCTTAACATCGTAACGACTATATACGTTACATTCGGAACTTATAGTCTCCGATAACATAGTACATCGTAACGACTATATGCGTTACATTCGGAATTATAGTCTCCGATAACATGTCCCCTTTTTATAGGGTTGTTCACCTCAACTTCTTAACATCTGAATCCGCACCAAAATAATTTGGTTTGGCATAGTTTAACCAAAAACGCTCGAATTTCATAAACATCTTTCAACATTTGTCTAGCTGAATCAAGTAGCATAGACTTCTAGTAAACATTTGGACATCAAACGAAATATATATATATACATATATTTGTAACCAACTCAATAAAATTCTCTCTCTCTATATATATATATTTGTTTTTTAAGAAACTAAAAATAATAAATAAATCTTTTCACAATATCCTAATACCGTATCATAGTACTGATACGTTGAGGACTTCGTCATTACATGACGTCGTTATACTACATCATACCATAGTGGGCTGACGATCATACGATCACATCCAACACTAGGTTTAACTGCATTGATAACTTCCTCGATTATTGTTTGTACATCATATCAAATGATGCATAGAACACATAAAATACATTTTGAAATTTTGAAATTCATACAATAATATTCTCCTTCTCGATCGTTAATAATACAGCTTTAATCTCTCATTACATTATTATTCGATATTAAAAATCACTAAAAATGCGAAATATTTAAAACTTTTATAAACTTTCTTTCTATATTGCCCTGAATCGCAACCTTTACGTTACATCTCTTTGATTTAAATCTATATCATGAATCATTACAACAAAATGACTATTAAAGTCTTACATAATAAAACAATATCCATCTATATTGGATAACTCTACTTATAACTCAGCGACTTATTTCATTCAAAACATTAACTACAATTTGAAATTGAACATAACTAATATTCTTGAACATTGATCTCTATAAATCACTTAACATGTATCATTACCTTGCGTCCTTAACCTGCAAAAATGGTTATTTGCAAGAGTGAGCTAGACAACTCAGCAAGTTCTAACAGTTTTCATGCATCACGTATCACATAATAAACATGCTCAACATAAATCTCATAATAATTAAAGTAACATGGCATACATGCTTTAATTCACATAACAAATATAAAGATTGAGTTCCATACTCAATCAACATTATTTAACTAAACAGTGTAGTCATAAATTGACTTTGACATTTCATGATTACAACATGTATAACATATCATGCTCGCTTGCAATTTAAAATAGTTCACCAAATTCACGTAGACAAGTAGAAACCGAAAGACTTGCCTGGTTCGTGGATTACCAATTACCGAAAAACTGCTTAATATAATCTGCTTCATGATCCTACATAACGTATCACCATATGCATCAATTATTAGTCACTTAGCAACGCTTATCAAACATCAAAGTAAATTCTAATTTACACTTTCTAATTTACACTTCGTAACTCTCTTCCATTCACTCGTTTGACACTCGCTGTCAAATCATATGTATAATTATTACATATCTAATCTTCATTGTTAGTTAACCAATTAAGATTAACTCATTCTTCATTAACTAATAAGTTAATAATTAATCACCACGTAATTTAATCACTTCACATAATCATATTACATTTCACATAATTAACCAATTATAATTACATCTTACGTCAATCAAATTACATTTCAAGTTAAACATAATTATATTTACTAACATTCATGTTTTATAACTTAGAACAACATCTATTATCGTCGACAACACTATACTTGTGTATGCGCATGACCGACGCCCTCCGATTGCCTCAGAATACGCATCAGTCTCAAAAATAACCATTTTGACCCTAGATAACGACCTCAAATCAAAAAGTCAAAAACACAAAAGTTGTAGGTCTACTCGTGCTCGTTCGGAATCATCTTGAATCGCCTCAATCAGAGTTCGTATGAAACAGTTATGGCCATTTTAGTAACAGAGGTCAAAACAATTTTGCATTACGACAACTAAACTACCCCGGGCAGCAAGTATACCCGCTGGGGCGGGTTCCCCAAGGCATAAACACCCGCTGGGGCGGGTCCAGGGCCTGGTGAAGGTGCTGGGTCGCGAACTGGTGGAGAAATAAGCCAATTTGGCTTATTCCGTCACACCGAATTCGAATTTTCCCAACATGATAAACATGAAACATGTGACAAACAATATTTTAAGCTTATTAACATGCTCATAACATAAAAATTTCATATAAACACATAATCACAACCAAGATTTCATGGGATTCGAAGAAAAACACAACTTTAAGCGTTCTTGACAGAAATTGCTACTACGAACTCGTTTTTCAATCAATTCAAGTGATTCCAACTGTAATCACTTCTATTCTTAACATACTAACATAATACTTCATCAATTTTAACAATAACTCATAATCAACATCAATTTTGATAGTTTCAAAAGCTATTTTTTAGAAATTACTTCACCGAGAATCACTATGAACACACTTCCTATTGTTTATCAAAAATTCATGGATTGAATTGCTAGAACAACCATATAACTCATATATAATCATGTTATATCACATATTACACATAATTCATGCTCACATCAAGGATTTAAAGAATTTTCAACATAATTCCATAATCTAACACTATGAACATGAATTTCATGGTGTTCATCATATACTTGTGAATTGAAATTCTTAAACAACTATGAAACTCTCATGTAAATATATATATATATATATATATACATATCCCATTCTCATAACAAAATTATGAAGTTTCACAAAGAGACTTCCACATAGAATTCTAAAACCATGAAAACATAGAAGAATATGCTTTGAAAACATGTTTTTACAACAATTGATTTTGAAAACCCTTTCATGGCATACAATTACATATGAAAACATATGAACACCATATATACATATAATTTTATGATTGTAAAAACCTAATTTGATAAAGAAGAAAACACAACACATATGAATTAATTCTATGGTTAAAATTATAACCTTACTAGTTTTGACTTAAGAGAGAGATGATAAAGATGATGATCCTCTCTTGCCTTCTCAAGCTTTTCTTCCTCTTCTCTCTTCTTCTTCTCTGACAATTCTCTCTAACTCTCTTCTTCTTCTTTATTTGTTTTGTTTAGACTTAGGCTTTTAGAAAACTAACGTATCTTTTAACTTAGCATATATTATACAATATACAATATACATATACAATATATGTAACTTATATTATTAATATAGCTAATAAATAATATACTAATTGCTATACTAACTGCCACTTATTACATAGGTTACAAAATTTGAAAAGCCCAAGGCCATATTTGGCAAAACCACATTATTTTTAAAAACTAACTTCTTGAGTTTAAGGCATTGTTTGGAAGAAAAAAGATTAAACAAGTACAAAGGCCTTGTTTGGTAAAACTCATCATTTTAAAAACAAGTTTTAATAGTTAAGGCCCCGTTTGGGAAAACGAATTTAAAAACGGTGCTAGGGCCTTGTTTGGAAAAATAGTTTTGAAAACTCTTTTAATAAATCATTTTAACACATACTTTTTAATGTTATCCTTTAACTAATTAAAACTCAACATTAATTTAATTAATTAAAAGTTTAACATCAATTAATCACATAAAATTATCACATAATTATAATTACTCACTAATTATAATTTCATGTTACTTTCACCACATAACTCATCTAATTTAATTATCCCAATTAAATTAGAACTATAACATAAAATCATTATGTCAATTAAATTAAATACCAAATATTCATTTAATTAACATATAACACTTAATTAAATTACTCCATAATAATCACATAATTATTTATTTAACTCAATAAATAATTTAATTAATATATTTATTTAATTCAATAAATATATAAATTCTCTTCACACCAAATCACATATTTTACAATATATAACACATACACACATACTCGTACTTAAACATCTTAAAATAAGAATTTTATTTATTAAATTCTCATTTATTAATTCTTAAAAATCCGGGATGTCACATCATTCCCTCCTTATAAGGATTCTGTCCTCGGAATCAACGAAACCTCACTTACTCAGTTTTCGCAAAATCTCTTCATAATTATCGTTGAATAACTTCAACACGTTAACTTAGCAAAAAGTTTTACATATATATATATATATACTTCATTCATTTCTTTAACAACTATTAGGTTTTATTACACAATCTTCAATCAAACATAATCACATATCAAATATTATATATCTTTAACTCGTTCATTCCTTTCTAAGGATCATTACCGTATACTCTACTCGTCAAATTAATATACTACGTAATTCACCATCTATAATTATTCGGGTTATCACATTCACCCCTTCTTCTAAGAATTTCATCCTCGAAATTTTAGTCTATCAATCTTTATATATTAATCTATCAAAATAGATTTTACGTTAATCTCCATTCACTGGATTAAAGCGTTTTACAACTAACTCTTTTTAAGGAATATCCTTCTCGCTACATTCATCTCCAGAATAATAAGATTCTTCCACAATTGCTCAATAATTGGGAAGTGATATAAACAACTCAGGAATTTAAAAGATTCCAATTCATGATGAGGGGTCATAAGACCATGAACTCTTCTCCAAGTTTAATAGTGCATCACCACTGTAAACCATCTTTAACAGAATGTTTAGCAATCACAAAGACTGAAAACACTCTCTGCAAGTACTCTAGGTGATCAGCCTATCGTACCCCTACGTCGTGCACAACGTATTACATCTTAACATCGTAACGACTATATACGTTACATTCGGAACTTATAGTCTCCGATAACATAGTACATCGTAACGACTATATGCGTTACATTCGGAATTATAGTCTCCGATAACATGTCCCCTTTTTATAGGGTTGTTCACCTCAACTTCTTAACATCTGAATCCGCACCAAAATAATTTGGTTTGGCATAGTTTAACCAAAAACGCTCGAATTTCATAAACATCTTTCAACATTTGTCTAGCTGAATCAAGTAGCATAGACTTCTAGTAAAAATTTGGACATCAAACGAAATATATATATATACATATATTTGTAACCAACTCAATAAAATTCTCTCTCTATATATATATATATTTGTTTTTTAAGAAACTAAAAATAATAAATAAATCTTTTCACAATATCCTAATACCGTATCATAGTACTGATACGTTGAGGACTTCGTCATTACATGACGTCGTTATACTACATCATACCATAGTGGGCTGACGATCATACGATCACATCCAACACTAGGTTTAACTGCATTGATAACTTCCTCGATTATTGTTTGTACATCATATCAAATGATGCATAGAACACATAAAATACATTTTGAAATTTTGAAATTCATACAATAATATTCTCCTTCTCGATCATTAATAATACAGCTTTAATCTCTCATTACATTATTATTCGATATTAAAAATCACTAAAAATGCGAAATATTTAAAACTTTTATAAACTTTCTTTCTATATTGCCCTGAATCGCAACCTTTACGTTACATCTCTTTGATTTAAATCTATATCATGAATCATTACAACAAAATGACTATTAAAGTCTTACATAATAAAACAATATCCATCTATATTGGATAACTCTACTTATAACTCAGCGACTTATTTCATTCAAAACATTAACTACAATTTGAAATTGAACATAACTAATATTCTTGAACATTGATCTCTATAAATCACTTAACATGTATCATTACCTTGCGTCCTTAACCTGCAAAAATGGTTATTTGCAAGAGTGAGCTAGACAACTCAGCAAGTTCTAACAGTTTTCATGCATCACGTATCACATAATAAACATGCTCAACATAAATCTCATAATAATTAAAGTAACATGGCATACATGCTTTAATTCACATAACAAATATAAAGATTGAGTTCCATACTCAATCAACATTATTTAACTAAACAGTGTAGTCATAAATTGACTTTGACATTTCATGATTACAACATGTATAACATATCATGCTCGCTTGCAATTTAAAATAGTTCACCAAATTCACGTAGACAAGTAGAAACCGAAAGACTTGCCTGGTTCGTGGATTACCAATTACCGAAAAACTGCTTAATATAATCTGCTTCATGATCCTACATAACGTATCACCATATGCATCAATTATTAGTCACTTAGCAACGCTTATCAAACATCAAAGTAAATTCTAATTTACACTTTCTAATTTACACTTCGTAACTCTCTTCCATTCACTCGTTTGACACTCGCTGTCAAATCATATGTATAATTATTACATATCTAATCTTCATTGTTAGTTAACCAATTAAGATTAACTCATTCTTCATTAACTAATAAGTTAATAATTAATCACCACGTAATTTAATCACTTCACATAATCATATTACATTTCACATAATTAACCAATTATAATTACATCTTACGTCAATCAAATTACATTTCAAGTTAAACATAATTATATTTACTAACATTCATGTTTTATAACTTAGAACAACATCTATTATCGTCGACAACACTATACTTGTGTATGCGCATGACCGACGCCCTCCGATTGCCTCAGAATACGCATCAGTCTCAAAAATAACCATTTTGACCCTAGATAACGACCTCAAATCAAAAAGTCAAAAACACAAAAGTTGTAGGTCTACTCGTGCTCGTTCGGAATCATCTTGAATCGCCTCAATCAGAGTTCGTATGAAACAGTTATGGCCATTTTAGTAACAGAGGTCAAAACAATTTTGCATTACGACAACTAAACTACCCCGGGCAGCAAGTATACCCGCTGGGGCGGGTTCCCCAAGGCATAAACACCCGCTGGGGCGGGTCCAGGGCCTGGTGAAGGTGCTGGGTCGCGAACTGGTGGAGAAATAAGCCAATTTGGCTTATTCCGTCACACCGAATTCGAATTTTCCCAACATGATAAACATGAAACATGTGACAAACAATATTTTAAGCTTATTAACATGCTCATAACATAAAAATTTCATATAAACACATAATCACAACCAAGATTTCATGGGATTCGAAGAAAAACACAACTTTAAGCGTTCTTGACAGAAATTGCTACTACGAACTCGTTTTTCAATCAATTCAAGTGATTCCAACTGTAATCACTTCTATTCTTAACATACTAACATAATACTTCATCAATTTTAACAATAACTCATAATCAACATCAATTTTGATAGTTTCAAAAGCTATTTTTTAGAAATTACTTCACCGAGAATCACTATGAACACACTTCCTATTGTTTATCAAAAATTCATGGATTGAATTGCTAGAACAACCATATAACTCATATATAATCATGTTATATCACATATTACACATAATTCATGCTCACATCAAGGATTTAAAGAATTTTCAACATAATTCCATAATCTAACACTATGAACATGAATTTCATGGTGTTCATCATATACTTGTGAATTGAAATTCTTAAACAACTATGAAACTCTCATGTAAATATATATATATATATATATATATATATATATACATACATAACCCATTCTCATAACAAAATTATGAAGTTTCATAAAGAGACTTCCACATAGAATTCTAAAACCATGAAAACATAGAAGAATATGCTTTGAAAACATGTTTTTACAACAATTAATTTTGAAAACCCTTTCATGGCATACAATTACATATGAAAACATATGAACACCATATATACATATAATTTTATGATTGTAAAAACCTAATTTGATAAAGAAGAAAACACAACACATATGAATTAATTCTAGGGTTAAAATTATAACCTTACTAGTTTTGACTTAAGAGAGAGATGATAAAGATGATGATCCTCTCTTGCCTTCTCAAGCTTTTCTTCCTCTTCTCTCTTCTTCTTCTCTGACAATTCTCTCTAACCCTCTTCTTCTTCTTTCTTTGTTTTGTTTAGATTTAGGCTTTTAGAAAACTAACGTATCTTTTAACTTAGCATATATTATACAATATACAATATACATATACAATATATGTAACTTATATTATTAATATAGCTAATAAATAATATATTAATTGCTATACTAACTACCACTTATTACATAGGTTACAAAATTTGAAAAGCCCAAGGCCATGTTTGGCAAAACCACATTATTTTTAAAAACTAACTTCTTGAGTTTAAGGCATTGTTTGGAAGAAATAAGATTAAACAAGTACAAAGGCCTTGTTTGGTAAAACTCATCATTTTAAAAACAGGTTTTAATAGTTAAGGCCCCGTTTGGCAAAAAAATTTAAAAACGGTGCTAGGGCCTTGTTTGGGAAAATAGTTTTGAAAACTCTTTTAATAAATCATTTTAACACATACTTTTTAATGTTATCCTTTAACTAATTAAAACTCAACATTAATTTAATTAATTAAAAGTTTAACATCAATTAATCATATAAAATTATCACATAATTATAATTACTCACTAATTATAATTTCATGTTACTCTCACCACATAACTCATCTAATTTAATTATCCCAATTAAATTAGAACTATAACATAAAATCATTATGTCAATTAAATTAAATACCAAATATTCATTTAATTAACATATAACACTTAATTAAATTACTCCATAATAATCACATAATTATTTATTTAAAGGGGAAGAACAAAGAAGAAAATAGAGTTAGAAAATATATAGAGAGAAAAGAGAGAAGAAGAAGAGAGGAAGGTTTTGCTAAATTGAACTCATCATCATCCCAAGGATCATCATCATCTTCTTCTAAGCAAAAAGGGTATGCCTCTAACTTATAGTTTTTAGAAATTGTATTTCGTTGTTCTTAAAGTTTTAGTTCTCTGTAACTTAATTTATATGAGAAATTGTGTAGTATAGTTTGTAGACACTCAAAATTTTCCTTGCCCCAATACTAACGCTGTAGGAGGGCAAAATCGTCAATCAAGCCAACCCCAGTCCCGACACCAGACATCTAATTTAAATCCGGCCACCAATGCCTGTCCTTCAGCTTAAATCTGATCCCCAATGTCAGTAAACCTAAATTCGATCCCCAATGTCGGTAAACCTAAATTCGAACCCCAATATCGGTCAACTCTAGTCAAATTCGATCACCAATATTGGTACTCCAGTTAACTCCGATAGTCAATCGGACCATCAATCCAGCTCCGATAGTCAATCGGACCGTCAAGCCAGCTCTGATAGTCAATCGGACCATCAGTCCAGCTCCGATAGTCAATCAGACAATCAAATCATCCCCGATCTCAATATCAGGACATCAGCTCAAACACATTCACCGATATTGGGACAACCACAGCACCGATCAACCATATCGGGATGTCAACGCAGCCCCGGCAGCAACCTGGGAGGTACAAATCAGCTCCGGCAGCAACCCGGGAAGTACAGGTCATCCCCAACATCAGTCTGGGAAGTCAGGTCGACTTTAAAAATAAACCTGAAGCATCACAACACCTCCAGAAGAAAACTTGGAATGACCACGCCAGCCACAGATGCAACATTGGGGACAAACAGACTCGAATGGGATCCAATTCTTGAAAACAGCTCCCGGAAGTCAACTAGAGGCCATGCCGACACCAAGGGCAACCTCGGGAGGGGAAAAATGGTCATTTTACCAACTCTCATTTGATTCAATCAAACTCAAGCTGAATTGATGCCAGCAAGGTCAGAAAGAACCACGACGGTAATCCCGGGTGAAAACAGCGTCAGACGGCTCGACGGGCAAACAGTGGAGAAATGAGGACCCAGTTATGAACCCATCTTTGGGGACTTAAAAAGGGTTAAATCCAATTTCATTGTGACACTCTCTGCGAGGGCTTTCCGAAAAGCTATAGTACGCCTCAAACGGACGCTCCGATCAAAAGTTATGAAGTTTCAAACCTGACATCGCGTTGCTCGGCATGCACGCACTTCGAGATAATAGAACTTGGCATGTGGGCCCCACCTAGGGGAGCCGCACCTCTACCTGTGGCTGCCGCAGGTAGAGTGGAGGCTCCCTGGCCTATAAATAAACGTGCCCCCCGTTCATTTTAGACAATTCCGAAACGCAGCGAAGCTCTGCCAGTTCAATTTCTCGACTTTTACACCTCTTCCAAACCCATATATTTTCACTCTAACACGTAGATATACCCATATACTACCACATATCAAAAAACCACTGGTAGAGTTGGACGTTTAAGGCCTACGATTCGGCAAAAAACTCGTACTGCAGCCCATTATTTATTGGCTACTCATATGTGAGCCTAGGAATCGTGGGATTCACGATCAAAACAATCAGAATCTGATTCCCACGATGGACAAACTCCGATTTACAAATGTACCCTGCCATTTTTTCTGTAAAATGTACATACACAGACCTTAAAATGGTTATTCGGATTTAAGGTCTCAATATAATGAAAAAATGTCAATTATCGTGTCAACGTCCCTCCAATGGTTTTCATACCCATGAGGAGACCGACACTTGTCTATTCCTGTGGTCGAGGATGCTTCGTAGCCTGGCAAATCACCATTCACATGCAGCCTTAAGGCTATAAAGATAAAATTTGAAGTATAAACCGATTTCAATTCATGCAGCCTTAAGGCTATAAAGATAAAATTTGAAGTATAAACCGGTTTCAATTCCTATGTCAGCGTAGGGGTTTGATAAACAGCTTTCAAAACATCATTGTCAAATCAATTTCAAAGCTTTTGCAAATCAAATTAAATGCTTTTTGTAAGTCAAATCAAAGACTGATTTTCAAATCAAATCAAACCCTTCGTATATAGGTTTAATGAAGCCTGTCAAAACTTTCAATCAATCAATCAATAGGCCCAATTTTCAAACAGCATTCATTCATGCATTCCAGTTTTAAGGGAAATATTGAAAAGATGCGGTACCGTGTTTACACGGGAGTCGTGGGGTGCCTAACACCTTCCCCACACTTAACCAAGCCCCCAAACTCAAAACTCTAATTTCAAAGATCAAGTTTTCACACTGTCTAGCAATTGGGCCTCTTTTCAAATCAAATTCGATTGAGTTGGTACAACCATTTTCAAAACTACCAACTGGCGAGTCTTTTTAAATCAAATCGTCGACATATACACATGTTGACCTCTTTCCTAAAAAACCCTTCAAAACCTTTTTTGCAATAAAAAGAATAAGGGTAGAGATAACTTAGGAAGATCGATTTGAGAAAAATCGGGTTATGAACCAACCCGCGGGATTTCTTAAATTTTCCAACATCGAAAGGTGGTGACTCTGCTGAGGACAGTAGAGGGCTTAGGCCGCTTTCAATCTTTTCAAAAATTTCCCTTTCAAAACTATTGAATGCTTGAAATCCTGCGTCTCCACAGTCAATGGATGAGTGAATGCTGCATCTTTCATTGAATGTATGAATGCTGTGCCTTTACATTGAATGAATGAGAATGAATGCTTTAGTGACCCATATTAGTGTTTCGCACGAACTGTCATTGCATGCATAAGCGGTGAGGCCGATGTATGTGAATGTATGTTGTGTGTCCCTCCACCAGGAGGCTAACCCCGGTCGGTGATAAGGACTCTAGGGACGACTAAGTCTCCGGGGCTGCCTCCTGAAAATGCACCACCCAGATTCGTTCCAGTTGAACGATCTGATTAACTTCCCTTCTAGTAGACTGCGATGATCTGGGAACCTTCATGTCGAAACAAAAGCTGCGAGAGTAACCTAGGATAGGTCAGCTTCTGATCAACCGAATATGATGGGATGCTTCTTCATGCCTTCCTCTTTCAATTCCATGTCAAGTCTCCAATTACTGAGGAGCACAATGTAAATGACAATAATGAAATATTTATTTTCCTGTCATCCTGCCATCAGAACAACTAACCTCGGTCTTGCAGGATAACTTAAAAAACACACATCCATCCAGTCATTATCTACCATAAGAAACAGACAAGCCTACGTTTTGGTTGTAGGTGAAAAAGTGGTCTCACTACTAGATCATAATCTGAAAAGGCACAAAGCCTATCCACTGACATGGCTAAAAGTAGCCAATGCGAGTCAGGTTTTGTATCTCGAAAAGAGTTTGAGGGACTTAAGAATCAAATAGCAGAGTTGGCTATCCTTTTAAGAGAACAAAGCAAAAACACTCAGGGCCAGCCAACATTCAATCAAACAGAACCCTCCTTATAGGGTGGTAAACAAAGTACTGATAAAAAGGGGAAATGCATATCCCTAAACCGCGATCCAGTAAAAGAACCAACAAAACCCCTGAAATCACAATTCTTAGGGAAGATCAGGAAATTGGCGATATCCGAAGGAAAGTACAACAAATGGAAGAAACCATCCGAACAATCAAAGGGACTGGAAACCTTGGAAGTGTCACTTATTCAGATCTCTGCATATTCCCAGGGGCTATATATCCTGAAAAATTCCCAGTCCCGGAGTTTGAAAAGTACAATGGGGCAGGCGATCCTTATATGCACTTGAAAGTATACATTGGTGAGCTAGGGTCTTGTACTGAAGATGAAAGCCTCCGAATGCAGCTTTTCAAAAAGAGTCCCACTGGAGAGGCTAGGACGTGGTATGCCCGACTTGACAATGCCAAAATTTACAGTTGAGAAGAGTTAGCTCATGCCTTCCTAACTCAATACAGCTTCCAGTCTCAGATGGTTTCGGATCGATATCAAGTGTCCAAAGTCAAAATGCAAAGCAACGAGTCTTTCCGAGAGTATGCCCAAAGATGGAGACGTCTGGTAGCACATGTTAACCCTCCCATGATCGAAGCTGAAATGGTGATGACTTTCATAGACATCCAAGAGGCACCTTACTATGAGAGGATCCTGCCTGGAATAGGAAAGCCATTCTCAGAAAGGATCAAACATGGTGAAATGACAGAGATGGGCCTGAAAGCAGGCAAGATCAAAGATCTCACAGCCTTGAAAATAGTCGCCGAGGATATACAGTCTGGCAACTATGCGAGTGATCCTGTGAGGGTATCCAAGAAAGGTGACGAAGATGTAACCCTCGTTGCACAGGGGCAGTCTAGGAGACTTAACCGTAGTCCCCCCATTTGGAAGAGGGAAAGCAATCTGCCATCACAACATACTGCATTAAACAATTACCAAGAGAGAAAGAGAAAATTCGAAAGAATAAAAAATCGGGTGTTTACTCCACTAGGCGATTCCCTTAAAAACATGTTGGTGATGCTAATAGATCACAAGAAAATTACCAAACTGGCTCCACCTCTGGATCCAAAAAGCAAAAGATACAATCCTAGCCAGAGATGCTCTTACCATTCAAGATCTCCAAGACACGATACACAAGATTGTTGGTCCTAGAAGCATAAAATCCAAAATTTGATCGAAAACGGCGATATTGTGGTCCAACAACATGACCATCCCAATGACAACCCCAACCTTCTGATGCCGCATGATACAGAGGAAGTAAATATGATCGAGTCAGGAAGCGATGAAATGTATCCAAATCGTAAATACATACGAAGGATAAAGGATTACCCCCGAAGGAAAAGAACAAATGTCCTAGGGTCAGAAAATTCAGAGGAGCCAAAAACTTGTTGATCATTTTACGGATCAATATATTCGTGCAAGTATACACGATCAACAAGTAATAAAATATAAGTACAGATATCGTTCCCACGAGGAAATAACGGATAAAAGGTCACCAAAGCACTAGCACATAATCATCTCAGTCTTATTTAAACGAGTGGTAAAGAGAATGAATTTAAACAAATTAAACTAGACAAGGAATTAAATTTAAACTAATTAATCCTAGAGTAAAATCAGATAATGAAGGCATGAGATCCCAATTTCCCCTAATGATTCATCTAAATCAATAAACTCCCAATTAGGTTAAGTTAAACATCATGGTTGTTAACCGAGAACACGAAAGTGAGAGAAGGCCATTTTTCGATGCACCTACTCCATACCACGTGCAATCCACAGATGATAGAACGCATGTGGACACCCACATTATCTAAACCCCTATATGTCTATGGTGTTTACAAATAATTAGGGATTAAGGTCAAGTTCTCTATTGACTACGAGCGGCGCTTCGGTATATGTCTATCCTAAGCACAAATCATATGTCTAATGCCATGTAAACACACAATCGCCCGCTATTACGATTTGATCTAAACCTACATTTCATCTTTCAAGTCCACATAGGTTATCACAGTAATTGTTAGCTAAATAATTAAGCAATGAAGGCATGAATCGCAATAGACAATCACATAGCAATTAACAATAACCAACACGGAAGCAAATCAATATTAATTACTCAAAAGGTTCCATTGGAATCTCAAAATAAAACCTAAGTCATGAATGACTCAAGTATATCATCCACAAAAGGAATACACATCATCTGAATACAAATGAATAACAAGGAGAGTTAAAGTAAGAGAGTGCAAATCTGTGTTCCTTCTCCAAGCTTGGATCTTTGATGTCCTCCAATTGTTTCAACCATCAAGTCTAATCTAACCCAAAACTAACTACTAACAACTAATCTAACACTAATCTTCTCCTAAGCTATACAAGAAATGTAAAGGAAAAGGAAAAGAGGTAGGGCTAGGGCTTAAGGCCCAAAATTTGATGTCTTTCTTGCCAAAACCGAGCCCCCTTATATCCCAATCTCTAGCCAAGTCCCATGCACTTGAAAAGTCAAGTCTGACATCATTTTTTAATGGTACGGCCGGGCCCAAAATGCACTAGAAATCCTTGCGCCCGCGCCTAGGAGATTCTGCTACAGAGGTATGTGGTAGAACGGCCATAAAGTTTTATCCGGGAGGAGTTACGAGGCCTGCCTCCTGTCAAATCGAAGCTATTGAAGATCTCTACAACTTTCATTCTTTGAGCATTGAGAAATAATGGATGGATGAAGGCTGAAATGAGCTCCAAGTGACAGCTGTGCAATGAAAACCTAAAACTGTGAAGTTTGACGTCCGTTGGTATACAGGGAATAACTCTAGCCTCCGAACTCCTATTTGGATGATTCAAGATATTCCGGAAAGCTTATAAGATGCTCTACAATATGAACCAATTTCTAATCCAAGAACATAAAATGAATGTGAACCACCCAAACTATGTCCGGATTGTATTTCCTTCCCATTGGCATGCCATCATTCCATTCTTGCTCCTTTTGACCTCATTTTGTCCTTTTAAGCTCAATATGCGCCAAGAGAGTTCCTGAACCTAAAAATCACAAAAAAAAGGAAAAACACGTGAAAAGCACAAAAGTACTTGAGTTTCGGCAACAGAACAAGCTGGTTACTATCCGAATAAGAGGTCATAAAGACCACTTATCAAATACCCCCAAACTTAAACGTTGCTTGCCCTCAAGCAACCCAAACAAAACTAAACACAAGATGTAATGCAATATCTACAATGTATGCAACCTATACTACTATGAATGCGAATCCATATCTCAGTCAGTATTGAACTTTCTAAGCAATTCCTCAGAAAACCACAATATAATCAAACAGAGAGATACCAAAAAACAAGATCATAAGGCATATCCTTGCAAATCCAAAATTGTCAGCACTGATGTATTGTGCGTTGTGTGCCTAGCAACCATTAAACATGCTTTGGAACAAATAAATCACTTATTACACTTCTTAGGGGAAAAACAAGGTTCAACTCAAGAAAAGCAGTAAATCATATAATTTCTAACCAAGACCATGCATTACTAAAGTTAAGAGTCAACAGGGGGATTTCATTAAGCTTTTATTACTCACGAGGGCGTATTCGCACTTTCCCGTGTACACATTCGGCTATGCAATGCCTAGTCCTCTTAGGCTTTTCAATGATACCCGTGTAGCGAGCTTTCGACCAACGACTCCCAGACCAGACAGCCTTAGGGCGCTGGGGGTAGAGACACCCCGAGGGCTTACTTGCTCGAATATCAAAGGCCACAGAACTCGACGTAGCCAAAGTGTTTATTCTATTTTTTCTTTTTCTTAATCTTTTTCTTTTGTTTTCTTTTCTTTTTCATAAGGGAGTACGTCTTACACTCCATCTCCCCAAATATAATGCAAAACCCCTATTTTCCCCCAAACTTAAACTTTTAACAGTCTTAGTTATTATTACATGAGAGCTGACATTCTTTCATTCAAACATAGATTTCCCACCAGAAGACAAGTATGTGAAAATTTAAACTTAGCATGCCATGGTGCACTCTATTGTGCTGATTGGCTACATATTATCTGACAGATAAGGATTTACGTATATGACAGTATTATCAAGCTAAGTCTCAAATCAGTTCAAAAATCAAGTAATTTCAGTTTCTTCATAGGCCAAACACATAACTCACCAACTAAAACTGGATTCATACAGTATGCTCTAACACAGAATACAAAACAGAATGCACAAAATTTTAAAATTTTTGACAAATTTTAATAAAATATGACCCACATGCACTATATGAACTGACACAACATGAAATGAACTTACTACATGCAAAACAAAACCAATACCCCCAAACTTAAATTGTTCAATGTCCTCATTGAAGGTAAAGGTAAAAAGAAAGAAACTCCCCTATTCGGCTTCTTATGCTGCATGAAATGAAGTGGCATCCTCTCAGATGTTTCCCCCGTCTCTCTGTACTCAACGAACCAGCTCAACTCAATATCAATCGCTCTTGAACCCACACTCACTGTCTCAATTGATCAGTTTGAGAGGATGAGGTTGATGGGTGGATTGCTACTTTGGATTGAATGAGATGGCAGAGATGGGGGATTGCTTGAAGGGACTTGAGGGTTTGGGATTAGAGAGACTGAGGCTTAGCTGCTATTGATAATTGAAATGAATTAATGCCCCCAAAATCTGGCATTTCCATAAGTTTATGCCCAGTTTGTGAGAGGCGCGGTCGTGCGCCCTAGCAAGCATATCCTGGCGCGGCCGCGCGGCTTGCCAGATCTGGTTTTCTGCAGCATTTGGCATGGGCTGATGATGGCCCCTTGAGCTTTGCTTCTTGCAGCATGGATTGACCCTGAGAAAGACATATAACCTTTATTAAGCCCTCATACACTATCAAAAGTATATTAACTATTTACATCAAGAGAATTAAACATGTAAGGATATATGCATTTAAATTCCCAAAAATTTCTCTATAGGAGCGTATATGTAACATGCTCGTGATTCAAAAATGTGCAATAAACATTTAAGTCCCTAAAATAGATACATCAATGCCTAAGTCCAAACATGTAGGCAATGAACTCCTAAATCTACGAGTGTTCAAAAATTTTAACCTAAATATTAACTAATAAGAATTAAATAAGGGGGAGGGAAATGTGATAGAAAGCAGGTAATGGAGAATTAAACAAGTAGGGAGAGAGAGAAATGATGGGGTGCCTCCCATCGACCGCTTAATTTATAGTCCTCTAGCTGGACTGTGTCTAACCACTGCTATCTGACCCCCCGACGATATTTGAGAAACCCTCCATCCATCAGAATTGCAATATACTTTTGGAGGCTTCCCATCATGAGTGGACTCGGAATTAAACTACCTAGCATTGGATATGTATGAGAATTCCCAGTCTTGAAGGTTTAGGAGCTAGGCAATGGTTTCGTTGTGCTTGTGACATGATAAGGGCATTGAGTTTCACACAGCACAACGGGCTCTTCTTCTATTCTCTCTTCTGCTGACCACCATGGTTTCGAGAATAAGGACTCTCTCATGTCATCAAGATCCGTCTTTGTAATGTGGCTACCAAGGGGGCAAGGGTGTGCAAACTTCACTGGCTTGTTCCATTTAGGCTGAGAAGGCTCTTGGGGTATTGTCACGGTTGGTTCATAAATTTCCATGTCCCCAAGCATCTCCTCTATATCCATTGCCTTATGCTCTTCCAGTTGCAAGTGCACTTCAAGCTCTTCATCAGTTTCTGCATCCATATCATTGCACCAATCTTTCTGAGGGTCATACCATACGGCTTCAAACATCTGAGGCATTAGACTTTGAAGATCTTGAGCTTTGGCTTCTCGCTCAATCACCTCCTCATTCCTTAAAGCTGTGCTAATCTGCTCCACCCAAATCTAAAGACCCTCAATCGACTCCTCTCTCTCAATCAAGATCTCCTTTTCTGCTTCATCCTCAGAATCCATGTACTGAATCTCCCTGGAATTCTGAGGCCCTTTGCTCACGGCATCCACTACATGGGAGAGTTGATTCTGAAGATTCTGAGTCTATATCCCTTGCTCAATCAACTCCTCTTTCATCAACGCCATACTAATCTGATTTGCCTAATACTGAAGATTCTCGATTGACTGTGATTGATCAATTAAGGTATCTCTTAATGATGCTATGTCACCTCCTTCCTCTAGGCTTGCCTTTTCTGTGTTATCCTCAAAATCCATGTATTGAGGCTCATAAGCTAGAGTCTGGAAGGTGCATTCTGGTGCGTACATTGGACTTGACTAGCAGTAGTGGTCTTGATAGTAGCTTCTTGAAGGCTCTGGGTGATACCACCAATCCTGCTGATATTTGTGATAAGGCTCATTGTAGGAGTACTCACCCCCATACTGCTCCTGTCCATAACTGATAGGCTCCTGATGGCTCATTTAGCTTCCAGCACCATAACCATAAGTAACTGCCGGCTCTCGTCTCTGTTGGGCTGAAACAGTATCCAAATTCCTCGAGAGAACCTCTAATTGTGCTGAAAGTGAAACAATTGGGTCGTCGCCATCATTCCCTACTTCCCTTGGTTGCTCTTGCCTTATGTAGTTCCATGGATAGAAATTTAGATCCATTGTTCCTTAAAAGATAATATAGGAAGAGAATTAAACAAAATAATAAAAAAAATGTTTAAATTAAGACTAATTTGATTTAAACTAATGTTGGCAAACAGTTATCCAATTAATTCCCCGGCAACGGCGCCAAAAACTTGTTGATCATTTTACCGATCAATATATTCGTGCAAGTATACACGGTCAACAAGTAATAAACTGTAAGTACAAATATCGTTCCCACGAGGAAATAATGGATTAAAGGTCACCAAAGCACTAGCACATAATCATCTCAGTCTTATTTAAACGAGTGGTAAAGAGAATGAATTTAAACTAATTAAACTAGACAAGGAATTAAACTTAAACTAATTAATCCTAGAGTAAAATCAGATAATGAAGGCATGAGATCCCAATTTCCCCTAATGATTCATCTAAATAAATAAACTCCCAATTAGGTCAAGTTAACCATCATGGTTGTTAGCCGAGAACATAAAAGTGAGAGAAGGCCATTTTTCGATGCACCTACTCCATACCACATGCAATCCACAGATGATAGAACGCATGTGGACACCCACATTATCTAAACCCCTATATGTCTATGGTGTTTACAAATAATTAGGGATTAAGGTCAAGTTCTCTATTGACTACGAGCGGCGCTTCGGTATATGTCTATCCTAAGCACAAATCATATGTCTAATGCCATGTAAACACACAATCGCCCGCTATTACGATTTGATCTAAACCTACATTTCATCTTTCAAGTCCACATAGGTTATCACAGTAATTGTTAGCTAAATAATTAAGCAATGAAGGCATGAATCGCAATAGACAATCACATAGCAATTAACAATAACCAACACGGAAGCAAATCATTATTAATTACTCAAAAGGTTCCATTGGAATCTCAAAATAAAACCTAAGTCATGAATGACTCAAGTATATCATCCACAAAAGGAATACACATCATCTGAATACAAATGAATAACAAGGAGAGTTAAAGTAAGAGAGTGCAAATCTGTGTTCCTTCTCCAAGCTTGGATCTTTGATGTCCTCCAATTGTTTCAACCATCAAGTCTAATCTAACCCAAAACTAACTACTAACAACTAATCTAACACTAATCTTCTCCTAAGCTATACAAGAAATGTAAAGGAAAAGGAAAAGAGGTAGGGCTAGGGCTTAAGGCCCAAAATTTGATGTCTTTCTTGCCAAAACCGAGCCCCCTTATATCCCAATCTCTAGCCAAGTCCCATGCACTTGAAAAGTCAAGTCTGACAGCATTTTTTAATGGTGCGGCCGGGCCCAAAATGCACTAGAAATCCTCGCGCCCGCGCCTAGGAGATTCTGCTACAGAGGTCTGTGGTAGAACGGCCATAACGTTTTATCCGGGAGGAGTTACGAGGCCTGCCTCCTGTCAAATCGAAGCTATTGAAGATCTCTACAACTTTCATTCTTTGAGCATTGAGAAATAATGGATGGATGAAGGCTGAAATGAGCTCCAAGTGACAGCTGTGCAATGAAAACCTAAAACTGTGAAGTTTGACGTCCGTTGGTATACAGGGAATAACTCTAGCCTCCGAACTCCTATTTGGATGATTCAAGATATTCCGGAAAGCTTATAAGATGCTCTACAATATGAACCAATTTCCAATCCAAGAACATGAAATGAATGTGAACCACCCAAACGATGTCCGGATTGTATTTCCTTCCCATTGGCATGCCATCATTCCATTCTTGCTCCTTTTGACCTCATTTTGTCCTTTTAAGCTCAATATGCGCCAAGAGAGTTCCTGAACCTAAAAATCACAAAAAAAAAGAAGGAAAAACACGTGAAAAGTACTTGAGTTTCGGCAACAGAACAAGCTAGTTACTATTCGAATAAGAGGTCATAAAGACCACTTATCAAATACCCCCAAAATTAAACGTTGCTTGCCTCAAGCAACCCAAACAAAACTAAACACAAGATGTAATGCAATATCTACAATGTATGCAACCTATACTACTATGAATGCGAATCCATGTCTCCGTCAGTATTGAACTTTTTAAGCAATTCCTCAGAAAACCACAATATAATCAAACAGAGAGATACCAAAAAACAAGATCATAAGGCATATCCTTGCAAATCCAAAATTGTCAGCACTGATGTATTGTGCGTTGTGTGCCTAGCAACCATTAAACATGCTTTGGAACAAATAAATCACTTATTACACTTCTTAGGGGAAAAACAAGGTTCAACTCAAGAAAAGCAGTAAATCATATAATTTCTAACCAAGACCATGCATTACTAAAGTTAAGAGTCAACAGGGGGATTTCATTAAGCTTTTATTACTCACGAGGGCGTATTCGCACTTTCCCGTGTACACATTCGGCTATGCAATGCCTAGTCCTCTTAGGCTTTTCAATGATACCCGTGTAGCGAGCTTTCGACCAACGACTCCCAGACCAGACAGCCTTAGGGCGCTGGGGGTAGAGACACCCCGAGGGCTTACTTGCTCGAACATCAAAGGCCACAGAACTCGACGTAGCCAAAGTGTTTATTCTATTTTTTCTTTTTCTTAATCTTTTTCTTTTGTTTTCTTTTCTTTTTCGTAGGGGAGTACGTCTTACACTCCATCTCCCCAAATATAATGCAAAACCCCTGTTTTCCCCCAAACTTAAACTTTTAACAGTCTTAGTTATTATTACATGAGAGCTGACATTCTTTCATTCAAACATAGATTTCCCACCAGAAGACAAGTATGTGAAAATTTAAACTTAGCATGCCATGGTGGTTACTCTATTGGGCTGACTGGCTACACAGTATCTGACAGATAAAGATTTACGTATATGACAGTATTATCAAGCTTAAGTCTCAAATTAGTTCAAAAATCAAGTAATTTTAGTTTCTTTATAGGCCAAATACATAACTCACCAACTAAAACTGGATTCATGTAATATTTTCTAACACAGAATGCAAAAAAATTTAAAATTTTTGACAAATTTTAATAAAATATGGCTTACATGCACTATATGAACTAACACAACATGAAATGAACTAACTACATGCAAAACAAAACCAATACCCCCAAACTTAAATTGTTCAATGTACTCATTGAAGGTAAAGGTAAAAAGAAAGAAACTCCCCTATTCGGCTTCTTATGCTGCATGAAATGAAGTGGCATCCTCTCAGAAGTTTCCCCCGTCTCTCTGTACTCAACGAACCTGCTCAACTCAATATCAATCGCTCTCGAACCCACACTCACTGTCTCAATTGATCAGTTTGAGAGGATGAGGTTGATGGGTGGATTGCTACTTTGGATTGAATGAGATGGCAGAGATGGGGAATTTCTTGAAGGGACTAGAGGGTTCGGGATTAGAGAGACTGAGGCTTAGCTGCTATTGATAATTGAAATGAATTGATGCCCCCAAAATTTGGCATTTCCATAAGTTTATGCCCAGTTTGTGAGAGGTGCGGTCGCACGTCCCAGCAAGCATATCCTGGCGCGGCCGCGCGGCTTTCCAGATCTGGTTTTCTGTAGCATTTGGCATGGGCTAATGATGGCCCCTTGAGCTTAGGTTCTTGCAGCATGGATTGACTCTGAGAAAGATATATAACCTTTATTAAGCCCTCATACACTATCAAAAGTATATTAACTATTTACATCAAGAGAATTAAATATGTAAAGATGTATGCATTTAAATTCCCAAAAATTTCTTTATAGGAGCGTATATGTAACATGCTCGTGATTCAAAAATGTGCAATAAACATTTAAGTCCCTAAAATAGATACATCAATGCCTAAGTCCAAACACGTAGGCAATGAACTCCTAAATCTACGAGCATTCAAAAATTTTAAACTAAACATTAACTAATAAGAATTAAATAAGGGGGAGGGAAATGTGATAGAAAGCAGGTAATGGAGAATTAAATAAGTAGGGATAGAGAGAAATGATGGGGTGCCTCCCATCGACCGCTTGATTTATAGTCCTCTAGCTGGACTATGTCTAACCACTGCTATTCGACCCCCAGACGATATTTGAGAAACCCTCCATCCATCAAAATTGCAATATACTTTTGGAGGCTTCCCATCATAAGAGGACTAGGAATTACACTGCCTAGAATTGGATATGTATGAGAATTCCCCGTCCTGAAGGTTGGGTAGCTAGGCAATGGTTCCGTTGTGCTTGTGACATGATAGGGGCATTGAGTTTCACATAGCACAACGGGCTCTTCTTTTATACTCTTTTCTGCTGACCACCATGGTTTCGACAATAGGGACTCTCTCATGTCATCGAGATCCGTCTTTGTAATGTGGCTACCAAGGGGGGAAGGGTGTGCAAACTTCACTGGATTGTTCCACTTAGGTTGAGAAGGCTCTTGGGGTATTGTCAAGGTTGGTTCATAGATTTCCATTTCCCCAAGCATCTCCTCTATATCCATTGCCATATGCTCGTCCAGTTGCAAGTGCACTTCAAGCTCTTCATCAGTCTCTGCATCCATATCATAGCACCAATCTTTCTGAGGGTCATAACTTACGGCTTCAAACATCTGAGGCATTAGACTTTGAAGATCTTGAGCTTTGGCTTCTCGCTCAATCACCTCCTCATTCCTTAAAGCTGTGCTAATCTGCTCCACCCAAATCTGAAGACCCTCAATCGACTCCTCTCGCTCAATAAAGATCTCCTTTTCTGCTTCATCCTCAGAATCCATGTACTGAATCTCCCTGGAATTCTGAGGCCCTTTGCTCACGGCATCCACTACTTGAGAGAGTTGATTCTGAAGATTCTGAGTCTATATCCCTTTCTCAATCAACTCCTCTTTCATCAACGCCATACTAATCTGATTTGCCTAATACTAAAGATTCTCGATTGACTGTGATTGATCAATTAAGGTATCTCTTAATGATGCTATGTCACCTCCTTCCTCTAGGCTTGCCTTTTTTGTGTTACCCTC
The DNA here is from genome assembly GCA_020205555.1 of Panax stipuleanatus. Classification (NCBI taxonomy): domain Eukaryota; kingdom Viridiplantae; phylum Streptophyta; class Magnoliopsida; order Apiales; family Araliaceae; genus Panax; species Panax stipuleanatus. The sequence goes on along the minus strand of CM035119.1, from coordinate 10,583,925 downwards.
AAAATCCATGTATTGAGGCTCATAAGCTAGAGTCTGGAAGGTGCATTCTGGTGCGTACATTGGACTTGACTCGCAGTAGTGGTCTTGATAATAGCTTCTTGAAGGCTCTGGATACCCCAAATCCTGCTGATATTTGTGATAAGGCTCATTGTAGGAGTACTCACCCCCATACTGCTTCTGTCCATAACTGATAGGCTCCTGATGGCTCATGTAGCTTCCAGCACCATAACCATAAGTAACTGCCGGCTCTCGTCTCTGTTGGGCTGAAACAGTATCCAACTTCCTTGAGAGAACCTCTAGTTGTGCTGAAAGTGAAGCAATTGGGTCGTCGCCATCATTCCCTACTTCCCTTGGTTGCTCTTGCCTTATGTAGTTCCATGGATAGAAATTTAGATCCATTGTTCCTTAAAAGAGAATATAGGAAGAGAATTAAACAAAATAATAAAAAAAATGTTTAAATTAAGACTAATTTGATTTAAACTAATGTTGGCAAATAGTTATCCAATTAATTTCCCGGCAACGGTGCCAAAAACTTGTTGATCATTTTACCGATCAATATATTCGTGCAAGTATACACGGCCAACAAGTAATAAAGTGTAAGTACAGATATCGTTCCCACGAGGAAATAACCGATAAAAGGTCGCCAAAGCACTAGCACATAATCATCTCAGTCTTATTTAAACGAGTGGTAAAGAGAATGAATTTAAACTAATTAAACTAGACAAGGAATTAAACTTAAACTAATTAATCCTAGAGTAAAATCAGATAATGAAGGCATGAGATCCCAATTTCCTCTAATGATTCATCTAAATCAATAAACTCCCAATTAGGTCAAGTTAACCGTCATGGTTGTTAGCCGAGAACACGAAAGTGAGAGAAGGCCATCTTTCAATGCACCTACTCCATACCACGTGCAATCCATAGATGATAGAACGCATGTGGACACCCACATTATCTAAACCCCTATATGTCTATGGTGTTTACAAATAATTAGGGATTAAGGTCAAGTTCTCTATTGACTACGAGCGGTGCTTCAGTATATGTCTATCCTAAGCACAAATCATATGTTTAATGCCATGTAAACACACAATCGCCCACTATTACGATTTGATCTAAACCTACATTTCATCTTTCAAGTCCACATAGGTTATCACAGTAATTGTTAGCTAAGCAATTAAGCAATGAAGGAATGAATCGCAATAGATAATCACATAGCAATTAACAATAACCAACACGGAAGCAAATCAATATTAATTACTCAAAAGGTTCCATTGGAATCTCAAAATAAAACCTAAGTCATGAATGACTCAAGTATATCATCCACAAAAGGAATACACATCATCTGAATACAAATGAATAACAAGGAGAGTTAAAGTAAGAGAGTGCAAATCTATGTTCCTTCTCCAAGCTTGGATCTTTGATGTCCTCCAATTGTTTCAACCATCAAGTCTAATCTAACCCTAGAAAACTAACTACTAACAACTAATCTAACACTAATCTACTCCTAAGCTATACAAGAACTGTAAAGAAAAAGGAAGAGAGGTAGGGCTAGGGCTTAAGGCCCATAATGTGATGTCTTTCTTGCCAAAATTGAGTCCCCTTATATCCCAATCTCTACCTAAGTCCCGTTCACTTCAAAAGTCATGTTTGACAGCATTTTTTAATGGCGCGGCCTCGCCCAAAATGCACTAGAAATCCGCGCGCCAGCGCCAAGGAGATTCTACTGCAGAGTCCTCTGGTAGAACGGCCATAACTTTTTATCCGGGAGGAGTTACGAGGCCTGCCACCTGTCAAATCGAAGCTATCGAAGAGGTCTACAACTTTCATTCTTTGAGAATTGAGAAATAATGGATGGATGAAGGCTGAAAATGAGCTCCAAATTACAGCTGTGCAATGAAAACCCCAAACCGTGAAGTTTGCCGTCCGTTGGTATACGGGGCATAACTCTCGCCTCCGAACTCCGATTTGGATGATTCAAGATGTTCCGAAAAGCTTATAAGATGCTCTAAAATATGAACCAAGTTCCAATCCAAAAATAAAGAAATGAATGTGAACCACACAAATGATGTCCAGATTGCATTTCCTTCCCATTGGCATGCCATCATTCCATTCTTGCTTCTTTTGGCCTCATTTTTTCCTTTCAAGCTCAATATGCCGCAAGAGAGTTCCTGAACCTAAAAATCACAAAACAAAGGAAAAACATGTGAAAAACACAAAAGTACTTGAGTTTCGTCAACAGAACAAGCTGGTTACTATCCGAATAAGTGGTCATAAAGACCACTTATCAGGAGGGTATGATAATAATGCAAAAATTGGATGTGATCCAACATCAAGTGACTCTGCTGGCTAATCTAGTAGTGCGCCAACATCAGGATACAAGGCAGCATTTCACTCAACTATCAGAAAGCCAAGAGAAAGAGGAGGATATTGAGAATGGAAGCAAATCTCCCTCCAAGATCAACCAGCTGAATGAAGAAGAGCAAAGAAGGTCGAATGGACAAGAAACGTGGAATGATAAAACAACCAGAAGATTCTGACAAAGGAAAAATCATCCAGAGGAATGCGAATTCCCAAATAAGAAATATCAATCAACATGCCAAACACTGGCAAACCCTCGAAATCCTACGGCCCCAAAAGTCGGGGAGAGTAGGCAAAAAAAGGTATTCACACCTTTGGGAGACTAGTCGAAAAATGTATTAGCCATGTTGATTTCACAGAAAAAGATCACTGAGCTTGCTCCACCTATGGATCCGAAAGGAAGGCAATATGATCTTAACAAGAGATGTGCTTATCATTCCAGAGCACCATGACATGCGACCGAGGAATGTTGGGCTCTGAAACACAAAATCCAGGATCTCATTGAAAATGGAGAATTACAGATAGAATCCCCATGACCAGAAAAGGTGAAATGAAAATATCGGGCTCAAGATGTCCACTCGAAACGGTCAACTCAAAGGAGGTGACGGTTGAAAGCACCAATCTTGGCAGAACACAAAGTGGACCGATCCTGATGCTGGGAGTGACCGAGGAAACAAAAGAATCTCCCAATGAAGTTCATCAACCATCATCAAATATCTTGTTGCCCAAAGTCAACAACTACATTCCTGACCTTATCCTCCTTGAAGATGAGGAGGAGATACTAATCCTTCTCCATATGAAAAAAGCACAAAAGGAAAGTTCTTTGAGAGAGATACCACATCAATGCGAGGGAGATTTCATACTCAAATCCTCTCAATGCTATGAGAAAGGTGAAGGAGCCGAAGAAGAAAAAGGTGGCAAAATTCTCAAAGAAGCCAACCCCGTGAGGAATTCGGAGTTCATCCCTTTCTGCGACGAGTCTAGTTTAAGCCTCCTTAAGGGATATGCTGATTCAAAAGGCGATCAATTTATGGCAGGGATTGAAGATATTCAAAGCCAAGAGGGAACCTCTATCACAAGCCTCGAAGGCGACATAACCACTGATGACTGGACTATCAGGCCCCAGCTAGCCAGGAGGACGTAAATCTAGAGGAAAGTTGCGAGTTCCAAAGGATGTTGGGATGATATCCTTTTCTTAGCATTCTGCCTTTTATTTTCCATGTATACAAAATCAAATAATCAAAAAGAAATAAATCAAAAATTGAGCCTTTCAAGCCAAAAACGTGAACTACGAATGACCTGATCTCCCTCAACCCGGGAGTACGTAGGCAACCATCTTGGTGTGGTCAAACCAAACAAAAAAAATTCAAAAACCCTTGAATCCAAACACAAAAATTCAAAAACATATCAAACCAGACTCAAAATCCAAGAAAAACTCTTTTCAAGCTTCTCCAGCCCCTCAAACAAACAGAACTACGAATGACCTGATCTCCCTCAACCCGGAGTACGTAGGCAGCCATCTACGACACGGTTGGACCTTCAAGAAGAAACAAAAAACAAAAAAATAGTAATAAAATATAATAATAAAAGACCAGTTCCAAGACTCCAAAGACAAATAAAAGTCAAATTCTATCAAACCATCTGGTCAACAGGCCCTACTGAGGAAAATCAAAATTGGACTCTGAACTCGTGGATAAGGGGGATAACAGCGCCAACATAGCATCTCTCTAAAGATAGAGGAGCAGCTACGAACTCCTAACCCTCAGTCTCCATACGAGCCAGAACATCCATTGCCATCTGCATACTATGGCCTCATCCCTCCCGGCAAATGCGGCCTCCCGAGTAGCTCGAACCTCTCCTCTATCAACAAGAAGTCGTATCTCTACTAGAATGGGCCGTCAACATCAACGCCCTAGTCTGATCTCTCTCAAAGGTCATCCGAGCCATCGAATCTGCCATAGCGAAGATCTATTTCGGCAGGGACACTCTGTAGGTCACCAACCAAAGTCGTGGTCAAAGCCATCACCACCAACCATCACAATCCCTTGAGTCCAATTCATTGGAGTCCAAAGGCATCTCGACATCAATCGTCAAAGTTGGAACAACAACACAGCGATATATCAAGCATAAACATCCGCAAGGACCTTCAAAGAGCTGAAGCCTCAATCTGAAACCTTCATTAAACCAGAAGAAAGGTCATCAAAGCCAAATGCTCCTATAAATCAAAAATAATGACTAGGGCATCCAAGCATTAAAACCAGAATCCACTACCTGTTCACCATGGGGGTCATGCGATTAAAGACTTTTGCGATCTAGGCATCTTATCAGCCCATCGGTCAAATATACAACCAAGCAATCCTCCCCGATGATAAATAAGACTGGGGCAAGTTCAAAGTTAACCACAACCTGATGTGGGGACCGTTACAACAAAACTGGACCAATTTTGGAAATTGTGCAATTCAATATTGGGGCATTTATCAACCATCCAATCAACATGCCCCAGTCGGCACCATCAGCATGGTCCATCATCATCCAAGCTTACATCATTGGCAATACGGTATGACCAATCGACCTTTGCCAATCATAATTTTCTTAGAATACTGCGATCTGCTGATAAGGTATGATTCTTTCATCTCTTTATGTGCTTTCAAATTCCATGCATTAGCGATAATACACATAAGTCCTGCATTAGGGTCTCAAAAAAAGAGAAAAAAAAGAAGAAAAAGAAAAAGAGATTTTTGCTTAACTTGTTATGAATTGGATTAATTCTGATAAGCGTCCGTGGAGCAAGAATCATGAAAGCGATTAGAGAATTAAGACTATTCAACCTTTTGATTAGGCACGGCGTCCTAGTTCAAAGCACTTTTAGAGCAAACTTAACCTCATATGCATGTTTGCACTTTGCGATTGACCTGGCTCTTAGTTTCAGGATATGAAACTATGACGACAAGGATGACAATTAGTAGCCAGCCTAATGTCTCGAATCTTGGCCTGGGTTACTAGAGTTATTAAGCATGAGAGGTTTCTTTACACCTGGTGCCCTAAAACCATATGGTTTGGGAGCCACCGGCCCAACGCTCATTACATGGGTAACTCAGTACCTAAGAAAACGAGCATTACAAGAAATCAAAACCTGAGCAGATCCGAAATGTGGCCTAGGTTACTCGAGTAATTAAGCCCGAGGGGTGTCTCTACACCTGGTGCCCTAAAGCCATCTGGTTTGGGAGTCACCGGCCCAACACTCGCTACACGGGTAATTTAGAGCCTAAGAAACTGAATCTTGTACAGTCTTTGGCAAAGATCAAAATAGTAGACCGCCTGACTTATCTCAAAGTGTGGCCATTGTTACTCGAGCCAGTAAACCTGAAGGGGTATCTCAACACCTAGTGCCCTAAAACCGTCTGGTTTAGGAGTCATTGGTACAAAACTCGTTACATGGGTAACCCTGAATAGCCTAAGAAAACGAGAAAAAGTTAAGCGAGGAAAGTAGAAAAATTTGGCAAGAAAAAATGAGATCACCTGAAGTCATAAAAGAGAAACCCCTACTAAGGGTTGCGTCACACATAGTGCGTATGTCATATGATGATAATCTTGTGAAGAGCAGTGTCTAGAGCAAAGATGAGGTGTCTCTAATGATGGGAGATAAGTCTTTTGAATATGATCCTACCCATGAAAAATGACCATGGACGCTTAAAAGTCTTCTTGCGATTTCATAACTTGTTAAGCGAAAATTTTAATTTCTTTAGGAAAAATTCATTTTCATGCTCCCTTTCAAAATCTTTAGCGATAAGATAAGAGCTCGGTGAATACAAGCATTTAATTTCATAAACTTTAATTTCAAATGCCTCATTCACAAGATCATAGTAATCCCGACGGCCCGAGCCATCAAGATGTCGGCACATATTGTTGTCTATCTGAATGTGCAAGATATTGCTCACCGTGGACATGGTCAACAAAGCAAGTTTTTTCTATGAACCCCAGTAACAACCTGCGAGAGGGCTGGGGCATTTCTCCATTCCAAGAAATGAAAAGAATCTACGGCGGGACCAAGTTCCTCATCAAAAGAAAAGGGAAAAATCCTCAACAGAGTCCTTAACTCGGGAAGAACAGATGCCTGATGACAAAAAGATCTAGCGAAGGAAATCTATACCATCAAACATGTCAACATGCGCCAAGCCCTCACAAGTCAAGGCCTCTAAACTGAAGTCCAAATCTAGGCAATGAAAGAACAGGTTGCATCCTCCAGGATGTCAGCTTCACCCGAGTCATCAGTCAAGCCAGAGCTAAACCAGCAAGGTCACAAGTAAAGCTTGCCCTTTTCACACTCAATGATCAGCCGATGGTATAACCCCAGCGAAGCATCGAGAGATGATCTAGGAGCAAAAGTCATATAATACTCCATCTTCACAAAGAACAGATGATGGAATATGTTCTACACATCCTCAAAGGGATCACGGAGGTCAATCAAATCAAATTAACCCCGATCTTTAATCGGGCCGGCAGATCAACTCTAATCTATCCCCATCAGAGACGATATATGTAAGGGGAATATCTGAACCTGCGAATGACAAAAGGAGCCATACGGGAGTTGAAGCTGCTAAGCCTAGAAAATTTTATGCGAAAGAAACTCCAAATTACCTCAGTAAGGGTCAGGTATGGTTCTACATCAATTTAATTAGGCATATGCATCAACCTAGGACAAATTAAGATCATTATATCATGTCTAGTCTGCACATGTGCAACAAGCGCTACATCAGCGCACATCTCCATCAAAGAATTAGGCATACATACCTAATAGAGTCAAAAATGCATACACATTAAACACACAACCACGATGAAAAAGTCTGCTACCGTTCGAGTAGGCATCGGGACAGTCCAATGATCAACCATTGCCCCTACCATCAGAGTAGGCACTTTTGCAAACTACTAGTGTAAGTTATCATCAGGGTAAGCATCGAAAGCACCCAATGAGGTAACTCGACGAAAGAGATATATTCCCATCAGAGGAGCCTTCAGAAATGTACAAACGGCACCAGCCATGAGAAAATATGCCCCGAATAGTATCGACAGCTTGGGAAAACCATTGGGCATAAAACTAAGAAGACAGCAAAGGATATCTTAAGCGACGTCATCCTCAGGGAAATATGGGAAATATTTCAGTTTATCTACATCAAACAAATCATCGACAACACCGATAGAAATCAAAACGTTGGAGTCAACATCAGCATAGACATCAACAGCATTGATGAAAGTCAACCGTGGATATCGGTACCAACACAGGCACAGTTAAAGGTAAAGCAATTTGCGATGCGATATACGATGCGATATGCGATGCGATTTGTGATACGATGCGATTTGCTATGCGATATGCGATTTGCAAAAACATGTTAACATTCATTGCATTGCAATTTTCATCATTAATATCTTGTCATATTTCAAGTGTCTAGCAATCTTTATCCTGTCCATCCACTACATTGCATGGACATGATAAAGAGGGGCATCTATAGACACTCGAAATTTTCCTTGCCCTAATATTAACACTGTAGGAGGGCAAAATCATCAATCAAGCTAACCCCGGTCCCGACACCAGACATCTAATTTAAATTCGGCCACCAATGTCGGTCCTTCAGCCTAAATTCGATCCCTAATGTCGGTAAACCTAAACCCGATACCCAATGTCGGTAAATCTAAATTCGATCCCCAATATCGATCAACTCTAGTCAAATCTGATCACCAATATCGCTACTCCAATAAACTCCGATAGTCAATCAGACTATCAATCCAGCTCCGATAGTCAATCGGACCGTCAAGCCAGCTCTGATAGTCAATCGGACCATCAATCCAGCTCTGATAGTCAATCGGACCGTCAAATCATCTCCGATCTCAATATTGGGACATCAGATCAAACTTGGTCACTGATATCGGGATAACCACAACACCGATCAACCATATTGAGATGTCAACGCAGCCCTGGCTGCAACCCCAGAGGTATAAATCAGCCCCGGCAGCAACCTGGGAAGTACAGGTCATCCCCGGTATCAGTCCGAGAAGTCAGGACGACTTCAGAAATAAACCTGAAGCATCACAACACCTCCAGAAGAAAACCTATAATGACCACGTCAGCCACAGAGGCAACACTGGGGACAAACAGACTCGAATGGGATCCAATTCTTGGAAACAGCTACCGGAAGTCAATCAGAGGCCATCCCGACTCCAAGGGCAACCCCGGGAGGGGAAAAATGGTCATTTTACCAACTCTCATTTGATTCAATCAAACTCAAGCTGAATTGATGCCAGCAAGGTCAGAAAGAACCACGGCGGTAATCCCGGGTGAAAACAGCGTCAAACGGCTCGACGGGTAAACGGTGGAGAAACGAAGACCCGGTCATGAACCTATATTTGGGGACTTAAAAAGGGTTATATCCAATGTCATTGTGACACTCTCAATGAGGGCTTTTCAAAAAGCTATAGCACGCCCCAAATGGACGCTCCGATCAAAAGTTATGAAGTTTCGAACCTGACATCGTGTTGCTCGGCATGCACGTACTTCGAGACGACCAAACTGGGCACGTGGGCCCCACCTAGGGGAGCCGCACCTCTACCTGTGGCTGCTGCAGGTAGAGTAGAGGCTCCCTAGCCTATAAATAAATGTGCCCCCCAATCATTTTAAATAATTCCGAAACGCAGCGAAGCTCTGCCAGTTCAATTTCTCGACTCTTACACCTCTTCCAAACCCAAATATTTTCACTCTAACACGTAGATATACCCATATACTACCACATATCAAAAAACTACTGGTAGATTTGGACGTTTAAGGCCTGCGATATAGCAAAAAGCCCGTAGTGCAGCCCATTGTTTATTGGCTACTCATATGTGAGCCTAGGAATAGTGGGATTCACGATCAAAACGATCAGAATATGATTCCCACGATGGACAAACTCCGATTTACAGATGTACCCTGCCAGTTTTTTTGTAAAATGTACATACACAGACCTTAAAACGGTTATCCGGATTTAAGGTCTCAATATAATAAAAAAATATCAATTGTCGTGTCAACGTCCCTCCAATGGTTTTCATACCCATGAGGAGACCGACACTTGTCTATTCCTGTGGTTGAGGATGCTTCGCAGCCCGATAAATCACCACTCACATGCAGCCTTAAGGCTATAAAGATAAAATTGGAAGTATAAACTGGTTTCAATTCCTATGTCAGTGTAGGGGTTTGATAAACAGCTTTCAAAACATCATTGTCAAATCAATTTCAAAGCTTTTGCAAATCAAATTAAATGATTTTTGTAAGTCAAATCAAAGACTGATTTTCAAATCAAATCAAACCCTTCGTATATAGGTTCAACGAAGCCTGTCAAAACTTTCAATCAATCAATCAATAGGCCCAATTTTCAAACAGCATTCACTCACGCATTCCAATTTTAAGGGAAATATTGAAAAGATGCGGTACCGTGTTTACACGGGAGTCGTGGGGTGCCTAACACCTTCCCCACACTTAACCAAGCCCTCGAACTCAAAACTCTGATTTCAAAGATCAAGTTTCGACAGTGTCCAGCAATTGGGCCTCTTTTCAAATCAAATTCGATTGAGTTTGTACAACCATTTTCAAAACTACCAACTGGCGACTCTGTTTAAATCAAATCGTCGACATGTACACATGTTGGCCTCTTTCCTAAAAACCCCTTCAAAACCTTTTTTGCAATAAAAATAATAAGGGTAGAGATAACTTAGGAAGATCGATTTGAGAAAAATCGGGTTATGAACCAACCCGCAAGATTCTTAAATTTTCCAACGTCGACATAGTTCATATATGTTTAATATGTGTTATAACATGCTTAGATATGATCCATATGGTTGTTTATAAAGTTCAATTCATGTAAATATGATGAACATGAAGAAATCATGTTCATAGCAATTTATAGTGAACTAGTTTTGAAAAATAGTCTTTAAATTGTCAAAGTTCGTGTTTGATTGTGATATATTATGTAAATTGATAATAGATTATGATAATATATCAAGAAACAAAATTTACATGCTTTGAATGGGTTGATTTGGTTAAAAAATAAAGTCAGTGTTAATTTTCTTCAAAAACGCTTAAAAATAGTGTTTTCTTCAAAATCATGAAATTAAGTGTTTTGATTTTGTGTTAAGGTGTTTATGAATGTTAAAAACATGTTAGGAGTTTAAGATTTTGTTTTCATAAAGTTTCATATGCTTTCTGTTAGTTAAAATTGGACAAACAACCAACAAACTAGTTTTCTGTCTCGCCTACACTGTATTTCACAGCGAGTTCGATCGGTGGCTAGTTCGTATATACCTCCGCTCTCTGAAGAAATCGTTTAGCCCAGATACTATACATCAACCATTAAAGAGTACGACTATACCACTACTTAAACTTAACTTATTATTATTATTATTTTATTTTATTTATTTTTTTCCTCACTACGTTTATAGCCTAAGATACTCTTACCTAAGGTGTATAACCTATCAGCTTTGATACCAACTGTAACCACCCCAAAATTCATACATTTCAACTCTCCAACTCGGTCCTTATCAATACACCTTTATTCTAACTTTACATCATTATCCGATGATATAATCACTAAAAATGCAGAATATTTTAAACTTTTCTGTCTACTTTGTATATTTTCCTGAATCACAACCTTTATCATTACATATCTTTGATTCAAATTTATTTCGTGAATAACTTCATCAAAGTTGCTATATAAAATCTTTCATCACAAAGAAATATGCATTATACATCGGATAACACGTAAATAACATGGTCATCTTATACATCAAAATTATTAGCCTAACATATCATACATGTTTAATTCACATAACAAGTATAAAGATTGAGTATGTTACTCAATCAACATTCTTTACTCAATCAATGTAGCCATAAGTTGACTTTAACATTTCATGCTCACAACATATGTAATATCTTTGCAATACAAATTAAAACAATTCATTATCAATTACACATAGCAAATAGGAACTGAAAGACTTGCATTGATTGGAGATTACCGCTAAAATTGAACTTAAAGTTTCTCAAGAATTCCTACATAATCATATTTACATGCACAAACATATTAGATAATTGAATATGTTACAAAACATGCATGTATATGTCCTCCCACAACAAAGCCTTTCTCAAAAATTGGAGGCCTTTTTGTTGGTGAATGAAACAAAGGGCCAAACCCTTCTATTTATAGATTTAGAAAAGGGTAAAGTTCTCAATTTAGTCGATGCGGGACTTGGTTTATACTAATTTTTCATATTTTAAACATGTTTAACGTAAATATTCACCACGAATTCATTTCTTAACCAATTCGATCCTTTCAAGTTGCGTTGTTTTCATTTATAGAGGAGAACAACAATCAACCATAAATTTAAAGTTTCCATCACGAATTCATCATTAATTTTAGTCTCAAAGTAAACCAAAACACATATTACCATCAAAATCCAAATTTCTTTTCTTTAGCATAAATACATGAATTTGAATTCTAAAAAATCGTTTCTAGATGACCATTATCAAATTATAAATATCTAATAACATATATAACATCATAACCCTTAAATTCATTAACCAAAACTCCAATTTTAAAAGAAACCTCAAGAACATATAAACTAGATTATGTATCTTTAATTCCTTGTTTAAATTTGTTATATTACACTCATGTAATATATTACCTCCTCATTTATTAAAATAAATATGCTTACAGTAATTCATTATTTTAATTAAGTGAATTACTCACATTATTTATGAAATTTAATTCATAACAATTCAATCGCCAATCAAGGCATGAAAATCAATTTATATTATTTCATAATATAAATTTTAACTTAATTAAATTAACTAACATTATTTAATTTCTTTAATAGTTTAATTAACTATTAAATCTCATTTTCTCCAACACATGAATATATATACAACTCTCTTTTATATATAAATATTTAATTCTGTTCACACCAAATCACAAATTTCAAAATATATATATATATATATATATATATATATAAACCCAAAACATCTCAAAATAAGAATTTTATTTATTAAATTCTTATTTTATTAATTATTGAGAATTCGGGTTATCACATTCTTTTCCTCTTATAAGAATTCCGTCCTCGGAATCACCGAAACCTCCCTTACTCAGTTTACACCAATCTCCCTTATAATTTTATCGTTGAATAACTTCAACACATTACCTTAACAAAAGTTATATATATATATATATATATATATATATATATATATATATATATATATATATATATCCTTCTCCATTCATTTCTTTAACAAATTTCAGGTTTTATTTCATAACCTTCAATTAAACTCAATTATGTTTCAAATATTATATATTCTTTAACCCATTTATTACCTTTCTAAGGATCATTACCATATACTATACTCGTCGAATTCATATACTTCATAATTCACTATCTTGTAAGTATTCGGGTTATCACATTCACCCATTCTTCTAAGAATTTCGTCCTCGAAATTTTTATTTATTAATCTTCATTCATTCAATCTATCAAAATAGATTTTACGTTAATCTTTTATTCATTCATTGGGTTCTATAACCACTTCCTCCTCTAAGGATCTTTCTAAAAAACAAATTCTTCGATTTCTTCGCATAGGAATACCCTCTTTTCCACATTTACTTCAGAATAACAAGAATCTTCCACAATTGCTCAATAATTGGGAAACAGTATAAATAACTCAGGAATTTAAAAGATTCTCAAATCAAGCTGAGGGGTCACAAGACCTTAAACTCATCTCTAGGTTTAATATTGCTTCACCCCCGGTACTTTACACTATAAATCGCTCTAACAAAATGTTTAACAATCACGTAGACTGTAAACATCCTACATCGGTGCTCTAGGTGTTCAGACCATCGCACTACTACGTCGTGCACAAACGTAGTACATTGTAAAGACTATATGCATTACACTCAGAACCATTGTCTCCGATAACATGTCCCCTTTATAGGGTTGTTCACCTCATCTTTTCAACATCTGAATCCGCACCAGAGACACCTGGTTTAGCATAACTTCTCAAAGAACGGTTGAATTTCATAAACATTTTTCAACAATCGTCTAGCCGAATCAAATAGCTTAGACTATTGGCAATAATTCAGACATCAATCGAAATAATTTAGCCAACTCAAGTGGCATATCTTTTCATAGTTAAAAGAAAATCAAAAATTATTTTTTTATGATATCACGATACCGTACCATTTTACCAGTACGTTGAGGATTAAGTCATTATATGACCTCGTCATGCTGCATCATACCATAGTGGGCTGACGATCCTATGATCACATCCATCACTAGATTTAACTGCATTGATAACTTCCTTGATTATTATTTCTACACCATATCAAATGATGCATATAAATATAAAAATACATTTTGAAAATTTTGAATTATTTTTGTCTAGCTGAAGCAATTAGCATAGACATGTGAATAATAACACTGTTTTAAAAATCCATTGGTTCAATCAGTTGATCCAATATTTTTTAAAAGACTCAGAATTCCAAACATCAGCACGAAGTCAATAAATTTCAAAACTCTAGCATAGCTAAAAGATTTAGAATATCCAATTTTCATCCATCAATATTAATCTCTACTCCATCACTTTATTACTTAATCATTCTATCAATCTTCAGCATCATCAATGCTTTCTATACCATAACCTTTCTACACCCAGTATAGTTCATCAAACTTACCACACTTTGGAAGTTCAGGAACTTGCCACAATAATATGAGTTTAAGAACTTGTCCTACTAATACGTAGTCCAAGAACTGATCAGGGACTGTCCACATGCTTAGGGGTTCAAAAATATACATACGATTATGAGTCACGAACTTACCATAAGCATGAGTTTTAAGAACTGCACCTAACCTTAATATCATATAATCTAATCTTAATTGTCTCTAACTATCAAATATAAACATGGGACAAGAATCACTTTCTCACCATATATATATTGATAGCGCGACACCAATATTCCAAATGATTATCCATGCGATAAACCAAGTGTAAGCACAAAACCCCTGCTGTGACACCCCCAAAATAGGTTCAATACTCAACCCATTCTGAGTCGCCAAATACATGGTATAAAATTCAAATACAATCTTTTATAACATACGGTCGTGCAAAATACGACCACATAAACTATGAGCTCAATACAAATCGTATATAATATAAAATATAAACACTCAAATTCATTCCTTATTCATTACAATGATTGTCTCACTATTTTATAGAATAGTGAGGATTTTTACATATCTAACTTTGATCATCACACTATTCCCCAACTAGTCCCCGCTATATTCTCATTTTCTGATGAGAGCAATAGATGAAAAGGGTGAGCTCAACTAGCCCAGTAAAGAATATTATAACTAAGATAATGAAGAATAAATTATCGTTAGTCTTCAAAATATCAGATAAAATATTATGGACAACAAGTTTTAGATTAACAACTGCAACAGAAATATCAATTCATTAGAAGAGTTACGTAGAGAATGAAGTCTACTATCTTCTATGATTTAAAAGTTCATCATCAATATTTTATCCCTGTAACATCAATCAATATATATCTCAAATCAAATATTTATTTTTGCACTACGGGCCAAAGATATTCATTTGTATCACCAGTGGTCATGTTCATCTCAACACCTGTCCATCTTTACACTACGGGCCAAAGATATTCATCAGGTAATCATTCATCTTTGTTCTTCAGGCTAAAGATATTCTGTTATATCACCATTTAGGACTGAGAATGATGAAAAACAATATAAATAATGAATCCAGTGAGATAAAGGACAAGATTAGGGATTCGTAATTTAGTTTATCCAAGTTCAATAATACTCCGTAATAATCAATTGTGGAGCAAAATTCAAGAATGAAGATCAAAACTTGGATCCAATCAAAGATAAGAACCTTAACAGGCAACTTGGACAAATAGAAGAAAATTTAATTTTTTTCGTGAATAGTGTCGTATACGTGAATAGTAATCCCGACTGAAAAAGTAAGAATTTCAGAATAAAATTCATGCCAATATTTTGGTATAATGATATTGAAAAAAATAACATCATTTACGAAAGAAAATAATATCCCTTACCTTAACAGGAGAGTAGTTTTGGCTGGAATATCGGATATTACGTGGACAAAAACTTGCACTTTTATCAACACTCAAAGTATCTAACTACTCACAAGAAATACGCTCGATATTATAGAGAGAAAATTTTCTGATTTTGGTGTGATTTTCATTTCTAACTAAGCACCCTATTTATAAGAAAATGCCAGTACGCCAACTCAAAAAAACCTGCAACTGGAGGCTTTCGCCATTTGAAAATTGAACGCACACCAGCTTAGAATTCAACATTTTTTCACAAAAAACAAAAGTGGGGCCCACCCATATTTTTAATAAATTTTTATTTCTGAAACTTCAATAATTCATAATAAATAACCCTTTTATCAGAAAAATACGAACCTTATGTCCATTCCATATAAAATTTAATTCTCTACAACTTTGTAGAAGAAAGTTTTTCCAAATTCCGAACGAAAAAAATAACCCAAATTTACATACGGATGATTTTTCCACACCCCCACTCTTTGAAAACCAAGCAGCCACCACAAATGACCAATAATTCTTCTAACCCACATGTTTATATATCGTGAAATTTGTTGTAAAAAAATATCATCACTATTATATTATTATATTATCACATTATACACTTATAATGCAATATTATAATAATATATTTGAATGAATTATTTTATCAGAACAGATAAAATATCCATTCTGATAATTGTCACTTTTGCTAAAAATTCCTCCGTTTAAATCCACATTGAGTAAATATTTCCTTATCATATATATCAATAATTAATTATTCATAAATAATATTACAGATCTATAATATTGACAACCAGGTCGTTCCCAGGAAAGAAGGGGCCTTCCGATAAGGATTTCTCCTTACTGACGCGCAATTAACTAACCCCTTTCCTAGACAGAACTTCCTTAGACATTGCCAATAATGCTATCTAATAATATTATTCAAATAATATGAATTATTGATTTGATAATTTGAAATACTGTGCAATGATAATTATTGAATCAATAATATGAAATATCAACGTAGCAATTATGCAATTATCAATGTAGCAATTATTGAGTCAATAATACAAAATACTGAACAGTAATTACTGTAACAATTATTGAATAGTGACTTCTTACGTAAGAATCAATAATTAGAATTACTGTGCAATACCGTGTGCTACTGTGCAACACCGCGTATTACTGTATTTTAACCACCGGGTATTTCAACAGTTTTAACGGTAACAACTACGCCGTTATTTTTTAAAAACTCATTCTTGTCATTTTTTTCATCCGACAGTTATTCCATTGTGGGGCCCACAAATGGCTGCGCCGTCGTACGAATATTCTTCGATAACAAGAATATTCCACGACCAAACGAATATTCCCCGGCAACAATGAATATTTTATTATCACTTGCTAACTTTGAAAAATTTGCAAATTTCTCCCATAACTTACCACATTTATCAAGACAACAACTTACTATTTAAAACAATATATAAAGAAAATTAAATTTTTATTTAAAAAATTTGGGGTCTTACAACCTCCCCTCCTTATGAAATTTCGTCCTCGAAATTGACGTACGTACCTAATATGTCAAAATGGTGAGGATACCTCGCTTTCATTTCCGATTCCAACTCCCAGGTCATTTTCTCAATAGCATGGTTTCTCTATAAAACTTTAACTTGAGGTATAATCTTTGAGCATAAGATATGTTCCTTTTTATCCAAGATCTTGACAGGTATCTCCTCATAAGTTAAATCTTTGGTTATCTCGTCTAGTTCTAATTCGATAATGTGGTTTGGGTCTTTTACGTATTTACGTAGCATGGATATGTGAAAAACGTTATGAACACGAGACATACTAGGTGGTAAAACGAGTCTATAGGCCACATTTCCTACTCGGTCAAGGAATCTCAAATGGACCAATGAATCGTGGGTTGAGCTTTCCTCTCTTCTCGAATCTCGTAACTCCTTTCCATGGAGCAACACGTAACAAAACATGATCCCCAACATTAAATTCTACGTCCTTCCGATGAAGATCAGCATAACTCTTTTGTCGATCTTGTGCGGTTTGTATACGTTGCAGGATCATTTGAATCTTTTGCGTAGTCATACGTACTAACTCCGGTCCCAACAATGTTGCTTCACCCACCTCATCCTAGCATACCGGAGAACGACATTTTCGTCTATACAATGCTTCAAATGGAGCCACGCCTATACTTGCCTGATAACTGTTGTTGTAGGAGAATTCCACCAATGTTAAGTACTTATCCTAACTCCCTTTGAAGTCTAGAACACAAAGTCTCAATAGATCTTCAAGAGTTTGGATAGTCCTTTCTGATTGCCCATCCGTTTGAGGATGATATGCAGAACTGAATCGTAAATCCGTGCCCATAGCTTTCTGCAAACTGATCCAAAATCATGAAGTAAATCTGGGGTCACGATCCAAAACTATGGATACTGGCATGCTATGCAATCTTACAATCTCATTCACGTATATATGAGCAAGACGTTCAAGGGAATAAGTCTCTCGTATAGGCAAGAAATGAGCAGACTTGGTTAATTTATCAACAATAACCCAAATCGCATCTATTCCTTGAGAAACCTTGGGAAGACCAGTAATGAAATCCATGGTAATGTGTTCCCACTTCTACTTTGGAATCTCAAGTGGTTGCAATGGACCCTTCGGCACTTGATGCTCTGCCTTGACACGTTGACAAGTCAAACACCTCGAGATGAACTCCGCGATCTCTCTTTTCATATTGCTCCACCAAAATGTATGTCGAAGATCACGATACATTTTGGTACTCCCAAGATGGATTGCAAATGGTGTGTTGTGTGCCTCCATCATGATTCTATACTTCAAATCAGAATCGTTAGGAACACAAAGTCTGGAGTTGACTCGAAGTATTCCTTCTTCATCGATTCTTGCTTCTGGAATAGCACCTTCTTGCACTTTCTTCTTCATCTTCATCAGCTCCAGGTCTGTAGCTTGAGCAGCTTTAACTTTATCAATCAAAGTTGGTTCTACGCGTATACTTGACATCATCACGTGGGTCCCCAGAGTCTTGAACTCTATCTCCATCCTTTGTATGTTACATAAAATGGGCCTTTGTGTTAACAGCATCGCACTCATTCCCGCATATGATCTTCTACTTAATGCGTCTGCTACCACTTTCGCTTTTCCAGGATGGTATTGGATGGTATGGTCGTAATCTTTCAATAACTCAAGCCAACGTCGTTGCTGCATGTTGAGTTCCTTTTAAGTGAAGAATTATTTGAGGCTCTTATGATCCGTATAGATCTCCACATTCTCCCCATACAGGTAGTGTCTCCAGATCTTCAACTCGAAAACGACTGCTGCCAACTCTAGATCATTAGTAGGATAATTCATCTTATATTCTTTGAGTTGTTGCGAGGCATAGGCTATGACTTTTCCATGTTGCATGAGAACACATCCTAACCCTTTGCCCGAAGCATCGCTGTAGATAACAAATCCATCCAAACCAGATGGTATTATCAGAACAGGTGTCAAAATGAGTCTCCTCTTGAGCTCTTGGAAGCTCTTCTCGCATTCCTTGTTCCATACGAATTTCGTATCTTTCCGAGTCAGCTGAGTTAATGGAGTAGCGATTCGAGAAAATTCTTCCACGAATCTCCGATAATAACCAGCTAAGCCCAGAAAACTACGTACTTCGGTCACCGACTTTGGTTGCTCCCAACTTTGTATTGCTTCAATCTTCGCCAGGTCCACAGATACTCCACGTTTTGATACTACGTGCCCAAGGAATGCTACCTCCTCAAGCCAGAACTCACATTTCTTCAACTTGGCATATAGCTTGTTTTTACTAAGTCTTTGAAGTACCAGCTTCAAGTGGTGCTCATGATATTCACGGCTTTTGGAATAATTGAGGATGTCATCAATACAGACAACCACGAACTCATCCAAATATTCATTGAATACACAGTTCATCATATCCATAAAAGCAGCAGGAGCATTAGTCAATCCAAAAGACATGACTAAGAATTCATAATGCCCGTATCGAGTTCTGAAAGCATTCTTTGGAATATCCTCAATTTTAATCTTTAACTGATGATATCCAGAACGAAGATCGATCTTTGAAAAGAATTGTGCACCCTGCAATTGGTCGAACAGGTCATCAATACAAGATAATGGATACCTATTCTTGATGGTGACACGGTTCAACTGCCGATAGTCAATACAAAGTCGCATACTCCCGTCTTTCTTCTTTACGAATAAAACAGGAGAACCCCAAGGAGATTTACTAGGACGAATAAAACCGATGTCTAACAACTCATGTAGTTGTACCTTTAACTCTTGAAGTTCAATAGGAGTCATTCGATAAGGGGTTTTAGAAATGGGTTTTGTACCAGGTTCAAGGTCAATAAAGAATCCAACTTCACGTTCTGGTGGTAGACTGGGAAGTTCTTAGAGAAATACATCAGGAAACTCATTAACAACAGAAATATCATTCAAACCTAAAGTATTCTAGTTTAGATCAGTAACATAGGCTAAGAAAGCTTGACATCCATTTTTCAATAAACGAATAACTTTATGACTTGAAATGGCATAGACTGATTTTAGTGGTTTGGTAGTTTGAATTTGCACAACAGGTACGAATATGAAAACTAACAACCTTATGAAAATAATGAATTTTGGCATGATAAGCGGTTAACCAATCAATTCCTAAAATCACGTCAAATGCAAGTATTTTCAAAGATATAAGATCAACAGGTAGGGTGAGGGTACCAATTTGAATCAAGCAAGATTTGTAAACTGTGGATGTAACAAAAGTTTCTCCCAACGGAGTTTCAACAGATAAGTCAAAGTCTAATTTCTCAGAAGTCAAGTTCAAACGTTGAGCACAAGCAGGTGAAATAAAAGAATGGGTAGCACCGGTATCTAATAAGGTATAAACTTTGCAAGAGTTTATTATCAGCTTACCCGTAATAACCTCATCGGGTTCCTTGCTTGTTGGGCAGTCACGACAAAAGCTCTTCCAGGAACCACCGACTTTGACTTGTCCGGAACTGCCTTAGGAATCACCACCCCCGCTGGACTTGGTTTCGCTACAGGACACACTCTGTGACGCCCCCAGAATAGGTCCAGTCAACCCAACCCATTCTGAGTCGGCAACTACATGGTATAGAATTCAAATACAAACTTTATATCACACGGTCGTGCAAAATACGACCACACAACTGTGAGTGTCAATACAAATTGTATATAATACGAAATATTAACATTCAAATTCATTCTTTATTTATTACAATTATTATCCCACTATTTTACAAAAATAGCGAGGACTACTACTGCTCTAACTCAGACCATCACTCTGCCTCCCGACTAGTTCCCGCAACGTTCTCATTTCCTGAAGAGGACAATAGATGAAAAGGGTGAGCTCAACTAGCCCAGTAAAGAATATTATGACTAAGATAATAAAAAATAAATTATCGTTAGTCTTCAACAATTCAGATAAAATATTATTGACAACAAGTTTTAGATCAATATTCGCAGCAGAAATAACCGTTCATCATCCATATTTTATCCCTGTAACATCAATCAATATACATCTCAAATCAAATATATTCATCTTTGCACTACAGGCCAAAGATATTCATTTGTATCATCAGTGGTCATATTCATCTCAACACCTGTCATCTTTGCATTACGGCCAAAGATATTCATCAGGTAATCATTCATCTTTGCTCTACAGGCCAAAGATATTCAATTATAACACCACTTAGGACTGAGGATGATGAAAAATAATATAAATAATGAATCCAGTGAAATAAAGGATAAGATTAAGGATTCGTATTTTAGTTTATTCAAGTTCAAGAATCTTCCATAATAATACTTTGTGGAGCAAAATTCAAGAATGAAGCTCAAAACTTAGATCCAATCAAAGATAGTAACTATAACAGACAATTTGGACAAATAGAAGAAAATTTAGTTTTTCCGTGAATAGTGCCGTATACGTGAATAGTACCCCTGACGAAAAAAAATAAGAATTTCATAACAAAATCCATGCTAATATTTCGGTATAATGATATTGAAAAGAATAACATCATTTACGAAAGAAAATAACATCCCTTACCTCAAAAGAATAGTACTTCTGACTGGAATATCGGATATAAGGTTGAAGAAAACTTGCACTGAATAGTAATACTTAAAGTATCTAAATATTCACAAAAATACGCTCGATATTATAGAGAGAGAAAACTTCTGATTCTGGTATGATTTTCAATTCTAACCTAAGCACCATATTTATAGGAAAAGCTTAGGATGCCAAAGTAGACTTTTTTAATAAAATAATATTTTTATATATATAAAAAATTCCAGCCGCATCGTGAGAGAAAAAAACTCAGCATTTCCACACCAACCAAAAGTGGGGCCCACCATTTTATAAAAAAATATTTATTTTTTAAAACTTCAATAATTCATAATAAATAGCCCTTTTATCAGAAAAATACAAATTCTATGTCTTTTTATAGGAAATTTAATTCTCTACAACTTTGTAGAAGGAAGTTTTTCCAAATTCCAAACATAAATTATCCGAAATTCATAAACGGATGATTTTCCACACCAAAATACTGATAAAAACACATCAGCACTAATTCCTTCTCTTATATTCACAAAATAAATATTTTCTTATCATATAAATTAATAATTAATTATTCACAAATAATATTACAGAACTACAATATTGACAACAAGGTCGTTCCCAGGAAAGAGGGGGCCTTCCGATAAGGATTTCTTCTTACTGGCGCGCAATTAAATAACCCCTCATAGACAGAACTTCCTTAGTCATTGTCAATAATGCTATCTAATAATATTATTCAAATAATATGAATTATTGAGTTGATAATGTGAAATACTGTGCAGTGACAATTATTGAATCAATCATATAAAATAGCAACGTAGTAATTATTGAGTCAATAAAATATCAATGTAACAATTATTGAGTCAATAATATAAAATATCAACGTAGCAATTATTGAGTCAATAATATAAAATATTGAACAGTAATTACTGTAACAATAATTGAGTAAGTGCCTTCTCACGTAAGAATCAATAATTCGAAATACTGTGCAATACCGTGTGCTACTGTGCAACACCGCGTATCACTGTATTTTAACCACCGGGTATTTCAACAGTACTAACGGTAACAACTACGCCGTTATTTTATAAAAAAGTTATTTCTGTCGCTTTCTATATCCGACAGTTATTCTGTTGTGGGGCCCACAAATAGCTGCGCCGTCGTACGAATATTTCCCGACAACAAGAATATTCCACGACCAAACGAATATTCCCCGACAACAAGAATATTTTATAACCACTTGCTCATTTTAAAATATTTGCACATTTCACCCATAACTTTTCACATTTATCAAATCAACACCTTACTATTTCGAAATAATATATAAAGAAAATTAAATCTTTATTCATAAAAGTTGGGTTCTTACACACTCGAGCTATATGTCCTTCCTTTCTATAGTTATATCACACCTTGGATTGCTGTGTGCAGTTGGGACTGATGTGTCCCTCTTGCCCGCATTTATAGCATACGACCGGCGGTCGTTCTCCTCCCCTAGAAACAGTTGATGTTGGTGCTGCTGTCGATGTTTTCACGTTCTCATTGTTGTACCTTCTCTTCTTGAAATCTCCCCCCGACTCACTCCTTCTATTATCATGGCCACGATTACCACCGGAGTGGTTACCTCTTCTGTCATGATACTTTCCTCCCTGCTGGTTGTCATTGTTCTGGTGACTGCTGCAACCGGTACGACCTTGGTTGTTGTCCCTTGGTTGAACATAATCCTTATCTCGTTCTAATAACTGGGCCCTGTTCCCTATATCCGAATATAGAGAAAATTTGTGAAAAATGAGGTATTGACGAATTTCTGGTTTCAAACCTCTTAGAAACGTCCGCGTCATACGTTCCTCATTCTCCACTAAATGAGGTGCAAACCGGGATAACTCCGCGAACTTAGCCTCGTACTGGGATACCATCATGTTGTTCTGTTCCAGTCTGATAAATTCTACCTCCTTCATATAACGAATACTTTCTGGAAAATACTTGTCATTGAACAGTTTCTGGAATTCTTCCCAAGACATCTTGAGTGCGGCAGGCTGGGTACGCTTCACAGATTTCCACCAGTAATCTGTCTCTCCACGGAACATAAATGTGGCAAATGGAACCTTCTGTTCCTCCGTGCATCCCAAGACATCAAATATCTTGGTAATTTGCTTAATTCAATTTTCTGCCTTGATTGGATCTGGCTTTCCCTGAAACTCTGGTCGTCCCAACTCTTTAACTGCTTGGCAGTAACAAGCCGCGAATTGTTATTTCCACCTGTATTATGAACACGAGTCTCCCTCGCCTGGCTTTGCATGAATTGCAAAAAGCTCCTAAACATCCCATCATTCATCGTTTCTTCGGTAGGGTTGTTTACAGGAGTAATATAGCCTTCCTGTTGCAAGTTCTCTTGGTTGGTGATTGAAGGTGTCTCAACGGTCTCATTCACTCCATTGTTTAGATTTTCAGCTGCCATTCTCAATTACTGCCATAAAACAAGGGTTAATTAAACAAATTAACATATTACATATTAACCCTATGTTCCAACCAACCAATTAAATACCAAATAAGCTTAGGTAGGACACACTAGCGAATGTTTTACTCGTCTCTCCCCTCCTAGTTCTATTCCCAGATCTCCGCCAGAGATCATATCCCTAAGCTCTGATACCAACTGTGACACCCCCAAAATAGGTTCAATACTCAACCCATTCTGAGTCGCCAAATACATGATACAAAATTCAAATACAATCTTTTATAATATACGGTCGTGCAAAATACAACCACACAAACTATGAGCTTCAATACAAATCGTATATAATACGAAATATAAACACTCAAATTCATTCCCTATTCATTACAATGATTGTCTCACTATTTTATAGAATAGTGAGGATTTTTACATATCTAACTTTGATCATCACACTATTCCCCAACTAGTCCCCGCTATATTCTCATTTTCTGATGAGAGCAATAGATGAAAAGGGTGAGCTCAACTAGCCCAGTAAAGAATATTATAACTAAGATAATGAAGAATAAATTATCGTTAGTCTTCAAAATATCAGATAAAATATTATGGACAACAAGTTTTAGATTAACAACTGCAACAGAAATATCAATTCATTAGAAGAGTTACGTAGAGAATGAAGTCTACTATCTTCTATGATTTAAAAGTTCATCATCAATATTTTATCCCTGTAACATCAATCAATATATATCTCAAATCAAATATTTATTTTTGCACTACGGGCCAAAGATATTCATTTGTATCACCAGTGGTCATGTTCATCTCAACACCTGTCCATCTTTGCACTACGGGCCAAAGATATTCATCAGGTAATCATTCATCTTTGTTCTTCAGGCTAAAGATATTCTGTTATATCACCATTTAGGACTGAGAATGATGAAAAACAATATAAATAATGAATCCAGTGAGATAAAGGACAAGATTAGGGATTCGTAATTTAGTTTATCCAAGTTCAATAATACTCCGTAATAATCAATTGTGGAGCAAAATTCAAGAATGAAGATCAAAACTTGGATCCAATCAAAGATAAGAACCTTAACAGGCAACTTGGACAAATAGAAGAAAATTTAATTTTTCCGTGAATAGTGCCGTATACGTGAATAGTAACTCCGACGAAAAAAGTAAGAATTTCATAATAAAATCCATGCCAATATTTTGGTATAATGATATTAAAAAGAATAACATAATTTACGAAAGAAAATAACATCCCTTACCTTAACATGAGAGTAGTTTTGGCTAGAATATCGAATATTATGTGGACGAAAACTTGTACTGTTATCAACACTCAAAGTATCTAAATACTTACAAGAAATACACTCGATATTATAGAGAGAAAATTTTCTGATCTGGTGTGATTTTTATTTCTAACTAAGCACCCTATTTATAGGAAAATGCCAGAACGCCAACTCTGACAAACTTGCAACTGGAGGCTTTCACCGTTTGAAAATTGAACGCACACCAGCTTAGAATTCAGCATTTTTCCACAAAAAACAAAAGTGGGGCCCACCCATATTTTTAATAAACTTTTATTTCTGAAACTTCAATAATTCATAATAAATAGCCATTTTATCAGAAAAATACGAACCTTATGTCCATTCCATATAAAATTTAATTCTCTACAACTTTGTAGAAGAAAGTTTTTTCATATTTCGAACGAAAAAATTGACCTAAATTTACATACGAATAAGTTTTGCATACCCCCACTCTTTGAAAACCAAGCTGCCACCACAAATGACCAATAATTCTTCCAACCCACATGTTTATATATCGTGAATTTGTTGTAAAAAAAATATCATCACTATTATATTATTATATTTTCACATTATACACTTATAATATAATATTATAATAATATATTTGAATGAATTATTTTATCAGAACAGATAAAATATCCATTTTCATAATTGTCACTTTTGCTAAAAATTCCTCTGTTTAAATCCACATTGAGTAAATATTTCCTTATCATACATATATCAACAATTAATTATTCATAAATAATATTACAGAACTATAATATTGACAACTAGATCGTTTTCAGAAAAGAGGGGGCCTTACGATAAGGATTTCTCCTTGCTGACGTGTAATTAACCAACCCCTTTTCTAGACAAAACTTTCTTAGACATTGTCAATAATGCTATCTAATAATATTATTCAAATAATATGAATTATTGATTTGATAATTTGAAATATTGTGCAATGACAATTATTAAATCAATAATATGAAATATCAACGTAGTAATTATGCAATTATCAATGTAGCAATTATTGAGTCAATAATATAAAATACTGAACAATAATTACTGTAACAATTATTGAGTAGTGACCTCTTACGTAAGAATCAATAATTAGAATTACTGTCCAATACCGTGTGCTACTGTGCAACACCGCGTATTACTGTATTTTAACCATCGGGTATTTCAATAGTTCTAACGGTAACAACTACGCCGTTATTTTTAGAAAACTCATTCTTGTCGTTTTCTTTATCCGACAGTTATTCTATTGTGGGGCCCACAAATGGCTGCGCCGTCGTACAAATATTTCCCGACAACAAGAATATTTCATAACCAAACGAATATTCCCCGACAACAATGAATATTTTATTACCACTTGCTAACTTTAAAAAATTTGCACATTTCTCCCATAACTTATCACATTTATCAAGACAACACTTTACTATTTAAAATAATATATAAAGAAAATTAAATTTTTATTTATAAAATTTGGGGTCTTACACCTGCCCATACAACTCAGCCACCACGTGAGTCCTCAGTTGAAATCACACTTAACTCTACCTTGCTCATAACTTGCTCTTTGGTCGATACGAACTTTCTGTATCTCATCATTTATAACTCCTCGTGAGTTTATCTCGTACTATATCATAGTACATTATCTTTATAGCATCAAACTATAATAATTCAATCATTACATACCATCTGTCTTTTACAACTTTAAAAGATCACGTCGTGATCTTATTCTATAATCATCTCTCTTATGATTCTTTTCTTATCTCATGATTGTTTTGTTTTACAAAGTTCTTATCTTTCCCATTCATCATGTCATATTATGATTTCATTACGCTTTTAAATCTTATAGACTTTGTCTATTCATCATTATTCGTCTTCTTGATTATCGGAGTTAAGTAACTCTTTATTCTTATCTTTATATCTCTTCAAGATTCTTCTTTTAATCTTCTTGTTTATTTATCAATTCTTCCTTTAAGAATTTCTAACTTCATTTGTATTGCTCAATATTTTATTCGAGTTTAGTCCTTGTCATTCTCATCTTCTTCTTATAACATTTCTAGGACTTAACTCATCCTATAACTCTACGTATGTGAAAAGAATCACCTTTTCATCATACGTATCCATAACTTTATACTCGGTACACATCGAGTCTCTAACAGCGTTCAATTTAGTAAGCTGGGTGCTTTCTCACAAACAACCAACAAACTAGTTTCCCGTCTCGTCTACACTGTATTTCACAACGAGTTCAATCGGTGGCTAGTTCGTATATACCTCCGCTCTCTGAAAGAATCGTTTAGCCCAAATACTATACATCAATCATTAAAGAGTACGACTGTACCACTACTTAAACTTAACTTATTATTATTATTTTATTTTATTTATTTTTTTCCTCACTACGGTCATAGCCTAAGGTACTTTTACCTAAAGTGTATAACCTATCATCTTTGATACCAACTGTAACCACCCCAAAATTCATACATTTTAACTCTCCAACTCGATCGTTATCAATACACCTTTATTCTAAATTTACATCATTATTCGATGATACAATCACTAAAAATGCGAAATATTTTAAACTTTTCTATCTACTTTGTATATTTCCCGGAATCACAACCTTTATCATTATATATCTTTGATTCAAATTTATTTCGTGAATCGCTTCATCAAAGTTGATATATAAAATCTTTCATCACAAAGCAATATCCATTATACATCGGATAGCACGTAAATAACATGCTCATCTTATACATCAAAATCATTAGACTAACATATCATACATGTTTAACTCGCATAACAAGTATAAAGATTGAGTATGTTACTCAATCAACATTCTTTACTCAATCAATGTAGCCAAAAAATTGACTTTAACATTTCATGCTCACAACATATGTAATATCTTTGCAATACAGATTAAAACAATTCATCATCAATTGCACATAGCAAATAGGAACTGAAAGACTTTCCTTGATTGGAGATTACCGCTAAAATTTAACTTAAAGTTTCTCCATAATTTCTACATAATCATATTTACATGCACAGACATATTAGATAATTGAATATATTACAAAACATGCATGTATATCCATTAATAATAATTATTAGTTTTACATAAACTAATATTATTTATTCTTACTCAAAATGAATATTAGTTTATTTAGAAATTTAATTCGTTTTAACATTTTTCCGCCAAACAAATTAGTTTCGCACTTTGTTTCACGAATAACTCACATCATTGCATAACGAATGAGCCACTTTGCAATTTTATCAAGCCTTTCTCACTTATCGAAAAATTCCCAAATTTCAGTATGTTTTTCATATCATATGAGAATATTTTTAAAAAATATGAAACCCCCTTTTCAGTTTTATTAGGCAGCCAAAAGTGTACTTTCATAACAGTTTTTTACTTTCATTTCAATTTTACCTTCTCTCGCTAAAATACCAATACCTTTTTCGTTTCAAAACATTTTTGAGCGATTCTTGAGCGCACGAGAAGCTAACTTCCGAGAATACAACTTCTCTTCAGATCACAAATCCAAATTCCAAACATATCAGCCCAGAAAATTCGCGAAAGGGACAGGTCTGCACTTGATTTTTCTGATTTGGACAGTTTTGACGCGACTACTTTGAAAGGTCATAACTCTTTGCTACAAAATCGGAATTAGTCTATTCCGGAGTTTTTGAAAAGCTTATTCAGTGTACTATAATACCTAAAAAGCCCAGAATTTTCTAGAACATCTAATTAGCCCCGAATTTGTCTCTTAGGGTCAGCTGTGCACTAGTTTTCGTACATACTTCAAATCTTCATAACTTGGTCATCCGTTATCGAAATTAGGTCATTCTTGAGGCTATGGAAAGCTTGTAACATGCTCTATTACACCCCCCTTGAATTTATAATTTTTTGGATTAATTAATTAGTCCAAAATTTGGCTCAAAAGTCCCTCAGACTAAGTATTTCATCGTTTAACATGTTTTATAAAAACTTTCACGACAACTTCGATCTAAATCATTTTTAGTCCGTTATCGATTCTATGAATTCGTAATTTATAGAACTACAACATACTAGAAAATCATAGAACTCTATGGACTCAGCCATTAGATATCCAATTGAGTCCGTTTGGACTCTATGGACTCCTACTTTAAAGAACTATCAGAAATTTAACATCTCCTAAAAACTAACAAACTAAATACAATACTTAAAATAATAACAATACCAAAAATTAAGTAAGAAATATACCCAAAAATACGAGTTGCACAAACTGCCTACGCACTCGATGTCAAAATGTAACTAAGGAGGTCTTTATAAAAAGTCCTCCCACAACAAAGCCTATCTCAAAAATTGGAGGCCTTTTTGTTGGTGAATGAAACAAAGGGCCAAGCCCTTCTATTTATAGATTTAGAAAAGGGTAAAGTTCTCAATTTAGTTGATGCGGGACTTGGTTTATACTAATTTTTTATATTTTTAACATGTTTAACGTAAATATTCACCACGAATTCATTTCTTAACCAATTCGATCCGTTCAAGTTGCGTTGTTTTCATTTTACAGAGGAGAACAACAATCAACCATCAATTTAAAGTTTCCATCACTAATTCATCATTAATTTTAGTCTCAAAGTAAACCAAAACACATATTACCATCAAAACCCAAATTCCTTTTCTTTAGCATAAATACATGAATTTGATTTCTGAAAAATCGTTTCTAGATGACCATTATCATATTATAAATATCTATAACATATATAACATCATAACCCACAAATTCATTAACCAAAACTCCAATTTTAAAAGAAAACTCAAGAACACATAAACTAGAAATATAAACTAGATTATGTATCTTTAATTCCTTGTTTAACTTTGTTATATTACACTCATATGTAATATATTACCTCCTCATTTATTAAAATAAATATGCTTACAGTAATTCATTATTTTAATTAAGTGAATTACTCACATTATTTATGAAATTTAATTCATAACAATTTAATAGCCAATCAAGGCATGAAAATCAATTTATATTATTTCATAATATAAATTTTAACTTAATTAAATTAACTAACATTATTTAATTTCTTTAATAGTTTAATTAACTATTAAATCTCATTTTCTCCAACACATTAATATATATACAACTCTCTTTTATATATAAACATTTAATTCTCTTCACACCAAATTACAAATTTCAATATATATATATATATATATATATATATATATATATATATATATAAACCCAAAACATCTCATAATAAGAATTTTATTTATTAAATTCTTATTTTATTAATTATTGAGAATTCGGGTTGTCACAGCAGCTAAAGTCGAGAACGTTAACGTACCGTCAACGAGTAAAGGGAAAGGCAAGATGAACAAGTGAAGACTTGTTGTGTTTTGATTATGATTGTAATAAGACTTCGTTTATGTTATGTTTTATTTTTCACACTTATTGTTTATGTTAAGGTTAGTAAACCCTGGGATTTATTCAATTAAGTTGTAATCCTTTTATAAGAAAGATTTTTATTTAATGATAAGGTTGTAATTTATTTTGCATTCCTTATTATTGGGCAGTAGTTGGATGTTATAGTTATATAGTGAACACCAAATCATGTAGAAATGAAGTACCCGGATTTGGGGGTGTCACAATAAGAGTTATGGACAGGGAGGATTCCTAATCTTAAGTATGTTAAGATAAAGGGTTGTCCAGCTTATGTGAAAAGATTTCAAAAGGATAAGTTTGGGACAAGATTTGACAAATACAAATTTGTGGGATATCCTAAAGTAAGTTCAGGGTAAATGTTCTATAATCCTACTTAGCAAAAGGTATTTGTTGAGAAACACGATGCCTTATAAGATAAAGATGTTTATCATTGAAGGGCTAGTGGAAGGATAATAGATCTTGAAGGAGTTCAAGATCCACAAATCACTATTAGTCAAAAGGAGAAACCTGTAGATAGACATATTGTACCACAACTGAATCGTAAATCTAGAATAGTACCAAAGATGCATGGGAGGTATGGATTCATCATAGATGATGATGATGAGGTACGCATCATAGAGGATGATGATCCAGTTATATATGTTAAGGCTAAGAGTTGTAGATACTCAAGAAATGGTAGATGACCATAAAATCTAAAAAAGATCTTTGAAGCAATGCTCAAGACCATTCTGATTTTACTTGCGATTACATCATATTACTAAATTTGGCAAATGGACGTGGAGACGCCCTTCCTCATATATAAATCATTAGAGGAGAATGTATGTATGATACATCCAAATTGATGTATTTCAATGGTTAAAACAAATCATGTATATGAGCTACAACAATCTGTTGGGAATTGCATGATAAAATTTGATGTTGAAAGTAAATAAATATACTTATGTGTAAAGTCCTTATTAGAACATATGTACAAGGACTTAGATGGTAGATCAAAATTGTTAGGTTGATCTGAGCTAAATGTTTATCATTCTGTAAATGAATGTATAGAAGAAAGATCAAATATGTTAGGTTGATCTCTTACAATGTAATAGATAGGCCTCAACAGAATCGTAGTCTGTCAAGCCAGCCAAGTGTTTGCAGAAGCCAAGGCAGAATCGTGGAGTATTGAGGAAATTGCTCCAGAATCGTAGTCTGTCTTGGAAGCCACACTCTGAATCGTGGAGACAGTCCGAGTGCCTACCGAGCCAAGTCAAGAATTGCAGTCAGCTCTTGAAAATGTGGAGTCTGCTAAACGAGCAAGTAGAGATCATAGTCAATGAGAGCTTAAGAGAAATCGTAGTGTTCTCTACTATCAAGACTGAATCTAGCATGAGCACGACAACACACAACGATCATGATACGAAGACAACGATCGTGGTGTCTCTTCAGTTAGCATCATAATATCAAGATTCGCTCATCTGATGAAAGAAGATGTCTAACGAATGAAGAATGACTTATGGACATTGACATTTCGGGAGTCCCAATGATCCAACACTCATCCTTAGTTTGTATCGAAGAAGCGTATAGAAGAAGCTAAGGAAAGTGCTTTCTGTCTGCTGAAAAAACCTTTTCAGGTGTTAGGTGAGAAAGCAATCTGATATGTCAGGTGGGCCAGACAACAGAACTCCATATTCCCAGGAAGTCAACATCAGTGCTCAGAAATGTCTGGAGCATTAAATGCTACAGCAGATGCCTTCAACGGAAAGGATTCAAAGACTCTTCATAAGCAAAATAGATTGCAGATTTAGTCCAAGCAAACAAGTACGAAAAAATTGAAGAAGACTCAACATCCAAACACTACGATCCTGAAAAAAAGCTTGCTTTGCTACTCAGTTCTTTCGAACGTATGCATAACGGTAACTAAGTAGCACACCCAAGAACTCAACTCTCATCAAGTGTATTCCAAGTCTGCTGGACTTGAAGAGTTCTAAGTGAACTAAGAAGTTCCAAGACTGCTGGTCTTAAAGGAATCTAAGTAATTCAAAGATTGTAAACATATCCTTAGTGGATTTCCTACTCGTGGAGTAGAAGTGTGGACTAGGAGCCTTGAGTGCTCTGAACCACCTAAAATCACTGTGTCTGATATATCTTCTATAACTACTATATCTGTCATAACTGCTATAACTGCTTATCACTTATAAACTTGGTTTATCTTAAGGGGAATAAACAAATCATATATTCCGATGTGGTTAATTTATTAACAAATCTGATAAGTATTTTTAAAAGGAAAAAGTTTTAAAATATCTATTCAACCCCCCTTCTAGATAACTACTGTGCCTCTGAGAACTAACAATTGGTATCATAGAAGGTTCTCTCAACTAGCCTACAAAGCTTGAGTAGATCTGATAGCACACCTGATAAGCGAGTCCAAGACCGGTGGAGGCAGCAAGCCACCAATGTGCAACAAAGACAAATTTGCCAACTGGAAAGTTCATAAGCAAACCTACATGGATTCAATAAATGACGAGCTATTTGAAACCGTTATGAATGGGCCCTACATTACAACAAAGGTTGCACCAACTCCAGAAGATCCGAACAGAATTCAGATCAAGATCAAATTAGAATGGACTGACAACGATAAGAAAACTGTTCAGCTAGACAAAAAGGCCAAGAACATTTTGTTCCAGTCTTTAGAGGATGATCTGTTTAAAAATGTGGTCAACAACAAAGCTGCCAAGGAAGTCTGGGAAGCATTGCTCATCATGCACGAAGGAACAGAAGAAGTCAGAGAAAATAAGCAATCTCTTCTTACTCAACAGTATGAAATGTTCACCCATGTTCCAGGAGAAAACGTCACGTCCACTTACGAAAGATTTAATGTGGTACTCAACTCTCTTCGAGCCTTTGGAAAGATCTATCCAAACAAAGATCTTATCATCAAGTTTATGAGGTCCTTACCAAGCAAGTGGGATGCCAAAAGCACTGCTATCAGAGAATCAAAGAACCTCCATGAAATGACAGTTCAACAACTTTATGGTAACCTTCTTACCTACGAACTAGAGTTGACTCAACGAGCAGAAACTCTATCTGAAGGAAGAAAGAACCACAAAGGAGTTGCTCTCAAGGCAACAAAAGCTACCTCCAAAGCTAATGCTAAAAATGAATCTGACTCTGAGGAAGATGATGATGAGGACATTGCAATGCTGGTCAGAAGACTCAAAAGGTTCATGCGCAAAGGCAGAAGAAGCAGACCTAAGAGATTCAAAAACAACAGCAGTCAGGAGCAAATCAATGACTTATGCTACAACTGCAAGAAGCCTGGCCATTTCATTGTAAACTGCAACATACCTCTTAGAGAGGAGTTGAAGAGGAAAACAAATCCAAAGAAGGAGTTCAAAGGATACAAAAAGCTTCAAAAGAAAGACAAAGGTCTTGTAGCCAGAGGATCGTGGAGTGACTCAGATAACGACACAAACCTTGAGTCACGAGATGGTGAAGAACCTCAATTGGCCAATCTATGTCTAATGGCCAAAGATGTAAAGGACAAGAAGAGCACTGACCACCATGAAGTAAGTATCTATGAGGTATTCGACTTTAACTCTCCTGATGTAGACATTGATGATTTAAGAATTGCACTACATGGCATAACATCTTATCTATATCAATACATGAAGTGGTTCAGAGTTATGTCTAAAGATTA
Source organism: Panax stipuleanatus (assembly GCA_020205555.1). NCBI lineage: Eukaryota > Viridiplantae > Streptophyta > Magnoliopsida > Apiales > Araliaceae > Panax > Panax stipuleanatus. The sequence continues at coordinate 10,549,473 of CM035119.1, read as the reverse complement.
TTCTCTTCTTCAAAAAGAGAAAGAGAAAGTTCAAGTAGAATTTGAGACAGCTCTACTCAGTACTACCTCTCTCTCTAAACTTGAGGCTGAGAATAAACTCTTAAGATAGACCAATGAAATCATCACACAAAGAGAGTTAAATCTAATTTCTAAGATTGAGGAGCTAGAAAAGATGTTAATGTGGAATAGGTCTTCTTCATCCATGAACTCCCTGATCTCCAGTCAGAGAAGTGTATCTGACAGAACAGGTTTAGGTTTTGGGGAATCTACCTTAGAACCATATGTGGAAAAGCTCAAGGAAATTAACAGTAGTAGTGCTTCAAATTTTAATAGAGGCATTACATTTGTGAAATCCACACAGAAAGAAGAACCAATGCATCCTTGCTCTTCTTATCTAAGTCATGTCTCAAGACATAACGGGTCCCATGCTGGCCTGTGATTCATAAAAGTGAAGAGTAACTCATTCACTACTCTCCAACCTCGAAGGGTCGCGGAGTCAAGTAAAATCGGCTCCACGAACCAACCAGGAAGGAATCGTAGAGTTGAGATTCACTCATCATAAACTCTGAATCACAAGGCTGCATGGAAAAAGAAGAATCAGTAGAAGGAAAAAGCCAGCAAGTATCCACACAAGTCCAAATGGAGAAAGAATCCACACACACACACACACACAAGCATGCATCATCCTAGATGCTCTGTATGTGATAGATATGGTCATAAGGCTGCAGTATGCTATTATAACCCTCTGTATAATAGACCCAAAGTTAAGCAAATCTGGGTCCCTAAGGGTACTAACAAAGTAGGACCCATGAAATTCTGGGTACCAAAATGAAAGCTTAACCTTACTACAGGAACAGAGCTCCACGATCACAACCTGATATCTGGATAGTGGATGCTCTCGGCACATGATTGAGAATAAAGCCCTCATGTCTAACTTCACAGAGAAGAAGGGTCCAATAGTCATCTTTGGAGACAATGGCTTTGGCAAGACAAGAGGATTTGGCTTAGCTGGGAATGGTGCAGTGTACTTCAGCAAAGTAGCCTATGTGGAAGGACTAAATCACAATCTGCTGAGCATCAGCCAACTTTACGTTAAGGGCCATCAAGTCACCTTCCTCAACAATCAATGTCAAGTCAGAGATCTAAAAACCTCTTCTATAAAGCTGACTGGAACCATAGAAAGGAACGTCTACACTGTTAATCTTGCTCAACTAAGTTCTGATGAGACAATATGCTTTTTTGCTAAAGCCTCTGAATAAATGAACTGGCTATGGCATAGAAGGTTATCTCATCTCAACTTCAAGAGTATGCCAAAAATGGCCTCCAAAGATCTAGTGGCAGGCCTACCCAAACTCTGCTACATCAAAGAAAGGCCATGCAACGCTTGTCTGCTTGGAAAACAAACAAGGAGCTCATTCAAAGGCTAAGAAATCAACTCAATTGATAAGCCCTTACAGTTACTTCATATAGATCTCTTTGGGCCAATTCCAACTGTAAGCCTTGGTGGAAAGAGATACTCACTGGTTGTAGTGGATGACTACACCAGATTCACATGGGTATTCTTTCTAAATTCTAAAGATGAAACGAGCTCCCAACTTATCAAGATGTTGAAGCTGGTGATGAACGAAAAAGGAGAGAAGTTCAAGGCCATAAGGAGTGATCATGGAAGAGAGTTCGACTTCTCTAAGATGGATCAGTTCTGTGCAGACAATGACATCAGTCACAACTTCTCAGCTCCACAAACTCCATAGGAAAATGGAGTAGCTGAAAAGAAGAATAGAACACTGATCGAAGCAGGAAGGACTTAACTAGCAGCAGCTAATCTGCCTGAATACTTTTGGGCAGAAGCTATCAACACCACGTGCTACACTCAAAATAGGTCTCTTGTTCACTCTACACTAAAGAAGACTCCCTACAAGCCGTTGAGAGGAAGAAAGCCAAACGTCAGTTATTTCCACGTGTTTGGCTGTGCATGCTACATTCTCAACAAAGGAAAACAATATCTGACTAAGTTCCAACCAAAGTTAAACGAAGGAATCTTTCTTGGATATGCCAGAGACAGCAAGGCCTATAGAGTGTTCAACAAGAAGACGCTAAGTGTTGAAGTCTCGAATTGCATTATCTTTGATGAAACAGACTCAGATAAGTCTGTACCACAAGACACTGCGATAGACGATCCAGACACTACGAATGAGGTAGTCGATCTCAAAACCACGATCGCAACCCAAGAAGACGTTATCATCGAGCCTGAAGAAGAGATCGTGTAGAGAGCTACACAAGATGAAGAACCTCTTCAACAAGAGACAGAAGTTAATCTTAAAGAATTAAGACAAGAAGGCACTAGAATAGATGTTCCAACAGGGAACAGATGGGCAAGAGATCACACTTAAGACTTGATTATTGGAGATCTAATTGCAAGAATTAAGACAAGATCTGCCACCCAGAATGAGTGTTTCCATATGAGCTTTCTGTCCCAAATGGGACCCAAGAAGATAGAAGATGCCATGGAAGATTCGAGTTAGATAGAAGCCATGCAAGAGGAGCTGAATCAGTTTGAAAGAAGCAAAGTCTGGAGACTAGTTCCAGACCAAGGAATCACCTAGTTATTGGCACCAAATGGGTCTTCAAAAATAAAATGGATGAAGATGGGGTGATAACAAGAAACAACGCAAGACTGGTAGCTAAAGGTTACTCTCAAGACGAAGGCATCGACTACGACGAGACCTTTGCACCTGTTGCCAGAATGGAAGCTATCAGGATATTCCTTGCCTTTGCTGCCCACATGAAGTTCAAAGTATTCCAGATGGATGTCAAGAGTGCATTTCTGAATAGAGAACTTCAAGAAGAAGTATATGTGGAGCAACCTCCAGGTTTCATCAATCCAACTCTCTCTAATTATGTCTATAAATTAGTCAAACCCTTATATGGACTTAAACAAGCACCTAGAGCATGGTATGAAACACTAACAAACTTTCTTATTGAAAAAGGATTCACTAGAGGTAGAGTAGATACCACATTATTCCTTAGGAAGCACAAAGATAAAGTTTTACTAGTTCAAATGTATGTAGATGGTATTATCTTTGGTTCTACTGATGAAAATTTGTGCAAGAGATTTGCCAAGCTTATGCAGAGCAAGTTCAAAATGAGCATGATGGGTAAGCTGAATTTGTTTCTTGTATTGCAAGTGAAGTAGACTAATGAAGGTATCTTCATTAACCAAGCCAAGTATATCAAAGACTTACTTAAGAAGTATGGCATGAAATCTACCTCTCCAATGAAAATACCAATTGCTCCAGCAACTAAGCTTAACAAAGATGAGAAAGGTAAATGTATTGACATTACTCAATACAGAGGTATGATTGGCTCTCTTCTGTACTTAACTGCCAGTAGACCATATATTATGTTTGCTACATGTATATGTGCTAGATTTCAAGCTAATCCTAAGGAATCATACTTAACTGCTGTAAAAAGAATTTTCAGGTATCTCAAAGGCACACCTTACTTAGGACTTTGGTATCCCAAGGAGTCCTCCTTTGAACTGACAGGATATTCATATGCTGATTTTGCAGGCTGAAAAATTAATAGAAAAAGTACCAGTGGCACTTGTCAACTGCTAGAAAACAGACTTGTGTTCTGGTTTAGCAAGAAGCAAAATTCAGTATCAACTTCAACAGCAGGAGGTGAATATATTACTGCAGGCAGTTGCTGTGCTCAAATCATATGGATGAAGAACCAACTAGCAGACTATGGGTTTGATTTCAAGTTTATACCTGTTCACTATGATAACACAAGTGCCATAGCAATTACACATAATCCTGTCATGCATTCTAGGACTAAGCATATAGAAATAAGATATCACTTTATTAGGTATCTGTTCAAAATGGAATTATATCTTTACAATACATCCCTACTAAAAATCAACTTGCTGTTGTCTTTACAAAACCCTTAGATGAATCCAGATTTAATAAGTTAATAAGTGAGTTAGGTATGCTAAATCTACAACCATAAAATTCTATGCTCTAGCTGGTGCTAACCATGCAGATAAAAAGGCTATGTCAAAATCGTGGAGTAGTCTCGACATAACAGAGAAACCCACTGTGATGACATCATTTCTACCAAGCCTAAGTAGCTCTTCTGATAAGCGCCTCAGGGACAAACCTGACCCTTAGTTTTAGATTAAGAGGTTGACCCTTCCTAAGCAACCTTAACCCAGAAGGGATGCTGATTTAGAATGCATCACAAGGACAAGCGCAGAAGCATGAGTAGAGACAACGATCATGGAGCAGTCCAGACGATCGTAGTCATCCTAAAGGCTACACTAGCTCAAGGGGAGCAAAGGGCAAATCAGTCTTTCTCATACGACTTAAAATTGTGGAGTCCTGCAGAACTCTACACGTGCCCCACTCTACAGAATGTGGAGAGGGAAGTTACAAATACATTTTGAAATATCTTTTGTCAGTTCACCTTTGAATTTCAAAAGCTTATTTCTCTCTCGCTCTCTCTCTCTCTCTCAAAAGAAACCCTAAGTTTCAGTATGCTCAGCTAAGTTTGTTCACCTCAAGAAAAATTAACAAAATCAATGGCTGATTCTAATGTAGTATCCGGCTATCAACTATGCTTTGACGAGTTCAAGACAGCCGATCCACAGTTCCACAAGATTCTGTCCCTTTTGAAGAAAGCAGATCTTGAAGAAGCTCTGAGCACCAGCACAAGGATTTACCCAAAGTTGGTGAAAGAGTTCTACTGTAATGGAGTCTTTGAGAATAAAGTCATCACTACGAAGGTCAAGGGTGTGTAGATTCGGCTCGGGGCTGAAGATATAAACCTGGCACTAGGGTTTAAATCAAAGGGCCTTTCGTCTCTGAGCATCATCGACATTCATGAAGGTCTAAAGAGCACCACACGAAGGTTCAAGGCATCAAAGGTTACAAGAAGAAAGAATTTCAACAAAAGTTTAAGTTTTTGGCTGATATTGTTGGGAAATTCATATGCTGCAAGAGCTCTGGCCACGACTCTATGAATGAAAACCAAATGAGGATCGTGACATCCATCTGCTTCAAATCCCAAATCAACTATAAAGATTTACTCATGGGATGGATTGGGAAGTGGATTCTCAGTTCGAAGAAGGCGAAGAGCTCAAGCAAAATGCTCTATGGGAGATTCATAATCATTATTCTCCAATTTTCTCTGGGAGACAAAATTGGAGACAAGGAGGGTGCACCCATCAACTCCAACAGAAAGATGACCCAGCAGCTTTTTAAAAATTGGAAGAGGAACCCTGCAGAGAACGTGAAGATGATGTTTGAGTCAAGTGGAAGGACTGGTGATGTGAAGAAGAAACCTGATATACAGGGAAACATGTCTGTGGTGAGGGAAGCTGAGGAAGAGGAAGAAGTAAATCAAGAGAAACTCTCTGCTCTGGTCAGAAAGAGTAAAGGGAAGAGGAAACTGAAAGAAAGTGTTCAGATGGTAGAAGAGTCTCAAGGCTCAACCACTGATGCACCCCAAGGGGGTTCTGGCACAAAGTTTCTAGGGCTCTTCTCATAAAGGGAACTCACCTTGGAAGTTACCGAATCACCAGAAGAAGTTTTGAAGGAGAAGAAGAAGAAGAAGCATAGTGAGGATAAGGCTGAAGGATGTTCTAAGCCTCGAAAAATGAAGCGCATCCATCGAGTAAAGAAGTCTACACTCACCGAGATCATGGAGTCTTCACCAATCGTGGAGTCCAGACTTACTATCATTCCAGAAGGAGGTGCTGCAACAGCTTCTCAACCTGAACAGAATGTCATGGCCGAAGCTGAAAAATCTGATGAGGCTGTGGCTGAGCCCAGGAGAACAAAGAGAAAGCTTGTCAAGAAGTATGTCCTTGTCAATAAGGAAGCCTTAAAGGATGAGGAAAGAAGAATTACTGCTGAGCAGGCTGAACAAAGAACTAAGCCTCAAGCATCTGATACTCACAATGAGTCCTTGGATGAGACTAGGATCATTACTGTTGTGATAGCCAACCTCAACAGTGTAGTAACCCCTCATGTATCTGATCAAGCTATCATTCATACTGAGGAGGAACTACCCGAAGCAATTAAATAGAGTATAGCTCATGTTAAGGGGGAGCTTCTCGAAGCACCTGAACAAGAAAGTGCTCCAGCTGAGGGGGAGCAGTTAGAAGCTGCTCATGAAGTCCCCTCAGCCCCTCAAGAAATCGTAGTCTCTGAAGCTATAGAAATGAAGAGTGATGAAGAACAAAGGGGAGATGCTGAGATGATGGATGTGGTGGAGATTTCAAATGAAGGTGATGAAGATAGGGAAGAAGAAGAGGAAGAAGAAGTTGAGATTATTGGAGTGGGCTGGAATGGAGAAAGGAGAGCCAACTACAATCATTTGTTCTCCTACTTGCCCATGATGTTCTACCACAAAGCCCTGATTCTCAACTCTTAGGATCACATGTTCTAGGCATACGAAGCTTATCCAGTAATTTCGGTGCTAGCCCAGGGATTCCAAAGCAACCTCAACTTTGCTCAGAAGCTGATCACTAATCATTCATTTTCTAGGACTGAACATGAGATACACTGTATTCCTATCTCTTTCAAGGTTAACCACTGTCCTCTACCAAACTTCTATCAATTTACTGAACTGCTGAGGTGGATGGAAGTGGTTCTTAACCCACTGAACCAATTTTCAATTACAGAGTTCCAAAACTCTGTAACTGATGAACCAAATGACTAACTTTCCATTATCATCTAGCCAACTGTCAGTGACTCCATGGTCATTGAGCAACAATTCACGCTCGTCGAACAACAACTTAGGGTCATCGAGCAACGATTCATAATCGTCGAACAACTACACGAGACCATAACTATCGAGCCACTAAATCAAATCGTCGAGCTAACTATCCCATATATAAAACAAGCCTCCTCGCCAATACACCAAACCCAACCACTCACACAATCAGATATTCCTTCATCCTCCCACAATGAATACTTTGATATGGCACTTACTCTCACAACCATGCCAAGGCCAAGGGAGCACACTACGACCTCCCCTCTTGATTTTAAGAAAATCTTTGATCATCTTTCTCTCCTCCCCACCAAAGAGGAGCTTGCCGATGTCACAAACCAAGTGGTCCTAGAGACAGAGGAGAACCTTGCAGCTCACTCCTTGGAAATTGTAATACCCGAGAATTTTTGTGAATAAAGATTTATATCAATATTAATAAAAGTCGAATATTTATGTGAATATAAATATTTATGTGTTATGAGACGAGTTAACTCAATTGTTTCAAATTGAATATATGTAATAATTGAGGAAAAAATGGAGTTTGTGATAAGCTCGTTGGAATGCCTTGTGTGGCACGAGAATAGGAACGATGATGAGTTAATTAATTCGAGAATGAAGGAATTATTAAGTGAACAATTAATCTATACGAATTGTTAATTGTGATTATGAGAAATATAATAATGGTATGATGATTTATTATTATTGCAAGTAATAATAAGTAAATTATTTATAAATATAATAAAATTTATATTTATTAAATTGTTGAGGAATGTGATAATTTATCGTATAATAATATTTGAATAAAAGAGTAGATTAATGAGGGGAGGATTAATTATTATTATTGTTAATTAATTAATAAGATAAGTAATTAATTAATTTTCATTGAGAATAATAATATATAAACGAGTAGATTATTAATATAATTATATTTACTCAGTTAATTGTTATATGCAGAGCAGGCGATAATTAGATATCATAGCTACAACTATATTATATAGTGTAATGTGACGATCGATGTGACTATATTATATATAAAAATCATATATTAAAATTGATTAAATTATATTAGTTACATATCAATGCTTATGTGAAAATATGTGTGTGTATGAACATTAACTTAGTATCTCTTGAATATATAATAAACAATTGTTAATTAGTGATATTTCAATATGTAATATAATTGAATAATAGATGAGATAATGTAATGTGATAATACCCGATTAAATTATACCGGTATGATAAAATATACATGGATTATTTATGTGCAAATTACCTTTACTATATTGAAGTAGTATTTAGTTGAATTACATTGTGACACTAAATTATAACCTAAACATATATTGTATGCATATGAAATATATAACTTAAGTGTATAGTATGTGTATAATAACATAAGTGTGGCATGTAGTTCAATTACCCAATTGCTGAGCTTCATTATTTGGTCCCCTAATGAGAGTCACCTCTCATTCTCCTTCACGTGCATAGCCATAAGGCCTAAGCCTACTCTTCTCCTTAAACTCAGCAATGTTCTAGCAAATGATGAACAAAGGAGTGACTTTCATGATTGATTTCACCAACTAATCACCAACCCTTCATTAGCCATCAAACATTCATGTAATCTGTTAGTTTGATTTGGAAAATAATTGCATTGACTGTGTAACACTATCTCTATAAATATAGCTACCCCCTTCCCCATTTCTTTTGCTAAGAAGTTGTTAAGTGAATTATAGAGAGAATAGAGAGTAATTTCATATCGGTGATAGCATTCTAAGAGTTTGAAGGGAATCATAGAAGCAAATAGCAAAGGTATAATCCCCTTCTTATTCTCCATGTCTGAACTTCTAATTCTTGAAATGGAGCATGATTATGTGATTTGGTAATAATTGTTAATTGTTATAAAGTTGATATACTAGCTTATAAATATGTTTAAACTGAAATGTGGCTGATTACGATCGATTTTATGAAGTAATTTTGTGTTTGAGTTACTAACTGCCGAAGCAGGGAGCTCTCTGGTGCAAACCAGACACGGCGCAGCTGCGCCGGTTTTGTACTGAGGCGCAACGCAGCTGCTCCAGTCTCTAAAACCAGATTTCTAATTCTGTTAAAGCTGTTAATGCTAGTTAGTTAATATAATACTTAAACAAGCATGCTAGCATGAGTAACCTGTAGATATGGGTACGTAGACCTAAAGTGAGCATATTCTATTATGTTTGCATGCATGATTGATGAAAAGTGTAATTTTCAAAATGAACTTAGAACTTTAAAAAGGAACTTTGACATGTATGTATCATATTGATGTACTAATTTTGCTAGCATGTTAGTATGACCTAGAAATGCATGAAAAGCATGTTAATTTGTGTATATATGTTTCATAATGTAACATAACATACAGACCTCACTAGTGCACATTTCTAACAAAATTATAAGTTTCAAAGGCAAACTTTGACATGTAGGTATCATATCTACATTCTGATTTTTGCAAGCATGATTATATGGTTTGATAAGCATGAAGAATTAGTCCAAGGTGTTGTGATTACGCTAGCATATATGGTTTGTGTTTAAAACATTTTCAAAAGGCTAAACTTGGAAGTTTTGGAAACTAAAGAGGTATGAACCGCGGTCTTAGTGTTCTGACATTTAAACATGCGTGAGAGTGCTCTTAACATTACTAGATATATCATAGATGTATACATACCATGTTAGATGTTGTGAAAACAAGTTAAGCACAAATGAAGCATGTTTTCAAACCAATAATGATGCTAGTTACATGTATGTGATGTGAATACTCGTGAGCATGCCTAAAACAAGTTATATGACTACCTTATATGTTTAAGTGACAAGCATGTTAGACTTTGTGTTTCATGACCATGAATGGCCTTAAGTTATTAAAGGTATTAAACTTAGAACCATTACATGAAAGATGGAACTTTAATTGACTTGGTAAGCATGAAAAGACCCTTAGATATGTATATGCTATGTGTGAATGGTTGCGTACGTGCCGGACAGAATCTGCAGGCAGCAGCCCAACCTTGGCCTGGCCAGGGGGCAGCGCAGCTGTGCCGCCCCTAGGCTTAGCCATGGCGCAGCTGCGCTAGTCTGGAATCAGAATTGAATCAGTTTGCTAATCTAATTTTTGACAGTTAACTCATATCAATGCTATAACTGCTAAACAAGTCTAATTGTTACTGATATATGATAATAGCATACTATGAAGATATTTTAATTGAGAAAAAGAATTCCATAGATAATGAAAACCTAATCGATTAAAATAATATGACATAATACTATACAAATGTTTTTTAATTTCGTAAATAACTTATATACTAATTTTGGGTTATGTATACGTGCAAGTATGTAGTGATGTACCTATAGAATTTCATAGAACCATATGTGTATACTTGAATCACATATCAAGCTTGTATACCGAATGTTTTTAGCTAATGAACATCCTATACATATAATACATTATAAATAGGATTCAAAAGTGTGATTAACCTTACGTGGATAGACTACGCTCAAGGCAAGTTCCTAACCCTACTCTTTATTAAGCGTTCATTAAGCTTGTGCTATTATTGTCGTACAAGTAAACTTTTGAAATTGCAATTCATGTATTATAACTATATACTTCATGGATAAGATAAAAGTCGATTTATATTCTTCGAGCTTTAAATCTTGAGTTTGAACTTATGATTGTTCTTATATACCTTGAAAGAGTGGTCTATGCCATTTGATTCGGCTAGACTTATACCATGATCAGAAAGCTATCCAAACCAATTGATTGGTGCGCAGTCTTATATTAACTAAGATGAACAACCTTCTTTAAAGGGAACTATATATTGTCGGGAGACCGACGTGCGCACTTGAGTATGATTAAATGTTATGCATAATGTAGGGTACTTTAGGCTGATCACCTGTTGTACTTATTTTTATTGGATTATCAGTATATTTCTGTTAATCCTAGTAAGAGTTCATAGTCCTTAGTGACTACTCAGTATTCAATTTTCTTGAAATCGTGAATTAATTTAGCATTGAATCTTATTGATATTCTGCTGTCCTTAGTGACTGTTATTGAAAACTATTGATATTTCTTTCTATCCTTGAACTATCATACCTTGCTATACCCTTTTGGATTCGAGAACTATAATACTCACCCTTGTTGTTATATTACTTGCTGAGCAAACTTGTTACTCATTCTTGCTTTCCCTAAAACATTTCAGTTAACGCAGAGCAGGGTGGACCTTCGGGAGTCGATAAAGGCAAGGGCAAGGCTACCGACTAGCTAGCCCCTTTTATGTTCTAAATATCTGTGTGTTGTATTATGTCTATTAACATGATGTATTAAGACTGATTCTAAATTATGTTTAAGCTTAAGTTAGATTATGTAATAAGTCGTTATTTGATATTATTATGTAATCTATTAAAGTATTGTAGGTTGCGAGACTTGGGGGAATAAATATAATAAATCATTGTATATTATTCTAGATTATCCGCTGTGATTGTATGATTTTAGTTATTATTGTATTATTGTGAGAAAGTGACAAACCGAATTTGAGAGACTAGTGGCGGTCCGAATTTGGGGGCGTCCAAGAAATTCATCAACGCTTCAATTATATGATCAAGTCTGTCAACACTTTGCCTGGAAATTTGGCAACTGAGCTCTCAAAAAGACTCAAGGAGATCATACGGGAGATGAGTGACAGTCTAAGCCAATGGGATGCAATCCACTTTCAAGCTTCCAACAAGTATAAGGAAGTAGTTCAACTTCTCCAAAAAACTTAAGAATCACAAAATGCTATTATTGCTGATCGGATTCACCAGCTGAGTATCTCCCTGCACGAATTTAAAGAGTATTCTATGACTCAAGCAAGACAGACTGACACTGCCATGGCCATGATGCATCAACAAAGAGCAAATACTGAAGCTATGGTTGAGGAGAAACGTAATGACATTGCCCACACGCGCTCTCAAATACACGAGCTGGTGCAAGGAGTCAATAGTCTGTCCGAAGACATTCAAACCTTGGATGCTGACATAAAGGGGGAGAATAAAGAGGAAGGGGAGAAAGGCAAAGGCAAAGGGAAACAAATTTCACAATCTTCAAGGAGTGCTCCTAGAAGATAGCCTCGCTATCAAACTCAACGAATTGAACAGCAGCTCCAACCAATCATCATGGTGCACCCTCTGAGGAGTTAAGGTGTAAGTGTTGGGTTTGTACTAAATCGTGACGCAATCAAATTGCAAAAATTAGCGGAAGCATGGTATATCAGAGTTTAAATTTTTTTTACAAAACCATTACCCGGATCATCCTTTATGCAAATTATTAATTTAAAACGATAAATAAGAAGTTATGAAATCATACCCTTGTAAAACGAAGCTTCCACAGGTACGAGTTCAACTCCTTGTTCTTTGTGATCTCCTTAAATTTTCGGGTTAGATTCCTTCCTTGGATCAACGTTAGCCACCCAAGTGTTTGGCCTCTAGAGGTGATCCACCAAGGAAGATGAATTATCAAGAAGGAGGGTGGTTGGCTCAGTTTTCTATCCTCTATAGAAAAGGAGTACTCTCCAACAATTGGAATTGCCTCAACTGTTATCTATTATAAGACTCCTCTTATATAGATATTGATCAACCCTTCTAATCCTATTAGACATGGGATTTTTTTTAATTAATTAAACTCCTTTAATTAATTTAGGCTTCCCACCACATGGGGAATAATTAATTAAATTCATTTAATTAATTTATCTCCTAATCTTAGTAGGAATAAATGAGAGTACTAATATTAAATTAATTACTAAACTCCTTTAGAAATTAAAATAATAATAATTGTAATAATATTAATAAGACTCCTCTTATTAATTTATATTTAATATTTCAAAAATATTAAATAATAAATATTAAGCTATTTAATTTATTCTATCACTATAGATTAAATTAATTACACTTAATGCATTATTACGATTATGCCATTACCTTCTTAAATAATTATTCTTCCTTTTATGGTGTGACCCTTTAGGTTCTCTATATTAAACAGGTTGTAAATAAATCAATTAGAACAATTCTAATCTTATTTAAATAAATAAATTAAACTAATAATCTATTTAAATAAATAATATTTATTCTACAATAGGGATAAGCCTTCCTAGCGATCAACGACTTTCCAGATAATATAGATTTCAACATTAATCATAAAAGAACCTGTGAGTAAATAGTTACCATACAATTCAATCCTTCCACCATACAATGTCCCAATTAAATATAAGACATGAATTTACTGTCAAGTCTTATTTTATTTAATTATATGTATTTCGATTAGAAAATGCACAACTCCAAATAATACAAATTAGAAACTCCTTTCTAATTTCATTTTACCTTGGCCAAGGATTCCTGGGTTGTCATTTAACGAATCACATAGGACATATCTTCTCTTTTACTAGAGGTGGTAGATTCTTTATTGATCATTCATTATCTCCATATGTAACTCATTATACCCAAGCATACCCTTTTATATACCCTAAAGGAATTTAAGGAATAAGTCAAAGTATAATTCATTACATACAAGATACTATGATGATCTCAAGTCCAAGGATCACTTGTACTACTATCACATTAGGAATTCCTATTGACAGGCGAGTAAAACTCCATTAGGTATTCCATAGCGAGTCACGTTCAGTGAACTTATTCTCCAATAAGCACCTGCATACTTGCTTTAGTGTCTCCACACAAATGATCATGATATCAATCATCCTCATCCAATTAACAAGCAACATATGTACCAATCTATCCGGATTTACTAATCCCCTTTTTAGTAATCCCACGATTGGGAACTATTTTAGTTTTAGAGCTTTCTAAGAATTTGGATCTCATTAGCATGATCATCATCATGATTCTAAAAGCATTGCTTAAAACTATGGGTTATTTACATATTATAAAAACAGCACCATGTAGATAATTAAATGCCTTTAATAAATAAATATTTTATTAATAAATAAATAAGATTGTTTACAAAGTACGTGCTTTATCATCATACATGATTGGCTTGTATGCACACTACTATCAATCTCCCACTTGCACTGTGACACCCCCAAATCCGGATACTTCGTTTCCATATGATTTGGTGTTCACTTTCTAACTATAACAAACATCTACCCAATATATCTTAAAATAAATTACAACCTTTATTCAACTATTAATAAAATCTCCCTTAAAACAAGGGTTACAACCTTCTCCATATCACTCCCAGGGTTACTCTAACCTTGAAATGAATACAATAAAGTGCGGAAATAAAACATAACATTCAATTATTACAATCATTCTCAATTAAATAAAAACAAGTCTTCACTTGCTTTGCTTTCCCTTGCCCTTACTCGTAGACGGAGCATCAGCGTTATCAACCTTAACTGAAATTGTTATTTAATGCAAGAGTGAGCAAACCACAGCTCACTGGAGTTTAACAATAATATATACATGAAAGGAATTCTTAAAAAAAGAATCTGAATAACTTAGCTTACTTCAACAATAAAGAATTGAATAATAATTCTCTATCAACATTAAAATTCGAATATAGAATTTATCTGAATGTCATAAGACCTTTGAACTCTTATCCTAGGTTATAAATATTTCTATTTAAACCTTTAACAGTCAATAAGACTATGGACCTTAACTCGTACTTAGGGGGATTAGCCCTTCGTACCATGTATTGTGCACAAACATCTTAACGCTATGCGTAGTAACCTCCCCTAGTAAATAGGGTTGTTCAACTCATTAATTTGAATTCAAGTCCGCACCAAAGAAAGTTTGGTTTGGATAAGCTTACAAGGGTAATTTAGAATTCACGTTCATCAACTAAGGATTAGTTGAATCGACTTCCAATAATTCATAAATAAAGAATTATGAATTAACATATGCTTTAGAATCAACTTAAAGCATTTAAAATAATAACTGGATCTTACTTGAACAATAAGTTCATATCATTTTAATTAAATAAACAATTGTCTAATACAGAAATAGAAAAGGACATTCTTAATAAGAATATATGAACACAAGAAATTATACAAGATTAGGATTTAGAAAACTTGCATAAAATTAAAGAGTTTAAGGTTTAGAAGACTTGCCTCAAGCGCAAGCTACTTAACACAATTCACGTACTTTAATACTTCCTACACATATATATTCAATCACAATAACCTAAATTAGTTAACACGTAACTAATTCACATAAGTGGTTAACCCTCATGGTTAACTCACTCTAATAATAATAATCAACTATCACATAGTTAATTAAATCAATTATGTATTTAACTAAATTATAATTAAACAATTATAATTCAAACACTTAATCAAATTATAATTATAAACAAATTATAATAATTATAATCAATTAAACCACATCATGCATTTAATTACACAAATTATAATTAATCATGAAATTATCAATTTATAATCTATAATTAAACATGCATTTATTAAATTATAATTACATAAATTATAATTTAAATTAACATCTAATTGATTAAAATAAACCAACTTCTATACATTATAATTTTACAAAAATTAAAATTAAAATTAAACATTTACTCTTAATTATAATTAATAAATTATAATTAAGTAACTTATTGTACAATTAAACAATTATAGTTTATAATTTAAATACCATATTAGTTTTTTTTTCAAAACTTTCTTTTCCTCGAATTATGAAATTATCAACTTCATGTTAACACATGTTATAGCAGCTAGATACATGCTCATTATCTTAGCAATAATGTAATGGAAACATAACAACACACTGCACACTTGACTATAACTCACTGCCACTGCACTGTGCACGGCGCAGCTGCGCAGCCACAGGCCTTGGCACCGGCGCAGCTGCGCAGGGTAAGGATCTAGGAAGGACAAGCGGCGCAGCTGCACTGCTCCTGGCCTTGCTGCCGGCGCAGCTGCGCGGCAACTCGGCCAGACGCAGACAGCCACGTTACTCTGCTTCACCGATTAACCCATACAAGCCAACAAATGGATATTTACAGTAACTTAAACATTGTAAATCATACCTATGCAATTATACATATATATAACATGCTTCCACAACACAAAACCATTTAAACAATGATAATCACAAGTTTTAAAAATCCAATTTGGCCATTTTCATGAAAACTCATATATTTTCCAAAATAAGTCACTGTAATCAAATTCTTAAGCAATTCAACTTATAACACATGCTTTATTCTCATGATTCAAGGTAGTATCATAGAAAATCTTTAAACAACATACTAACAGATACCAATTTCTCAATGTAAAATCACCCATAATATATAAACTCATGAAATTCCATATGAACTCATATAAACATGAATTTTCTGTTAAAATATATTTCTACAGTAATTTGATTTTTGAAAATCATTGATAACCATATAATTCACCATGAACAACACCACCTATATATATATATCATCCATGTTTACGCTATTACATGAAAACTCAGTTTTCATAGAGAATAAAACATGAAACTTAAATCGAGTTTTGAAAATATGAAAGTAGAGATTATGGATTACCTTTCGGTGATAGGAGAAGAAAACAAAGATTCACTCTAGCCTTCACAAGCTTCTTCTTTCTTCTCTTCTTCTCCAACTCTTCTCTACTTTCTCTTTTTCCTCTGCTCTTTTCTTTCTTCTTTGCTCTTAGTTTAGACTTAGGATTAATCTAACGTAGTATAGAACTAACGTAATATAATATAATACGCGTACTAACTAATACTAATTAGCCTAATTAATTTAGCAGTTACATAAGTTTCAAAATTCAAAAAGCCTTAAGGCTTTGTTTGGCCAAAACAACATTATTTTAAAAAAAAATAGGTTATTATTACTAAGGCCATGTTTGGTAGAATAGATTTAAAACAAATGCAAAGCCTTGTTTGGTAAAAATCATTTAAAATCCTTTTTCTTTTATTTTAACAAATTATTTAATACTTACTTTAATGTCACATTTTAATTAATTAAATATCATTCATCTAATTTAATCAATTAAAATCTAACATCAATTAATCACATAAAATTGCCACATAATTATAATTACTCGCTAATTATAATCCATGTAACACTTCATCACATAATTCATCTAATTCAATTATCTCAATTAAATTAGAACTATAGTATAACATTAATATTAATTAAATAAATATTACACATTCATTTAATTAGTATATAACACTTAATTAAATCACTCTATAAATCACATAATTTATTTATTTAACTCAATAAATAAATCATATAAAATATTTATTTATCTCAATAAATATTAAAATTAATTATAAAATCTCAATCGTTACAATCTTCCCTCCTTAAAAGAATTCTGTCCCCAGAATCACAAAAAAAAAAAATCTCGTCTATTACATTCTTCCCTCCTTAAAAGGATTATGTCCCTAGAATCAGTATATAAGGGGTTACACATAACTAAGCGAATAAATGCGGATAAGACTTCATCATAACATCTTCGAGTTCCCACGTAGCTTCTTCAACACTGTGGTTCCTCCAGATTACCTTAACAGAAGGTATCACTTTATTCCTAAGTACTTGTTCCTTTCTATCAACTATTTGAACAGGCACTTCTTCATATGATAAGTCTTTATCAAATAGTAAAGGTTCATATTCTATTATATGTTTATAATCGTGCTTGTAAGGTCTTAATACAGAAATATGAAAGACATTATGTATATTCTCAAGCTCCGGAGGTAATGCAACCTCGTAAGCAACCTCGCCCACATTTCGTAGTACCTCAAAAGGTCCAATGAATCGGGGACTCAGCTTCCCCTTCTTACCGAATCTAATTTTCCCCTTCCAGGGAGATACTTTCAGGAACACGAAACTTCCTGGTAAGAATTCTCGGTTCTATCGATGTAAATCGGCATACTTCTTCTGTCTATCTTGAGCAGCAACTAATCTCGTTCTGATCAGCTTTACAATTTCGGCGGTTTGTTGTACCAATTTTGGTCCCAATAATTGACGTTCACCGACTTCATCCCAGCACAAAAGAGTTCTGCATTTTCTACCGTATAACGCTTTGTAAGGCGGCATGCCAATACTTGCATGATGACTATTGTTGTAGGCGAACTCCACCAATGGTAGATGATCCTCCCAGCTTCCTTTGAAGTCCATCACACAAGCTCTCAGCATATCCTCAAGTGTTTGAATCGTTCTTTCGCTCTGGCCATCAGTCTGAGGATGATACGCTGTACTCATTCGCAATTGCATTCCCATACATTCTTGCAATCGCTTCCAGAAATTAGACGTAAAACGTGGATCTCTGTCGGACACAACCGACACCGGAACACCATGTCGAGAAATAATTTCCTTCACGTAAAGCTTCGCTAGTTTATCCAGGTTGTACTTGACCCTGATCGGCAGAAAGTGGGCTGACTTTGTCAGTCGATCCACTATAACCCATATTGCATCATATCCCTTATGAGTCGTTGGAAGTCCTACCACAAAATCCATCGTGATGTGCTCCCACTTCCACTCTGGAATTTTTAACGGTTGCAGCAAACCACTTGGTCTCTGGTGTTCTGCTTTGACTTTCTGACATGTTAAGCATTTCACAACGCATTCATCCACGTCCCTCTTCATATTTGGCCACCAGAAATGATGCCTGAGATCCTGGTACATCTTCGTACTCCCAGGGTGAATAGAATATCTAGAACTATGAGCTTCGCTCAAAATCTCCTCTTTGACCTCTGGTACTGGCGGTACCCAGATTCTACCTTCAAATCGTAACAGTCCTTCATTATCGACCTTGAACTTGAACTCTTCGCCATCAATTAACCTCGTCCGAATATTTTCACATTCTTCATCATGAAGTTGTGCTTCTTTCACTTTGTCTATTAAAGTAGAACCAATGGTTACTTGAAACAACATCTCATCCGATTCTTTCAGAAACTTCACTTCCAACTCCAATCTAGCCATCTGTTCTATTAACCGATCCTGATCAGTTAATACGTTCAGTTTCTCCCGACCTTTTCTGCTCAATGCGTCGGCAACAACGTTAGCTTTACCCGGATGGTAAAGTATCTCGCAATCATAGTCTTTAATCAGTTCCAACCATCTTCTTTGGCGCATGTTCAAATCCTTCTGGGTAAATATATACTTCAGACTCTTGTGATCTGTGTATATTTCACACTTCTCTCCATATAAGTAGTGCCTCCAAATCTTTAGGGCAAACAATACTGCCGCCAATTCTAGATCATGGGATACCCCTTCTCGTAATCCTTCAGCTGACGTGATGCATATGCAATGACTTTGCCGCTCTGCATCAATACACAGCCTAGTCCTTTATGTGAAGCATCGCTATATACTACGAAATTTCCCTAACTATCCGGTAAAGACAATACAGGCGCAGTACTCAACCTCTTCTTTAGCTCTTGAAAACTCTCCTCACACTTCTCCGTCCAAACAAACTTAACTATTTTACGAGTCAAATTCGTCAACGGAGTTGCGATTCTAGAAAAGTCTTGAATAAATCTTCGGTAATAACCAGGCAATCCTAAGAAACTTCTCACTTCAGACGGCGTCTTCGGCTGTTCCCAACTAATTACGGCCTCCACTTTCGACGGATCTACCGAAATACCATCCTTGTCGATCACGTGGCCAAGAAATTGTACACGTTCCAACCAGAATTCGCATTTTGAGAATGTAGCGTAAAGCTTTTCTCGTCTCATTGCTTCTAAGGTTAGTCGTAAGTGTTCAGCATGCTCTTCCTCGGTCTTGGAATAAACCAGGATGTCATCTATGAACACTACCACAAACTTGTCCAAAAATGGCTTGAACACCCTGTTCATTAAGTCCATAAATGCAGCTGGGGCATTCGTGAGACCAAATGACATCACCAAGAACTCGTAATGACCATACCGAGTTCTAAAAGCCATTTTCAGTATATCTTCCTTCCTCACCTTCAATTGATGATACCCGCTTCTCAAATCGATTTTCGAGAAGTATTTTGCACCCTTCAGTTGATCAAACAAGTCATTGATCCTAGGTAAAGGATACCTATTCTTGATCGTAACTTTATTCAACTCTCTATAATCAATGCAAAGACGCATCGACCCATCCTTTTTCTATACGAATAAGACAGGCGCTCCCCACGGCGAAATGCTCGGTTGAATATACTTCTTGTCTAGCAGTTCTTGCAGTTGAATCATCAGTTCCTTCATCTCGACTGGAGCCATTCGGTACGGAGTCTTCGAAATCGGAGCAGTTCCCGGCGCTAGATCGATCACGAACTCTGTCTCCCTATCTGGCGGAAGTCCTGGCAAATCGCTTGGAAAAACGTCCACAAACTCCTTAATTACCAATATCTCCTCCACCTTCGGGCTTTCCTTACGCGAATCTACTATGTAGGCTAGATATCCTACACAGCCTTGCGTCAGAAGTTTCTTGGCTTGCATAACCGTCAGACAACTCGCTTGCCTAGGCGATTTGCTACCATAGAACACCAACTTCGACGGAGTCGTAAGGTTTACCGACTTCTTCTGACAGTCGATTATCGCCCCATGGTTGAACAACCAATCCATACCTAGTATGACGTCGAATTCTCCAAGTTTTATCGGAATCAAATCTACTCTAAGCTCCTGACCCTTAATGTCCAATCTACAGTTCTTATAAACGCTCCTAACAGGAATAACCTCCCTATTCGCAATCTCTATGTTCAAAGGGTAAATTAACTCCTCTACAGGTAAGTCTAGGGTTCCAGCAAAATCATCAGATATGAATGAGCAAGTAGCACCCGAATCAAATAATACATATGCATTTATACTATTGACCGGAATACTACCTGACACCACATCTTTTGATTGCACAGCATCCTGCACCGTCATATTGAATGTCCGTGCAGTGCGTCGAACAGCTTGCAATGGTGCAGCGATAGTAACGGTACTGCCGCTTCCATTCCCTCCGCTCCCTGTTGACCCTGCCGTCAGCTTCTTCGGGCAGTTGCGAGCCATGTGATCTTTGGATCCACATGTAAAGCAAGCTCCTTTCTTTGATTTTGGGCAATTAGGCGCGATTTGGCTTTCCTGACCACAGTTGAAGCACACCCGCTTCCCCTTCATGCACACGCTAGTGTAATTCTTACCGCATGTAGCACATGCTTCGAACTTCCTCTTCTGCTGGCTTCCTTGCTGACTCCCAGCAGAGGTATTATCAAACCACTTCCTCTTCTAGTTCACAGCGCTGCTATCCCCAAACTTGTTTTCTACCTCATTCTTCTTCTTCTTATCTTGGTTGAACTTCGTCACCGCTTCGCTTCCTCCCTCAGCAAGTATGGCCTTCTCCAGCACCGCTGCAAAGGTATTCAGTTGGAACATGGAAACCTTGCTGTAGAGCCAAGGCTTTAGTCCCCGCTCAAACCTTCTCACTTTCCTAGCGTCAGTGCTGACCTGGTATGTAGCGAACCTGGCCAACTCGTTAAACTTAGCGGCATACTCAGACACCGTCATCCCTCCTTGCTTAAGTTCTAGGAACTGGACCTCCATCTGGTCCTGCGAACTCACTGGAAAATACATCTCGTAGAATATTTCCTTGAAATGTTCCCACGTGATGACTCCCTCTCCCTCTCGAGTCTTGTTAGCCTGCCACCAAAAGATAACATCCGACTTCAACATGAAAGCCGCGAACATTGTCTTTTGGTCTTCTCCTACCCTAGCCACGTAAAATACCTTCTCCATTTCCATAACCCATGTCTGAGCTTCGATAGGGTTAGTCGATCCTTTGAACTCAGGCGGTCCTACTGCCTTGAATTCCTTAAAAGTAGTATCCTGCACCTGCGGCTGATTCGCAAGAGCTCCTGTCAACAGGTTCACCAACTGCTGAACCGAATTGGGATTCGTTCCCTCATTATTGTTGTTGTTCGTCGAACCCTCAGGATTTTGACGTGTTACTCTTCTTCTAGGAGGCATTTTCTGTTAAGAAAATATTATTATTAGACCCTTTATTTAATTATTAAGTACTCCAGTTCATACTTAAACGTTCTAGACAATTCAGTGCACATAGAATACATAGCACGTCAATAAACTTCTTTTATTCATTAGTCGTAGTTTAAAAAACATGAACCAGATAGCATTTCTGCCATTTACATCACCCTTCCTGAACTGGAAAAGTTGTAGGATTATATTATTAACTCATCCCATTCTTATCTCAAATTATGGAATTTACTTTATTTAATACAAAAAGCAATACATAAATAAAAGCTCTACTACTACTGCTACTGCTAGTACTACTATTACTGCTACTGCTGCTACTGCCTAGGCATATTAATACGTCGCACAGCCTCTATACATTCCTCTTCCATTACCCGAAATGCCATTCTTCGATCCACCACATACCACGGTAAACCTTGGAACTGAGCTGGGTAGTAGAAAATACGGTCCTGAGCTCTCTCTATCGCTGTATGAAATGCATATTCTGTTTCCCTCAGCTTGGCCCTCTTGGCTTCAGCTTCATCTTCAGCTCGATCAGCTCGTTGATTAGCCCTCAAGCTTGACTCCTCAGCTCTGGCACGCTTCCTCGACTCCTCCTGGATGTCTTGCTTCAGCTTTGCCAATTCAAAACGAGCAGCATCTCTTTCAACCTCCATATGTATCAGGTTCCACTGTGCATCTCCCAGGTCACTTGCCATTTCCTCGATCGTCTCATCTCGTTGCTGGATAGTCTCCTCGAGATCTCCTACTCGTCCATGAAGCTCCACGTTGCTATCGTAGACTGCCTCGTACATCTCAGCACTAGTAGAGTGAGGTGGGAATTCCTCTTCGGGATCCTCTTCCTCCTCTTCCTCCTCTTCAGACTCGTCCTCGTCCTCATCCTCTGGAATAGGTGTCAGCTCACGCTCCCGACCAGCTACGGTGATCACTGGAGATGGCTCTCTCCTAACCAGCTGCTCCCAAAAAATATGTATGTCACAGGGATCTTCCTCTCTAGGCACCTGAGGTACATCCTCTCTAGCCTGACTAGGTTATCCCACGTTCGACATCCTGACAAAAGAATTTTAAAGTTCATTATTACGTGATAACGAATCGTCACTCTTCGAATACTATAATGTAAACACATAGGCACATAAGGTAGTTTACTATCTTTACCTAGCATCACTATCTTTTCGATCATACCATAAGGCTACTACCTAAGGTTTTTTCCCACCTAAGGTTTCATAACCTACAGCTTTGATACCAACCTGTGACACCCCCAAATCCGGATACTTCGTTTCCATATGATTTGGTGTTCACTTTCTAACTATAACAAACATCTACCCAATATATCTTAAAATAAATTACAACCTTTATTCAACTATTAATAAAATCTCCCTTAAAACAAGGGTTACAACCTTCTCCATATCACTCCCAGGGTTACTCTAACCTTGAAATGAATACAATAAAGTGCGGAAATAAAACATAACATTCAATTATTACAATCATTCTCAATTAAATAAAAACAAGTCTTCACTTGCTTTGCTTTCCCTTGCCCTTACTCGTAGACGGAGCATCAGCGTTATCAACCTTAACTGAAATTGTTATTTAATGCAAGAGTGAGCAAACCACAGCTCACTGGAGTTTAACAATAATATATACATGAAAGGAATTCTTAAAAAAAGAATCTGAATAACTTAGCTTACTTCAACAATAAAGAATAGAATAATAATTCTCTATCAACATTAAAATTTGAATATAGAATTTATCTGAGTGTCATAAGACCTTTGAACTCTTGTCCTAGGTTATAAATATTTTTATTTTAACCTTTAACAGTCAATAAGACTATGGACCTTAACTCGTACTTAGGGGGATCAGCCATTCGTACCATGTATTGTGCACAAACATCTTAACGCTATGCGTAGTAACCTCCCCTAGTAAATAGGGTTGTTCAACTCAGTAATTTGAATTCAAGTCCGCACCAAAGAAAGTTTGGTTTGGATAAGCTTACAAGGGTAATTTAGAATTCACGTTCATCAACTAAGGATTAGTTGAATCGACTTCCAATAATTCATAAATAAAGAATTATGAATTAACATATGCTTTAGAATCAACTTAAAGCATTTAAAATAATAACTGGATCTTACTTGAACAATAAGTTCATATCATTTTAATTAAATAAACAATTGTCTAATACAGAAATAGAAAAGGACATTCTTAACAAGAATATATGAACACAAGAAATTATACAAGATTAGGGTTTAGAAAACTTGCATAAAATTAACGAGTTTAAGGTTTAGAAGACTTGCCTCAAGCGCAAGCTACTTAACACAATTCACGTACTTTAATACTTCCTACACATATATATTCAATCACAATAACCTAAATTAGTTAACACGTAACTAATTCACATAAGTGGTTAACCCTCATGGTTAACTCACTCTAATAATAATAATCAACTATCACATAGTTAATTAAATCAATTATGTATTTAACTAAATTATAATTAAACAATTATAATTCAAATACTTAATCAAATTATAATTATAAACAAATTATAATAATTATAATCAATTAAACCACATCATGCATTTAATTACACAAATTATAATTAATCATGAAATTATCAATTTATAATCCATAATTAAACATGCATTTATTAAATTATAATTACATAAATTATAATTTAAATTAACATCTAATTGATTAAAATAAACCAACTTCTATACATTATAATTTCACAAAAATTAAAATTTAAATTAAACATTTACTCTTAATTATAATTAATAAATTATAATTAAGTAACTTATTGTACAATTAAACAATTATAGTTTATAATTTAAATACCATATTAGTTTTTTTTTAAAACTTTCTTTTCCTCAAATTATGAAATTATCAACTTCATGTTAACACATGTTATAGCAGCTAGATACATGCTCATTATCTTAGCAATAATGTAATGGAAACATAACAACACACTGCACACTTGAATAAAACTCACTGCCACTGCACTGTGCACGGCGCAGCTGCGCAGCCACAGGCCTTGGCACCGGCGCAGCTGCGCAGGGTAAGGATTTAGGAAGGACAAGCGGCGCAGCTGCGCTGCTCCTGGCCTTGCTGCCGGCGCAGCTGCGCGGCAACTCGGCCAGACGCAGACAGCCACGTTACTCTGCTTCACCGATTAACCCATACAAGCCAACAAATGGATATTTACAGTAACTTAAACATTGTAAATCATACCTATGCAATTATACATATATATATAACATGCTTCCACAACACAAAACCATTTAAACAATGATAATCACAAGTTTTAAAAATCCAATTTGGCCATTTTCATGAAAACTCATATATTTTCCAAAATAAGTCACTGTAATCAAATTCTTAAGCAATTCAACTTATAACACATGCTTTATTCTCATGATTCAAGGTAGTATCATAGAAAATCTTTAAACAACATACTAACAGATACCAATTTCTCAATGTAAAATCACCCATAATATATAAACTCATGAAATTCCATATGAACTCATATAAACATGAATTTTCTGTTAAAATATATTTCTACAGTAATTTGATTTCTGAAAATCATTGATAACCATATAATTCACCATGAACAACACCACCTATATATATATATATATCATCCGTGTTTACGCTATTACATGAAAACTCAGTTTTCATAGAGAATAAAACATGAAACTTAAATCGAGTTTTGAAAATATGAAAGTAGAGATTATGGATTACCTTTCGGTGATAGGAGAAGAAAACAAAGATTCACTCTAGCCTTCACAAGCTTCTTCTTCCTTCTCTTCTTCTCCAACTCTTCTCTACTTTCTCTTTTTCCTCTACTCTTTTCTTTCTTCTTTGCTCTTAGTTTAGACTTAGGATTAATCTAACGTAGTATAGAACTAACGTAATATAATATAATACGCGTACTAACTAATACTAATTAGCCTAATTAATTTAGCAGTTACATAAGTTTCAAAATTCAAAAAGCCTTAAGGCTTTGTTTGGCCAAAACAACATTATTTTTAAAAAAATAGGTTATTATTACTAAGGCCATGTTTGGTAGAATAGATTTAAAACAAATGCAAAGCCTTGTTTGGTAAAAATCATTTAAAATCCTTTTTCTTTTATTTTAACAAATTATTTAATACATACTTTAATGTCACATTTTAATTAATTAAATATCAATCATCTAATTTAATCAATTAAAATCTAACATCAATTAATCACATAAAATTGCCACATAATTATAATTACTCACTAATTATAATCCATGTAACACTTCATCATATAATTCATCTAATTCAATTATCTCAATTAAATTAGAACTATAGTATAACATTAATATTAATTAAATAAATATTACACATTCATTTAATTAGTATATAACACTTAATTAAATCACTCCATAAATCACATAATTTATTTATTTAACTCAATAAATAAATCACATAAAATATTTATTTATCTCAATAAATATTAAAATTAATTATAAAATCTCAATCGTTACATGCACTAAAGCCAATCGCCATGGTATCTCATACCCATCTTCTCTAAGTGACGATCAAACTGCTGTTGTGTTAAAGCTTTAGTAAATGGATCTGCAATGTTGTCTTGAGAGTCTACAAGCTCCATGGTGACGTCTCCTCTTTCAATGATCTCCCTGATCAAGTGAAATTGCCGCAACACGTGTTTAGATTTTTGACGAGACCTTGGTTCCTTAGCCTGTGCAACTGCTCCTGTGTTGTCACAGTAAACGGGAACTGCTTCTCCAATGCTAGGAACCACACCAAGTTCAGTTATGAACTTCTTCATCCAAACAGCTTCCTTTGCAGCTTCACTTGCAGCTATATACTCTGCCTGTGTCACTGAATCAGCAACTGTTTGCTGCTTGGAAATCTTCCAACTCACTGCGCCTCCGTTCAAGGTAAAAACATACCCCGAAATAGATTTATTGTCATCTTGGTCCGTTTGAAAACTTGAGTCTGTGAAGCCCTCGAGTTTTAATTCAGACCCACCGTAGACAAGAAAAATATCCTTAGCCCTTCTCAAGTATTTTAGGATATTCTTCACTGCCTTCCAGTGCTCTTCTCCTGGATTCGACTGGTATCTGCTCGTTACACTAAGTGCATGAGCAACATCCGGTCTAGTACATATCATACCGTACATGATAGATCCTATTACAGAAGCATAAGGGATCTTACTCATACGGGCTCTCTCCTCAGGTGTCTTTGGGGCTTGTTTCTTGGAGAGATGTATTCCATGGCTCATCGGCATGAGACCTCTTTTGGAATCTTCCATGCTAAATCTCTTTAGCATTACATCAATGTACGTTCCTTGGAAAAAACCAAGCATCCTTTTAGATCTATCTCTATAGATCTTTATCCCCAAAATATAGGATGCTTCTCCCAAGTCCTTCATGGAGAAGTGTTTAGATAACCAGATTTTAATCGATTGTAGCATAGGAATGTCATTCCCTATCATTAATATATCATCAACATATAATATAAGGAATGAAACTGCGCTCCCACTAACCTTCTTGTACACACATGGTTCATCGTCGTTTTTGATAAAATCAAACTCTTTGATTGTCTCATCAAAACGAATGTTCCATCTACGAGAAGCTTTCTTCAATCCATAAATAGATCGTTGCAGCTTACAGACTTGATTTATTCCAACCTTTGAAACAAATCCCTATGGCTGTGTCATATACACATCCTCCTCAAGTTTCCCATTGAGGAAGGTCGTTTTCACGTCCATCTACCAAATCTCATAGTCGTTATAAGCTGCAATCGCAAGCAAAATCCGAATGGACTTGAGCATAGCTACTGGTGAAAAGGTTTCATCATAGTCAACTCCTTGTCTTTATTTGAAACCTTTTGCAACCAGTCGGGCCTTATAGGTCTCTACCTTGCCGTCCGCTCCAGTCTTTCTTTTAAAGACCTATTTACACCCAATAGGATTAATGCCTTCAGGTGGTGAAACCAAAGTCCATACTTTATTTTCATACATGGAGTCCATTTCGAATTTCATGGCTTCAAGCCATTTTCCTGAGTCTTTATTACTCATAGCCTGTTTGTAATTCATTGGATCATCATCATTCATGGTGTGTACCTCATCGTCATCCTCTATAACGAATCCATACCTCTCAGGTATCTTCGGTACTCTTCCAGATTTACGAACAGGGTGTGGTATAGTAGGTTCTTCTACTTGGTCAGGTACCTGACTTTGATCCGTGGTAATTTGTGGTTCTTGAACTTCTTCAAGATATATCTTACTCCCACTGACCCCTTTATGGATAAACTCCTTTTTCAAGAAGGCAGCATGTTTCGCAACAAACACCTTTTGATCAGTTGGATGATAGAAATAATACCCTAAAGTTTCTTTAGGGTATCCCACAAATCTACACTTATCGGATTTAGTCTGTAGCTTATCATTTTCAAACTTTTTGACATAAGTCGGGCAACCCCAAGTCTTAACATGCTTAAGATTTGGTTTCCTCCCCATCCACATCTTATATGGAGTCTTTGGGGCGGATTTGGTAGGTACCTTGTTAAGTAGGTATGCAGCCGTTTCTAGGGCATATCCCCAGAAAGAAATTGGAAGGTCGGTAAAACTCATCATGGATCGAACCATGTCCAACAGTGTTCGATTTTTCCTTTCAGATACTCCATTTAACTGTGGTGTACCTGGAGGAGTCCATTGTGAGATTATACCATTTTCTTTGAGACAATTGAGAAACTCACCGCTTAAGTATTCTCCACCTCGATCTGATCGAAGTATCTTTATACTTTTGCCCGTTTGTTTCTCTACTTCACTTCTGAACTCTTTGAACTTTTCAAATGATTCTGACTTGTATTTCATTAAATACACATATCCAAATCTTGAGTGATCATCAGTGAAAGTAATAAAATAAGAATACCCACCCCGTGCACTTGTTGTCATAGGTCCACAAACGTCTGTGTGAATCAATGCCAACAACTCTGTAACGTTTTCTCCTTTTCCACTAAAAGGAGATTTAGTCATTTTACACATGAGACAAGAATCACAAGTTGGATATGATTCATAATCAGATAACTCAAGGAGCCCATCTTTATGCAACTTGGATAATCTTGTTTCATTGATATGACCGAGACTATAGTGCCATATGTAGGTATAATTAATATCATCTCTTTTCCTTTTCTTAGTTTGTTCAATTTGAAAAATATTTTCTTGTAAGTCAAGTGTATAAAGTCCATTTCGCAAATTTCCAACACCATATAAAACATCGTCTTTATAAATAGAACAACTATTGTTCTTTATAACAACGTTAAATCCTTCCATATCCAATACAGAAATTGAAATAATGTTTTTAATAATATTCGAAACATAATAACAATTATTAAGATAAATGGACTTGCCCGAAGGCATTGTTAAATAATAAGTTCCTACAGCTAATGCAGCAACCTTTGCTCCATTCCCCTCTCGTAGGATCACCTCATCATTGTTCAGCTTTCTACTTCTGACCAGTCCCTTCACATTATTACATATATGAGAACCACAGCCGGTATCCAATACCCAAGTAGAATTTTGACTTTCTGAAAAATTAATTTCAATCATGAACAAACCTTGATTGGAAGTCGAAGCTTCTCCAAGCTTCTTCTTTGCCAGAAACTTCTTGAAGTTCCTCTTCCAATGACCTGGCTTGTTGCAATGGAAGCACATTCCTTTGCTAGCTGGATCAGATTTCTTTTGTTCCTTTATGTTCACTTTACCCTTGGTCATCCGAGATCGGAAGAGCTCCTTAGATATCTCATATCTAGCAGTCCTACTTTGTTCACCATACAACTCCTTGAGGTGAATCAACATAGTAGGAGCATCCATGTTTTCGTGCTGACGCTGAAACTCGTTATTCATGTATACGAGCATGATGCATTGAGCCACAGATGCATCATCTTGCCACTTTACAATGGTGGCAATCTCTTCCTCAGAGGCTGTTTCTGGAACAGTTCCAGGGACAGGTGAGTTTAGGACATAAGAAATCTTTTCAGCAGTGAGAACTATTCTCAGATTTCTTAGCCAGTCCGTATAATTCGGCCCGATAAGCTTATTAGCATCAAGTATGCTTCGCAGTGAAATTAGTGATTTTGACATTTTTAAAATTCTGCATGTGAAAAATAACATTTTAGCAAACATTCATTTTATTAATTTTGCATACCAAAATAAATTCAGGTCTTTATTTTAAATTGGTATCTCCCACTATTTTTATCAAACTATATTACCTTCACTTATATAGTTCGGCAACATCTAATTAAAGATTTGCTAGTGAGAATAAGGATCTCATTTCAAATGTATATAACCTTGTGGATAACACAACAAGCGATATACAAATAAATAGGTAGACAACTCTTGTCAATTACATCACTATATAACTCCTTTTATTTTGCCTCTTAAATCATAATGGTCAAGTGTGTGCACATCCGAACTAAAATGATTTAAGTTAAGTCCAGCCTAGCACTTCCATAAATTCAAAAAAGAAAAATGTTCGTCCTTGTGGATAGCGCAACAAGACTAGATCGTTCAATGTTCTTGATAAGCATCAAATGTGATTAATTAACATCTTAAATATGCAATACTCGCCTTGTGGATAGCACAACAAGCTCATATTAAATATTTAATACTCTATTAATTTATCATGTTAGAAGGCGACGTTCGATATTCCAAATATCATTTGAACGCTTCGGACTTAATATTATTTCTTTGAGGGGTTTGTTATTATTTGTCTCATCTTGTTTAGCGCGCATGCACATATATATATATATATATATATATATATATATATAAGATACGCGTCATTTTATTAAACATGCGAAGCATGTTTGCATAAAATATAATATATATATATATATATATATATAATATTTAGCATGCAGTATAGAATACTATATTCTACCCGGATTGATTATGGACTTTTATTCTAGTTTGGTTCACTAGAGCCACCAAGTGAACCAAAAGGTCAAACCTAGGAGTACAAGAATTTAAATTTAAATATAACTACTACATTTAAACCCGGGCTCCATACAAACGGGTCTTCATGCGCTCCTTGCTCCTTGGTCTCCAATTTTTTCAAGATAATTATAACTATTTCTATTACATTAAACTATTTAATTTAAATAGAAACCTTGATCAGCAGTCAAGGGGAAGTACATAGTTGGGAGATAGAATTTTACATCAAGAAAAAAAAATTAGAGAAGACGAGGTACACAGACCCCATTTAATAAAACTCATTCATTCAAGCATTCAACTAAAATAAAATCCAATCACATTGGTCAAATAGTCCATAATCAATCCCCATTATCATACATATCACCATATATATCAATAAATAAATATTCATCTCATGAATTAAAACATTCCATATATATATGAGTATCATTTAATGGGCAATTTTAAATTGCATGAAATCCAATTTCAAGACTAAAATAAACTCTTTATTTTAATTATAAAATTATTTAGAATATAATATATAAATATATCATATATATATATATATATATATCATATATATATATATATATTTGATATTACCGTATATATTATATATATTTATATAACGAATCAGGTTATATATATATATATATAATATAAATTCACATTTATTTTTTAAAAAGAAGTCACCTTCTTTTATTAAAAGAGTCCTGCAGGTTTATTAAAAGAGTCCTTTCCTGATGGGTCACCTTCTTTTTAGAGTAAGACAGAGACAACACCTTTTCCTTGCAAAATTCAAGATTAGCACCTAAAAAAAAAAAATTGTGATTCGTCCCAAAAAAAAACGTCATTTATTTTTTCTTAAAAAAAATAATTTTATACAATAAAATTATGCCCAATAAATTATTTTTAAATACATACCCATATGTATATGAAATCAAAAATAAATTAATAATTGCATAAAGGTTTGGCTCTGATGCTACTGTTGGGTTTGTACGAAATCGTGACGCAATCAAATTGCAAAAATTAGCGGAAGCATGGTATATCAAAGTTTAAAAAATTTCTACAAAACCATTACCCGGATCATCCTTTATGCAAATTATTAATTTAAAACGATAAATAAAAAGTTATGGAATCATACCTTTGTAAAACGAAGCTTCCACAGGTACGAGTTCAACTCCTTGTTCTTCGTGATCTCCTTGAATTTTCGGGTTAGATTCCTTCTTTTGATCGACGTTAGCCACCCAAGTGTTTGGCCTCTAGAGGTGATCCACCAAGGAAGATGAATTATCAAGAAGGAGGGTGGTTGGCTTAGTTTTCTATCCTCTATAGAAAAGGAGTACTCTCCAACAATTGGAATTGCCTCAACTGTTATCTATTATAAGACTCCTCTTATATAGATATTGATCAACCCTTCTAATCCTATTAGACATGGGATTTCTTTTAATTAATTAAACTCCTTTAATTAATTTAGGCTTCCCACCACATGGGGAATAATTAATTAAATTCATTTAATTAATTTGTCTCCTAATCTTATTAGGAATAAATGAGAGTATTAATATTAAATTAATTACTAAACTCCTTTAGAAATTAAAATAATAATAATTGTAATAATATTAATAAGACTCCTCTTATTAATTTATATTTAATATTTCAAAAATATTAAATAATAAATATTAAGCTATTTAATTTATTCTATCACTATAGATTAAATTAATTACACTTAATGCATTATTACGATTATGCCATTACTTTCTTAAATAATTATTCTTCCTTTTATGGTGTGACCCTTTAGGTTCTCTATATTAAACAGGTTGTAAATAAATCAATTAGAACAATTCTAATCTTATTTAAATAAATAAATTAAACTAATAATATATTTAAATAAATAATATTTATTCTATAATAGGGATAAGCCTCCCTAGCGATCAACGACTTTCCAGATAATATAGATTTTAACATTAATCATAAAAGAACCTGTGAGTAAATAGTTACCATACAATTCAATCTTTCTACCATACAATGTCCCAATTAAATATAAGACATGAATTTACTATCAAGTCTTATTTTATTTAATTATATGTATTTCGATTAGAAAATGCACAACTCCAAATAATGCAAATTAGAAACTCCTTTCTAATTTTATTTTACATTGGCCAAGGATTCATGGGTTGTCATTTAACGAATCACATAGGACATATCTCCTCTTTTACTAGAGGTGGTAGATTCTTTATTGATCATTCATTATCTCCATATGTAACTCATTATACCCAAGCATACCCTTTTATATACCCTAAAGGACTTTAAGGAATAAGTCAAAGTATAATTCATTACATACAAGATACTATGATGATCTCAAGTCCAAGGATCACTTGTACTACTATCACATTAGGAATTCCTATTGACAGGCGAGTAAAACTCCATTAGGTATTCCATAGCGAGTCACGTTCAGTGAACTTATTCTCCAATAAGCACCTACATAGTTGCTTTAGTGTCTCCACACAAATGATCATGAGATCAATCATCCTCATCCAATGAGCAAGCAACATATGTACCAATCTATCCGAATTTACTAATTCCCTTTTTAGTAATCCCACGATTGGGTACTATTTTAGTTTTAGAGCTTTCTAAGAATTTAGATCTCATTAGCATGATTATCATCATGATTCTAAAAGCATTGCTTAAAACTATGGGTTATTTACATATTATAAAAACAGCACCATGTAGATAATTAAATGCCTTTAATAAATGAATATTTTATTAATAAATAAATAAAATTGTTTACAAAGTACGTGCTTTATCATCATACGTGATTGGCTTGTATGCACACTACTATCAGTAAGAACCTGAAAATTTCTTATATTTCTGTTATAATAATAATATTAAAATCGTGAATAATATTTTTTTTATTATTATTTACCATATGTGAATTGTGCATGTTTGATGTAGCATGTATATGAGATTTAATAAATATGTATTATGTCTATGTATTTATTAAGCAATGAAACAATAATTATTGTGAACAATTGGGATAAAAATTAAAGTGGTGGTTTAAGTATATAATTTATATACTATAACCTAAAGTAGTAAAATAAATTCTTAAATGGAATTATTTTAACAAAGAAAGAAGATTATAATTATTATAATTTCGTAATGAGGTAAATAAATTCTTGTTGAATTTATGAGAATAAAGAGAAGGATATTATATTTGCTTATAATATCTTAAGTACGCAATTAATATTAATTGCAAGGGTTATTATGTTATTGCATATTTATTTTATATTTATAAAATGAATATGTAATTAAGATATATTATATTTAAAATATATATTTTATATATATTTGCAAGAGTTTAATTGGTTGGAGTTAGTAGTAATTTAACTAATTAAATTACTAAGGGGGTGGTAATTAAAATAATTAACATAAGAAGAGATTAATTGGGTTAATTAGTAAATTAGTTAATTAGAGATTATTAATTGATAACTCATTGCTGTTACAAACTTTCCTTTCCAAGCCATTCCAATTTTTCCTACATGCCGTGAAATAGAGAAGAGAGGGAAGTGTATGGGTTACTCACAATCAAACTTTGGCTCCAAGTAAATTTGACTTAGTAAATTAGTCAAGCTCTTTTCTTCTTCTTCTCTCCATACCGTGGCCTTCATCTCCCAAACTTGGTGGAATTTTGATATTTGCTAACATGGTAAAGTGAGGAAATTGTGAGGGTGAGGAAGCTTGAGCAAGTTAGACATAAAGTTTTGGAATAATTTGGAAGATATCAAGTGGTATTTGCTTGGGGATAATAGAATTAAGGTATGAAATCCATACTTATTATGTAGTAATTAAAATTATGTTATAGTATAATTTATTAATAAATTTTCATTCTTGGGAGTTTGGTAGGTTAGTATGTGAATTTGAATGAGTTTTTATTGTATCCAATCTATTCCTATCCATGTATGTGTAATATGGAGGTTAATAGATTTTAAAATCAAAGAATTGAAAAACTAAGTTTGTTAATAAACTCTAGTTATTCAAGTCTGTTGATTTTATTCGATTTTGTACATGAATTATGTATAAATTCATGATAATAATAATGTTGGGTGATAAATTGGTGTTGTGAGAAGATATAAGGATTGAATATGGGAGAAATCGTTAACAAACGATTAAGAAATCGAATGAAACCAAGAACGCATGTATTATATTCGATTAAATGCCGTAAAGGGTAAAAATGTCCAAGAATTTGGAATTTAAACGAGCTAAAACTTTAGGCGAGTCATATTATGTTAACTAAAGCTTAGTTGGTAAGAAAGTTAGGTTGAATCGCGTTACGGCAACTTTTGAGCGTTAAATGAAAAGTTGAAAAACTTGTGCGAACGGTCAATTTGAGCACCCCGTTCGGATAGCTTAATATGCTCAAATATCAGTTCTGATATTTTTTAAAAATATTTTGCCATACCATGTACAACATATCAAAAAATCAGTTTAAACGAAGTTACGGGTAGCGCAGGAGAAAATCGCAAATTAGTTGCCTCGCTAAGCCGTGCAGCATGCCACAGCCATCCGCACGCTGCGCGCAAGTCCGCACGCTGTGCGCAAGTGCGCGCGCACGCCGCACGGCGTCGCGCGGGCGCGCTGCTGCTACTGTGCAATTGGCTTGCATGCTATTTTGAGGCAGTTTTTGAGGGCCTTTCATGAACTGTTTTAGCGAGCTAATTTTTGGTAAAAATATTATGCCATAAGGTCTATAACATACCAAAAATTCACTATTATCCGACTTGTGGTTTGAGAATTAAAAATAGACGAATAGGCATGTCGGAACACAAAATTAGGCGACGATAAACGTTGACGCGTCGAGCGATTTCGTTCCGATTCGCGTTCCGTCAATGTTTTAAGACTTATTAAAGTTAATAAAGCCTTACGAGGCGAGTTTTGACCAGAAATGAGATTTTTTGCTCAGAAACTAACTTTCGAGCATAATTTAAGCAATATAAATATGTAATAAATATAAAATTTCATATTTAGATCAAATAAAAGCTTGTGTGACCTATAAAATTATTTTGTGAAACAAAATAAACCAAGTGACCTTTAAAAAATTCTCATAAATCATAAAAGTGATATTTTGTGGTTTATGAGGCCCGAAATAACCTTTTTGAGCTGAGCAACATGTAACGGTATATAGATCTCTAATATATAAAAATAGTAAACGCTAATATTTGTAAAATAATAAATTAAAGATTTTTATATGAGGCAACTATCCGAGCGACTTGTGAAAGAATAAAATAATATAAAAATTGTTATTATTCCAGAAATAATATAGTAAGTTAAATTTTTACTATAAAAGCTAATTAAGAGCTGTTTATGAACCGAACTCGAGAAAAAAGTTATGAAATATTCGTGAGATAGAATATTTAAGGTTTAAGTTCAAATATGTAAAATACTTACATATTAATATTGTAAGAAACCATTAAATAGTAATGAATGGTTAAAATAGAATAAATTCCTAAATGAAACAAGGTGGAATTTGAGATTTGGGTAAATAATGTTAGTTTATCAACTAATAATTATTAATAATACATATACATGCATGTTGATGATATATGCTATTATCTAATGTGAGTATACATGTGATTATAATTCTGTAGGAATTGTGAGGTGACCGTAAATTAAATTGTGTGATAATCTCCTTATAAGGCAAGTTTTTTAACTTTCTCATATCTAAATTGAGTAAGTTTCTTAAACTTTTGCAATTCTTTTATGCGACAGTTATTATAAAAATTATAATTTACTCAATTGGGGTAATATTTCCAGTTTTTATTATATATAAGCAATTAATTCTTCTTGTTTATATATAATGCTATAGAGATAGAATTTTTGTTCCAGTCCTCTTCAAAAATTGCATGAGATAACTATGTATACATTGAATAAAACTCAGTATACATGTACAGTTGATATATTTCAAATTCTTTCATATTAAGTCTTGAAATATAATTGTTTAATTAAGCTATCCATTTATTTTATTCTTCTAAATGGATTATAATGAGCAAGAACTTCCCTAACTTGGGGTTCTTTTTATATTACGTCCTGGGAACGACAAAGAGGAACTGAAAGAATTTGTTCCATTTAGATAGTATTGATCAATGCATGGAATAAATGGCTGATCACCCATCGTGCTCGTAAGACCATGTCGGTTCATAGATAAAATTTATGATTGAACTTTTTAAAAAGAAAAACAAGTTCTTGAATTTATAAACGACTTAGCATATTTAAATCACTACGTCGTTTCAAAAATATGAGATTATCATCACAGTTTATGTTAATTGCTTTACAGACTTGTTTTACTGTGAAAGCAGAATCAGCTGAGAACATTTATTTCTTTGCATGTTAATTATTGATTATTATACTTGTTGAGCAATTAAATGCTCATTCTTGCTTTATTATAAATGTTTTCAGTTAAGAAAGATGAAGCTGAGAGTTCTGGAAAAGATAAGGGCAAAGAAAAAATGTCAGCTTAGCTAGAATGATCTTATGTAATAAATAGGTTTTTGGGTGACATTACTACATACATATCATGTTAAAACTTATTTGAAGGTTTTCGTACTTGGGATAGAAGCACTTTGATGTAATAACTTTAATTTAATAATGCTTTAAGTTTGTTAATATTTAAAATCGTGTAACACCAAATACAGGTTTTAAGTACTTGTTTTGGGGGCGTCACACAAGGCCCATCCTTTAGCTCACTAGGAGTATCCGATACTGGCTTTAGCATGCCCATTGGAGATCCTACCTTCATGAACAGACATGCTCGGGAAGAAATTCTAAGTCCAAGTGAGCTTGAAGAGATTGAAAGGAGAGATAAAGCTAGCAGAAGAAGGAGAGCTGAAGAGTATGTTAATCCTCCGAGGAGCAAGAGGCAAAGAAGATAGAGATAAGTTTAAAATTTATTTCTTATTGATGTAACTGTGCTAAATTATAATATCTATTTTACAACATCAATAAATTCATGCGTATTCTCTAAAGATTTCAGTTGCTCACTGAAACACTAAGTCATATTTACTTTCAAGCATCCTGCATTTAGAAATTGATGAAATGATGCAAATCTCATTGGTTATGTCAACATCAAATAGTGGAAGATTGTTGGGAATTGCATGATAAAATTTGATGTTGAAAGTAAATAAATATGCTTATGTGTAAAGTCCTTATTAGAACATATGTACAAGGACTTAGATGGTAGATCAAAATTGTTAGGTTGATCTGAGTTAAATGTTTATCATTCTGTAAATGAATGTATAGAAGAAAGATCAAATCTGTTAGGTTGATCTCTTGCAATGTAATAGATAGGCCTCAACAAAATCATAGTCTGTCGAGCCAGCCAAGTGGTTGTAGAAGCCAAGGCAGAATCATGGAGTATTGAGGAAATTGCTCTAGAATCATAGTCTGTCTTGGAAGCCACACTCTGAATCGTGGAGACAGTCCGAGCGCCTGCCGAGCCAAGTCAAGAATCACAGTCAGCTCTCGAAAACGTGGAGTCTGCTAAACGAGCAAGTAGAGATTGTAGTCAATCAGGGCTTAAGATAAATCATAGTGTTCTCTACTATCAAGACTGAATTTAGCACGAGCACGACAACACACAACGAACAACGATCATGATACAAAGACAACGATAGTGGTGTCTCTTTAGTTAGCATCAGAATATCAAGATTCGCTCATCTGATGAAAGAAGATGTCTGACGAATGAAGAATGGCTTATAGACATTGACATTTCGGGAGTCCCAATGATCCAACATTCATCCTTAGTTTGTATCGAAGAAGCGTATAGAAGAAGCTAAGGAAAGTGCTTTCTATATGCTAAAAACACCTTTTTGGGTTAGATGAGAAAGCAGTCTGCTGTGTCAGGTGGGCCAGACAGCAGAACTCCATATTCCCATGAAGTCAACATCAGTGCTCAAAAATGGCTAGAGCATTAAATGCTACAACGGATGCCTTCAACGGAAAGAATTCAAAGGCTCCTTCATAAGCAAAACAGATTGCAGATTCAGTCCAAGCAAGCAAGTACGAAAAAACTGAAGAACACTCAACGTCCAAACACTACGATCCAGAAAGAAAGCTTATTTCGCTACTCAGTTCTTTCGAACGTATGCTTAACGACAACTGAGTAGCACACCCAAGAACTCAACTCTCATCAAGTGTATTCCAAGTCTGCTGGACTTGAAGAGTTCTAAGTGAACTAAGAAGTTCCAAGACTGCTGGTCTTGAAGGAATCTAAATGATTCAAAGATTGTAAAAATATCCTTAGTGGATTTCCTACTCGTGGAGTAGAAGAGTGGACTAGGAGCCTTGAGATTCAAAGCAATAAAGAAAGAAATATATAAAAGTTTTAATTATTCCTCATTTTTAGTGATTGTATCATCGAATAATGATGTAAAGTTAAAAGTTCGTTGTATTATTCACGACCGATGTCGAGAATTATATTGTATGAATTTTTTGGGTCGTTACAGAAACAAGCAAGCTTTCAAACCAAAAGTATAAGGAGCAAACTTCAAAGCAAACAACAATAATTTCAGAAATACTAGCTCCAATGAAAATTCAAATATATGCTTCGAATGCAATCAACCAGGATACTTCAAAAAGGATTGTCCTAAACTGGCAAACAACAAAGTACTAGTTGCTGAAGAAGGCTGGGATCTAAGTAATGAAGAAGGAACTGCTGAACAAATCGAGGAAATCGCAAATCTATGTCTAATGGCAAACAATGAATCATCACCAAAATCTGAGATAAATTCAAAACATCAATTACCTAGTACTTCATTTGTCACACTTAGTTTAGATAATATAAATGAAGAACATCATGAACTAGAAGAAACATACAATTGTCTTTATGAAGATAATGAAATCATTAAAGAGGATTTTATTAAACTAAAATTTTCATTAAAAAAATTAATTAAGACTAATAGAAATCTAGAAATAAAAAATTCAAATGTAATCATAATTAATGAAACTTTAAAAGAAAAAAATGAGAAACTAGAAAATGACTTTTCAAAAAATCTTGTATTAAAAGAAGAATTAGAGAATTAAAAAATAAAAATAAAAATCTCGAAATAGAAAATTCAACACTTATTATTTTTATTGAAAATATTGAAGTTGAAAATTCAACTCATGTTGTACTTATTGAAGATTCTCAAACACTAAATCAAGAGTTAAGTACAAAAATTAAAATAGTCAAGGAAGAAAATTCTTCTCAACAAATAGAAGAGAAAAATGAAGAATCCACTTTAATAAATCAAATTAGAATGTTGACTATAGAACGTGATGATTTAAACTGAACAGTCATTAAATTTACAAAAGGAAAGAAAAATCTTGATGTTATGCTCAGTCAACAAAGATGTGGTTTTAATAAAGAAGGATTAGGATATATGGAGAATCTAGTAAGACAAAAGATAAAGGACTTTACCATGTTAAAAGCAAATGCATCTTCTTTTTCTAAATGTTCATACTGTAATAGGAATGGTCATTATGTTTACTCATGTAATGCCAAAAATGGAAACTATAAAGGGAAAATGATTTGGGTACCAAAAGGAACTTACACCACACCTACTATCACAACAAGAGAATCTCAGTTTCATGAAAGATCATCTAGAAACTTTTATCAAAATCTTTCAAGATACAATAATAGAGCAAATCATATATCTTATAGACCAGCTACCCATACAACACTTGTGTCTACTAAAACTTATTATCCCATACCAAAGTTTGTTAAGAAAAATATAAATGATCCTTATACAAAATGGAAAACTTACCTAAAGGACCCTTCTCATTAAAGGGTACTAGTTTTTGAACCTAATATATGTTGCAAGTATGTCTCACAGCTTACTCTAGTAAAACTAAATGGTACCTTGATAGCAGTTGTTCAGGACACATAACATGCGATAAAACAAAACTGAACAATCTACAAGCTACAGACTGTGGTGAGGTAACATTTGGAGACAACAACAAAGGTAAAGTTATTGGAATTAGAAGTGTTGGCAATAAACACATAACAATCTCTAATGTTCAATTAGTCACAGGACTCAAGCATAATCTTCTATCAATTAGTCAATTATGTGATAGTGGTTTTAAAATAACTTTCAGTCCTCATAATTGTTCAATATTTGACCAATCTGGTAAATTGATTTTATTATGTCCTAGAAGTCAAAATGTGTACACGTGTGACCTAGATACATACTCACATCTGGACAATGTTTGTCCTATATATGCCAATAACGATCAATGGCTTTGGTATCGTAGGTTAGGACACATTAACATGAATTTAATAAATAGCATATCTTCTAAGAAACATGTACGTGGTCTTCCAAAATTAAAATTCCTAAAAAACCATATCAGTGAAGCCTGTAAATTAGGAAAACAAATACATGCATCTCATAAACATAAACTCACAGTGTCAACCTCTCGACCATTAGAACTCTTGCATATGGATTTGGTGGGTCCTATTCCTAAACACAACATGGGTTGTGCTATTTATATTCTAGTCCTAGTTGATGACTATTCACGATTTACATGAGTTGAATTTCTAAAATTCAAAAATGAAGCGATAAACTCCTTCTCTGCATTATGCAAGAAAATCCAAAATCAATAGGGAAGCTCTATTGTTTATATTCGGCCTGATCATGGAAAAGAATTTGACAATTCTGATTTCATTATGTTTTGTGATGAGCATGGTATAAGCCATAATTTTTCTGCTCCAAACACACCACAATCAAATGGCGTGGTAAAAAAAATGTACTTTACAAGAAATGACCACCACTATACTAAATAAATATTGTCTTCCTAAATACTTTTGGGCTGAAGCAATTGCAACATCTTGTTATATCTTAAATCGAGTCTTACTAAGACTAATGTTGTTGAAAACTCGCTATGAGCTTTATTGTAAAAGAACTCCAAAAATAAATTACTTTCGTGTTTTTGGGAGTAAATGTTTTATTTTAAACACTAAACAATAATTGGTGAAATTCGATCCCAAATCCGATGAAGGAATATTTCTAGGATATTCACTTAATAGTAAGGCTTATCGAGTATTTAATAAAAGAACTCTAGCTGTTGAGGAGTCAATGAATGTAACTTTTAATGAATCTAAACCTCCTCCTAAATATAAAGAGTTAGTAGATAATGATGTTGTCATTGAAGATATTTTCAAAAATATGGAAGAACTAAAAATAAACAATACATCTCCATTTGTCAATATTAATCCTCTAGAAAATCTTAATCCACAGTTAAATGACTTACCAAAAGAAACATTTGTGATTAGAAATCATCCTATAGAAAATGTAATTGGCGATATCGATAAAGGGATTCTTACAAGAGTACAAGCTTAAAATCTAGCTGGTTATTTATATTTCTTATCTCAAATTGAGCCTAAAAACATAAAAGATGCATTACTTGACGAAGATTAGATTATAGCTATGCAAGATGAACTTGAACAATTCACAAGAAATAAAGTTTTGGAATTAGTACCAAAATCTGAGGAAACTTCTATTATTGGAACTCGATGGATTTTTCGTAATAAATTAGATGAAAATGGAACTATCATACTTAATAAGGCAGTATTAGTTGTACAAGGGTATTATCAACTTGAAGGAATTGATTACGATAAAACTTATGCTCCTGTTGCTAGAATTGAATCTATACGAATGCTACTAGCCTTTGCATGCCATAAAGATTTTAAACTATTTCAAATGGATGTCAAATCTGCATTTTTAAATCGTATTATTGAGGAAGAAGTTTATGTTAAACAACCTCCTGGTTTTGAAGACACTAATTGTCATGATTATGTGTATAAACTGTATAAAGCTTTATATGGTTTAAAACAGACCTCCAAAGCGTGGTATGAACGATTAAGTAAATTCTTGTTCGAAGATGGATTTAAAAGGGGTACCGTCGATACTACTTTGTTCACTAAATATAAAAATGATGAT
The DNA here is from genome assembly GCA_020205555.1 of Panax stipuleanatus. Lineage (NCBI taxonomy): Eukaryota > Viridiplantae > Streptophyta > Magnoliopsida > Apiales > Araliaceae > Panax > Panax stipuleanatus. The sequence continues at coordinate 10,506,826 of CM035119.1, read as the reverse complement.
ATCTTTATTTTACAGATCTATGTTGATGATATCATTTTTGGTTCTACTAACATTTCTATGTGCAATGATTTCTTTGAAAGCATGAGTAAGGAATTTAAAATGATCATGATGGGAGAATTAAATTTCTTCCTAGGGTTTCAAATCAAGCAAGGAGAAAACGGTATTCATATCTCTCAATCTAAATATTGCATAGAAATGATTAAGAAATTTAGATTAGAATCTGTAAAACCTCTTAACACTCCTATGTCAACCACCGATAAATTAACTGCTGATGAAAATGGAAAAAGTGTTGACACAAAGAAGTATAGAGGAATGATTGGTATTCTTCTATGTGACAACCAGAGAATTTATAAGATTAATAAAATCTTAAATGATTAAATAAAGGTTAAATAATAAGACCTAGACTGGAAATAGAGTATGTATTTAAAAATTTTGTGAAGGACTTATATGGTTTTGTGTAATGTTTATATATTTATTTAACATATAAAGAGAATTAAGAGTAAAGTCTTGTAACCTAATATATATATTAGGTATGAAAATTTAATAACCTAAGGGTTATAATATGTAAGGATATTAGTATTTAAAATTTTTACTAACCTAAGAGATTAAGTTTATTGTCTCAATTTATTAATTTTATTAAAGCAAGTCTAATTGGGTTAAGCAATTAAATATATTTGAGTAAGGAATTAAATTACAATTGAGTGAATAGAAATCCTAATTAAATGATTAGGGTATGATAGAATTGAAATTAATGGACTATGTTAATTTACATAGCTCAATTATTTTTTTAGCAAGCCCAAAATAATTAAATTGGAGCCCAATATTTTAGCCACTTGAAGAGGGCTATTTTGGACATTTAATAAAGCTAAATATTGTAATAAAAACAAAACAAAAATTGAAGGGAAAAGAGGCCACATGTGGCCGGTTATAACATGGAAAGGAAGGAAGGAATGTATGTAAGAACCCGAATTTTCAGATATTATTAATTAAGGATTTAATAAATAAAATTCTTAAGGTATGAGATGGATTCGAATAAGAATATATATGTGTGATACGAGGTATGTAGTATTGTGTTACATAGGGTAATATGAACTATGTAATATGTGATTTTGTGATTTATAAATATATTATTAATATATATTTATTATTTATTATAGAGATGAATTAGCAAGAAGATGGATAAGATTTATCTATTCGGTATTAAATAATTTATATAATTATTTATCATAGTAAGATTGGTGACATTAAATATATTTGATAATCACCATCTTCTGGAGTATATGTATGTTGTTGAAGAGAGAGAGAATAGAACCAATATATCTTTAGATAAACATTGGTTAGTGAATTACTAGTTGATTTAATATACCACGAGAAGTGAACATTAACGGAATATACATATGTGTTATATATATATATCTTGAATTATGTGGAAGGAATTAGATATATATATGAGAACCTTATAGGGGAATAGAGTTTGAACTTATAATTTAAACTTTGAATCATTTGAAGGAGGTAATAAAATATGTTGGTTAACCGATGTAGCAAGATAGCACATTAAAAAGCATGTTCAAGTATTTAAGAATTGAGATTATGGTTCTGCTATAGCAGAACTTGTCTGCCTATGAACTTGAGGTGGCGCAGCTGCGCCACTTCCAAGCTTATGACCAGCGCAGCTGCGCCGGTCTGTAGAAAATTCTGAGAGTTGTGTAATCTGAACTTGGGAATATGTATTTTAGTAATTAAAATGTGGGTCATGAATGGGTTAAGTTAGCAAAGCATGATTTGAATGAGAAATTAATTAACTCGGAATAAATATTGGTTAATTAAGTGATATTATGGAATATTATATTATAAAACCTTGTGTGGCAGTGGTGAGATAGTAATTTGAATAAATAAGTTAATTCACTCAAATAAAATGGTGAATTAAGGATTATGTGTTGTATAAAGAAAAAGAAAGAGATATGATTTTCCTAATAAAGGGTATTAAAATAATTTCTAATATTGAATTATTTTAATAAAAGGAGGAAATGTTATTTTTGAATAATAATATTACCTTATATGTTTTTGTATGAGGTGTGATTGGTTAATATAGTAAATATATTAAAACGTATTTGATATATGTAATTAAATTGATGGAAACGATTTATTATAATAGAAAATAAACTTATTATCTATTTTCTATATATAATATATGTACATGTGTCGTACATATAGTTATTTGGTATTATATTAAGAATAATATCATGAGACAATAAGTAAATTATTTTCTAATAACGAATGTGCTTATTTGGAGAAAACATAATATTTATGTTATGGCTAAATACATAATTTTAAATGTATTTTCAAGGGAGTTTAATTAATGAAAGGAAACTAAGTTATTTTAATATATTAAATAACTTAAGTTATTATTTGATCGTGAATATTATTATTGGAATAATTAATAGAGTATATATTAATTATTATAAGCGTAAAGGTTATACTTATTATAAGTATAATTAATTGAAGTAATTTAACATTTTAATAGCTTGAGTTATTATATTTCCGTAAAGGTTATATATAATATTTGAATATTTGATTTATAAAATATTTATATGTGGACCTTGGATTTAATAGTTCTAATTTAATTGAACATGTTATAAGTAGTAATGTGGTGAGAAATGAGTAAGTGATGAGAATAATGATAAGCTTAAGTTTGAGCTTGTGAGAGATGCCTTGTGTGGCACAATAATAGATTCATTAATGAATTGACTAATTTAATGATGGAGGAATTATTAATTAAACAATTAATCTAAATTAATTGTTAATTGTTATTATGATAGTATGTTAAATTATTATGGCTAGTGATAGTATAATAATAAGGAAATCGATTATAAGTATAATCGGATTTGTGATGAGATAAATTGTCTTATAATATTAATTATTGTTATAAACAATATACTATTATCAAGTAATTATTTGATAATATGATTAATGAGTAAATGATTTATAAATATAAAAAGATTTATATTTATTTAACGTGATAATAAATCATATAAAGTGTTAATCAATTAGCGTGGGAATTATAATTCCATCGATTAATGAGAAATGGATTAATTAATATTATTATTAATTAATTGATAAGATAAGTAATTTATTAATTTCTATGTGCAACCATGCGATATTAAAGTATAACGTATGATAGTTAACTATATGTTATACGAAGTATAAAGTGCAATGCGACTATGTTATATATGAATATAAACTATATAGTAAAGTTTATTAAGTTGTAAGAGGTACATGAAATGTGGGTGTGACAATGTGTATATTAAGTATACAATAAAATAATATATCATAGATATATTGTAAACAATTATTGAATTTACTAATAGAGGAGACAATACACTGTGATGGTACCCGATAGAATTATATTCGGCATTAATAAGATGTATATGGATTATATGTATGTACACTACTTGATACATTATATTATTATTTGCTCATTATGAGTGATATTGTGTACCCTCTAATTCATCATAACCTAAGTGTTTATGAAATGAATTATGATATAGTCTTAGTAAGCATGATAGGCTATATATATAAACTTAGTGTATTGTATAGCCAGTTGCTGAGTTATTTATTGTCCCACATTATGTGCCCATCTCATTTCTCCTTCACGTGATATGCTCCAAGCTAGTCTACTTCCTACTCCTCAAACTCAGCAACAAAACTAGCTAATGATTGCAAGGGGTGAGGAGTTCATGATGGATTTCACCCACTCTCAACCACTATCCATGAACCATCATGTAATCCTTTATTCCATTTGTTTGATTTGGGAGGCAGTAACATTGTCTGTGTATTCAAGACTCTATAAATAAGGCTTCCTCCTCCTTCATTTCATTTGCTGAGAAATTCTAATAAGCATAAAATATAGAGGTAATGCATTATATTAGCAAGGAGTCTGTGAATAGAGGAAGTTTGATATAGCAGTAAACTCATTTCAAGATTTACTGAGGTATAACACTTAATTTCTTGTTCTTCATTGTTTTGAAATACTAAGTTCTTGATTTCTAAGAATACTAGAATTCTTCAATTTCTAGTTAATTGATGAAAAGTTGATATGGCATTGTGTTATATGAGTGCTAAGTAAAGTTATAAGCATGATAGAATTTCATTATGGCTGGTACCGAATCAAATTGCTGTAGTAATTTTTGAAATGGGATTACAGTACTGCCGATGCAGTCTGCTCTGTTTCTGGCCGACCAACTGCGCAGCTGCGCCAGTTTTGTACTGGCCAGAAGCGCAGCTGCGCCGGTACCAGACTTGAGTTGGGCAAGGCCCTGCGCAGCTGCGCCAGTTTTGAACTGGGGCTCTGCGCAGCTGCGCCGGGACCAGTTTCTGGGTTTTGTTTTCTGTTGCAGGTTCTGTTATATGCTAGCATAAGTTATATAATTAGAACAAGCATGTGGACATAGATAACATACATATATGATTACCTTGATATGAAATGAGCATGTGTAACGATATTAGTACACACGATTGAAGAAAAACTTATAGTTTTGAAATGAAACTTATAGTTTCGATTGTGAACTTGGACACATATGTAATATGTATATAATCTGATATTTTAAACATGATAGTATGGTTTATATTGACATGAAATGCATGCTTAAAGTATTAACCGTACACTAGTATTAGAAGTTAAGATAATTTTCGAAATGATAAACTTAAGACTTTCGAAAACGAACTTAACCAAGACTAATGTCTTTTAGATTCTGACCATTTGAGAATATTTATGTGGTTTAAGTATGAGTTTCTAGTGTATATGAAATACATATAGATGCCATGCATGTATTATGATTCCTTGTTGACTTAGTGTGATTTCCAATGAAAAGCTAAGGACATCAATTACCATATGAATTATGTTGTGATCATGCAAGCATATGCATTAGGATGTCATTATGCCTATAGACATGTTGACATGAGCATCATTTGATGGAGCATGGATATCACCTATGCCAACGTATTCAAGAAATAAAATTCTAAAGCATAAACTATGTGATTAACATATACATGTGTGATGAACGCACGAGCATGTATACTTAGTATTGTTTAGCCTCGTGGTGTGTTGATATGACTTTAGTAATGGACCATTAGTAACGTGGGCTTGATTTATTTAAAGTTTATCGGCATATGGCCTTAATTGGATTAGGATGAGCATCCTAGGTTTCGAACTTGAAATTATAACCATAGAGCATACGTATTGATTAATATCAGTAACTTGAATGATATTGATTGAATTCGGGTTGTCCAAGCAGCATGAAATGTCATTTCTGGTTTGACCAGTGAGTGGCGCAGCTGCGCCACTCTTAAGGCCAATACCTGCGCAGCTGCGCCATCCTGTTTTCAGGATTTATGCAGTCTGTTTGTTCTTGATTTTGTAGTAGACTTGTATTATTACTTAAACTGCAAATCATGGTCTGACCCCTACTGGTTTATGACTATATGATGAACATAGTAGCCTTGCATGACTAGTTAAGTATGACAAGGGTTTTGAAAAGTGAAACAAGGTTCTAAGAAACAAGTTAGACAACAATGTAACCTTTATTATTACATTGAGAATGTATGGAAGTGTATAACTGATGGGTGTGATCTCTATGATTAATATAACTGTGTAGGATTACACAAAGTGCAGAGATTCTTAAGCAGTTAAGTCGTAGTTGTTAAACTACGAATCAGGCAAGTCTTTCAGTTCCTATTTGATATATGAATTCAATAACTGTTAGTTGAATTATATTATGCTGTGATAATGTGAACTTATATATGAATTGTATATGAGATATAAATGAGATTGAAAGTTGATCTTTGATGATATACTTGTTATGTGAAAAGTAACATGCGTAGTAAATATAAATTGTTTATAAATGCATGAACTGCGTATAATGTTGTATGCTATGTGATGCATGAAAACTGTTAGAATTGCTGAGCTGTCGAGCTCACTCTTGCAAATAACCACTTTTGCAGGTTAAGGACTTACGATAAAGACTTCGTGCTTCTTGATTGATAAAGATAAATAGTATCACAATGGAGAATACTGATTAGATTATTACTCGAACCATGTCTAGGTTCTAGTAGTTGTACTTGATATTTGTTTACGAGGTTTAATGCTTGTCGTACTATAAAGATGTATTAGATAATACATAGAGGATATCGAGTTGAGTTGTAAACCTTCATACGGTAGTTCTAATAGAATGAATCATAGTATATAGTTGATTCAAGGATTGTATTTGATTCAAAGTTATGAAATCAATAAAAAGATTTTATTCAAAGGATATTGAAAAGTTTAAATTATTCCGCATTTTAGTAACATCGAATATGATGTATAGACGAGATCTTGGATATAAATAGAAATTATATTCTAAATTATAATAAAGCAAGTTATATTCTTTTAGTAATGAATAAAAGATGTAATAGTTTGGCGATAGTAGTATCGTGACTGCACCGAATCAGAGGTTTCGAAGGAACGTGGATTTGGGGGCGTCACAGGTTGGTATCAAAGCTGTAGGTTATAAACCTTAGGTAAGTGTACCTTAGACTATAACCTGAGAGAGTGAAAGATAAGATTAAAATATATACGTGAAGATTCAAAGAAGAATCTTGAAATATCTAGAGAATGAGAATCAGGAGTTTCCTAACTCCGGTAATGAAAATGTTAAGATGATGTCTATAAGATGTATATGACAAAGATAATGAGAATGAACTCAGATGGAGTTTGGTTGATAATAGGGAAAGAACCCTAAGGTATAGTGATGATCACGACGTGATCAGATTGAACTGTGAAATGATAGATAGTCTGTAATGACTAAGTATGTATAGCTTGATGCTATAAGAGAATGTACTATGATAAAGTACGAGATGAACTCATGAGGAGTTGTATGTGATGAAATGTAGAAAGCTCGTAATGAGCAAGTGATAGAGTAAGATATAGTTAAGTGTTGGAATTCCATTGAGGACTCATGTGATGGCTTAGTTGTACAAACTTTTGTATGGGCAGAAGTTTTGTGCTTGCACTGAGTGCGTCACATTGATAATCGTTGGAATGTTAGTGTCGCGGTATCATTATACATATGGCGGAAAGGTGATTCTTTTCTCATATTTATTTTGATAGATAGAGATTTCTAAGATATAATTAGATAATATTAAGATTAGGTGCGAGTTCTTAAAACTCATGCCTATGACAAGTTCGTGACTCATAATCGTATGATGGGACCCCTCAGCGAATGGACGACTTTGGTCTGACTAGGATAAGTTCCTACACCCATATGATTGTGGTAAGTTCCTGAACTTCCATGGTGTGGTAAGTTGGTGAACTGTACTGAGAATAGATATATTATATAAGAGTTTTGGAATAGTAAGCATTGATGGTGGTAAGAGATTGAAGCGATGGAGAAATTGGATTTTCCTAAATCCTCTAGCTACGCTAGATTTTCAATAATTATTGACTTCGTGCTAGTGTTTGCACTTCGGTTTTCTTGAGAAAACATTGGGTCAGGTAACTGAACTAATGAGTTTTAAAAACAACACCGTTATTCGTATGTCTACGCTATTTGTTTCGGCTAAGACAAAAATGATTTGACAATCTTTCAAAATGTATTTTGACCATGTGCATCATTTGATATGATGTAGAATGGGAAACGATGGAGTCATCAATACAATCGAACTTAGTGTTGGTTGTGATCGAAAGATCGTCAGCCCACTATGGTATGATGTAATATGATAAAGTCATAAAATGGCGGAATCCTCAACGTACTATTAAGTTGGTGCGGCATCATGACGTCATAAAACGGTTTTTGGTTTTTCTTTCGAATTATGAAAAGTTGACTAAATTATTTTGATTGATGTCCGAATTGTTGATGAGAGTCTAAGCTATTTGATTCGGCTAGGCGACTGTTGGAAAGGGATTATAGAATTCAAGCATTCTTGTGTATTTATGCCAAACCGGATTGCTCTGGTGCGGATTTAGATGTTGAAAAGCTGAGGTGAACAACCCTATAAAGGGGACATGTTTTCGGGGACAATGGTTCCGAACGTAACGCATATAGTCGTTACAAAACACTACGTTGCGGCCCAACGTAGTGGTACAATAGGCTGGCCACCTAGAGTACGCGTGGAGGGTGTTTTCAGTCTTTGTGATTGATAAACACTCTGGTTTGCAGTGTGAAGAATTGTGTTGAAGCATTAGTAAACCTGGAGAAAAGTTCACGGTCTTGTGACCCCTCAGCATAAATTGGAATCTGAGTTATCCATACTACTTCCCGATTATTGAAAAATCACGGAAGATTCTTATCCTTTTAAAGGATGAATGTAGTAAGTAGAATGTTCCTTAGAAAGGAGAATGTGGTAGAATGCAAGTGAGCAAGTTATAATAAAACTTCTGAAAAGAGAATGAATAAAAATTATTCAAGAGAATATGTAATAATCGGAATAGCACCGAGTAGAGGAAGTTTCGGTGATTCCGAGGACGGAATCCTTATAAGGGGGAGAGGATGTAAGAACCCGAATTTTCAGATATTATTAATTAAGGATTTAATAAATAAAATTCTTAAGGTATGAGATGGATTCGAATAAGAATATATATGTGTGATACGAGGTATGTAGTATTGTGTTACATAGGGTAATATGAACTATGTAATATGTGATTTTGTGATTTATAAATATATTATTAATATATATTTATTATTTATTATAGAGATGAATTAGCAAGAAGATGGATAAGATTTATCTATTCGGTATTAAATAATTTATATAATTATTTATCATAGTAAGATTGGTGACATTAAATATATTTGATAATCACCATCTTCTGGAGTATATGTATGTTGTTGAAGAGAGAGAGAATAGAACCAATATATCTTTAGATAAACATTGGTTAGTGAATTACTAGTTGATTTAATATACCACGAGAAGTGAACATTAACGGAATATACATATGTGTTATATATATATATCTTGAATTATGTGGAAGGAATTAGATATATATATGAGAACCTTATAGGGGAATAGAGTTTGAACTTATAATTTAAACTTTGAATCATTTGAAGGAGGTAATAAAATATGTTGGTTAACCGATGTAGCAAGATAGCACATTAAAAAGCATGTTCAAGTATTTAAGAATTGAGATTATGGTTCTGCTATAGCAGAACTTGTCTGCCTATGAACTTGAGGTGGCGCAGCTGCGCCACTTCCAAGCTTATGACCAGCGCAGCTGCGCCGGTCTGTAGAAAATTCTGAGAGTTGTGTAATCTGAACTTGGGAATATGTATTTTAGTAATTAAAATGTGGGTCATGAATGGGTTAAGTTAGCAAAGCATGATTTGAATGAGAAATTAATTAACTCGGAATAAATATTGGTTAATTAAGTGATATTATGGAATATTATATTATAAAACCTTGTGTGGCAGTGGTGAGATAGTAATTTGAATAAATAAGTTAATTCACTCAAATAAAATGGTGAATTAAGGATTATGTGTTGTATAAAGAAAAAGAAAGAGATATGATTTTCCTAATAAAGGGTATTAAAATAATTTCTAATATTGAATTATTTTAATAAAAGGAGGAAATGTTATTTTTGAATAATAATATTACCTTATATGTTTTTGTATGAGGTGTGATTGGTTAATATAGTAAATATATTAAAACGTATTTGATATATGTAATTAAATTGATGGAAACGATTTATTATAATAGAAAATAAACTTATTATCTATTTTCTATATATAATATATGTACATGTGTCGTACATATAGTTATTTGGTATTATATTAAGAATAATATCATGAGACAATAAGTAAATTATTTTCTAATAACGAATGTGCTTATTTGGAGAAAACATAATATTTATGTTATGGCTAAATACATAATTTTAAATGTATTTTCAAGGGAGTTTAATTAATGAAAGGAAACTAAGTTATTTTAATATATTAAATAACTTAAGTTATTATTTGATCGTGAATATTATTATTGGAATAATTAATAGAGTATATATTAATTATTATAAGCGTAAAGGTTATACTTATTATAAGTATAATTAATTGAAGTAATTTAACATTTTAATAGCTTGAGTTATTATATTTCCGTAAAGGTTATATATAATATTTGAATATTTGATTTATAAAATATTTATATGTGGACCTTGGATTTAATAGTTCTAATTTAATTGAACATGTTATAAGTAGTAATGTGGTGAGAAATGAGTAAGTGATGAGAATAATGATAAGCTTAAGTTTGAGCTTGTGAGAGATGCCTTGTGTGGCACAATAATAGATTCATTAATGAATTGACTAATTTAATGATGGAGGAATTATTAATTAAACAATTAATCTAAATTAATTGTTAATTGTTATTATGATAGTATGTTAAATTATTATGGCTAGTGATAGTATAATAATAAGGAAATCGATTATAAGTATAATCGGATTTGTGATGAGATAAATTGTCTTATAATATTAATTATTGTTATAAACAATATACTATTATCAAGTAATTATTTGATAATATGATTAATGAGTAAATGATTTATAAATATAAAAAGATTTATATTTATTTAACGTGATAATAAATCATATAAAGTGTTAATCAATTAGCGTGGGAATTATAATTCCATCGATTAATGAGAAATGGATTAATTAATATTATTATTAATTAATTGATAAGATAAGTAATTTATTAATTTCTATGTGCAACCATGCGATATTAAAGTATAACGTATGATAGTTAACTATATGTTATACGAAGTATAAAGTGCAATGCGACTATGTTATATATGAATATAAACTATATAGTAAAGTTTATTAAGTTGTAAGAGGTACATGAAATGTGGGTGTGACAATGTGTATATTAAGTATACAATAAAATAATATATCATAGATATATTGTAAACAATTATTGAATTTACTAATAGAGGAGACAATACACTGTGATGGTACCCGATAGAATTATATTCGGCATTAATAAGATGTATATGGATTATATGTATGTACACTACTTGATACATTATATTATTATTTGCTCATTATGAGTGATATTGTGTACCCTCTAATTCATCATAACCTAAGTGTTTATGAAATGAATTATGATATAGTCTTAGTAAGCATGATAGGCTATATATATAAACTTAGTGTATTGTATAGCCAGTTGCTGAGTTATTTATTGTCCCACATTATGTGCCCATCTCATTTCTCCTTCACGTGATATGCTCCAAGCTAGTCTACTTCCTACTCCTCAAACTCAGCAACAAAACTAGCTAATGATTGCAAGGGGTGAGGAGTTCATGATGGATTTCACCCACTCTCAACCACTATCCATGAACCATCATGTAATCCTTTATTCCATTTGTTTGATTTGGGAGGCAGTAACATTGTCTGTGTATTCAAGACTCTATAAATAAGGCTTCCTCCTCCTTCATTTCATTTGCTGAGAAATTCTAATAAGCATAAAATATAGAGGTAATGCATTATATTAGCAAGGAGTCTGTGAATAGAGGAAGTTTGATATAGCAGTAAACTCATTTCAAGATTTACTGAGGTATAACACTTAATTTCTTGTTCTTCATTGTTTTGAAATACTAAGTTCTTGATTTCTAAGAATACTAGAATTCTTCAATTTCTAGTTAATTGATGAAAAGTTGATATGGCATTGTGTTATATGAGTGCTAAGTAAAGTTATAAGCATGATAGAATTTCATTATGGCTGGTACCGAATCAAATTGCTGTAGTAATTTTTGAAATGGGATTACAGTACTGCCGATGCAGTCTGCTCTGTTTCTGGCCGACCAACTGCGCAGCTGCGCCAGTTTTGTACTGGCCAGAAGCGCAGCTGCGCCGGTACCAGACTTGAGTTGGGCAAGGCCCTGCGCAGCTGCGCCAGTTTTGAACTGGGGCTCTGCGCAGCTGCGCCGGGACCAGTTTCTGGGTTTTGTTTTCTGTTGCAGGTTCTGTTATATGCTAGCATAAGTTATATAATTAGAACAAGCATGTGGACATAGATAACATACATATATGATTACCTTGATATGAAATGAGCATGTGTAACGATATTAGTACACACGATTGAAGAAAAACTTATAGTTTTGAAATGAAACTTATAGTTTCGATTGTGAACTTGGACACATATGTAATATGTATATAATCTGATATTTTAAACATGATAGTATGGTTTATATTGACATGAAATGCATGCTTAAAGTATTAACCGTACACTAGTATTAGAAGTTAAGATAATTTTCGAAATGATAAACTTAAGACTTTCGAAAACGAACTTAACCAAGACTAATGTCTTTTAGATTCTGACCATTTGAGAATATTTATGTGGTTTAAGTATGAGTTTCTAGTGTATATGAAATACATATAGATGCCATGCATGTATTATGATTCCTTGTTGACTTAGTGTGATTTCCAATGAAAAGCTAAGGACATCAATTACCATATGAATTATGTTGTGATCATGCAAGCATATGCATTAGGATGTCATTATGCCTATAGACATGTTGACATGAGCATCATTTGATGGAGCATGGATATCACCTATGCCAACGTATTCAAGAAATAAAATTCTAAAGCATAAACTATGTGATTAACATATACATGTGTGATGAACGCACGAGCATGTATACTTAGTATTGTTTAGCCTCGTGGTGTGTTGATATGACTTTAGTAATGGACCATTAGTAACGTGGGCTTGATTTATTTAAAGTTTATCGGCATATGGCCTTAATTGGATTAGGATGAGCATCCTAGGTTTCGAACTTGAAATTATAACCATAGAGCATACGTATTGATTAATATCAGTAACTTGAATGATATTGATTGAATTCGGGTTGTCCAAGCAGCATGAAATGTCATTTCTGGTTTGACCAGTGAGTGGCGCAGCTGCGCCACTCTTAAGGCCAATACCTGCGCAGCTGCGCCATCCTGTTTTCAGGATTTATGCAGTCTGTTTGTTCTTGATTTTGTAGTAGACTTGTATTATTACTTAAACTGCAAATCATGGTCTGACCCCTACTGGTTTATGACTATATGATGAACATAGTAGCCTTGCATGACTAGTTAAGTATGACAAGGGTTTTGAAAAGTGAAACAAGGTTCTAAGAAATAAGTTAGACAACAATGTAACCTTTATTATTACATTGAGAATGTATGGAAGTGTATAACTGATGGGTGTGATCTCTATGATTAATATAACTGTGTAGGATTACACAAAGTGCAGAGATTCTTAAGCAGTTAAGTCGTAGTTGTTAAACTACGAATCAGGCAAGTCTTTCAGTTCCTATTTGATATATGAATTCAATAACTGTTAGTTGAATTATATTATGCTGTGATAATGTGAACTTATATATGAATTGTATATGAGATATAAATGAGATTGAAAGTTGATCTTTGATGATATACTTGTTATGTGAAAAGTAACATGCGTAGTAAATATAAATTGTTTATAAATGCATGAACTGCGTATAATGTTGTATGCTATGTGATGCATGAAAACTGTTAGAATTGCTGAGCTGTCGAGCTCACTCTTGCAAATAACCACTTTTGCAGGTTAAGGACTTACGATAAAGACTTCGTGCTTCTTGATTGATAAAGATAAATAGTATCACAATGGAGAATACTGATTAGATTATTACTCGAACCATGTCTAGGTTCTAGTAGTTGTACTTGATATTTGTTTACGAGGTTTAATGCTTGTCGTACTATAAAGATGTATTAGATAATACATAGAGGATATCGAGTTGAGTTGTAAACCTTCATACGGTAGTTCTAATAGAATGAATCATAGTATATAGTTGATTCAAGGATTGTATTTGATTCAAAGTTATGAAATCAATAAAAAGATTTTATTCAAAGGATATTGAAAAGTTTAAATTATTCTGCATTTTAGTAACATCGAATATGATGTATAGACGAGATCTTGGATATAAATAGAAATTATATTCTAAATTATAATAAAGCAAGTTATATTCTTTTAGTAATGAATAAAAGATGTAATAGTTTGGCGATAGTAGTATCGTGACTGCACCGAATCAGAGGTTTCGAAGGAACGTGGATTTGGGGGCGTCACAATGTATGTCATCATTTCATTCACCAACTCTTCACCAACTCTAGCCAAGTGTCACTCCAAGTGCTTATCCTCATTATTTAGTCTAGATTTGCAAGCAATCTTTTACTTGCAAGCAACATCATAATAATTAGGAAGAGAGAGAGAGTTGATGGGGGATGTATATGATATATACAAAATATATCTATACAATTACTAACCAACCAAAACAAAGTTCCATTTCATTTCATTTCTCTTCTCTTCTCTTTCATTTCACTTCTCTCTCCTTTTTTTTAGCTAACACAAAATAAGAGGGAGAGAGAAGGGGGATTTTGTTAGCCATAAGAAAGGTAGAGGGAGAGTATTTTGTGTACTCTAAGTTCATAAACAAACATAGAAAGAAGAAGAAAGAAATCAAGCAAAGGTATAATCTTTAACTGATGTATTCATTTTATTTTGTGTATTTTTAATCAAAACTTGGATCTAAGATTTCAAAACTCCAAAAACTTAGATCTATATGTTTATAAGTGTTATATATTTTGATCTATCACTTTTAAGTTTCAAAAGTTAGATCAAAAGCAAGAAAAAGGAAACTATGTTTTAAAAAGTTAGAAAACTATGATTTTCTTAGCATATGTTATGATTTGTTTTGATTTGATGAAGGTTTGATGCAATAGATCATAGATCATGGTAGATCCATGAGTCTTTGAGGTATTAGTATATATTATGATGGTTTATGATGTTTGGTTAATCAAGAGATCTATGAAGATTTCTTAGAAAATACAAAAATTGGAAAATCAGATTTTGAGAAAACGTAACATGAAATTCAAACGATCATATCTCCTAGTTTATTTTGAATTTTTGAGTGTGGTCAATTTTTAGAGTTAGATCTATAAGTCTTCTAACTTTTTCAAGTGGAATCACTGAAAAATTCCATATAGATTTCCGTCTGGACAGTTTTTAGCAAAGGACGCGAAATCTGAAAAAACCCAAAAAGCAATCTGTCCGGAAATTGTAAGGGCAGTTTTGTCCACTTATTTTATAAAATAAATTCCGGCCTTTTTGGACATTAAAAATATATGTTATAAAGTAGATTGTGTCCAAAAATGAGCTCATTCCGACTTAAATTGAGCAAGTTATGACTATTTTAATATTTGGATTTTTTTGACAAAAATTGCTATAACCGGAGTTGTATAACTCCGATGATCACGAAATTTAAACTGGAGGCTCACGATAACAAATGTAAGATCCCGTCAAGAGTTGGTAATTTCTGGAGTTAAGCGTGATGTAGCAAATTTCTTAAGGAATTAACTAGAAATAGATTTTTGAAAAATACTTAAAGAAGTTGAAAAATTCCTGAAAAATTATTTTTGTGTATGAAATACATGTATCTATGTATGGACAAAAGATAAAAAAAATAACAAGATGATTAGGTTAAAAAAAGGGAATCCAGTTTGCTGGATTGGAATCCAGTTTGCTGGATTGCAATTTGGTTTGCTGGATTGGCCACCAGGATGCTAGATTGGTATGTTTGGATAATCTAGGATGCTGGATTGATCTATTTGGATAATCTAGGTTGCTGGATTGGTGGTTAGTTGAATCCAGGGTGCTGGATTAGATGTTAGTTTGAATCCAGGCTTGCTGGATTGGAGGTCAGTTGAATCCAGTATGTTAGATTGGAAAATAGTTTACTAAATTGAAATTCAGTCTGAATCCAGGTTGCTGGATTAGGTATTCAACTTACTAAATTATAAAGGACTTATAAAATGAAAGACTAAGTATTAATTCACAAGTTATATGATACAGTAGTGTTAAGTCTAAGGTAGTTTAGTCGTACTCTTTAATGGTTGATGTATAGTAGCTGGGCTAAACGACTCCTTCATATGGGGAAGGGATCTACGAATTAGTAACCGATCTAACTCACTGTGAAAACAGTGTTGATGAGACGGAAACTAATTTGTTAGTTGTTTGTGAGAAATCACTCAGTATACTATATTGAATACTATTAAAGACTCGATGTGTGTGCTAGGTTTAGACTTGTGTATGTATAGTGTAAAGGTTATTTAATATTTGATTATGTGTTTAAATGTTAGATAGTTTACTTATAAAGTATGTTATGCTAATTGAAAGATCAATCTTATAACTGATAGGTCTTTACAATAAAGCGATTAAATTAGATTGCGTAGCAGTAATCGACGGTTCAGGCAAGTTTTCTCTAACTCAACTTTGAGTTATATTTCAAATCATGTTCGTGAATAATTATTGTTAATTATTCATATCTATACTAATTATTGATTCGCACTTAGTGCATGTTGCATATGTTCATCAGGTATGAAAGGCTGATCACCTTCATTACCATATTATTCAGTTGAATTTATTCATGTTCGTTGTTGGCTATTCAGCATTATTGATTCATGTTCTTTCACAATTCTTATATTGTTGAAAGTTTGTCAGCTTATTATTCTTTTTAATCATAATATATCTTCATTTGAACTTAAACTTGCTGGGCAAAATTGTTGCTCACCCTTGCTATATCATGATAAATATTTCAGATTAAAGAAGAAACTTCGGACACAGTCAAAGGCAAAGCCAAGTTCTAGGATGGAATTATTATATAGTTAAAATGGTAATAGTATAGGATACAAATGACATTGTATGTTGTGTAGGATATTGAATGCAAGTATTAAGTTAAGGTTACAGACCTTGGAAATTATGTTGTAAAAGTTATTGTATAAATAATTTATGTTTATATCTTCCGCAATAGTTATAGAAATGATGTATCGTAACGTACCAGGTCCGAGGTTCTGGGGACCCGAATTTGGGGGCGCTACATTATATACATCACAGTCAGTAAACCTGACATTATGTTCAGTGTCTGTAAATGTGCTAGATTCCAATCAAACCCTAAGGAATCACACTTGATTGTAGTAAAAAGAATATTCTGTTACCTCAAGGGAACTACAGATATAGGCCTATGGTATCTTAAAGGTCAACTATTTGATCTTGTTTTTTTCTTAGACTCTGACTATGCCAGCCATCATGTTGATCGAAAAAGTACAAGTGGCATATGTCAGTTTCTGGGTGGATGTTTAGTTTCTTAGTTCTCTAAGAAATAAAACTCAATGTCCATCTCAACCACCGAAGCAGAATATATAGCTGCTGCACGATGTTGTGCACATATATTATGGATGAAACAAACCCTAGCTGATTACAATAAAAAGTTTAACTGTGTCTAATTCCTATGCGATAATACTAGTGCAATAAATTTAAGTAAAAATACTGTATTACATGCTAGATCAAAAGATATAGATGTCAGACATAATTTTTTACGCGATTATGTAAACAGTGGCATTATCAAGTTAGAACATATCAACACAGAACTAAACATTGCAGATATATTTACTAAACCTTTAAGTTTTGAAAGATTTTGCAAACTACGTTTGGATTTGAGTATGCTAGATATCTCACCATTATTGTTATTACAATTAAAATAATTTTGTTTATCACTTATAATTAGTTAATACATTTATTTATTTATTTTTTTAAAAAAATTACAGTATCAATATACATTTTAAATTTCTATTAATATATTTATATAATTATTTCCATATTTTATAGTTAACATTATTAATATATATATAGTTTACATAAGTATCTCTTTGCATTTTAAAATTCTCTTCTCTTCATATTTTATAATTAATTATCATATATGTAATATATATATATATATATATATATATATATATATATCTTGTTAATATTTTTTTAAAAATTAATTAGTATTTTTTATTATTTTAGTATATTAATACAAATATTTTAATTATCAGTATAATTATATTCTTGTATATATATATATATATAATATTTTTTATCTCTCTTTATCTCAAAAAGATTAATTTATTATATACTTAATAATCAAATATTTTTAAATAAATTTTTGGCTATTAATCTATTTATTCTATATCTATATATGTATTTATAAAAATATATCAAGAATGAATTTGGGTTATTGATCTAAGGAATTAATCTAACGGTCAGAACAATGTTCAATCCACGGCTACTCATTCGGACCAATCAGGAGCCGCCTTCACCAAACACACTGATCAAGAAAGACAATCGTTCGATCATCAACAGAAACCGCAATACGATCTCAGCCGTTCGATCAAAACTGATCAATCAGTTCAAACGTTTAAAATTACCGGCTCAATCCTATTAGTCCATCAATTCTGAGATTAACTACTAGCCATCCGATTAGCCTAATCAACTTAAATATAAATAGCAAAAATTACATTTTTAATTCATTTTCTCACTTCTCTCTCTCTCTTCTGTCGATTCTTTATCTTCTTCTCCATCTCTCTCTCTTTCTCTCAAACCCTAATCATTTTCCATCAAAAAATGTCTGATTTCTAGTTAAAATTAGGAAAATCTAAACCGATCAATCGGTTCTACACCATCGATTTAGTCTATCTACCGATCGATCTTTCCTTTTCTTTCAAATCTTTTACTGTCAGATTTTTCATTTTGTAAGTTTGATAAACATAGATCTTCTTCTTCTTCGATCTTCAAACCCTAATTCTTCTAGTAAGTCCTTTGTGTTATTGTTTTTGATCCAATGGATCTGAAATTTTTATTATAAATATATATAGATAAACATTTTTATCAGAATATATATATATATATATATATATATATATATATATACACACACGTACTAGATCAGAAATTTCTCTCTTACAAAATTTCTTTCCTTGGTAATTATTCTACCGATTTTTTTGTCACAAATTTTTACTTTCGTATCTCAGTTCTTCATTTTTCATATTTTTTGTTTAATATGTCAATAGTTTTCCAAACTCAGTGTCTCAGATCTTCGTGTTTGTTTTTGTAATTTCAAAAATTAGTATCCATTTGTTATTTTTTAAAAAAAATATTCGTTTGTTTACAAAATTTATTTCTTAGGTTTTAGTTCTTTCTGTAAATTTTTGTCTTTCACAAAACATAAATCTCAGAGATTTTTTTTCAATCTTTGAATAACCCTAATTTTTCTAACTTTGAAAAATCCTAATTTTTTTTACTGACTAAAATCGTATTTCTTTTACTTGCATGCATCTTCATACATATATTTTTGCCTATTCTAACACTCTATTTCAAGTTTATATGAATTGATTTGGGTGCTGGGCTTGAAAGAAATAAGCAGTAGACATATGTGTGTCCTTCAAACGAGCTTACATGTAATATTTTTTTCTCTCTTTCTGTACGTAGCAATGCACGAAATGCACTGTGAGGGCTTTGAATGAATTTTATTTTTGCTGTTCTGATAGGATTTAAGCAAATGTCAAATCATTGCTTAATTTTTTTCTTCTGATAATATCTATACTGAATTGGGATATATGACATGTTTAATGTTATGGGTTAAAACCTCTAGGTTTGAACCTCTGTATTGGGTTAAACTTTCATTTCTTTCTGAAATAGTATACGGGTTGCTCTGTTTTTCTGACTGCCTTGGATTATGTGATCAATATCTACATTTCTCAGCTGAATAAGTATCTGACAAAAATTATGCTATATTTATTGATTGTTCTTTATGTGAAATAGCATGCTCACTTACTCTCTATTTTTGCAAAAATTGTTTTCAACATGAGGACACCATAACAAATGTTGAGTTGGTTGGACTATTTTTTTGGTGTTGACTATCTAATTTATGAAGTGAATATTAAATTGATTAGACAGTCTCTTTTTGCTACACTTGATTATACTCTATGAGGCTCAAATAAGTCATATCTATACTTTATCTGCTGTGAATGTCTATGTCTGATAACTGAGTACCTACCACTGTATGCATTAAACATTTGAAACCTTCACTTATCTACCACTTCTATAAATGGCAAATACACAAACTCACTACATATGTCCTTCATTTCTGTGTGTCTGTCTTTATCTGTCAGCATCTTCATTCAACTCTTTACACTATCTGTCTTTTTCAAAATGGATGAAGTCTATTCTTCAAAACGAAAGAAGTTACCTCTTCTTTCTGAATTGTATTTTGATATCTTTGCACCACAATTACTCACTATACCTGCACAAGTGAAATATAGACACTTAAGACACAACCTCATGCCTGGAATGGCTACCTCTTTTAACAGCTTTTCCGACTTACTGGAGAAAATCAAAAATGTTGGCTGGGATTGTTTGGTGATTTTTTCAAGTAGACAAATTTATCCTGCCCTCATAGCAGAGTTCTATTCCCATATGACATTTGTTAAAAACTCATTTGGTCTCTTAACTGCTACCTCTACGTGCATACAAGGTCAGGAATATATCATTGATGAACAAGTGATTTTAAATGCATTCCATCTAAGCAACAGTATGTTAGAACTTTCAAGAGTCAATGATTATGCTCATCCAATAAGCATCTCTACCAGTAAGTGCATGACATTTAAACACAATCTGGCTACTGTTACTGATCAGTTAGTACCTGCTCAGTTATTTGATAGACCATGCAAAATAGGGTTTGACTTTTTCACTCCACAATGTCAGTTTCTTGCTCGAATTTTTAGATACAATCTCATGCCTGTCATGGAAAACAAACTGTTCCATCCCTTTGATTTAGAACTGATAAAATGTGTTTTGAATCAACATATGCCTTATAATCTTTCATACCTTCTGCTGAGTTCTTTTGAGCATTGCTATCATCATAACTGTCTTGGTTTTGGTCTTGTCCTCACTCCTATATTTCAACATCTTGGTATAAATGTGCTTAATCATCAAAAAAAGTATGTGAAAAGTAGCAATATTGTCTCACACCTAAATCTGTCCCCAAAACCACTCATGCTATTTGATCCAGAAATAATTGAGTCTCCCGAACCTCACCAGAATCTACTGTCTCATATTGATGCCTTAAATAATTTAACTCAACTTTCTCTAAAAAATCAAAACAATCTGTTGAGTCAAATAGAGTCCCTTCAATTTTTTGTGCATCACCTTTGAGATATGCTATACATGTTGATGGAGCTTCAAAAGATTTATGTACCATCCTACCACCTCTCTGCTAGAACAAGCTCAGCTCAGGCTGCACAGCCTGCCCAGAATCCTATAGAAGATCATCTTCCCTCTCTTGGGTTACATTTCTCCCATGATCACCTATCATAATTCTAACTATTTTGGAGGACTGTATAACTATATATATATATATATATATATATATATACTATACTATAACTAACTATTTGGGATAACTGTACTTTAACACTAACAAATACTAATTATGCATGATATATTTCTTACTAATGTTTATCTTTTCTAACATGCTCTCCTGCAGGTTGTTAAAGAATCTTATTTAAATACTAACTTTTCTGCAGGTTCTGAACAACTCTTCTATTCCCCACTTTTTGTAATGACAAAGGGGGAGAAGAAAAATATAATTAACTGCTCTTTACACTGCAGTGCTACACTTTACACTGCACTGCTATGTTACTGCTGCAATGCAACTTTTGATGAGCTAAATATTTTTCTAAAAAATTACAGATTTTTAAAAATTTTAACTCATGAATATACTAAGGGAGAGCAGTTACTTAGGGAGAGCAGTTACATAGGGGGAGCAGTTATAATAGAAAATATTTTTAGTTTGTCGTCATCATCAAAAAGGGGGAGATTGATAAGTCTTCAAACTAATCAGTTTATTTTGATGATGTTGATGATAACAAACTTAGTAAATATGATTAACATAAAATAGGTAGAATCCTCTCTATAGGATTATTATATAAATTGATTTTAAATATCCTATTTTATTCCTATCAAAAATATTTTTCATCCTATAAATGAATTTATTTTTCTTGACCTTGATAAATTAATTATCAAGGGTTAATTAAATTAATTCAAATATTAACATTTTCTAAGGCAATGAGATTCCTATTCTTTTCTAAATGATTTTCTAAAAATCTCATTGGGCAAAAAGAATTCAAAATTATAATATATATATACACGGTATATGTATATATATGTGTATAATATAAATATATGTATAACTTAAGTGTGTGTGTGTGTGTGCAAGAAACCGTGTGTGTGATTGTTTGCAAGAAAACCATTTGTGTGTGCATAACCGTGTGTATGCAAAATGATGTGCATATGTTGGAAATTAATTACATGCCCAAGAGAAAAAGGAAAGGCTTGGCCTTTGCATTTGAAAATAACTTGGCTAAATTTTACTCAATCCGTGTGCCTTAAATTGATCCGAACCATTCAATCTTTTTATCCTGCAATCTGAACCATTGGTTTAAAATCAGATTTCAAAAATTACTATTTTGCCCTCAACTTCAAAATCCTATAAATAGGAGGCTTTTCATTCATTCCAGTTTTACTAATTCACAAAGCAAAGAAAAGCTATATCTTTGTGCCTACATTTTTTCTCTGCAAAAGCCTTCTCTTCATCTTCTAATTCAAAGTTCTATTTTTTGAAAAAAGATAAAATTGATCAAAGTAGTTGAGATAAGTCATTAACTTATTGTATTTACATTATCTCATATCTGCTTATATATATTGATATATTAAAGATAATTTTTTATACACATTTATATATATATATATATATATATATATATATATTTAATCTATCAAATATTATAAAAGGTCTGTAATTAGATACCGATATATTTCAGAAGAAATTTCTCTTCCGGACGGTCTTTAAAATCCTAAGTGGCTTTTTATTAATATAAGATACATTATATAAGTATTGACAAATATTTATATAATTATCAGATTGTGAAACAAACAGTTTGGTCAGTACTTAGATACCGATATAATTCGGATGTTATTTCTCTGAAATTCTCCGAAACGGTCTTTAAATCTTGGGTGGCCAAATTTTCACAACATAGATCAAATATAATATAATATATATACGTGGGTGAAATAAAAATTTATCATACTTAATTGTTATACACATTTATATATATCTATATTTAATCTATCAAATATTATAAAAAGTCTATACTTAGATACCAATATAATTCGGAAAAAATTTCTTTTCCGAACGGTCTTTAAAATCCTATGTGGCTTTTTATTAATATAAGACACATTATATAAGTATTGAAAAATATTTATATAATTATCAGATTGTGAAACAAATAATTTGGTCAGTACTTAGATACCGATATAATTCAGATGTTATTTCTCTGAAATTCTCCGAAACGGTCTTTAAATTCTGAGTGGCCAAATTTTCACAACATAGATCAAATATAATATAATATATATACGTGGGTCAAACAAATTTCATCAAGTATTATTTAATTGATAAATCTGTTATATTTGATAACTTTCATAACAAAGTATCTTACTCACAAACTTATTTATTCACAAAAAATACTTGTAGCATTATAAGTGATTTTATAAACTTAAAGTTATATATGTTCAAACCATAAAAACACACTCTTTATAGAGAAAAATCTTTTCTAGAATTGTTTAAATCGTAGAAACACATTCTTTATTAAAAGAAAAGAAAATCTTTATAAAATCACATCAATTTACATATATGCTTATCTGAAGCATTTCACATAAAAGTCTTGAATTTTTATTTGATATTTGATCTTAAATTATATATCTGCTTATCTGAGAAGTATCAACTATAAAAGTTATTTAAACTTTTATAAATCTGTACTAAACTACATCTACTTACTTTAAAAAGCAAATTCAAGCTATCTTTTTGTAAAAGGGAAAAGGGCAGAGTCAGTTTATTTTATGTATTTGTGAGAAAGAAAAAAAATCATTGACCAAGACCAGAGTCTTAGAGAAGTCAACTGGGAGTTGGGTCTCTAGTGTACTTGTGAGGTGAGGAAGAGATTATTGTTTCAAAACCAGATTATAGAATAGTTCTGAGCTCAAAAGAAGATACAACTAAGCTTGAGGAAGGAGCTGGGAGTTCGCTGTCCAAGATAGTTAGTTGTGAATAGTTGTAAGTTGATCTATAAAACTTTGTAAAGGTTTCTCCACCTATTGAAAGATCATTTATTACTTGGACTAATAGGATCTCAAGCCCTAGAGAGGAGCTTGAGACTAGATGTAACAATATACTCAAGCTGTATATTGTGAACCAGATAAATCTCTGAGCATTGTGTGATTAAATTTTTCCAAATCCTGCATATTAATTTCTGATACTATAAATTAATTTGTTAAATATTTAAAAAGGCCTAAGATAATTGAAAGTCCAATAATAATCTATTCAACCTCCCTTCTAGATTATTATTGGACTTTCAGTTGGTATCAAAGCGGTGCTCTTTAACTTGTTTGTTAAGTGAATACATGCATATCTAAGAGTAGATCCATCTATAGACTACAATGCTATCGGTTGTAGAGAAGGACTGTCAATGTTTAGACATCCACTATTTGATGGCACAAACTTTGCCACCTGGAAAAATAGATTCAAAATCTATGCCAAGTTATAAGGAATAAAAATCTAGCTAGAAATAGAACGAGGTGTAAAAATTCCCGCAAAAATTGAAGGTGAAATGATCATTGAGAAAGATGCTAATGAATTCACCACTGAAGATGAGGAGACTATGAATATAGCCGCCAAAGTCGAGCAAGTGCTTACCAGTGCTCTTATAGAAAAAGAATAAAAAAGAGTTAGCAACTGCAAGAATGCTAAAGAAAACTGGGAAAAATTGATTGTAACCTATGAAGGAACCAATCACATAAAAGAAACTAGAAAAGATGCTCTAATCCAAGAGTATGAAATCTTCAAGTTAGAAGAAGCTGAAAAAATCATCAATATGGAAACACGTTTTTCCAGAATCATTGATGAACTGGAACAACTAGGAAAAGCTTACACAACAAATGAGAAGAATAGAAGAATTCTCAAGGCTCTTCCATCTGTATGGAAAATGAAGGTTACAGCCATCAAGGAAATGCAAGATCTAACTGTATATCCTCTTGATAGCCTTATTAGAAATCTTCGTGCCCATAAAGTCGACAGATCTCAAAAAGAAAGGAATCGCTTTCAAAGCTCTACTAGTTGATCAAGAAAGCGATGATGAGGAGTTAAATGAAGAACTCCTGAGTCTAGATAATAAAAAAGTTGCTTTATTATCAAGACAACTCAGGAGAATAATCCAAAGTAAAGCAAGAAGATATGGCAAAGGCTTTGTCACACCTCCAAATCCGGGTACTTCATTTTCACATGATTTGTTGTTCACAATCTAAATAAAACATTCAACTACTACCCAATAATAAGGAATGCAAAATAAATTACAACCTTATAATTAAATTAAAATATTTCTTAAAAGGATGACAACTTTAATCAAAATATCCCAGGTTTAATCTAACTTTAACATCAATAAATAAGTGCGAAAAATAAAACATGACATTATAAAGTCTTATTGCAATCATAATAAACTTAAACATAAACAAGTCTTCACTTGTTCATCTTGCTTTTTCCTTTACTTGTTGACGGTGCGTCAAGATTCTCAACTTTAGCTGTAATGGTTATTAATTGCAAGAGTGAGCAAACAAAAGCTCACTTGGAATAATAACAATAATAGTGATGACATAAACTGAATAACTTCAAAAGATTTGAATACTTTTCTCTCATCAAAAATAAAGAATTGAATAAAAAATTATTTCATCAACATTTAGAATTTCGAATGTAGAAATCATCTGAGGGTCATAAGATCTTGAACTATGTCATAGCTTATAAGCATTTCTATTTAAAACCTTTAACAGTCTTTTAGACTATATGGACTGTTAACTAGTACTCAGGGGGATCAACCCTTCATACCATGTATTGTGCACAAACATCTTAACACTTTCACATGGTAATCCCCTATTAAATAGGGTTGTTCATCTCAGTATTTGATAACAAGTCCGCACCAAAGAAAGTTTGGTTTGGATAAGCTTAAAAAAAAATTTGGAGTTCAACTACCATCAACTAAAGAGTAGTTGAATCGACTTACAATAATCTAGAATAATTCAACAATAAAGAATCATGAAATAACTTATACTTTAGAACTAAACTTAAAGCATTCGAAGGATAAAATATACCTTACTTGAACAATTAAGTCAACGTCATTTTAATTAAATCGTGAACTTTAAATAATTACTTGTTCATTGCAGAAATAAAAGGACAGACTCAAATATAATTAAGATTTGAATTTAAAACACTTGCATATAAATCATAAGTTTAGGGATAGAGAACTTGCCTCAAGCGCGAGTTACAAGTTATACTCACGTTCCTTAATTAACCCTACATATATGTAATTAACACTAATAATATAATTAGTTATCATATAACTAATTCACATTACTTAGTTAACCCATCTAGGTTAACTCATTCCCCTTAAACTATTAAGTTTAATAATTAATTATCACATCACATAATCACATCACATGTTCATATAATTTAATCAAACTTAAATTATGTATTCATATTAATTAAATTATAATTAAAAAAATTATAATTTGAATTAAACATTCACTTTAATTATAATTAATCAAATTATAATTATATTTTATATTAATTAAATTATAATTAAACAAATTATAATTTAAATTAAACATTTACTTTGATTAAAATTAATCAACCTACATTATGCATTTATTATAATTTTTAAAAATTATAAATTAAATTACAAATTTACTTTAATTATAATTTATCAAATTATAATTACATAGTATATCTTGACAATATAATTCATTACTGTCCATTTAGTATTTTAATTTTATTAACATGCTTTATAAATTATTACATCATTAATCTCATAAAATTTCACATTTTAAAAATAGCTTTCTGCCTAATCTGCAGGACCAGCGCGGTCGCACTCCAATTAGACTTAGGAGCGGCGCGGCCGCGCCACTGTGCAGACAGGTCTGACAGTGTCGCGAACTTTGCAGAGAAAAAGCCAATTTGGCTTCTTTCTCCACACCAAATTTCGAATTTAAACAACATATTGCATATAACACTTAATAGAAAACAAAATTCTAAGCTTCTAACATGTTTTAACATATATAATCATCATAACACATAAACAAAACTCTCAATTTTGTAAAATTTGGAGAAAGACCATTTTTCAGTGTTCTTGATAAATTGAATACTGTGAATTTGTTTCTAAATCAAAATACACAATTCAAAGCATATTGAATTCGTTTCTTAACATATTAACATAATCGATAATCAATTTACACAACAATTAACAATTAAACATGAATTTTGATTTTAAAGGAGCTAATTATCAAAACTACTTCACTGTAACTTTTGATGAACATGAATTCTTCATGTTTACATGAATTAAACAACTAATTTATGCATACAATTCATATATAAACAATTTATGAACACATTATATATATAATCATGTTTACATCAATTTCATGTTAATTCATATACACAGAGAACTAAATTCATGAAGAATGTTGGCTTGTTTCGGTGTTAACAAAACAGACACTAACGCGTGCAAGTATACACGGTCAACAAATAATATATGATAAGTAAAGATCGTTCCCACGGAGAAAAACAATTATATTTAAACTATCATGCAACAACTTTGTAGCTATTTCTGGCTGCTCAAATGAGTAAACAAGGTGTGAATGAATAACTAGAATGATTATAAACTAAAATTAACTAATTAACAAATGATTGATTTAAATTGGAAAGATATGGGATCCTAATGTCACTTAATGCATCATCTAGATTATACACCTCTTGTTAAGCCTAATTCATTATTTCGAATTGCTAGTCGAGAGCACGAAGGTGAGAATTGGCTATCTTTCAATATACCAAATCCATATCACATAAAATCCACAAAAGAGATAGAATTTATATGAACATCAATATTACCTAAATCACGATATGTCTATGTGACTAACAAGAAAAATCGATTTAAGTGCAAGGTCTCAATTGACTACACATGGTAAGCCGGTATATGCCTATCCGAATTGCGAATCACAAAATCTATCACATGCAAATTTCATGAACATATGCTAGCATGGCCAAATCTGAGTTTATACTTCCTTTTTCAATTCCATATAAACTATTAAGGTAGATGGTGATCAAGCATCTAAACAATAAACACAACCATGCTAGGCAATCTATACATAATCAATCACACATAACAAAGAGGCATATAGATCTGAATTAAATAATAAGCTTCATTAGAATCCCATAATGGTGATTAGTTCATCTCTGAATCAATAACCATTATGGGATTTGATCTAAGCATTGAAAGTATGAAATGAAAGCAAAGAGAATTAAGAGAGATGAAATTGCAAATCTGATAAATCTATGTCCAAAACAACCCTTCAAGATGAGTTCAAGATCACAATCATCCAAATATAAAACCCTAAAACTGGAAATCTACTAAGAGCAAAGAGAGAAGCCAAACTCTAGCTAAGAACTCTCTCTCGCTCTTTAAAAACCCTAGAATAGAAAAATAAAACGATTCCAAACTTTTTCGTAACTTACAAATACACCCTTATATGGAAAATACGCTACTGGCTGGCTGCCTTCTGGAGCGGGCGCGCTACTTTTGACCTTCAAGCCTGCGCGGTCGTGCGGCACTGATTTCCTACATTCTGCTGCACTTCTTCTGCTGGTGCTTTGCTGGTTCCCTTCTGATGCTTAATTGCTGCTTTCTTCTTTCTCTTGCCAATGCTCAAATGCTATTTCCACATACACATGCTATGCTCCCATCCTCATCTCACCATATGCTCACCATCTTGCCAAGTCCATGCCATTCGAGTTTCAATAGTGCAACCTATAAAACAAAGATAAAAACATAAAAAGACACTAAAATACTTGAGTTTAAGACATAATTCTAGCAAGTTGATAGCCAATAAGTAGGTATAAAACATACTTATCAAATACCCCCAAACTTGAACTATTGCTTGCCCTAAAGCAACAACACAGATGCAACTACATGCTATGCAAACTACACTACTATGAAAATGAATCCCAAAAATTTCAGTCATACTATGAATTCCAATAAGATGTGCCTCAGAGAAATAATAAGATATACAAATAGAGCATCAAACCAAGCTAAAGTCATAAGGACATAAAATTTGACAATCACAACCTGTGGCTAAGGTGTAGTGTGTGTGTGTGCTATATCACAAATAAGCTTGATAGAGGCAAAGATTCCACATGCTATACTTCTAAGGAAGAAAACTGAGGTTTTAAACCAAGAATTTTGCACATATATGAAATAACAACCAATCCAACACATCAATACAAGCTAAGGTTCAACAAAGGGCTTATTATGCTTTTATTCCACACTAGGGCGATATTCGCACTTTCCCGTGGTTACACCCGACTGTGCAATGCTAAGCCCTCTTAGGCTTTTCAATGATGCCCATTTAACTAGCTTTCGACCAACGACTCCCAAACCATAAGGCTTTAGGGCGCTGGGTGTAGAGACAATCCCCTAGGGCGTACTTGCTCGAGTATCAAAGGCCACAAGACTTAGCTAGCTAAGATGTTTATTTTATTTTTTGTCTTTTTCTCAAATTATTTTCTTTTCTTTTTTTTCCTTTTAGCATGCATACCGAATGTTTTCCCCCAAACTTGCATTTCTATGTCATAATGGCCATTAATCATTTTCTACACAATTCTATCATTAAAAAAAATCCCCCTCAAAAGACAAGCATGTGCTAATCTAATCAACAAGCAAATGATAACAATGCCGTACTATCCGGTAACATCAAAGCAACAGGCATAGACTACATCATGTATAAAATTATAACTAAGCTTAAGTTATTAACTGAGTTCAACAATCTATCATATTTCAATATCATCATCGGTCATACTGAAATTCAACAAACTAAAAACATGAGATTATGTTATGAAATGCAACTAAACACATACTAAATAAACAAAACAAAACAAAACTGAATTTTTTTATGAAAAATTTAACTAATGATTACTAGCATGCAAACTAAACATGCAATTAAACTATATGCAACTAGCTATAAGCACTACTACTTACTATAACCCAATACCCCCAAATATAAAAACTTCAATGTCCTCATTGGAGATAAAGAGTAAGGAAACTCCCCTATGTATCGGCATAGCCACCCTCCTCGGGTGGTGAATCTGGTGGCGGGTAAGGCATGGCAGAACCAAAGATAGGCCACTCCATAAGCGTCCCCTGCTGCGCAAAGGCCTCAGCCAAGGAACGAGATAGCGCATCGACAAAAGTTGAGAAGTTTCCATGTAGAACGTCCATCCTCCTCTCCAATCGCCTCATCCGGCGATCCTGATTCACTTCACTAGCTGGAGGAGGAGCGGCTACCTCTGCTGGCTGTGGTGGAGGCACTAGTGGAGGAGTTGGCAGAATAAATCCTTTTCCCCGCGGATGTGCCTTGCTACTAGCCCAATCTTCAAACTTCTTAATGGTGGCGTGCGTGATGTCCTGGCTCGGCATCTAAACTTGCTCATCATCCTAGTCAAGCCTAGCCTAGGCGCACAAATGCGTCACGACTGACGCATGTGGAATACTACCAGTGGTGCTGCTCCGCATGTAGCGCAACATATTCTGATGGAGTAAGTGGCCAATATCTATATACTTCCCAGTAATGATTCCCCACAAAATAATTGCACTCTCGACCGAAATGTCATGCTGGTGAGTAGACGGCATCAGATTGGCGCAGATAAACAGGTTCCACGCCTTTGCATATCGGTTCAGGGCTGAGCTTGGGAAATTGGTGGGTGTATCGGTGCCCGCCTTATAGTTCCACTTCGTTCCCAGCACACATAAATCTATGATCACCCTATCCAAGTCAGTCTCAAAACGCTCCGCCTCAACCCAATTTACTCGACCAGCCGGAATTGAAGGCAAATTGAAAACCTCATGGATGGCCAGCGGACGGTTGTCAACTTGAAAGCCCCGGACGAAAGAGAAGTTGCTCTGTGTCTCCTTGGCGTTCGCATAGAATTCGCGAACTATGGCCATCGGAGCAGGTACAAGTGTTGTCACAACTCCAAACCAGGCCCTATCTCGGATCATGGCAAGTATTTTGCCATCTTCTTTGGCCGGTTTCAATCCCCGCTCCTTCATAAATATCTTAGCAGCAATTCGATAATATTCAGTTTGTGCCGCGAGGCTGATGAACCTGGTCAAGTCCACAGTATCCTCGGCCTGGCTGCTTTGAGAAGGCGACTTTGGAGTGACGGAGCGAGCTCTCTTTGGACCCATGATCGCTTGCAAACAATTCCTTTGCAAACCCTAATCTGATACCCCCAAACTTGTTCTCTGAAACCTTGTATCTTCAAACCCTAACTTCTAAAAAATGATCCCCAAAATTCTCCTCTAAAATCCCTTATTGCCAACCTAATTGATGAGTATGCTGATGATGGAATTTGAGTGGCTAGGGCTAAGCTTTGATGGAGACTTGTGTCCGAAGATGAAGAATAGATGGACTGGGGTTACTATTGGTTAGGGCTTAGAGAATCTGAATGAGATGTGAGAAAGATTTAGTAGTGGAGGATAGGGTTAATAAGGAGGAATTGTGAGAAGGATATGTAGTTGGATTAAAATAGACTTTTGAGAGGGACAGGGTTTGTGTATAGAAGAGGGAAAAGAGTATGAGTATATGGGATGTTATAATCTGATAAGGCTTCTACCAAATAGGATTAGGATTTAAGGGCTTGGGTCGTATGTTTTAAATTTTTTAACCGACAGGATTTTTAGGTCGGGAGCTGCCGTGCGGAGTTTGGCCTTAAGGCTGGCGCGGGCGCGCGAGTACCTAGATCTGCTCTCTGGCCTCTGCATATTAGCACAGCCGCCCTGCTTTTTATCTTGAGGCTGGCGCGGCCGCCCTGCCCTGAGCCCAATAAAAATTTTTCCTGCAACAGTGATGAAAACTAAGCAGCAACCAACATGCAATTTCTCTCCTGTGCACATAGCATTCAAAAATGAGATATAACTTGATTCCATATTCAAAATTTGACTATGTAAGATGTACGTACGTTTGAATCGTCAAAACTGCTATATAAGTGACTCATATATATGTGAATCCTCAAAAAATCCTATGTGTGTATATGCAATATGTTTATAACTCCAAAAATATATGCAATAAGCTCCTAATTCCAAATTGATCAAAATTTTCATGATTTTTTATAATTAAACAAGGGGAATAGAAATATAGAGAAATGTAACAAGAATTATATGAAAGGGAGAAGAGAGATGATGGGGTGCCTCCCATCGAGCGCTTGTTTAAAGTCAATTAGCTCGACTCTGTCTGAAATGGTCAAGTAGTGGAAAGGATCGAGGTGACTTTCTGCCGATCGACTTCGACTCCATAGTAGTGCTTCAACCTTTATTCATTCACTTTAAACGGGTTGTCTAGGTATTGATCGAAAATCTCCACTGCACCATGTGGAAACACAGTTTTCACCGTGAAAGGGCCCGACCACCGTGATTTGAGCTTTCCAGGAAAGATTCTAAGACGAGAGTTATACAACAATACTGCTTGCCCCGGCTCGGATTTCCTTTCCATGATCTTGC
Organism: Panax stipuleanatus; assembly: GCA_020205555.1. NCBI lineage: Eukaryota > Viridiplantae > Streptophyta > Magnoliopsida > Apiales > Araliaceae > Panax > Panax stipuleanatus. The sequence continues at coordinate 10,474,283 of CM035119.1, read as the reverse complement.
CGTCGTGCCACCTTTTCACTTTTTCCTTATACAGTTTCGAGTTTTCGTAAGCTTGCAGTCTGAATTCATCTAACTCATTTAATTGGAGAAGGCGTTTCTCCCCTGCAGCTTTCAAGTCAAAGTTCAATTTTTTTATGGCCCAATAAGCCTTGTTCTCGAGTTCCATGGGTAGGTGGCAGGCCTTCCCATAAACTAGCTGATACGGTGACATACCCAATGGTGTCTTGTATGCAGTCCTGTATGCCCAAACTGCATCATCGAGCTTAAGGGACCAATCCTTCCTCGTGGGATTTATAATTTTATCTAATATCCTTTTCACCTCACGATTGGACACCTCAGCTTGGTCGTTCGTTTGGGGATGGTACGCCGTGGCGATACGGTGATTTCACCCCATACTTGGCCAATAGTGCAATAAACTGTCGATTGCAGAAATGGGTGCCCTCATCACTTATGATAGCCCGAGGAGACCCGAATCTTGTGAAAATACTCTTTTGAAGAAATTGCAAGACCACCCTAGCATCATTACCCACTTGGACACGTAATCTACTGCCAGCAAGATATACAAATTTCCACACAAAGAAACAAAAGGCCCCATAAATTCTATCCCCCAGACATCAAATATCTCAACCTCTAGGATCATATTCAAAGGTATCTCATTCCGTTTGGATATATTACCAACTCGCTGACACCGGTCACATTTTTGCACGAAGTTGTAAGCATCTTTAAACAAAGTCGGTCAATAAAAGCCTGCCTAAAGAACCTTGGCAGCTGTCCTCTCGCCCCCGTAGTGTCCTCCATAGACTGATGAATGGCAATCCTTAAGTATGCTGTCCGTCTCACTTTCTCGGATGCACCGTATGATCATCCTATCGGCGCACTGCTTAAACATGTAAGGCTCATCCCAAATATACCATTTAACATCATGTATAAACTTCTTCTTCTGGGGTCTAGTCAAATCAAAAGGGATAATATTGCTCACTAAAAAGTTCGCAAAGTCCTCAAACCATGGCATTTCGCCTTGCACCACAAATAATTGTTCGTCCGGGAAGGACTCATTAATCATCACTTTGTCATTTATGTCCTTTCCCGGGTTCTCCAATCTAAATAAGTGGTCAGCCACTTGGTTTTTGGTCCCCTTTCTGTCTTTGATTTCCAAATCAAACTCTTGTTGAAGAAGAATCCACCGAATGAGACGGGGCTTAGCATCTTTCTTAGAAATCAAGTATCGAATTGCAGCATGATCGGTGTATACGACAACTCTTGTGCCAATCAGATAAGATCAAAATTTATCAAATGCATATACCACCGCTAGAAGCTCCTTCTCTGTGGTAGTGTAATTCAGTTGGGCATCAGTCAGGGTCTTACTGGCATAGTAGAAAACCTAAAAAACCTTGTCCCTGGGCTACCCCAAGATAACTCCCATAGTGAAGTCACTCGCATCACACATTAGTTCAAATGGAAGAGACCAGTCAGGTGCTGTGATAATGGGTGCCGTAGTCAACCTCTTCTTCAAGTGCTCGAAAGCGACTAAGCATTTATCGTTGAATCTAAACGGGACATCTTTCTCAAGCAAATTGCATAGTGGCTTAGTAATCTTTGAGAAGTCCTTAATGAATCGGCGATAAAATCCCGCGTGCCCAAGGAAGCTATGAACACCTTTCACAGAAGTTGGTGGAGGTAAGCTCTCAATAGTCTCCAGCTTCCCTCTGTCCACCTCTAATCCTTTCCTAGAAACTTTGAGCCCCAATATAATGCCTTCCTGTACCATAAAATGGCACTTTTTCCAATTCAACACTAAATTGGTCTCAACACACCTTTTTAATACCAGAACCAAATTCTCCAGGCATATGTCAAAAGAGTCTCCAAAGACTGAGAAGTCGTCCATGAAAACTTCTATATTTTGCTAGACCATATCGAATAATATTGCCATCATACATCTCTGGAATGTGGCTGGAGCGTTGCATAATTCGAAAGACATCATCCTGAATGCAAAAGTACCGTATGAACACATGAAGGTAGTCTTCTCCTGGTCTTCTGGAGCTATAACAATCTGGTTATACGCCGAATAACCATCCAAGAGGCAGTAGTAGTCATGTCCCGCTAACCTATCCAACATTTGGTTAATGAACAGGAGAGGGAAATGGTCCTTTCTTGTAGCTTTGTTCAATCTGTGATAGTCCATACAGACCCTCCACCCTGTAACTGTTCTGGTAGGTATAAGTTCATTGTTTTCATTGGACACTACTATCATGCCCCCCTTCTTCGGAACGCATTGCACCGGGCTCACCCATGAGCTGTCAAAGATTGGATAAATGATTCCGACAACTAACCACTTTAGGATCTCCTTTTTGACAACCTCTTTTATAATAGGATTTAATCTCCTCTGTTGCTATACCGTCGGCTTACTGTCATCCTCCAGGAGTATCTTATGCATGCAGAATGAGGGGCTGATCCCCTTGATATCCGCTATGGTCCAACCAATAGCCAATTTGAATTCTCGTATAACTCGCATCAACTTACTTTCCTGGCCGGATGATAAGGCAGAAGCAATAATAACCGGTAACATAGTAGATTCCCCCAGAAATGTGTATCTCAGATGATCAGGAAGAGGTTTAAGGTCAAGGGTGGGAGGCATCTCAAGAGAAGGCTTGAGTCGCTCTGATGTCTCCCCATATGTCCAAGTGGTTCAATGGGAATCTTAAATATTCTCGTATGTGGCACTGTGTTCAAAATTTGTACATACTCCATAACATCTGCATCATCCATGTTAGGGTCTCCCAGTAGAGCACTCTCTAATGGATCCATGTTCATCACTTGCTCAGCTTCTTCATGCAGTACCCTGTCAACTACATCAACCCGGAAACACTTTTTTCGTCACTGGGGAACTTCATAGCTTTGAAGACATTAAACATAACCTCTTGGTCCTGAACCCTCATTGTCAGTTCTCCCTTCTGTACATCTATGAGTGTTTGCCCAGTAGCTAGAAAAGGTCTCCCAAGAATGATCGGTATATTTTTGTCCTCCTCATAGTCCAGAATAATAAAGTCTACAGGGAAGATAAACTTGTCCACTTTCACCAAGACATCTTCTATGATACCCCTTGGGTATGTGATGGACCTATCAGCAAGCTGCAATGATATGTTTGTCGGCTTAGGAGCCGACAATCCCAACTGTGTGAATACCGATAGAGGCATCAGGTTTATACTCGCTCCCAAGTCACATAAACACTTACTAAAAGATAATTTTTCGATGGGGCAAGGTATCGTAAAGCTGCCTGGGTCTTTAAGCTTTGGAGGTAGTTTTCATTGCAATACTGTACTGCATTCCTCTGTCAAGGCAACTGTTTCATAATCCTCTAGCTTCTTTTTCCTGGACAGTATGCCTTTCATAAACTTCACATAGCTTGGCATTTGTTCCAAAGCTTCAGCGAAAGGAATGTTAATATGCAGTTTCTTAAACACCTCCAAAAACTTCGCGAACTATTTGTCTAATTTTTGTTTTTGAAGCCTCTGAGGATATGGTGCAGGAGGGTAGATAACTTGTGGTGTAGCATTGGTTTTCTCAGCTTTTCCATGCTTCTCTGTCTCCACTACAGGCTTCCCATCATCCCCATCATTCAAAACTGCATCAAGCATTTCTGCACATGGGCACGCCCGTGCCAGGTTTCCTTCTTCCTAGGGCGTGGCAGCGCCAGTCCCCAGATCTGCAGTTTACTTCCCAGACCTTAATGTGATTGCTTGACATTATTCCTTTCCATCCCTTTTTCCTGGATTTACTTTAGTATTTCTTGGGAGAGCCCCTTGCGGTCTGTTAGTTAACATATTGGCCATCCGGACCATTTGATTCTCCAAGGTTTTAATCGCCACCGCTTGGCTCTTTAACAGCAACATGAGCTCCTCCATTTTAATTTTCTTCTCTGGTTGTGGAGTAGGAGTTGGATTGTGTTGATATTGTTGTTGATGAAATTCGGGAGGATGTGACGGTCTAGGGGCATACTGTTGATGAGATTGTTGTGGTTGGTAATGTTGTTGTTGAGGTTGGTGTTGTTGAGCACCTTGATTGTTACTTCAGCTGAAGTTTGGATGATTTCTGTTGTTTGGATGGTAGGAGTTTGGAAATTGATTCTATGGCTTTTGATAGTTGCTGACGAATTGAACCGACTCTGCAGTGATAGCACATTATTCTGTCGGGTGTGATCCCGCACATAACTCACATACGAAAGCAACTTGATGAACTTTATTTTCAGCAATAGAGTCAATTTTCTTTGACATCGCTGCTATCTGAGCTGATAATGTCGTGATGGCATCCACATCCAATACCCCGATAACTTTTGGTTGAGGCATTCTAGCTGTCGGATTCTAAAAGTCATTTGACGCCATGGTCTCAATCAATGAATAAGCTTCCTCAAAGCTCTTAGCCCACAAAGCTCCACCTGCTGCAGCATCAATGATCATCCTAGATTGCCATCCCAAACCATTATAAAAATTATTGATCACCATCCAATCTGGCATCCCGTGGTGAGGACATTTTCTTAGCATCTCTTTATAGCATTCCCAGGCCTCATACAAAGATTCTCCCTGCTGTTACTCAAATTGAGATAGAGCACTCCTCATCTTCGCTATTTTGGCCATAGGAAAGAACTTGGCTAAAAATTTCTGAGCTAGATCCTCCCATGTAGTAATTGATCCTGATGGTAACGAATGAAACCAGCTCCTCGCTTTGTCCCTCAAAGTAAATGGAAAGAGACGAAGCTTCACCGCATCATCTAACACGTTGTTGTACTTGAATGTGCCACAAATTTTAATGAAACTCAGAAGGTGGTCGTTCAGATCATCGGTAGCTGAACGCCCAAATTGGACTGTGTTCTAAACCATCTGAATTGTCCCTGGTTTGATTTCAAAGGTGTTCGCAGCTATCGCTGGCCGGACTATACTCGACTGTAATTCATTGATGTTTGGCATAAAGTAATCCTTCAATGCTCTATGTTCCTCGGCTGCCATTTGTATCGGTGTTTCAGTGTCTTCTTGTGTGTTAGTAGTACGTGTATCCGCTCTCCAAGCTTTCCCGTTGATATTATCCTGTCTAGGTACCAACACAGAATTTAAAGATCGAGTGTGCATATACTAACCATAAGTACCTGAAACACAAATAAAAATAAAATAGAAATGAGATAAGATGTGAATTGTTCAAGTCAGACAAATTTAACTTAAATTGATGTCAATAGTAAAAAAAATAACAACTTATCCCCGGCAACGGCGCCAAAAACTTGTTGGCTTGTTTCGGTGTTAACAAAACAGACACTAACGCGTGCAAGTATACACGGTCAACAAGTAATATATGATAAGTAAAGATCGTTCCCACTGAGAAAAACAATTATATTTAAACTATCATGCAACAACTTTGTAGCTATTTCTAGCTGCTCAAATGAGTAAACAAGGTGTGAATTAATAACTAGAATGATTATAAACTAAAATTAACTAATTAACAAACAATTGATTTAAATTGGAAAGATATGGGATCCTAATGTCACTTAATGCGTCATCCAGATTATACACCTCTTGTTAAGCCTAATTTATTATTTCGGATTGCTAGTCGAGAGCACGAAGGTGAGAATTGGCTATCTTTTAATATACCAAATCCATATCACATAAAATCCACAAAAGAGATAGAATTCATATGAGCATCAATATTACCTAAATCACTATATGTTTATGTGACTTACAAGCAAAATTGATTTAAGTACAAACTCTCAATTGACTACACATGGTAAGCCGTTATATGTCTATCCGAATTACGAATCACAAAATCTATCACATGCAAATTTCATGAACATATGCTAGCATGGCTAAATCTGAGTTTATACTTCCTCTTTCAATTTCATATAAACTATTAAGGTAGATGGTGATCAAGCATCTAAACAATAAACACAACCATGCTAGGAAATCCATACATAATCAATCACACATAACAAAGAGGCATATAGATCTGAATTAAACAATAAGCTTCATTAGAATCCCATAATGGTGATTAGTTCATCTCTGAATCAATAACCATTATAAGATTTGATCTAAGCATTGAAATTATGAAATGAAAGCAAAGAGAATAAAGAGAGATGAAATTGCAAATCTGATAAATCTCTGTCCAAAACAACACTTCAAGCTGAGTTCAAGATCACAATCATCCAAATATAAAACCCTAAAAATGGAAATCTACTAAGAGTATAGAGAGAAGCCAAAAATGAGAAACTCTAGCTAAGAACTCTCTCTCTCTCTTCAAAAACCCTAGAATAGAAAAATAAAACAATTCCAAACTTTTTCGTAACTTGCAAATACACCCTTATATGGAAAATACGTTACAGCAGATTTTTAAATGAAAAGTCAAAATTTAATCAGCCTTGACTGGCGCGTCTGGGCGGCCCCATAGTTCATTTGGGGCGTTGGCGAGCGGTTCTGCAGGCTAGCTGCCTCCTGGCGCGGGCGGGCCACTTTTTACCTTCAAGTCGGCGCGGCCGCGCGGCACTGATTTCCTGCATTATGCTGCACTTCTTTTGCTGGTGCTTTGCTGGTTCCCTTCTGATGCTTAATTGTTGCTTTCTTCTTTCTTTCTTCTTTCTCTTGCCAATACTCAGATGCCATTTCCAAAGGCACATTCTATACTCCCATCCTCATCTCACCACATGCTTACCATCTTGCTAAGTCCATGCCATTCGAGTTTCCCTAGTGCAACCTATAAAATAAAGATAAAAACATAAAAAAAACACTAAAATACTTGAGTTTAAGCCATAATTCTAGCAAGTTGATAGCCAATAAGTAGTTATAAAACCTACTTATCAAAGAACATAGAAACATAATTTAAAATTAAGAATTGAGATTATACCCTTGTTAATAGGTTGGAAGAAGATGATGATGATGATTATCTCTGAACTTTCCTTCCTCTTCTTCTTCTTCTTCTTCTTCTTCTTCTTTTCTCTCTAAACTACTCTGTATTTCTCTTTCTAACACTGATAAAACTCTAACTTTGTTTTGTTGTTCTAAACTAACGTATATACATATAATATAACTGTTATAATATTTAATACGTAGAATTATATATAATAACTAGCAATTAATATATCAATTATAATATTTTAAATTTTAAAAGCCATAAAGCTTGTTTGGCCAACAGCTTATTTAAAAACATGTTTTTATTAGTTAAGGCCCCTTTTGGCAAAACGGAATTAAAACAAGTGCAAGGGCCTTGTTTGGCAAAACTCTTTAAACACAGTTTTAAGGGCCTTGTTTGGTAAAACTCATTTAAAACCCTTTTAATTCTTTTAACACATAACTTTCAATGTTACACTTTATTTAATTAAATCTTAACATTCTAATTTAATTAAATTAAAGCTAACATTAATAAATCAAATAACATTTGCCACATAACAATTATAATTACTCGCTAATCATAATCTCATGTAACAATTACAACATAAAAATTCATCTAATTTAATTATTTCAATTAAATTAGAACTATACCATAAAATCATTACACATCAATTAAATTTAATATTAAATATTCATTTAATTAATATATTGCACTTAATTAAATTATTCCACAACAATCACATAAATTATTTATTTAACTCAATAAATAAATTAATTAAAATATTTATTTAATTCAATAAATATTAAAATTCATACATAAAATTCTCATTCGTTATAGGCTTTATGAAAACAAACAACAACTTTAACAACTTCAGAAACAAGCAAGCTTTCAAACCAAAAACACAAGGAGCAAACTTCAAAGCAAACAACAACAATTTCAGAAATACTAGCTCCAATGAAAATTCAAATACATGCTTCGAATGCAATCAGCCTGGACACTTCAAAAAGGATTGTCCTAAACTGGCAAACAACAAAGTACAAGTTGCTGAAGAAGGCTGGGATCTAAGTGATGAAGAAAGAATTGCTGAACAAACCGAGAAAATCGCAAATCTATGTCTAATGGCAGACAATGAATCATCACAAAAATCTGAGGTAAATTTAGAACATCAATTACCTAATACTTCATTTGTCACACTTAGTTTAGATAATATAAACGGAGAACATCATGAACTAGAAGAAGCATACAACTGTCTTTATGAAGATAATGAAATCACCAAAGAAGATTTTATTCAACTAAAAATTCCATTAAAAAATTAATTAAGACTAATAGAAATCTAAAAATAGAAAATTCAAATTTAATCATAATTAATGAAACTTTAAAAGAAGAAAATGAGAAATTAGAAAATGACTCTTTAGAAAATCTTGTATTAAAAGAAGAATTAGAGAAATTAAAAAATAAAAATAAAAAACTCGAAATAGAAAATTCAACACTTATTATTTCTATTGAAAATCTTGAAGTTGAAAATTCAACTCATGTTGTACTTATTGAAGATTCTCAAATACTAAATTAAGAGCTAAGTAAAAAAATTGAAACAGTCAAGGAAGAAAATTCTTCTCAACAAATAGAAGACAAAAATGAAGAATCTGTAACAAATTAGATTTTATATATTAATTTTAAATATTTATTGAATTGAATAAATATTTAATTTGATTTATTTATTGAGATAAATAAATAAATTGTGTGATTGTTGTGGAGTAATTTAATTAAGTGTAATATATTAATTAAATGAATATTTAATATTTAATTTAATTGATGTGTAATGATTTTATGGTATAGTTCTAATTTAATTGAGATAATTAAATTAGATGAAGTCTATGTGATAATTGTTAAATAAAATTATAATTAGAGAGAAATTATAATTGTTATGTGATAATTTGTATGTGATTAATTGATGTTATCTTTTATTAATTAAATTAAAATGTTAAGATTTAATTAAATAAAGTGTAACATTAAAAATATGTATTAAAGAAATTATTAAAAAAATAAAGAAAGGGTTTTAATTTAGTTCTACCAAACAATGCCCTTACACTTGTTTTAAACTCGTTTTACCAAATTTGACCTTAACTACTAGTAATCTATTTTTTTAAAAATAAAGCTATTTTGCCAAACAAGCCTTATGGCTTTTTAAATTCAAAATTTATAACTTATATACATTAATGGTGATTATTATATTTAATATAGGTCATTATGTGTTGGCAGTTATATATCTTATAATTATGTATTATATGTATAATATATGTAAGTATATTATAGGTATATACGTTAGTTTAGAAAATCAAAGAGTTAGTCAGTTAGAGAAAACAAAGAAAGAATAGAGAAAAGATAGAGAGAAAGAGAGAAGAAGAAGAGAAAGAAAGGGAAAGTTTGAGGAATCAAAGCAATCAACTTCATCTTCTGCCTCACTAAGCATAAAGGTATAATCTCAATTCCCATTTTTTTAATTATGTTTTTTATGTTCTTCATGAAATTTAGTTATCTGTTAAGTGAGTGCTTATGAAAATTGTATAAACATGATTTATATATATATATATATATATATATATATATTATGTTTATAGCATGCTTGTATATGAATCTCATGCTTAATTAAGTTGTTAATTCATAGATATAGGATGAACATGCGAGATTCATGTTCATCAAGAATCACAGTAAAGTATTTTGAAAATATGCATAGTTTTCTTTTAAAATCAAAATTTCAAATTTAATTGTGTATTGTTGTACAAATTGATGTTAGATAATGATAACATGTTTATAAACGAATTCAATATGTGTTGAATTGTGTATTTTAAAGTAGAAACAAAATTTCGGTGTTCAAGTTCATCAAGAACACTTATCAATGGCTTTTCTTCAAAAATCATGAAATTGAGAGTTTTAAATAAATTGTTTTGATGATTCAATGTGTTAAGACATGTTAGAAGCTTTAAATTTTATTGCTGTAAAGTTTTATGTGTAATTGGTTGGCTAAATTCGGAACTCGATGTGGAGAAATAAGCTAAATTGGTTTTTTCTCTGCACAGTTCGCGAACATGTCTGTCGACGCTGCAGGGGGCCCGCCCCGGCATACCTATCAAAGTTAAAAAAACCAGCCCCGGGTGGGGGGGGGGGGGGCGTGGCAAAAAAGAATTTTTTTAAAATCTTCTGTACTTTTGTTTAGATCATGAAAATTAACCTAATGTGATTATGTGATAACATGCTAGACATACATTAAAATACTAAATGAATATTAATAGATTATATTAATAAAATATAATATGTAATTATAATTTGATTAATTATAATTACATGTAAAGGTTTAACTTAAATTATAATTTGTTAAATTATGATGAATATAGTTTGATTTATTTTAATCAAGTAAATGATTAAATATAAATTATAATTTGTGTAATTATAATTTAATAAATGCATAATGTAGTTTGATTAATTATAAATTATAATTTGATTGATTATAATTTAATTAAAATAAAATGTAATTATAATTAAAGTGAATGATTAAATTATAATTTATTTTATTATAATTTAATATGAGTACATAATTATTATTTGATTTAATTATGTGAGCATGTATTATGATTATGTGATGTGATTAATTATGCGATAATTAATTATTAACTTAATAATTAAAGAAGAATGAGTTAACCTAGATGGGTTAACTACTTATGTGAATTAGTTATGTGTTAACTAATTTAGATTATTATGGTTAAATATATATGTGTAGGAAGTGTTAAAGAACGTGATTTGTAATAGTAGCTTGCGCTTGAGGCAAGTCTTCTATCTCTAAACTAGTTAATTATATACAAGTTCTTTAATTCTTATATTGTGCAAGTTTTTTAAAACTCAAACTTGTTATTATTATACAAGTGTTATAAATTCAAATATTTATTTAGATTGTCCTTTTATTTCTGCAATGGACAAATACTTATTTAAAGTTCATGATTTAATTAAAGTGACCTTGACTTAATTGTTCAAGTAAGGTCTATCTTATCTTTCGTATGGTTTAAGTTTAAATTCTAAAGCATAAGTTATTTCATAATTCATTATTATTAAATTATTCTTGATTATTGTTAGTCGATTCAACTATTCCTTAGTTGATGGTAGTTGGAACTCCAAATTTGCTTTTAGCTATCCAAACCAAACTTTCTTTGATACGGACTCATATCAAATACTGAGATGAACAACACTATTTATTAGGGGAGGTTACTATACGAAAGTGTTAAATATTTGTGCACAATACATGGTACGAAGAGCTGATCACCCTAAGTACGAGTTGAGAGTCCAAAATCTAAATGACTGTTAAAGGTTTTAAATATAATGTTTATAACCTAGGACAAATTCAAGGTCTTATGACCCTTAGATGATTTCAATATTCGAAATTCTAAATATTGATGAAAGAATTATTATTTAATTCTTTATTGTCGATGAAAGTAAAGTTATTCAAATCTTTTGAAGTTATTCAGTTATGTCATATTATTGTTGTATTCCAAGTGGGCTTTTGTTTTCTCACTCTTGCATATTTATTAATCCCTTGCAGTTAAAGCCGAGAACGTTGACATATCGTCAACGAGTAAATGGAAAGGCAAGATGAACAAGTGAAGACTTGTTATCTTTTGATTTTGATTGTAATAAGACTTTATGTTATGTTTTTATTTTCGCATTATTATTTAAGTTAAGGTTAGATTAAACCCTGGGATATTTTGGACAAAGTTGTAATCCTTTTTATAAGGAAGATTTTTATTTAATTATAAGGTTGTAATTTATTTTGTATTCCTTATTATTGGGTAGATGCATGTTTTATTTAGTAAGTGAACACCAAATCATGTGGAAACGAAGTACCCGGATTTGGGGGTGTCACAGATGTAATATTCGAGATCGTTATGTAATTTGATAATTATCAATAAACGAATTTATACGGAACTCTTGTGTGATTTCTATTACTTTATGTATATGTACTATACATATATATATATATATATATATATATATATTATTTGAAGTTATGTGATGAGATGTATTTAAATAGTTGATTTGGATTATTTAACTATTTGAATTTAATAAGTAGTTATTAATTTTATTAATTATAAGGAATGGAATTAAAACTCGAATTTGAGTTTGGAGAGGGAATTTGAAGACGCGAATAGTATATTGGAGTCCGGAACGTCGAAATTAGTAAGAATAGACTATAATCACAAAATATGTCGTGGTTGACTTTTTGGTCAAAGTCAACTGGTTGACTTTTTCGGGTAAAAAGTCAAACTCGAATTTCGGAAGCTAATTTGGCTAAACAAATAATCCCACGACGCTCGGAACGTCGATTTTAGTAAGAATCGATATTAGTATCGAAAAGTTTGGTTACGGAGGGCAAAATGGTCAAATAGCTTATTAATTAATTTAAATGATTAAAATAGTTATTTTAATTTAAAGGGAAGTCAACTGATGGGGAGGGGGCCCGCGTGACCACCAATTGGGGACAATAAGAGATGGAGTATACGTATTGGAAGATTGAGAGGGAAGGAGTTATAACTCTTTAAACCAAAAACTCTTCAATTCTCTAACTCCCAATTCTCCTTCAATTCTTGCTATTTGATGTATTGTTGTATAATTGATGATTGATAGTTGATGATCATGGGAAATCAAGAGACCATAACATCTATATATACTCCCAACTCAAATTCCTTCTTCTTTTGTTAAAAACTCTACCGAGAGTAAAATGGGAGTGAGAACATGAGAGACCTTGGAGAATCAATTTTTGGAGATTTCTGAGTCTAAGAAAGCAAACAAGAAGGAACATCAGATTTAATCAAAGAGGAATTCATCAAAGAGGTAAATTCAATGAAACCCATTTTATATTCTTCTGAAATTAGAGAGAAATGCATGAATATTGAGAAAATTGAATTTCCTAAGTTGCGTGTTGATTGGGTTGTGTTATTTGTCGGTTATAACAGATTATAAGAACAAAAGTTCTGGTTAATTCATGTCTTAGATGCTTTGAATTTCAAAGAATTATGCCATGCATGCTTCAAGTTTGATAAAATGCCTCTAAGATGCTAAATGAATCAAAACATGGAAATTTATTGAAGTTTAATGTTGTAATATATGTGAACATGTTATGTTAGATGATCTGGACAGTAGGAACCATTTCGTTGCATGCTAGAATCGAAAACACAGATTTTTGACAAATTGAGTAAACTAGAAAACTGTAAGTTTTTGGGTTTTTCGGACCTTTGAAATCATACCTTCGGTAATCTGTTTGATGTATGTAATAATTTTGTAAAATATTATATAGCATGATGTATAACCTAACCAAGTTTCAAAGGAAATGGAGTTAAATTGAGCAAGATATGATTTTCGGAAGCAAGCATGAAAATAAGTAAAATTTGCAGATTTTGGGAAATTCCCAGGAAATTCTTAAGTCTGGAAGCAGTTCGTGCACGCTTTTTTAGGCTCCTGGATTGTGGCCTTATTGTGTTAGTTTCATGCATGTAGTATTTTTATAAAATACTATGCTGTATAAAGTTTATTGTGTCCAAGTATCATGGTCATATCATCTGTAGATTAGTAGGAATAAAATCGCAAATGTGGCTGCAAGGAAAAGAAAATTATTTTCTGGGCAGGATAAATGGCGCAGCCGCGCCATTCATAAGGCTTATTCCAGCGCAGCTGCGCCCTGCCGGTTCGGGTCGGGTCGGATCATAAAATTAATTTTTTTCCCTTTCAAATTCTAAAATTGAACACTTTTACCTATATGATATAACATGTTATGTGATTAATTTGTATTAATAATAGAATAAGAATTAGATAAATATTATAATTGAAATGAAAGGAAATAATTGTCCTTAAAATTAATATTTGATTACTTAGTTGCTTTAATGTGACTTAAATGAATATGTTACGTGAAGAACTAGTAGATAGCTTTAACTGTAGAAGACTTAGCAGACAAGTTTCTTGACTCTACTTTTTCATTAGACAAGTTTCTAAACTTTACTCTTTTAATTGAGCAAATATTCTATCTTTATTCACTTATACAGTGATCGTGAGTTTCTTAACTTGTGCGATTTATTAATATGTACAAGTTTCCTATGTTGTAAGTTATACAAATTCAAATATTGTACAAGCTTTATTGATGATTACGCAATTGTTATTTTAATTGTTATGCTTTAAAGTTCTTAATCATTAATAAACTGTTTTCAAGTATGCTTTCTGGCCTTTTGTTCCGTCTAGATAATATAGATGCGAAACGTTATATTATTTGAACAATTTAAATTCATTGTAGCTCTTAAAGTTTATCAATCCAAATTGCTTTGGTGCGGTCTCGTGAGAATACTAAGATGAACAACCCGAATAACGGGGCAAATGGATGTCGGGCATATAGTCCCATTTATGCTTATGCATTTAAATTTCATACTTATGCACAATGTAGGGTACGATAGGCTGATCACCTGGAGTACTTGCGGCGAATGTTTTAAAATCTATCTGATTGATAAAACGTTTGATGGTTTTCGATGAAACAAAACAATGTTCAGGGCATTAACACCCCTTAGTATGCTATTGCAAGTTCTAAAACTCTTATCTTTAATATTCGTATTTACCTCTTCATTATCCTTTCAATTGTCGAGAAATACCAATACAGATACTTCTATCCTGAATGTTTATATCAAATTATTTCATGTACTTGCTGGGCAATTTGTGCTCATTCTTGCTTAAACATTTCAGTTAAGAGTGAGAAGGCAGAGGGCTAGGGTAAGGACAAAGGAAAGGCTAAGATGAAATGATGAAAGCTTATTTCTTTGTAATAAGTTTAGATTTCCGCATTTGATGTAATTTAGCGATAAACGCTAAGTTTAAGTTTAAGTTTAAGTTTAAGTTTAAGTTTATTTAAGGTTGTGAAGACTTGGGATCTTATTTGAATAATTATGTAATTATTATTATTATTATTATTATTATTATTATTATTATTATTATTATTATTATTATTATTATTATTATTATTATTATTTATACAGTTTACTTAGTTAGATGATGGTGTATGATGTATCGTGAGCACCATATCCTGTGTTCGATGTTACACGGATTTGGGGGCGTCACAGGTTGGTATCAAAGCTGTAGGTTATAAACTTTAGGTGGGAGAACCTTAGACTATAACCTTAGAGAAGTTAGTAGAGATAATAAGGAGATGAACTCACGTAGAGTTCGAAGGGTTGTGTCAAATTTAATTTTACTAAAAATAAAAATAATGTTTATTTTTAAAATACTAATCGAGTTATTTTGTCTTGATTGTAGGATGTCAGGAGAAGAGGAGATTAGAGATATTCACGTTGTTAGTGAGCAGTTGGTGACAGCTGTACTCGAGCCTATAGCTGAGGTCGCAGCTGATTCAGACCCAGATGAGGACCCTGAGGAAGAGGAGTCCGAGGAGGACTCCGAAGAAGTACCTGAGGATAGGCTGTTAGATGAGTTGATGGATAGGATTACAGAGCTGGACGACATAGTCCATGAGTTGGAGGAGCTGTATCAGGAGGAGAAGGGAGCTGTAGCATTGCTTGGCTCGTTGGTGCATCATCTGATGATTAGGAACATGGATTTGGCTGACAAGCTGCGAGCATTAGACCAGAAGGCGGACATGCTAAAGGATGAGAAGGAGGCTATCAGGACCCACTTGGGACATTCAATTAACGAATTAGAGTCGAGGGTTCAGAGTCTCCAATCTGAAAAGCAGATGATTACCACTTACTGGAGAGATGATATGAGAGGTCGTGTTAGGGTAGAGAACCTAACAGGCGAGTTAGAAGGAGAAGTAAGAGATAAGAAGGTTAGGATGGATAGGATGAACAACGTATTTAGATCAGTGCATGGTAGGTTCCAGCATCGGGTGTATCACTTTCCACGTGAGGGGTACCGGTCTAGATATGCCATAAGCCGAGGGCTGGTACTAGAGATAGCGGATGAAGAGCATGAAGATGCTATTAGGCGGGGTCTTTAGTTTATTTGTGATAAACTTTTATTATTAGTGTGTCATATGTTTACTTATGATATAAGTACTTAGGTTTCGATTTTTGCTAAGTATTTTGGTTTAAGTGATGTAAATGGTTTAATGCCATAAGATGATTAAATATTGTGATATTATGATTTTAATTAAATAAATATGCTTTTATTTAAATATGTGATGTGATGATTAAGTTTTTATATAAGTTATGAATGCTGTAGGAATAAGTTATGAGATGATAACATTAAGTTTATTTAAACAGAAAGATGGCTAGAGGAAGACGTCGTCAACAGATACCAGAGGAGTCAGACGGTAATACTGAGGATCAACCGAACCCCATGCAACAATTTGTAGACATGTTAGTTGGGGCACTACATAATTGAACCCCGAATAACAATAACCCTCCGACGGCCCAAGTGGAAACCTTTAAGGACTTCAAGAGTGCGGGACCCCTTGAGTTCAAAGGAAGCACCGAACCCATCGAAGCCCAGACATGGATCAAAGAAATCAAAAAGGCGTTTGCTATTGCCCAAGTAGGAGATGAGTAGAAAAAAATCTTCACCACGTACATGCTAAAGGGTGAAGCCAACTTCTGGTGGGAGGCGAACCAGAACAGGGCTGGAGAAGGTGTGATACCTTGGGAAAGATTTAAAGAGGTTTTTTCAAAAACTATTTTCCTGTGAGTATGTAGAGTCGCATAGAGATGCGATTCTTGGAGCTGAAGCAAGAATATATGACGGTACCCCAGTACGTCGCAAAGTTTAACGAGTTGGCAAGGTTCGCGCCTCATCAAGTCGACACTGAGGAGAGGAAGACGAGGTGGTTCGAGCAGGGCCTCAAACCATGGTTATACAGTAGACTTTCGGTGTTGCAGACGAACAGCTTCGCGACTCTCCTGGAGAATGCTATAATCGCTGAGGGCGGAAGTGAAGCCCTGATGAAATTTAACAAGGAGAAGAAGAAGAAGAAGAAGAAGAAGAAGAAGAAGAATGAAGGAGGAAATCGAGGGGAAGGTAGTAGCAGCGGTGGTGCAAATAAAAGGAAGTGGAACAACAACAACAACAACATCAATAACAATTTCAATCCGAGAAACTTTGGGGGAAACTAGGGGAAATAAAGAAGAGAACTGAGGCATGCAAGGAGTGTGGGAAGAATCACTCGGGTGCATGTCTAAAAGGGAAGAATGTTTACTTCAATTGTGGGCAGGAAGGGCACATTTCCCCCAATTGCTCTGCACCAAAGAGGAATGGATGCTTTAACTGCGGAGCATTGGATCATCAGGCAAGGAATTGCCCAAAGAAGAATTCAAGAAGAGGAAATGGAGGAAGGGGATCAAGCGGTGGAAATCTCACAATTACTGGACCACCAACTCAGAATCGAGCAACAGCAATGACTTTCAACATGACAGTGCAGGATGCGGTCGCGTCAAAAGACGTGGTTTCCGGTATCATTCCGATCAATGATATATCTGCTTATGTATTATTTGATTCGGGTGCTACTTGTTCCTTCGTATCGCATGAATTCTCTCAACGATTAAACTTACCCCAGGAAGAATTAGAATATCCTATGAACATAGAAGTTGTAAATAAGGAAATAATTCCCGTTAGCCATATTCATAGGAATTGTGTTGTAGATATCAGGGGGTATAAGTTACCTGTGAATTTAATTCCGATCCAATTAGGGAAATTTGATGTAATTCTAGGAATGGATTGGTTATTTGACCATGGGGCAGTAATAGATTGCCAGAAGAAATGTATAAACCTTCAAACTCCAGATCAGTCTAAGGTAGTGTTCTATGGGAGTAAGTCACCAAGACACTCGAGCTATCTGACGATGATGCAAGCTATGAAGTTATTAAGAAAAGGATGTGTAGGTTATTTGGCCCATATCGTCGATACACAGATAGTAGGGATAGAAATGGGACAAATACCAGTAGTAAATGAATTTTCAGATATATTTTTGGAGGATTTGCCAGGTCTTCCGCCAGATAGGGAGGTCGAATTCGTCATAAATTTAGTACCGAGAAAGGAACCGATTTTGAAAGCCCCATACAGAATGGCACCGGTGGAGATGAAAGAGCTGATGGTACAGTTGCAGGAATTATTGGATAGGAAGTATATTCAACCGAGTGTGTCTCCTTGGGGAGCACCAGTTTTATTTGTGAAAAAGAAGGACAGATCGTTAAGACTTTGTATCGACTATCGAGTGTTGAACAAAGTGACGATCAAGAACAAGTACCGGTTACCTAGGATAGATGATCTGTTCGATTAGTTGAAGGGAGCAAAATATTTTTCCAAAATCGACTTGAGGACGGGATATCACCAGTTGAAGGTGAGGAAGGAAGATGTACCTAAGATAGTGTTCAGGACTTGCTATGGCCACTACGAGTTCCTGATGATGTCATTTAGGTTAAAGAAGGCGTCGGCGGCATTTATGGATATGATGAACCGAGTATTCAAGCAATACTTAGACAAATTCATAGTTATGTTCATAGATGATATCCAGATCTTTTCCAAGACTCAGGAAGATCATGCTGAACATTTAAGAGTGGTGTTGGAGGCGTTGAGAAAGGATAAGTTATACGCAAAATTTTCGAAGTGTGAGTTTTGGTTGGAAAGAGTTCAATTTCTGGGGCACGTGATCGACAAGAACGGAATCTCCGTGGATCCAGCAAAGGTGGAAGTGGTACAGAATTGGGAACAATCGAAGATACCGATAGAAGTAAGAAGTTTCTTATGATTGGCAGGCTATTACAGGAGGTTTATACAACATTCTTCGAAGATAGCAGGAACTTTGACGAATCTAATGAAGAAGTCGGTAAAATTTGTGTGGACAGAGAAGTGTGAAGAATGTTTTCAGGAAGTAAAGAAAAAATTGAGTGTAGCGCCAGTGTTGTCTTTACCAGATGATACGGGTGATTTTGTGGTTTATAGTGATGCGTCGCACAAAGGACTTGGCTGTGTGCTTATGCAACATGGTAAAGTTATTGCGTACGCATCGCGTCAGTGGAAGGATTATGAAAAGGGATATCCTACCAATGACCTGGAATTGGCAGTGGTAGTATTTGCCCTAAAAATATGGAGGCACTATTTATATGGTGTAAAGTGTGAAATATACACGGACCATAAAAGTCTAAAGTATATCTTCACGTAGAAGGAGTTGAATATGCGACAGAGGAGATGGTTGGAATTAATAAAGGATTACGATTGCGAAATCTTATATCATCCGGGGATAGCTAACGTGGTAGCAAATGCGCTAAGCAGGAAGGGTAGTGGTAAGTTGACAATGCTAACAACTCAGGAGGAGTTAATTAAGGAGATGGCTAGATTGGAACTCGAGATAAAGAGTCCGAGGGAGTCAGATGAGAAATTATTCGCCATGGAGGCTCATCCGACTCTATTGGATAAAATAAAGGAAGCACAAAGCAGCGATGAAGAATGTGAGAAGGTGTGAAAAAGAATTTCAGATGGGGACGAGCTTAAATTCAGTGTGGATGGTGATGGATTATTAAGATTCGAGAAGAGAATTTGGGTGCCAACAGTATCTGAATTAAAGGAAGAAATTTTGCTAGAAGCTCATAGTTCAAGTTACTCAATCCATCCGGAAAGCACAAAGATGTACCAGGATCTTCGCCAATATTATAGATGGCCCAATATGAAGAGAGAAGTTGGAGAGTGCGTCAGTAGGTGTTTAACATGCCAGAGAGTCAAGGCAGAACATCAGAAACAGAGCAGGTTACTTCAACCTCTGGAAATTCCAGAATGGAAGTGGGAGCATATTACGATGGACTTCGTGGTAGGACTTTCAACTACACAGAAGGGTTACGATGCAGTATGGGTGATCGTTGATCGATTGACCAAGTCAGCGCATTTTTTGCCAATCAACATCAGATACAATTTGGATCAGTTGGCAAAACTTTACGTCAAAGAAATTATCTCCAAGCACGAAATATCGGTATCAATTGTGTCAGATAGCGATCCGCGATTCACAACAAATTTCTGGAAAAGCTTTCAAGAGCACATGGGAACGCAACTGAGGTTGAGCACTGCTTATCATCCTCAGACAGACGGGCCGAGCGAGAGAACTATTTAAACGCTAGAGGATATGATGACAACATGTGTTATGGACTTTAAAGGAAACTGGGATGACCATCTACCGTTGGTGGAGTTTGCATACAACAACAGTTACCACGTGAGCATCGGTATGCCACCTTATAAAGCTCTATATGGAAGAAAATGCAGAACGCCATTATGCTGGGATGAAGTGAGTGAACGTCAACTGCTAGGGCCGGAATTGGTGCAGCAGACTATAGATGTGATCAAAACGATATGAGCAGGATTAGTGATGGCTTAAGATTGACAGAAGAAATATGCTGATCAACATCGGCAACAACGAGATTTCGACATCGGCACTTATATGTTTCTGAAGGTGTCTCCTTGGAAAGGGAAGATGAGATTTGGGAAGAAAGGAAAATTGAGTCCCAGATTTATAGGAGCCTTTGAAGTGTTAAGGCGAGTCGGTGAGGTAGCTTATAAAATAGCTTTACCTCTGAAGTTAGAGCATGTACACAACGTGTTCCATGTGTCAGTTTTACGACCCTATAAACAGGATTACAAGCATGTTATAGAGTATGAACCCATCCAGTTTGAAAAAGACTTAACTTATGAAGAGATACCTGTACAAATAGTTGATAGAAAAGAACAAGTCTTAAGAAATAAGATGATACCTTCTGTAAAGGTAGTATAGAGGAACCACAACGCCGATGAGGCTACGTGGGAACTCAAGGAGAAAATGATGAGAAATTACCCTAGTCTTTTTGTTTAACTTTGTAATGATTCCGGGGACGGAATCCTTATAAGAGAGGGTAAATGTAATATCTGAGATCGTTATATAATTTGATAATTATCAATAAACGAATTTATGTGGAACTCTTGTGTGATTTCTATTACTTTATGTATATATATATATACATATATAAACATATATATATATATATATATTTGAAGTTATGTGATGAGATGTATTTAAATAGTTGATTTGGATTATTTAACTATTTGAATTTAATAAGTAGTTATTAATTTTATTAATTATAAGGAATGGAATTAAAACTCGAATTTGAGTTCGGAGAAGGAATTTGAAGACACGGACTGTATATTTGAGTCCGGAACTTCGAAATTAGTAAGAATAGACTATAATCACAAAATGTGTCGTGGTTGACTTTTTGGTCAAAGTCAACCGGTTGACTTTCTCTGGTAAAAAGTCAAACTCGAATTTTGGAAGCTAATTTGGCAAAATAAATAATCCCACGATGCTCGGAGCGTCGATTTTAGTAAGAATCAATATTAGTATCGAAAAGTTGGGTTATGGAGGGCAAAATGGTCAAATAGCTTATTAATTGATTTAAATGATTAAAATAGTTATTTTAATTTAAAGGGAAGTCAGCTGATGGGGCCAGTTTGGGAAAATAAGAGAGGGAGTATACGTATTGGAAGATTGAGAGGGAAGGAGTTATAACTCTTTAAACTAAAAACTCTTCCATTCTCTAACTTCCAATTCTCCTTCAATTCTTGCTATTTGATGTATTGTTGTATAACTGATGATTGAGAGTTGATGATCATGGAAAATCAAGAGACCATAACATCTATATATACTCCCAACTCAAATTCCTTCTTTCTTTTGTTAAAAACGTTACCGAGACATCGAACACAGGATATGGTACTCACGATACATCATACACCATCATCTAACTAAGTAAACTGCATAAATAATAATAAAAAAAATTACATAATTATTCAAATAAGATCCCAAGTCTTCATAACCTTAAATAAATTTAAACTTAAACTTAGCGTTTATCGCTAAATTACATCAAATGAGAAAATCTAAACTTATTACAAAGAAATAAGCTTTCATCATTTCATCTTAGCCTTTCCTTTGTCCTTGCCCGAGCCCTCTGCCTTCTCACTCTTAACTGAAATGTTTAAGCAAGAATGAGCACAAATTGCCCAGCAAGTACATGAAATAATTCGATATAAACATTCAGGATAGAAGTATCTGTATTGGTATTTCTCGACAATTGAAAGGATAACGAAGTGGTAAATACGAATATTAAAGATAAGAGTTTTAGAACTTGCAATAGCATACTAAGGGGTGCTAATGCCCTGAACATTATTTTGTTTCATCTAACACCATCAAACATTTTATCAATCAGATAGATTGTAAAACATTCGCCGCAAGTACTCCAGGTGATCAGCCTATCGTACCCTACATTGTGCATAAGTATGAAATTTAAATGCATAAGCATAAATGGGACTATATGCCCGACATCCGTTTGCCCCGTTATTCGGGTTGTTCATCTTAGTATTCTCACGAGACCGCACCAAAGCAATTTGGATTGATAAACTTTAAGAGCTACAATGAATTTGAATTGTTCAAATAATATAACGTTTCGCATCTATATTATCTAGACGGAACAAAAGGCCAGAAAGCATACTTGAAAACAGTTCATTAATGATTAAGAACTTTAAAGCATAACAATTGAAATAACAATTGAGTAATCATCAATAAAACTTGTACAATATTTGAATTTGTATAACTTACAACATAGAAAACTTGTACATATTAATAAATCGCACAAGTTAAGAAACTCACGATCACTGTATAAGTGAATAAAGATAGAATATTTGCTCAATTAAAAGAGTAAAGTTTAGAAACTTGTCCAATGAAAAAGTAGAGTCAAGAAACTTGCCTGCTAAGTCTTCTACAGTTAAAGCTATCTACTAGTTCTTCACGTAACATATTCATTTAAGTCACATTAAAGCAACTAAGTAATCAAATATTAATTTTAAGGACAATTGTTTCCTTTCATTTCAATTAGAATATTTATCTAATTCTCATTGTATTATTGATGCAAATTAATCACATAACATGTTATATCATATAGGTAAAAGTGTTCAATTTTAGAATCTAAAAGAAAGAAAGAAATTAATTTTATGATCCGACTCGACCCGACCTGAACCGGCACGGCGCAGCTGCGCTGGAATAAGCCTTATGAATGGCGATGAATGGCGCAGCTGCGCCATTCAACCTGCCCAGAAAATATTTTTCTTTTCCTTGCAACCACTTTTGCAATTTAATTCCCACTAATCTACAGATGATATGACCATGATACTTGGACACAATAAACTTCATACAGAATAGTATTTTATAAAAATACTACATGCATGAAACTAACACAATAAGACCACAATCTAGGAGCCTAGATAAGCGTGCACGAACTGCATATACTCCCAACTAAAATACCTTCTTTCATATAATTTTTTTTTTCGTTTATGGAACTAAAAGTAAATATTTTTTTATATAGTTTAAGGAACCCGAAAATAATAAGTAAATCTTTTCATAATATCCTGATACCGTACTGTAGTAATGGTACGTTGAGGATTTCGTCATTACATGACATCATCATACTACATCATACTATAGTGGACTGACGATCATACGATCACATCCAACACTAGGTTTAACTACATTGATAACTTCCTCGATTATTGTTTCTACACCATATCAAATGATGTATAGAATATATAAAATACATTTTAAAAATTTTAAATCATTTTTGTCTAGCTGAAGAAATTAGTATAGACATGTGAATAATAGCACTATTTTAAAAATTCATTGGTTCCCTCATTTGATCCAATGTTTTTCAAGAAAACAGAAGTGCAACATCAGCACGAAGTCAATAAATTTCGAAAATCTAGCAAAGCTAGGAGATTTAGAATATAAAAACTTTCTCCATCAATTAAATCTTTACTCCATCATTACTTAATCATTTTATTAATCTTAAACAACATCAATGCTTTCTATACCATAACCTTTCTATACCCAGTATAGTTTATCGAACTTACCACACTTTGGAAGTTCAGGAACTTGTCACAATAATATGAGTTTAAGAACTTGTCCTAGCAAAACGTAGTCAAAGAACTGATTAGAGACTGTCCATATGCTTAGGGGTTCGAAACATACATACGATTATGAGTCACGAACTTACCACAAGTATGAGTTTTAAGAACTCACCTAACCTTAAGATCATCTAATCTAATCTCTATGACTCTAACTATCAAATATAAATATGGGACAAGAATCACCTTCTCACCATATATATATCGATAGCGCGACACCAACATTCCAATGATTATCAATATAATAAACCAAGTGTACACACAAAATCCTTGCCCATACAGAGGTTTGTATAACTCAGCCACACATGAGTCCTCAATTGAAATCCCACTTAACTCTATCTTACTTATAACTTATCGCTCTATACTCGATACAGACTTCTGTATCTCATCATTTATAACTCCTCGTGAGTTAATCTTGTAATATATCATATTACATTCTCGTTATAGCATCAAACTATAATTATTCAATCATTACAAACCATCTATCTTTTCAATTTTAAAAGATCACGCCGTGATCTTATTCTATAATCATCTCCCTTATGATTCTTTTCTTATCTCATTATCGTTTTGTTTAAAAAAAATCTTCTTATCTTTACCTATCATCTTGTCATATCATGATTTTGTTATGCTTTTAATCTTATAGACTTCGTCTATTCATCGTTATTCGTCATCTTGGTTACTGGAGTTAGACAACTCCTGGTTCTTATCTCTATATCTCTTCAAGATTCTTCTTTGAATCTTCTTGTTTATTAAACAACTCTTCCTTTAAGAATTTCTAATTCCATTCATATAGTTCAATAATTTTTTGAGTTTTATTCTTCGTCATTCTAATCTTCTTCTTATAACATTTCTAGGACTTAACTCATCCTATACATCTACGTATGTGAAAAGAATCACCTTTTCATCATACGTAACTTAACTTAACTTCTTATTCTCTAAGGTCATAGCCTAAGGTACTCTTACCTAAGGTGTATAACCTATCAGCTCTGATACCAACCGTAACGTCCCCAAAATTCATACAATAATATTCTCCTTCTTGATCGTTAACAATACAACTTTAATCTATCTTTACATCATTATTCGATATTAAAATCACTAAAAATGCGGAATAATTAAAACTTTTATAAAATCTATCTTTATTGCCCTGAATCGCAACCTTAACATTACAAATATTTGATTCAATTATATTATATGAATCGCTACAATGAAAGGACTATACAAAGTCTTACATCACTAAGCAATATCCATTATACGTCGGATAGCTCAACTTACAACTTAACAATTAAGTTGCAATGAAAACATCAACTACAATTTAAAATTTAACATAACTAATATTCTTGAACATTGATCTCTATAAATCACTTAACATGTATCTTTACCTTTTATCCTTAACATGCAAATATGGTTATTTGCAAGAGTGAGCTCGACAGCTCAGCAAGAACTAACAGTTTTCATGTATCACATAACACATAATTAACATGCTCAATATACATCTCATAAACATTAAAGTAACATGGCATACATGCTTTAATCACATAACAAATATAAAGATTGAGTTCCTTACTCAATCAACATTCTTAAATCAATCAATGTAGTCATAAATTGACTTTCACATTTTATGCTTGAAACATATATAACATAGCATGCTCTTTGCAATACAATTTAAAACAGTTCATTATCAAGTTCACGTAGAAAATAGGAACTGAAAGACTTGCCTGGCTCGTAGATTACCAATTATCGAAAAATAACTTAATATAATCTGCTTCATGATCCTACATAACGTATTCCCATACGCATAAATTATTAGTCACCTAGCAACACTTATCAAATATTTAAGTAAATTCTACTTTATACTGTCTAATTTACACCTCGTAATTCTCTTCCATTTACTCGTTTGACACTCACTGTCAAACTTATGTATAATTAACAACATAAGTTAATTATCTCATAACTACTCCTCATAGTTAGTTAACCAACTTAGGTTAACTCAATCCTCTTTAACTATTAAGTTAACAGTTAATTATCACATAATTAATCACATCACATAATCATATTACATTTCACATAATTAATGAATTAATAATTACATACTCATATTAAATTATAATTTAAGTATCCACTTTAATTATAATTACATCTTATGTTAATCAAATTATAATTAAACAATTTATAATTACACCATTTATAATTTACTTTAAACCATTACTCTAATTATTCAAATTACATCATGCATTATAATTTAAACATATATACTTTAATTTAAACCATTACTCAGATTCTAAATAATCAATTTCAATTATAATTAAATAAATTAAATTTAAAATTACACATTCACCTTAATTATAATTATTCAAAATTATAATCACATATTAAGTTATAATTAAACAAAATATACTTCAAGTTAAACATTTACTTTGATTAAAATCAATCAAACTCAATTCATTATAATTTAACAAATTATAATTTAAATTAAACCTTTATTATAATTATTTAATTTATAATAACATATTATATTTTACCAATATAATATATTAAAAATTATTTAGCATGTTAATGTAAGTCTAACATGTTATCGCATCACACATTAGGTTAACTTTCATGCTCCAAACAAAATGCACAAAAATTAAATCGTCAAAATTTTCTGCAAACCCCCCGCCGGGGCCGGGGTAATAGGCTTAACAAGGCCCGCCAGGGCTGTAACGATTGTGATTTTATATAATAATTTTAAATATTTATTGAGTTAAATAAATATTTTATGTAATTTATTTATGGAGTTAAATTAATAAATTATGTGATTTATGGAGTGATTTAATTAAGTGTTATATATTAATTAAATGAATGTGTAATATTTATTTAATTAATGTATATTAATTTTATATTATAGTTTTAATTTAATTGAGAGAATTAAATTAGATGAGATGTATGTTAAGTGTTACGGAAATTATAATTAGCGAGTAATTATAATTATGTGACAAATTATTTTATGTGGTTAATGGATGTTAGATTTTAATTGATTAAATTAGTTATTTAATACTTAATTGATTAAAATATGAAATTAAAGTATGTGTTAAAATAATTTGTTAAAATAAAGAAAAAAAAGATTTTTAAAACGATTTATACCAAACAAAGCCCTTACATTTGTTTTTAAACCGTTTTACCAAACAATGTCTTAATACTAAAAATCTGTTTTTATAAAGTACTCTTGCCAAACAAGCCCTAGTGGCTTTTGATTTTTAAAAATTCTGTAACTGATGAATGTTTATTGTGACGCCCCCAAATTCAGACCGTCACAGATCTCGAATTCGGTTCATCACGTACAAATTCTAATAACAACTAAAATCTCAAACAATGGAATAACAGAATAATTTATATTGATATAACATAAATATTATCGTCCCAAGTCTCGAAACTATTACTAATACACTTCATAACTTAAACCAAACATATCTTAATACATAACATTAAATAAGTCTTAATACAACATAACGGAAGCATCCTAATATAGAAAAGCACAGCTACTCCATAGCCTTGCCTTCGCATTTGTCCTGTCCTGGGGTTCCACCTTGCCCTGTCCTAACTGAAATGTTTATGGGAAGTAAGAGTGAGCAACAAATTTGCTCAGCAAGTAATATGCCAATAAATGTGAACAAGAATATATACAGTTCTAAATCTCAAGGGTAAAACGGTAATTAATCGCTCAGGATTTCAAATAAGAATGTTGTGAACAAAATAAATAGCAATGACTTCCAACTCTATTCTGTGAAGTTGAATAAGGACTACTACGGGTCGAGAAGTTATTAAAGTATTCAAAAGTTTCAACAATTTCAAGTGAATGAATAGATATCACTAAGTGTCGCTGTGGACCAAGGATTTATAAAAGAATCCAAAGAATTCAAAGTTTCAAGTAAATAAATACTGGATACTGAGCGGTCGCTAAGAACCACAAACTTCTACTAGAATCACCTAAAATATTTCTGGTAACCCAAACAAGTACAATTAGGGGATCAGCCAATCGTACCTGGAGTTATGCATAACCTACCACACCATTGTCGGCACCCCGACTATATAGTTCCCCTTTTTACAAGGGTTGTTCAAGTCAGTCAATTTATAGGAGTCCGTACCATGGTAATTGGTGTGGATTGCTTTTTTTAATTCATGATATTGGTCTAGCCGAATTAAAAGGCGTAGACAATTTTAATAATGTATATAAGAACAATTTATGAGTTCAATACTCGCAACAATAATTCGAAGAATATAATCGTGATTTAAATCAAACTATGAAACATAAGTTTGTAAGGCAATAATTATTCTAGCACCTATTTACTCGTACGACCAAAGTTAGTACAAGCTCGAATATGTTTTCAATGAACAGTATGAATCAAATACTTGCTCAATAAAAGAGTAGTCAGATACTTGCAACTAATATACAAGAACGGTTTTAAGGAAACTTGCACAATTAAATAGTATAAGTTAGGGAACTTGCTTACGACGTTCATCGAATAAGTAACCACAAGGATAGGATACTTGCAACACAATAAAAGTAGGGTTCAGATACTTGCACTATAAATGAGTGTAAGTCAGGAAACTTGCCTTATGCGTAGTTTATCCTCGTTAAATAAATCGACACTTTCGAATCCCTATCGTAATATAGTTATGTATATATATATATATATGATATCCATTAGTCATACAGTTTAACGTTATACTTTATCTCATATATACCATCCACATATAAGTTAAATCTTTAACCTTACTATGCAGTCATATATAGTATCATATTTAATTCGCAAGTCTTGACTAATATACCTTTATCCTCAACGTTCCTCTTTTTGAGTTTAAACACATT
Source organism: Panax stipuleanatus (assembly GCA_020205555.1). Classification (NCBI taxonomy): domain Eukaryota; kingdom Viridiplantae; phylum Streptophyta; class Magnoliopsida; order Apiales; family Araliaceae; genus Panax; species Panax stipuleanatus. The sequence continues at coordinate 10,445,584 of CM035119.1, read as the reverse complement.
CTCATATTATATAAGATCGCAATAATTAGCAAACATGCTCTCATATTATTAATATCACATAAGACCATTATTAATACTAAATGTATTTTATTTTAGCAAGTTATGGCAGTCTCATAAGTTAATCGTCAAAATCAGGTTCAAGTAACAACATATAATATCACGTAGCATGTATACATGTTTAAATGATACTTTTATGTGTATACAACCTTTCCTTGTTCCAATCATACATGCAATAGATTCTAAGTTAACACTTTCAATAATTTAAAGCCATTCAAGGTAATGGAATTCATAAGGCCTATCATGCTCGCTCTTTAAACACATAAGGTATTCATATACTTTGCATTAGGCATACTTATGAGTATTCACATTTCATACATGTAACTATTACAGTTATTAGTTGAAAACATGCTTCGTTTATGCTAAATTTTAATCATGACATCTAGCATGGTATATATACATGTATGATACATGAGTGGATCTACGAGTATTATCTCATATGTCCGTAAACTCCAGAATATGAAACTTGCAATAACATGTTAAGGTTCTCAATCAAAACTTATATTTTTATTAGTAAGGCTTATTAACATGTTCGTGTTACATCATGAAATTCGTATACATAAGTCAATAGGTTCGATATGCATTTCAAGGTTATATAAACATGCCCGAAAAATCAGAATGTATATATGGTCTTTTCATGTCAATATCAACCTTCAAAACTTGCATTTTTGTTAGAAATGTTTGCTAGTGAGGTCTAACATTCTCTTGTCATACTATGAACTATATATACATAAGTTATTATGTCTTTCATGCGTCTTTACCGCATACTATTATGCCTCGAAAATCAGAATATCAATGTGTTACACACATGTCAAAAGTTCATTTGTAAAACTTACATTTCCGTTACTAATGAGGTTTGCACGTTCGTATTTTATTATGAAACTTATCTACGCAAGTGAACATACAAATCATGTGTTTCTAGGTCATACAAACATGTATCAAAATTAGAATATAATCATGCTTCATATACGTTGACGTTCGTCCATTAAACTTTAAGTTTACTTCAACACTATATGTTGTTTCATAATTCTTGCATGCAATCATAGCCAAATCATGTTTATGTTATCTCCATATACTCATATAAGTAGGCCAAACCCATTAGCATGCTTGTCCTAATTCCTTTCAATATCTATCACTTAGCAGACATCAAGCAAGAACAAAATCTGTAGAAACTGGGATCAGGGACTGGAGCAGCTGCGCAGATCCCCAGTTCAAAACTGGCGCAGCTGTGCAGGGCCTTGGCCAACAACACGCATGTCTGGTACTGGCGCAGCTGCGTAGCACCCCAGTATAACCAGGGCGCAGCTGTGCCGTTGCCTGGACCGAGTTGATTGCTTCTGCTTCGGCAGAAGCTAAGCCAAATCTCAATTCTTTCTACTAATTTGATTATAATCATGCCACATTGTAGTTTAAACATACCACTAACTCAGATAATAGCTAACAAACATAATCCAATCAACTTATCACATTATTCAAGCTTAATTCAAGAATCAAAGTTTTGACAGAAAACAAGAATTGAAGAAATGAAATTGTAGTATACCTTTGTAATGCAAAGTATGTTTGCTGGAATTGAAGCTTCTTCCTCTGTAATTGTCTAACAACTCACAATACACTCTCAATTCTTACTTAGAATTTCTCAGCAAATGAATTTGTGATGGAGGGGGCTCAATTTATAGAACAAACAATAACCAGACAATGATTTTCTCTCCCAAACCAAACCAATGGATTGAAGGATTGCATGAAGGTTATGGAGTGGTAGGTAATTAGTTGGTAGAACCCATCATGATTCCCCCCCCCCAATTGATCATGAGCTAGAATTTGCTGAGTTTGAGGGAATAGGGAATAGGCTAGCTTGGAGTATATCACGTGAAGAGAATGTGATTGTTATTTTAGGACAAGCCAATTAGAAGCTCAGCAACTTGGCAACCATGCAATACAACATACTTAGTTTCATGATATACACACTTAGGTTATACTCTAGTTAGAGTCACAATGTAATCCTAATGAATTCACATAATGTAGTAAATGCAATTTGAACACATATAATCCATGTACATTTTATCTCACAGGTATAATTTACTCGGATATAATCACCTCACATTATCTCCTTTATTTAATTATATTATTCCATTATATATATAATTAATCATCGATTATTATTTATATTCATGATACATTATTTTAATGTCCACACACTCACATAGTCACATAGGCATTATCATGTAACTTAGTAAATCTTACTATATGGTTTCTATATAATATAGTCACACCACACTTTAAACTTTATATATTATATAGTTAATTACTATACGCTATACATTTAATTCGAATGCTTGCACATAAAAGTAAATAATTTACTTATCTTATCAATTAATTAATAATATTAATTAATCCATTTCTCGTAATTATTAATAACACTTAATTCATAATCATAGGATTAATTATCACATTAACAAATATAAATCTCAGCATATTTATAAACAGGTGGTTTATTATGATTTCCTCGCTTGAAATAATAATAATTAACGTATTATTAATCGCTACTAATATTCCATAACAATTAGTTAATATTCAACAATAACAATTAACAGTTACTATAGATTAATTGTTCACTTATTAAGTCCTTCTTCAATTAATATCATCAGTAATATTCTTCATCACTATGCCACACAAGGCTTTCACGAGTTTATTATAAACTCCGCATTTTCCGCAATTATTATAATTACTTAATTTAATATAATTGAGTTAACTCACAAAATTATTTATATTCAAATAAATTCTCATTTCCATTAATATCTTTATTTATTCTTTAACAGGTTATTATTCTTAACAACATTATTTTAACTATAGCATGTATTGCACACAACAAATAATTAAATAAATATAACTCTTATTATATTCATCAATTATTTACTCATGAATGTTTTGTTACTCACAATAACATATTAATAATTACCCATTAATAGGCTATCACTAACAACAATTAATTAACAATATAATATTAATTAATCCTTCACTTATCGATTTTCCTCTTAAATTAATTAAATCATCATCTTTTCTATTCTCATGCCACACAAAGCATTCTACGAGTCGCAATTCTCCATATTTTCTCAATTATTATAAATTCAATTTAATATAATCGAATTACTTTTCTCATAACTCATAAACACTTATATTCTAATAAGTATTCATTTTCTTATTATAAAATAAAAAAAAATTATTCATGAAATTCACGGTTCTTACATCTTCCCCCCCCCCCCCCCCCTTACAAAAATTTCTTCCTCGGAATTGGTACAAGGTTACACAAATAGATGGGGATAGTCCCTCGTCGCCCTATCTTCTAATTCCCACGTGGCCTTCTTGGCATCGTGGTTTCGCCAAAGCGCTATCACAGAAAATATAATTTTATTTCTTAAGATCTGTTCTTTCCTATCTAGTATTTGGATAGGAATTCTTCATCTGTTAGATTCTTCCCTACTTGAATGGGCTCATAGGGTATCACACGCTTATAATTAGGCTTATATGATTGTAAGAAAGAAACATGAAACATACTGTGAATATGTTCCAGTTCAAGAGGTAAGGCTACCTCGTACGCCACTTTGCCTACTCTCTTCAATACTTCAAAAGGTTTCACGAACCTCAGACTCAATTCTTCTTTCTTACCTAATCTTATCTTCCCTTCATAGGGAAACATTTAAGAAATACAAAACTACCATCTTCAAAATCTTGATTATGACGATGCCAATTTGCGTATTTCCCATGTTGATCTTGAGCTGCTACTAATCTGGCTCTTTTTGTCTTCACATCGTTTGCCATTCGTCGTACTAAATCTGGTCCCAATAGAAGTCGTCGTTCTCTGACCTCATTCCAGCATAGCGGTGTTCTGCACTTTCTTCTGTGGAGAGCTTTGTACGATGGCTTATCGATATTCGCATAATAATTATTACTATAAGCGAATTCTACTAAGGGTAAGTGATCTTCCAAGTTTATCGTTGAAATCCATTACACAAGCTTTTTCAAAACTTTGAAGTGGAGCGCGAGTCTCGATCGGAAATTATTAACACTGATATTTTGTGTTGCTAACCAATTTCCTTTACGCATAATTTCGCTAACTGATTTAAATTGAATCGAATATCTATAGGTAGAAAGCACGTTGTCTTCTTTAATCGGTCGATGCATTCTACAACTTCTCGTCTCATATTGACCACCAATAGTGTCTTCGAAGATCCCGGTACGTTTTCGTGCTTCCTGGGTAAACAAAATATGTCCAACTATATGCCTCATGAAAACTCTTATCTCGCAATTTTAGTTACGGTTGACTCTCACGCTCGATCTACAATTCTCAAGATACCATTATTTCTTCTGAACTTTTTCTCGTTATCTTCTCGCACTTTTTGTCTTTATCTTGGTATCCCTTCACTCTATCCAACAACGCTAGACAAACCTCCGTTATAAACTTCCCTTTAGACTCTCTGGGTTCACTTCTATTTTAAATCTCTTCATCTTCCTGATTAGTTCCTCTCGAGTTATCAACTTGAATAATTTCTCCATTCCCTTTTCCTACTTAGCATATTGGCTACTACGTTTGCCTCTTCCAGGTAATAGCGAATTTCGCAATGGTAGTCTTCGTCTGCTCCCAATTACTTACCGCCTTCAACTCTGCCGGATCTGACGTGCCCTAAAACTAACCTTCTCCTTGACTCACAACACTGGTGCTCCTTAAGGGAAAACACACTCGACTAAATATATCCCTTTATCTAACATTTCTCGCAATTGTTTTAATAATTCTTCATTTCTACCGGTGCCATAAGATAGGTGCTTTCAAAATCAGTGTAGTCTCCGATACTAAATCTATTAAGACTTGTTTTCTCTCTCTGGCGGAAGGCCGGGCAGATCGCCTGGGAATATATTTTGAAATTCTGGTTCTACTAATACATTATTTATTTCTACTTCCGTTCTCTTAGTATCTATAATAAAAGTGAAACAATTTATACCAACTTTTCTTAACATATCTTGGCCTGCATCATCGTAAGGCAACACAATTGCCTAAACGACGAGCTACCATAAAACACTTCCTTAGACCGGTTTGGATTCTGGAGGTTTACATTTTTCTTCTAACAATCAATTATCGTAGTATGGTAATATAATCAATCCATTTTTAGTATCCCATCACACTTTCCAAATTTTATCGGAATCCAGTCTATGCTTAGCTTACGTTCCCTAATTTATGCGCAATAATATCGACAAATGAATTTCTACAGAAATTACTTCCTTATTCGCAACTTCTTCGTTTAAAGGATCTTCTAATCGTTCTTGGGGTAACTTAGTCGTCTCACAGTTCTTCAGATGCAAAAGGGAAAGATAGCACTCGGATTAGATAATATATACGCATTTATATTATAGATTAAGATAGCACCTGACATCACGACTTGGAATGCCACTGCATCATGTATCATAGCGTTAGTCGTACTTTGCATTGGTTCACTCGATTGAGCTAGTTCGATTATTGCCGGCTTCCCGCTATGGCTTCCTTTGTTGCTGTCTTCTTTCTTCCTTCCTTTCTTTGCGCAGTTCTTAACCTGATGATCTGTTGACTTACAAGCAAAGCATCCTCTGATCTTCTTCGGGTTTGGGCAATTCGGGGAAATATGCCCTTCCTAGCCGCAGTTATAGCGAATGCCTCATCCCTTCCAGTACTCTCCTTGATGACTCTTTCCATATTTTGGGCAAACCTTGTTCTTTTTCTTGAGTCCTTCTTGGTGACTTCCCCTCAGATTGTTATTGATGTTGTTGTTGTCCCGTCTTCTTTTGTTTCCATTTCCCTTCTCGTTCGTTTCCTTCTGCCGATAACGTATTTGACGTTTTTCAGATCCATACGCAAAACAATCTATGGTTTTCTCCTCCCTAGGACAGTTAGGAGAAATATGACCCTTCACACCGCACTTATAACATACATGTTTTCCTTTCAAACACGCTCCCATGTGGTTCTTTCCACATTCCTTACAGGCTTCTATCTTCTTCTTCCATAGTTGTCCTTCTCCTCGTATATACTTATTCTCATTCCACTTCCTCTTGAAATTCTTACTGCTACCACTACTACTCTCTTCCATCCTACCTTCGTTCGCTTTCTTTGAATTATTAACCTCTCTTTCTTTAGTCAAATTAGTATCTTTTCCTACCTCAGAAGTTTTTGTCTGCCTCTTCTTATAATCATCGATTCCTTCTTCAAAAGCATTTACTATAAGGTCTACTAATTGTTGTAAGGGTTCTTGATTCAGTTCCCTATGTCCATTCTCCGTTGCTTGACGAGTCTCTCCTCCTTGAGGTATTGACATTTCTCTGTGTAGAAATAAAATGGTATTATCATCTCTTTGTTAAACATCTAATACTTCTCAAGACGTATAAGTTTTATGTCTATTCTCCCTTGTTATTATATAACATAATCTGGTTACTACACGCACGTTTAATAAAAACATGCCACAAGAAAATATATCACATCGTATAGCATTCTGCTAGTCTCAATACATACCCCTCTCGGGTACCACTAAAGTTGGGGCTAGAAAGATACTTCCCACATTATCCCTAAAATTGGGATCTATAACACTGTTTCGCATCTATAAATATTTATCGTATCATTCGCGACACTTATTCCACTATCTACCTACTACCTTCACTATGTCTATATCTGTTAGTTACTAAACTGAAGTTTTAGAACTTCGCCTTCCACTATTGTATCTTATTCTTCATCTTAAAGTAACTCACACATGCCTCAATCCTGAAAGAAAACTTTCACCGTGGATTTCTACTTGGATTCTGATTCCATCCCCTCTTAGGTTAAGGTTATTGCTGTAAAAGGCTTAACTTCAAGGGGTGTTGCGGACACCACATGTATATCACATGGTTCCTACTCCATGACCTTACTAGGTTTACCTATCTCTGACATCCATAATCACAAATCCAATAACTTTATTATCATCTTCGAATAAAACATAATTTCATTGTATGGAATAAAAATATATTTCATAACACTTCTAGCTTTCTAAGAAAACTCTACATGAGTTTTATCTCCTTCTATTCTCTAAATTCTTCTAAGGTTATATCCTAAGGACTCTCGCTCCTAAGGTTTATAACCTATAGCTTTGATACCAACCCGTGACACCCCTAAATTCAGACCGTCACAGATCTCGAATCCAGTTCATCACGTACTAATTCTAATAACAACTAAAATCTCAAACAATGGAATAACAGAATAATTTATATTGATATAACATATATATTATCGTCCCAAGTCTCGAAACTATTACTAATACACTTCATAACTTAAACCAAACATATCTTAATACATAACATTAAATAAGTCTTAATACAACATAACGGAAGCATCCTAATATAGAAAAGCACAGCTACTCCATAGCCTTGCCTTTGCATTTTTCCTGTCCTGGGTTCCACCTTGCCCTGCCCTAACTGAAATGTTTATGGGAAGCAAGAGTGAGCAACAAATTTGCTCAGCAAGTAATATGCCAATAAATGTGAACATGAATATATACAGTTCTAAATCTCAAGGGTAAAACGGTAATTAATCGCTCAGGATTTCAAATAAGAATGTTGTGAACAAAATAAATAGCAATGACTTCCAAATCTATTCTGTGAAGTTGAATAAGGACTACTACGGGTCGAGAAGTTATTAAAGGATTCAAAAGTTTCAACAATTTCAAGTGAATGAATAGATATCACTAAGTGTCGTTGTGGACCAAGGATTTATAAAAGAATCCAGAGAATTCAAAGTTTCAAGTAAATAAATACTGGATACTGAGTGGTCGCTAAGAACCACGAACTTCTACTAGAATCACCACAAATATTTCTGGTAACCCAAACAAGTACAATTAGGGGATCAACCTATCGTACCTGGAGTTATGCATAACCTACCACACCACTGTCGGCACCCCGACTATATAGTTCCCCTTTTTACAAGGGTTGTTCAACTCAGTCAATTTATAGGAGTCCGCACCATGGTAATTGGTGTGGATTGCTTTCCAATTCATGATATTGGTCTAGCCGAATTAAATGGCGTAGACAATTTTAATAATGTATATAAGAACAATTTATGAGTTCAATACTCGCAACAATAATTCGAAGAATATAATCGTGATTTAAATCAAACTATGAAACATAAGTTTGTAAGACAAAAATTATTCTAGCACCTATTTACTCGTACGACCAAAGTTAGTACAAGCTCGAATATGTATTCAATGAATAATATGAATCAAATACTTGCTCAATAAAAGAGTAGTCAGATACTTGCAATTAATATACAAGAACGGTTTCAAGGAAACTTGCACAATGAAAGAGTATAAGTTAGGGAAATTGCTTACGACGTTCCTCGAATAAGTAACCACAAGGATAGGATACTTGCAACACAATAAAAGTAGGGTTCAGATACTTGCACTATAAATGAGTGTAAGTCAGAAAACTTGCCTTATGCGTAGTTTATCCTCGTTAAATAAATCGACACTTTCGAATCCCTATCGTAATATAGTTACGTATATATATATATATATATATATATATATATATATATAATATTCATTAGTCATACAGTTTAACGTTATACTTTATCTCATATATACCATCCACATATAAGTTAAATCTTTAACCTTACTATACAGTCATATACAGTATCATATTTAATTCACAAGTCTTGACTAATATACCTTTATCCTCAACGTTCCTCTTTTTGAGTTTAAACACATTCTCATATCATATAAGATCGCAATAATTAGCAAACATGATCTCATATTATTAATATCACATAAGACCATTATTAATACTAAATGTATTTTATTTTAGCAAGTTATGGCATTCTCATAAGTTAATCGTCAAAATCAGGTTCAAGTAACAACATATAATATCACGTAGCATGTATACATGTTTAAATGATACTTTTATGTGTATACAACCTTTCCTTGTTCCAATCATACATGCAATAGATTCTAAGTTAGCACTTTCAATAATTTAAAGCCATTCAAGGTAATGGAATTCACAAGGCCTATCATGCTCGCTCTTTAAACACATAAGGTATTCATATACTTTGCATTAGGCATACTTATGAGTATTCACATTTCCTACATGTATCTATTACAGTTATTAGTTGAAAACATGCTTCGTTTACGCTAAATTTTAATCATGACATCTAGCATGGTATATATACATGTATGATACATGAGTGGATCTACGAGTATTATCTCATATGTTCGTAAACTCCAGAATACGAAACTTGCATTAACATGTTAAGGTTCTTAATCAAAACTTATATTTTTATTAGTAAGGCTTACTAACATGTTCGTGTTACATCATGAAATCTGTATACATAAGTCAATAGGTTCGATATGCATTTCAAGGTTATATAAATATGCCCGAAAAATTAGAATGTATATATGGTCTTTTCATGTCAATATCAACCTTCAAAACTTGCATTTTTGTTAGAAATGTTTGCTAGTGAGGTCTAACATTCTCTTGTCATACTATGAACTATATATACATAAGTTATTATGTCTTTCATGCGTCTTTACCTCATACTATTATGCCTCAAAAATTAGAATATCAATGTGTTACACACATGTCAAAAGTTCGTTTGTAAAACTTACATTTCCGTTACTAATGAGGTTTGCACGTTCGTATTTTGTTATGAAACTTATCTACGCAAGTGAACATACAAATCATGTGTTTCTAGGTCATACAAACATGTATCAAAATTAGAATATAATCATGCTTCATATACGTTGACGTTCGTCCATTAAACTTGAAGTTTACTTCAACACTATATGTTGTTTCATAATTCTTGCATACAATCATAGCCAAATCATGTTTATGTTATCTCCATATACTCATATAAGTAGGTCAAACCCATTAGCATGCTTGTCTTAATTCCTTTCAATATCTATCACTTAGCAGACATCAAGCAAGAACAAAATCTGCAGAAACTGGGATCAGGGACCGGCGCAGCTGCGCAGATCCCCAGTTCAAAACTGGTGCAGCTGCGCAGGGCCTTGGCCAACAACACGCATGTCTGGTACTGGCGCAGCTGCGCAGCACCCCAGTATAACCAGGGCGCAGCTGCGCCGTTGCCTGGACCGAGTTGATTGCTTCTGCTTCAGCATAAGCTAAGCCAAATCTCAATTCTTTCTACTAATTTGATTATAATCATACCACATTGTAGTTTAAACATACCACTAACTCAGATAATAGCTAACAAACATAATCCAATCAACTTATCACATTATTCAAGCTTAATTCAAGAATCAAAGTTTTGACAGAAAACAAGAATTGAAGAAATGAAATTGTAGTATACCTTTGTAATGCAAAGTATGTTTGATGGAATCGAAGCTTCTTCCTCTGTAATTATCTAACAACTCACAATACACTCTCAATTCTTACTTAGAATTTCTCAGCAAATGAATTTGTGAAGGAGGGGGCTCAATTTATAGAACAAACAATAACCAGACAATGATTTTCTCTCCCAAACCAAACCAATGGATTGAAGGATTGCATGAAGGTTATGGAGTGGTAGGTAATTAGTTGGTAGAACCCATCATGATTCCCCCCCCCCCCCCCACCCCCATTGATCAAGAGCTAGAATTTGCTGAGTTTGAGGGAATAGGGAATAGGTTAGCTTGGAGTATATCACGTGAAGAGAATGTGATTGTTATTTTAGGACAAGCCAATTAGAAGCTCAGCAACTTGGCAACCATGCAATACAACATACTTAGTTTCATGATATACACACTTAGGTTATACTCTAGTTAGAGTCACAATGTAATCCTAATGAATTCACATAATGTAGTAAATGCAATTTGAACACATATAATCCATGTACATTTTATCTCACCAGTATAATTTACTCGGATATAATCACCTCACATTATCTCCTTTATTTAATTATATTATTCCATTATATATATAATTAATCATCGATTATTATTTATATTCATGATACATTATTTTAATGTCCACACACTCGCATAGTCACATAGGCATTATCATGTAACTTAGTAAATCTTACTATATGGTTTCTATATAATATAGTCACACCACACTTTAAACTTTATATATTATATAGTTAATTACTATACGCTATACATTTAATTCGCATGCTTGCACATAGAAGTAAATAATTTACTTATCTTATCAATTAATTAATAATATTAATTAATCCATTTCTTGTAATTATTAATAACACTTAATTCATAATCATAGGGTTAATTATCACATTAACAAATATAAATCTCAGCATATTTATAAACAGGTGGTTTATTATGATTTCCTCGCTTGAAATAATAATAATTAACGTATTATTAATCGCTACTAATATTCCATAACAATTAGTTAATATTCAACAATAACAATTAACAGTTACTATAGATTAATTGTTCACTTATTAAGTCCTTCTTCAATTAATATCATCAGTAATATTCTTCATCACTATGCCACACAAGGCTTTCACGAGTTTATTATAAACTCCGCATTTTTCGCAATTATTATAATTACTTAATTTAATATAATTGAGTTAACTCACAAAATTATTTATATTCAAATAAATTCTCATTTCCATTAATATCTTTATTTATTCTTTAACAGGTTATTATTCTTAACAACATTATTTTAACTATAACATGTATTGCACACAACAAATAATTAAATAAATATAACTCTTATTATATTCATCAATTATTTACTCATGAATATTTTGTTACTCACAATAACATATTAATAATTACCCATTAATAGGCTATCACTAACAACAATTAATTAACAATGTAATATTAATTAATCCTTCACTTATCGATTTCCCTCTTAAATTAATTAAATCATCATCTTTTTCATTCTCATGCCACACAAGGCATTCTACGAGTCGCAATTCTCCATATTTCCTCAATTATAATAAATTCAATTTAATATAATCGAATTACTTTTCTCATAACTCATAAACACTTATATTCTAATAAGTATTCATCTTCTTATTATAAAATAAAAAAAAATTATTCATGAAATTCACGGTTCTTACATGTATTAGGGGAGTTAATTGTCAGTTATATATTATATGTCTATCTTATATCTATTAGTATACGTTTACATGATACATTAGTCTAAACTACGTTAGAGAGAATATCAGTGTAAGAGAGAAAAGAAAGAACAGAGAAAGAATTAGAGAAGGGAGAAGAAGAAGAGAAGGAAGAGCTTATGCAAGCATCATCATCTTCCTCACTAACGATTAGCAAAAAGGTTATAATCTATAATTTTACTCTTACAATTGTAGAACTCAATCTATATGTTCCTTGTATTTTATTCTTTGTCAAAAGTTGAGTTTTCATGGAAGTTGTGTAACCATAAATTATATATATATGTATTGTTTTCATATGTTATTATTGGTGATTGTATGCTATAAAGGATTTTCAGAAATCAAGTGGTTGTTAAAATATGTTTTAATAGAAAATTGATGTTCTTGAGAGTTCATATGTTTTGGTTGAGTTTTAGAATGAAAATTTATGAAAATTTTATGTAGTGATATACATGTTTAGAATTGTTTATGATGCTATCTTCAATCATAAATATAATGTATGTGTTATAAGTTTAATTGGTGGAGAAATTTTTTACAGTAAATTATTTTTGGAAAATATATGAGTTTTTGTAAAAATGTCAAAATTGGGTTTTTAAAACCTTTGATTTTTGTTAGACAAATTCTGTGATTAGTATCATATATATAGCATGAGTATTACTGCATATGTATGCTTTACGTTGTCTATGTTGCTGTATGTTGCCGATTGTTGGCATGTGGGGGATGAACAGTGAAGCAGGGTGCCGTGGCTGTCTGCCTCTGTTCTCGTTCCGGCGCAACTGCGCCGGCAACAAAGGCAGAGGTGGCGCAGCTGCGCCTGCTGAGTTTCCCAGGTTTGACACTTGCGCAGCTGCGCCGGTGTCAAGTCAAAGCGTGGCGCAACTGCGCCATTGCCTGAGCAGAGGCAGTGAAGATTAGCTAATTGTGCAGTGTTGTTTTTGAACCTAGTTTAATTATGCTATGACAGTTAGCAATGTATCTAGTTGCTATAACATGTTGTTAACATGAATTTGACAATTTTATATTTGGAAGAAAAAAAAGAAGTTTTGAAAACCTTAATGTAAAATTATAAATTATAATTATTTAATTGTAGTATGAGCTACTCAATTATAATTTAAATAATTATAATTAAGAGTAAATGTTTAAATTTAATTTATAATTTCGTTAAATTATAATGAATAGTAGTTGATTTATTTTAATCAATTAGATATTAATTTAAATTATAATTTAAGTAATTGTAATTTAATAAATGCATGTTTAGTTATGGATTTTGAGTTTATAATTGCATGATTAATTATAATTTGTGTAATTATAATGTATGATATAGTTTATTTAATTATTAATTATTATCTGGTGATAATTTAAGAGGTAATTATAATTGAATAATTATAATTAGATTAAGTGTTTAAATTATAATTATTTAATTATAATTTAGTTAAATACATAATTGATTTAATTATATGAGCATGCCTATGTGATGTAATTAACTATGTGATAGTTGATTATTATTATTTATTTAATTAGAGTGAGTTAACCATGAGGGTTAACCACTTATGTGAATTAGTTATGTGTTAACTAATTTAGATTATTATAATTGAATGTGTATAGGAAGTGTTTAAGTACGTGAATTGTGTTAAGTAGCTTGCGCTTAAGACAAGTCTTCTAACCCTAAACTTGTTAATTCTATACAATTTCTTGAGTTCATATATTCATTGTTGAGAATGTCTTTTCCATTTCTGTATGGACAATTATTTATTTAATTCTTGACTTATTGTTCAAGTAAGATCCAGTTTATTATTTTAAATGCTTTAAGTTTACTTCTAAAGCATATGTTAATTCATAATTCATTTATTTATGAATTATTGAAAGTCGATTCAACTAATCCTTAGTTGATGAATGTGAATTCTAAATTACCATTGTAAGCTTATCCAAACCAAACTTTCTTTGGTGCGGACTTGAATTCAAATTACTGAGTTGAACAACCCTAATTATTAGGGGAGGTCACTACGCATAGCGTTAAGATGTTTGTGCACAATATATGGTACGAATGGCTGATCTCCCTAAGTACGAGTTAAGATCCATAGTCTTATTGACTGTTAAAGGTTTAAATAGACATATTTATAACCTCGGACAAGAGTTCAAAGGTCTTATGACCTTCAGACAAATTCTATATTCGAATCTTAATTTTGATAGAGAATTATTATTCAATATTCTATATGTTAAGTCTTTATCAAATTGTAAAGGTTCATATTCTATTGCATGTTTATAATCATGCTTGTAAGGTTTTAACATAGAAATATGGAAGACATTATTTATATTCTCGAGCTCCGGAGGTAATGCAATCTCGTAAGCTACCTCGCTAACTTTTCGCAACACCTCAAAAGGTCCAATAAATCTGGGACTCAGCTTTCCCTTCTTACCAAATCGAATCTTCCCCTTCCTGGGAGATACTTTCAGGAACACGAAACTTCCTGGTAAGAATTCTTGGTTTTGTCGATGAAGATCGGCATACTTCTTCTGTTTGTCTTGAGCAGCAACTAATCTCGTTCTGATCAGCTTCACAATTTTGGCGGTTTGTTGTACCAATTTTGGTCCCAACTATTGACGTTCACCGACTTCATCCCAGCATAAAGGAGTTCTGCATTTTCTGCCGTATAATGCTTCGTAAGGCGGCATGCTAATACTCGCATGATGACTATTGTTGTAGGCGAACTCCACCAACAGTAGATGATCCTCCCAGCTTCCTTTGAAGTCCATCACACAAGCTCTCAACATATCCTCAAGTGTCTGAATCGTTCTTTTGCTCTGTCCATCAGTCTGAGAATGATACGCTGTACTCATTCGCAATTGCGTTCCCAGACATTCTTGCAATCGCTTCCAGAAATTAGACGTAAAACGTGGATCTCTGTCGGACACAATTGACACCGGAACACCATGTCTAGAAATAATTTCCTTCACGTACAGCTTCGCTAGTTTATCCAAGTTGTACTTAACCTTGATCGATAAAAAGTGGGCTGACTTCGTCAGTCGATCCACTATAACCCATATCGCATCAAATCCCTTCTGAGTCGTTGAAAGACCTACCACAAAATCCATCATGATGTGCTCCCACTTCCACTCTGGAATCTCTAACGGTTGTAGCAAACCACTCGGTCTCTGGTGTTCTGATTTAACTTTCTGGCACGTAAAGCATTTCGCAACGCATTCAGCAACATCCCTCTTTATATTCGGCCACCAGAAATGATGCCTGAGATCCTGGTACATCTTTGTACTCCCGGGGTGAATAGAATATCTAGAACTATGAGCTTCGCTCAGAATCTCCTCTTTGACCTCAGGTATTGGCGGTACCCAGATTCTACCTTCAAACCGTAATAGACCTTCATTATCGATCTTGAACTTGAAATCTTCGCCATCGGTTATCCTCCTCCAAATCTTCTTACATTCTTCATCGTGAAGTTGTGCTTCTTTCACTTTGGCTACTAGAGTATAACTAGTGGTTACTTGAAACAACATCTCATCCGATTCCTTCGAAAACTTCACTTCTAACTCCAATCTAGCCATCTGTTCTATTAACCGATCCTGATCAGTTAACACGTTCAGCTTCTCCTGACTTTTCCTACTCAAAGCGTCGGCGACAACATTAGCTTTACCCGGATGGTAAAGTATCTCGCAATCGTAGTCTTTAATCAGTTCCAACCATCTTCTTTAGCGCATGTTCAAATCCTTCTAGGTAAATATATACTCCAGACTCTTGTGATCTGTGTATATTTCACACTTTTCTCCATATAAGTAGTGCCTCCAAATCTTCAGGGCAAACACTACTGCCGCCAATTCTAGATCATGGGTTGGATATCCCTTCTCATAATCCTTCAGTTGACGTGACGCATAGGCAATGACTTTGCCGCTCTGCATCAACACACATCCTAATCCTTTATGTGAGGCATCGCTATATACTACAAAATTCCCCGAACTATCCGGTAAAGACAATACAGGCGCAGTACTCAGCCTCTTCTTTAGCTCTTGAAAACTTTCTTCACATTTCTCCGTCCAAACAAATTTAACTATTTTACGAGTCAAATTCGTCAATGGAGTTGCGATTCTAGAAAAGTCTTGGATAAATCTACGGTAATAACCTGCCAATCCTAAGAAACTCCTTACTTCAGACGGCGTCTTCGGCTGATTCCAATTCATAACAGCTTCAACCTTCGACGGATCCACCAAAATACCATCCTTGTCGATTACGTGGCTAAGAAATTACACACGTTCCAACCAGAATTTGCATTTTGAGAATTTAGCGTAAAGCTTCTCTCGTCTTAGGTCATCTAAGGTTAGTCGTAAGTGTTCAGCATGTTCCTCCTCGGTCTTGGAATAAACAAGGATGTCAGCTATGAACACTACCACGAACTTGTCCAGAAATGGCTTGAACACCCTGTTCATTAAGTCCATAAATACAGCTGGAGCATTCGTGAGACCAAATGACATCACCAAGAACTCGTAATGACCATATCGAGTCCTAAAAGCCGTTTTAGGTATATCTTCCTTCCTCACCTTCAATTGATGATACCCGCTTCTCAAATCAATTTTGGAGAAGTACTTCGCACCCTTTAGTTGATCAAACAAGTTATCGATCCTAGATAAAGGATACCTATTCTTGATCGTAACTTTATTCAACTCCCTATAATCAATGCAAAGACGCATCGATCCATCCTTCTTCTTCACAAACAAAACAGGCGCTCCCCACGGCGAAACGCTCGGTTGAATATACTTCTTGTCTAGCAATTCTTGTAGTTGAACCATCAGTTCCTTCATCTTAACTGGAGTCATTCGGTACGGAGCCTTCAAAAATGGAGCAGTTCCCAACGCTAAGTCGATCACGAACTCTGTCTCCCTATCTGGCAGAAGTCCTGGAAAATCGCTCGGAAAAACGTCCACAAACTCCTTAACTACCAATATCTCCTCCACCTTCGGGCTTTCCTTACGCGTATCTACTATATAGGCTAGATATCCCACACAGCCTAGCATCAGAAGTTTCTTGGCTTGCATAACCGTCAGACAACTCGCTTGTCTAGGTGATTTGCTACCATAAAACACTAACTTTGACGGAGTCGTAAGGTTTACCAACTTCTTCTGACAGTCGATTATCGCCCCATGGTTGAACAACCAGTCCATACCCAGTATGACATCGAATTCCCCAAGTTTAATCAGAATTAAATCTACTCTAAGCTCCTGACCCTTAATGTCCAATTTACAGTTCTTATAAACGCTCCTAACAGGAATAACCTCCCTATTCGCAATCTCTATGTTCAAAGGGTAAACTAACTCCTCTACAGGTAAGTCTAGGGTTTTAGCAAAATCATCATATATGAATGAACAAGTAGCACCCGAATTAAATAATATATATGCATTTATACTATTGATAGGAATAATACCTGACACCACGTCTTTTGATTGCACAGCATCCTGCACCATCATATTGAATGTCCGTGCAGTGGGTCGAACAGCTTGCAATGGTGCAGCGATAGTAACGGTACTACCGCTTCCATTCCCTCCGCTCCCTGTTGACCCTGCCGTCAGATTCTTAGGGCAGTTGCGAGCCATGTGATCCTTGGATCCACATATAAAGCAAGCTCCCTTCTTCGGGTTTGGGCAATTAGATGCAATGTGGCCTTCCTGACCACAGTTGAAGCACACCCGCTTCCCCTTCATGCACACGCCAGTGTGATTCTTACCACATGTAGCACATGCTTCGAACTTCCTCTTCTGCTGGCTTCCTTGCTGACTCCCAGCAGAGGTGTTGTCATTCCATTTCCTCTTCTGGTTCACAGTGCTGCTACCCCCAATCTTGGTTTCTATCTCATTCTTGTTCTTCTTATCTTGGTTGAACTTCGTCACCGCATCGCTTCCTCCTTCATCGAGTATGGCCTTCTCTAGTACAGCTACAAATGTGTTCAGCTGGAATATGGAAACCTTGCTGTAGAGCCAGGGCTTCAGTCCCCGCTCAAACCTTCTCGCTTTCCTAGCGTCAGTGCTGACCTGGTATGTAGCGAACCTGGCCAACTCGTTGAACTTAGCGGCATACTCGGACACCGTCATCCCTCCCTGCTTAAGCTCTAGGAACTGGACCTCCATCTGGTCCTGGGAACTCACTGGGAAGTACATTTCGTAGAACATTTCCTTGAAACGTTCCCACGTTATGACTCCTTCTCCCTCCCGGGTCTTGTTAGCCTGCCACCAAAAGCTAGCATCCGACTTCAATATGAAAGCCGCGAACGCTATCTTCTGGTCTTCCCCTACCCTAGCCACGTCAAATACCTTCTCCATTTCCATAACCCACGTCTAAGCCTCAATAGGGTTAGTCGATCCTTTGAACTCAGGCGGTCCTACTGCCTTGAATTCTTTTAACGTTGTTCCTTGCACTTGCGGCTGATTCGCAGGAGCTCCTGTCAATAGGTTCACCAATTGCTGGACCGAGTTGGGATTCGTCCCATCGTTATTGTTGTTGTTCGTCGAACCCTCGGGGTTTTGACTTGTTATTCTTCTTCTAGGAGGTATTTTCTGTTAAGAAAATATTATTATTAGACCCTTTATTCAACTATTAAGTATCAAAGTTCATACTTAAACGTTTTAAACAATTCAGTTCACATAGAACACATAGCACGTCAATAAACTTCTTTTATTCATTAGTCGTAGTTTAAAACATCAATCAGATAACATTTCAGCCATTTACATCATCCTTCCTGAACTGAAAAAGTTGCAGGATTACATTATTAACTTATCCCATTCTTAACTCAAATTATGGGATTTACTTTATTTACTACAAAAACCAACACATAAACAAAAGCTCTTCTACTACTGCTACTACTACTACTACTACTTCTACTGCTACTGCTACTACTACCGCCACTACTGCCTAGGCATATTAATATGTCGCATATGTATTATTTAATTCGGGTGCTACTTGTTCATTCATATCTGATGATTTTGCTAAAACCCTAGACTTACCTGTAGAGGAGTTAGTTTACCATTTGAACATAGAGATTGCGAATAGGGAGGCTATTCCTGTTAGGAGCGTTTATAAGAACTGTAGATTGGACATTAAGGGTCAGGATCTTAGAGTAGATTTAATTTCGATTAAACTTAGGGAATTTGATGTCATACTGGGTATGGACTGGTTGTTCAACCATGGGGTGATAATCGACTGTCAGAAGAAGTCGGTAAACCTTACGACTCCGTCGAAGTTAGTGTTCTATGGTAGCAAATCGCCTAGACAAGTGAGTTGTCTGACGGTTATGCAAGCCAATAAACTTCTGACGCAAGGCTGTGTGGGATGTCTAGCCTACATATTAGATACGCATAAGGAAAGCCCGAAGGTGGAGGAGATATCGGTAGTTAAGGAGTTTGTGGACGTTTTTTCGAGCGATTTGCCAGGACTTCCGCCAGATAGCGAGACAGAGTTTGTGATCGACTTAGCGCCGGGAACTTCTCCGATTTCGAAGGCTCCGTACCGAATGGCTCCAGTTGAGATGAAGGAACTGATAGTTCAACTACAAGAATTGCTAGACAAGAAGTATATTCAACCGAGCGTTTCGCCGTGGGGAGTGCCTATTTTGTTTGTGAAGAAGAAGGATGGATCGATGCGTCTTTGCATTGATTATAGGGAGTTGAATAAAGTTACGATCAAGGATAGGTATCCTTTACCTAGGATCGATGACTTGTTTGATCAACTGAAGGGTGCGAAGTACTTCTCAAAAATTGATTTGAGAAGCGGGTATCATCAATTGAAGTCTCACGAATGCCCCAGCTGTATTTATGGACTTAATGAACAGGGTGTTCAATCCATTTATGGACAAGTTCGTGGTAGTGTTCATAGATGACATCCTGGTTTATTCCAAGACTGAGGAGGAACATGCTGAACACTTACGACTAACCTTAGAAGCCCTGAGACGAGAGAAGCTTTACGTTAAATTCTCAAAATGCAAATTCTGGTTGGAACGTGTGCAATTTCTTGGCCACGTAATCGACAAGGACAGTATTTCGGTGGATCCGTCGAAGGTTGAAGCTGTTATGAATTGGGATCAGCCGAAGATGCCGTCTGATGTGAGGAGTTTCTTGGGATTGGAAGGTTATTACCGTAGATTTATCTAAGACTTTTCTAGAATTGCAACTACATTGACGAATTTGACTCGTAAAACGGTTAAATTTGTTTGGACGGAGAAATATGAGAAAAGATTTCAAGAGCTGAAGAAGAGGCTGAGTACTGCGTCTATATTGTCTTTACCGGAAAGTTTAGGGAATTTCGTAGTATATAGCGATGCCTCACAAAAAGGATTAGGCTGTGTGTTGATGTAGAGCGGCAAAGTCATTGCCTATACGTCACGTCAACTGAAGGATTATGAGAAGGGATATCCAACCCATGATCTAGAATTGGCGGCAGTAGTGTTTGCCCTAAAGATTTGGAGGCACTACTTATATGGAGAAAAGTGTGAAATATACACAGATCACAAGAGTCTGAAGTATATATTTACCCAGAAGGATTTGAACATGCGCCAACGAAGATGGTTGGAACTTATTAAAGACTACGATTGCGAGATACTTTACCATCTGGGTAAAGCTAACGTTGTCGTCGACACTTTGAGTAGGAAAGGTCGGGAGAAGCTGAACGTGTTAACTGATCAGGATCGGTTAATAGAACAGATGGCTAGATTGGAGTTAGAAGTGAAGTTTTCGAAGGAATCGGATGAGATGTTGTTTCAAGTAACCACTAGTTATACTCTAGTAGACAAAGTGAAAGAAGCACAACTTCACGATGAAGACTGTAAGAAGATTTGGAGGAGGATAACCGATGGCGAAGAGTTCAAGTTCAAGATCGATAATGAAGGTCTTACGGTTTGAAGGTAGAATCTGGGTACCGCCAGTACCTGAGGTCAAAGAGGAGATTCTGAGCGAAGCTCATAGTTCTAGATATTCTATTCACCCCGGGAGTACGAAGATGTACCAAGATCTCAGGCATCATTTCTGGTGGCCGAATATGAAGAGGGATGTTGCTGAATGCGTTGCGAAATGCTTTACGTGCCAGAAAGTTAAATCAGAACAGCAGAGACCGAGTGGTTTGCTACAGCCGTTAGAGATTCCAGAGTGGAAGTGGGAGCACATCACGATCGATTTTGTGGTAGGTCTTCCAACGACTCAAAAGGGATTTGATGCAATATGGGTTATAGTGGATCGACTGACGAAGTCAACCCACTTTTTGCCGATCAGGGTTAAGTAAAACCTAGATAAACTAGCGAAGCTGTACGTGAAGGAAATTATTTTTAGACATGGTGTCAATTGTGTTCGACAAAGATCCACGTTTTACGTCTAATTTTTGGAAGCGATTGCAAGATTGTCTGGGAACGCAATTGCGAATGAGTACAGCGTATCATCCTCAGACTGATGGACAAAGCGAAAGAACGATTCAGACACTTTAGGATATGTTGAGAGCTTGTGTGATGGACTTCAAACGAAGCTGGGAGGATCATCTACCGTTGGTGGAGTTCGCCTACAACAATAGTCATCATTCGAGAATTGGCATGCCGCCTCACGAAGCATTATACGGCAGAAAATGCAGAACTCCTTTGTGCTGGGATGAAGTTGGTGAACGTCAATTGTTGGGACCAGAATTGGTACAACAAACCGCAGAAATTGTGAAGCTGATCAGAACGAGATTAGTTGCTGCTCAAGACAGACAGAAGAAGTATGCCGATCTTCATCGACAAAACCGAGAATTCTTACCAGGAAGTTTCGTGTTCCTGAAAGTATTTCCCTGGAAGGGGAAGATTCGATTTGGTAAGAAGGGAAAGCTGAGTCCCAGATTTATTGGACCTTTTGAGGTGTTGCGAAAAGTTGGCGAGGTAGCTTACGAGATTGCATTACCTCCGGAGCTCGAGAATATACATAATGTCTTCCATATTTCTATGTTAAAACCTTACAAGCATGAATATAAACATGTAATAGAATATGAACCTTTACAATTTGATAAAGACTTAACATATGAAGAAGTGCCTGTTCAAATAGTTGATAGAAAAAAACAAGTACTTAGGAATAAAGTGATACCTTCTGTTAAAGTAATCTTGAGGAACCACAGTGCTGAAGAAGCTACGTGGGGACTCGAAGATGTTATGATGAAATCTTATCCGCATTTGTTTGATTAGTTTTGTGTAACCCCTTATATACTGATTCTGGGGACAAAATCCTTTTAAGAAGGGAAGAATGTAATAGACGAGAAATTTTTTGTGTGATTCTGGGGACAGAATCCTTTTAAAGAGGGAAGATTGTAACGATTGTGATTTTATATAATAATTTTAAATATTTATTGAGTTAAATAAATATTTTATGTGATTTATTTATGGAGTTAAATAAATAAATTATGTGATTTATAGAGTGATTTAATTAAGTGTTATATATTAATTAAATGAATATGTAATATTTATTTAATTAATGTATATTAATTTTATATTATAGTTCTAATTTAATTGAGAGAATTAAATTAGATGAGATGTATGTTAAGTTTTAGGTGAATTATAATTAGCGAGTACTTATAATTATGTGACAAATTATTTTATGTGGTTAATGGATGTTAGATTTTAATTGATTAAATTAGTTGTTTAATATTTAATTGATTAAAATATGACATTAAAGTATGTGTTAAAATGATTTGTTAAAATAAAAAAAAAAGATTTTTAAAACGAATTATACCAAACAAAGCCCTTACATTTGTTTTTAAACCGTTTTACCAAACAATGTCTTAATACTAAAAATCTGTTTTTATAAAGTATTCTTGCCAAACAAGCCCTAGTGGCTTTTGATTTTTAAAAATTCTGTAACTAATGAATGTTTATTAGGGGAGTTATTTGTCAGTTATATATTATATGTATATCCTATATCTATTAGTATACGTTTACATGATACGTTAGTCTAAACTACGTTAGAGAGAATATCAGTGTAAGAGAGAAAAGAAAGAACAGAGAAAGAATTAGAGAAGAGAGAAGAAGAAGAGAAGGAAGAGCTTAAGCAAGCATCATCATCTTCTTCACTAACGATTAGCAAAAAGGTTATAATCTATAATTTTACTCTTACAATTGTAGAACTCAATCTATATGTTCCTTGTATTTTATTCTCTGTCAAAAGTTGAGTTTTCACGAAAGTTGTGTAACCATAAATTATATATATATGTATTGTGTTCATATGTTATTATTGGTGATTGTATGCTATAAAGGATTTTCAGAAATCAAGTGGTTGTTAAAATATGTTTTAATGGACAATTGATGTTCTTGAGAGTTCATATGTTTTGGTTGAGTTTTAGAATGAAAATTTATGAAAATTTTATGTAGTAATATGCATGTTTAGAATTGTTTATGATGCTATCTTCAATCATGAATATAATGCATGTGTTATAAGTTTAATTGGTGGAGAAATTTTTTACAGTAAATTATTTTTGGAAAATATATGAGTTTTTGTAAAAATGTCAAAATTGGGTTTTTAAAACCTTTGATTTTCGTTAGACAAATTCTGTGATTAGTATCATATATATAGCATGAGTATTACTGCATATGTATGCTTTACGTTGTCTATGTTGCTGTGTGTTGTCGATTGTTGGCATATGGGGGATGAACAGTGAAGCAGGGTGCCGTGGCTGTCTGCCTCGGCAACAAAGTTAGAGGTAACGCAGCTGCGCCTGCTGAGTTTCCCAGGTTTGACACCTGCGCAGCTGCGCCGGTGTTAAGGAAAAGTGTGGCGCAGCTGCGCCGTTGCCTGAGCAGAGGCAGTGAAGGTTAGCTAATTGTGCAGTGTTATTTTTGAACCTAGTTTAATTATGCTATGACAGTGAGCAATGTATCTAGTTGCTATAACATGTTGTTAACATGAATTTGACAATTTTATATTTGGAAAAAAAAGAGAAGAAGTTTTGAAAACCTTAATGTAGAATTATAAATTATAATTGTTTAATTGTAGTATGAGCTACTCAATTATAATTTGAATACTTATAATTAAGAATAAATGTTTAAATTTAATTTATAATTTTGTTAAATTATAATGAATAGTAGTTGATTTATTTTAATCAATTAGATATTAATTTAAATTATAATTTAAGTAATTGTAATTTAATAAATGCATGTTTAGTTATGGATTTTAAGTTTATAATTGCATGATTAATTATAATTTGTGTAATTATAATGCATGATATAGTTTAATTAATTATTAATTATTAACTGTTGATAATTTAAGAGGTAATTATAATTGAATAATTATAATTAGATTAAGTGTTTAAATTATATTTGTTTAATTATAATTTAGTTAAATATATAATTGATTTAATTATGTGAGCATGCCTATGTGATGTAATTAACTATATGATAGTTGATTATTATTATTTATTTAATTAGAGTGAGTTAACCATGAGGGTTAACCACTTATGTGAATTAGTTATGCGTTAACTAATTTAGATTATTATAATTGAATGTGTATAGGAAGTGTTTAAGTATGTGAATTGTGTTAAGTGGCTTGCGCTTGAGGCAAGTCTTCTAACCCTAAACTTGTTAACTCTATACAATTTCTTGAGTTCATATATTCATTGTTGAGAATGTCCTTTCCATTTCTGTATTAGACAATTGTTTATTTAATTGAAATGATCTTAACTTATTGTTCAAGTAAGATCCAGTTTATTATTTTAAATGCTTTAAGTTTACTTCTAAAGTATATGTTAATTCATAATTCTTTTATTTATGAATTATTGAAGGTCGATTCAACTAATCCTTAGTTGATGAACGTGAATTCTAAATTATCCTTGTAAGCTTATCCAAACCAAACTTTCTTTGGTGCGGACTTGAATTCAAATTACTGAGTTGAACAACCCTAATTATTAGGGGAGGTTACTACGCATAGCATTAAGATGTTTGTACACAATACATGGTACGAATGGCTGATCTCCCTAAGTACGAGTTAAGGTCCATAGTCTTATTGACTGTTAAAGGTTTAAATAGACATATTTATAACCTAGGACAAGAGTTCAAAGGTCTTATGACCCTCAGACAAATTCTATATTCGAATCTTAATGTTGATAGAGAATTATTATTCAATTCTTTATAATTGAAGCAAGCTAAGTTATTCAGATTCTTTAAAAGATATTCTTTCATGTAATTATTATTGTTAAACTCCAGTGAGCTGTTGTTTGCTCACTCTTGCATTAAATAACAATTACAGTTAAGGTTGATAACGTTGACGCCCTGTCTACGAGTAAAGGCAAGGGAAAGACGAACAAGTGAAGAGTTGTTTAATTATTTTGAAATAATTGTAATAAGACTTTTATGTCATATTTTTATTCCGCACTTTATTGTTTATGTCAAGGTTAGAGTAACCCTGAGATTTATTTTTGAGAAGGTTGTAACCCTTGTTTTAAGAGAGATTTTATATAAAGATTGTAATTTAGTTTGAGATATACTGGGTAGATGTTTGTTATAGTTAGAAAGTGACCACCAGATCATGTGAAAACGAAGTACCCGAATTTGGGGGTGTCATAGGGGCGGGCCCCCTCCCGCGGTTCAAGTTCTGTTCGCGAACTGTGCAGAGAAAAAGCCAATTTGGCTTTTCTCCACACCAAATTTCACTTTCAGTCAATACAATTTTCATAAAAATTTACAGAAACATATTATTAAAATTTCTAACATGTTCTAACATCTAACATCATCAATTTACATAATCACAACTCCCAATTTCATGATTTTTGAATAAAACCATTGATAATCTTTCTTGAAGAAAATTAACGCTGAAATCTATTTTCTTTAAATCAAAATACCAAATCAAAACATATTTAAATTTATTTATAAATATGTTATCATCATCTAACCTCAATTTACACAATCAAATCACAATTTTTTGATTTCAAATAGGCCAATTATAAAGCTATTTCACTAAGGCTTTTGATGAACATGAATGACTCATGTTTATCATGTCTTCATGAATTAGACAACTAACATCATCATACAATCCATTCGTAAACAACTCATGAACACGTTATGTATATATAATCATGTATATACCAATTTTCATAGAAGTTCAATTAACAGAGAACTAACAATGAAGAATATAAAACAAAATCTTTAAAATACAAGTGTTCAAATCATACCCTTGATGCTTAGTGAGGAAGAAGATGGTGAGGTTTAGCAATTACTCTCTCAAGGCCTTCCTCCTTTCCTCTTCTTCTTCTCTCTTCTTCTTCCTTCTTTTCTCTCTAACTCTAGGTTCTCTATATTTATTTCTAACACAGACTAACCCTTTTATCATTCTAACTAACGTAGTTTTAATATATAACTCTCAATATTTAATCTCCCCATTTAATATCATAATTATAATTAATATAAAGAAGTTACAATTTGAATTTTAAAAGCCCTAAGGCTTGTTTGGCAAAACAAGTTATTTTAAAAAATAGATTTTTAGTAGTTAAGGCTATGTTTGGGTAAACAGATTTAAAACAAAAATAAGGGCCTTGTTTGGGAAAAATCATTTAAAAACTTTTTTTTATTTTAATAAATCCTTTTAACACATACTTTAATGTTACACTTTAATATCTTAACATTCTAATTTAATTAATTAAAAGTCTAACATCAATTAAGCACATAAAATTGTCACATAATTATAATTAATTGCTAATTATAATTGCATGTAACACTCATCACATTACTCATCTAATTTAATTATCTCAATTAAATTAGAACTATAACATAAAATTGTTATATCAATTAAATTAAATACTAAATATTTATTTAATTAATATACTACACTTAATTACCTTACTCCATAATAATCACATAATTATTTATTTAACTCAATAAATAATTCAATTAAAATATTTATTTACTCCACTAAATACTAAAATTAACATTTAAATTATCTTCACATAAATTCACATATTTTACCATATATGACACATACACATACTCGTACTTGAACGTCTAAAAATTAGAATTTTATTTCTTAAATTCTCATTTATAATTTCTTAAAAAATTTGGGATGTCACATATTCTGTACCCAGTAACCAAAGGGTTAATCAGCTATTGATTCCATTGGAGTTTTATAGTTCAAAGTCTACTTGACTATCAGTTATTCTAAAAAAAATCATTATCTTTGCTTCTAATATTCATATTGTTGAATCCTTCAGATATTCATATTGCTGAATCCTTCAAGATATTCATATTGTTGAATTCATTGTCAGATATTTTCTATTCATCATGATATATCCTTTATTGTTGTATTTAAACTTGCTGTGCAAACTTGTTGCTCATTCTTGCTATATCATGACTTCTATTGCAGTTAAGCCCGAGACTTCAGGGAATGACAAGGGTAAAGGAAAGATGTATGAAAAGTTTGCAAGGAGCATACTTTGCTTTATGATTAGTTTAATTAGTGTTTTTTAATATGAACCCTAACGATTATTCTAGGGTACGTTTGTATGTTGTGTTAAGGTTATCGATTCTTGGGACTAGTAACACCTTTTGAATGAACGACATATGTTTATTATATT
This sequence comes from Panax stipuleanatus, assembly GCA_020205555.1. NCBI lineage: Eukaryota > Viridiplantae > Streptophyta > Magnoliopsida > Apiales > Araliaceae > Panax > Panax stipuleanatus. Next base: position 10,417,859 of record CM035119.1, on the reverse strand, counting down.
CCGCATTTAGTTATTGTATGTTGTTTAGAGGTGAATATTTGTATTGAATCGTGATGACCGAATCGGGGTTAGAGAACCCGGATTTGGGGGTGTCACAGGTTGGTATCAAAGCGGTAGGTTATAAACATTAGGAATGCGAAACCTAGGTTATAACCTTAGTAGAAAACTCAATTAGAGTATGTAGTGATGGGTTGAGGAGATCCATCGAGTTTTATTATGATACTGAAGTTGTTTATATAAATCAGCTATGATTGATAGACGTCCTAACTTCTTAATGCTAACATGAATAGCATATCACATAAAACCTAATGTTTTCTTCCTTTCCTCAGATCATGCCGCCTAGGAGACTACCACGAAACCAGAAGGAGGAAGGATCTGTTAACAACGGAGGGGGAAATACTGACCCAATGCAGAACTTCGTTGACTTGTTAACTGAAGCAATGCAAAACAGACCCCCGCCAACAGGGCAGCTAGGACATCACTTGGCTAGCTTCAAGGATTTTAAATTGGTAGGACCACCGGAGTTCCGGGGGACCTTAGACCCAATCGAAGCCCAAACCTGGATAGAAGAGATGGAGAAAGTGTTTGAGGTCTCACGGGTGGCCGAAGCACAGAAAACGAGTTTTGCCACTTTCATGATGAAGGGCAAAGCTAACTATTGGTGGAAAGCCAATAAGGGACGAGCAGGCGAAGGCGTTATTCCTTGGGACAAATTTAAGGAGTTATTCCTCGAGAATTACTTCTCGGAGAATACACAACAGGATATGGAGGTTAAGTTTCTAGAGCTGAAATAAGGTAGTATGTCTGTTGCAGAGTACGCGATAAAATTTAACGAGTTGGCCCGATTCGCTTCACATCAGGTTGACACGGAGGCCAGGAAGGCAAGGAGGTTCGAATTAGGACTGAAACCATAGGTGCAGAAAGCAGTCGCGATATTGAAGATTAAGACTTACTCTGATCTACTAGAAAGGGCTATCATTGCAGAGGGAGGCAATAAAGCCATTGCTCGATTTAAACAAGAAAAGAAGACCGGACATGAAGGACAGAATGGGGGAAGCAGCGGAGGAAGCAACCCCAACAAGCGTAAATGGACGGAGAGCCAATCCTCTGGAGGTAACAAGTCCTGGGGAGAGGCCAAGAAAAGTGTGAAGTGCAACAACTATGGGAGGAATCACTCGGGGGAGTGCATGAAGGGAAAGAGTGTTTGTCATCGTTGTGGACAACCGGGGCACATGGCTCCTCAGTGTCCGAATAAGCAGAAGGGAGGATGTTTCTCGTGTGGAGCCTCTGACCACCAGATCAAGGACTACCCAAAGAGAAAAGGCGATGCAGCTAGCGGTAATCGCAGCTATAACAACAACGGGCTGAGCATCGGAGGGCTAGCCAGTCAAGCCAGCAGACCAACGGCACGTACGTGCAACATGACCGTACAAGATGCGGTGGAGTCTAAGGACGTGGTGTCAGGTATCAGGTATCATCCAAATCAACAATATAGATGCCTATGTGTTATTTGATTCGGGTGCTACTTGCTCTTTTATTTTCGAAGAATTTGCTAAACAGTTAGACTTATCCCGTGAAAGATTAGAACACCCTATGAGCATAGAAGTAGCGAACAAGGAAATTATTCCCGTAGAATACATTCATATGAACTATTATACTAAATTGCGGGGATTTAAGCTCAAAGTGGATTTGATACCGATTTATTTAGGAGAGTTTGATGTAATCCTTGGAATGGACTGGTTATCGATTCATGGAGCAGTTATAGATTGTAAGAAGAAGTGTGTACACCTTAAGACCCCGAATAAGTCAAAGGTGGTATTTTATGGTAGTAAATCGCCGAGCCAATCTCATTGTCTGACGATGATGCAAGAGTAGAGATTGCTTAGGAAGGGTTGTATAGGTTATTTGGCTCACATGGTTGATACTCGACGAGTCGAGGGTGAACTGGGTCAGATACTTATTGTAAGGGAATTCGCCGATGTCTTCCCAGACGAGACTCCGGGATTGCCACCGGATAGAGAGATTGAGTTTGTTATTAATTTGGCACCAGGGACAGCACCGGTATACAAAGCGCCGTATCGTATGGCACCGGTAGAGATGAAAGAACTGATGGCTCAATTACAAGAGTTGTTAGATAAGGGATACATTCGACCGAGCGTATCATCATGGGGAGCACCAGTTTTATTCGTAAAGAAGAAAGATGGGTCGCTATGACTTTGTATCGACTACCGGGAGTTGAACAAGGTCACCATTAAGAACAAGTACCCGTTGCCTAGGATCGATGATTTGGTTGATCAGTTGAAGGGGGAAAAGTACTTTTCAAAGATTGACTTGAGGATCGGTTATCACCAACTAAAAGTGAGGGCGGAGGACATTCCGAAGACGGCATTCAGAACTCGGTATGGACACTTTGAGTTTCTGGTAATGTCATTCGAATTAACGAACGCGCCGGTAGCATTTATGGACTTGATGAACAGAGTGTTCAATCAGTATTTGGATAAGTTTGTTGTTGTATTCATCGATGACATTCTGGTGTATTCAGAGACGGAGGAAGAACACGCCGAGCATCTTCGGATAGTGTTGGAGACATTAAGGAGGGAGAAACTGTATGCGAAATTCTCCAAGTGTGAGTTTTGGTTGCAGAGAGTGCAGTTTTTGGGGCACGTTATCGACAAGAATGGTGTTTCAGTGGATCCAGCAAAAGTAGAAGCGGTTATCAATTGGGAGCAGCCAAAGACGCCGATAGAAATCAGGAGTTTCTTAGGATTAGCGGGATATTCATCCAGGATTTTTTGAATATAGCATCACCATTAACTAATCTTACTAGAAAGACGGTAAAATTTGTTTGGACTGAGAAATGCGAAGAGAGTTTCCTAGAATTGAAGAAAAGGCTTAGTCGGGCACCTGTGTTGGCTTTACCGGACAACACGGGAGGGATTGTAGTGTATAGTGATGCGTCACACAAGGGCCTTGGCTGTGTACTGATGCAGCACGGTAGGGTCATTGCGTACGCTTCACGTCAGCTGAAAGATTATGAGAAGGGTTATCCGACTCATGACTTGGAGTTAGCAGCGGTAGTTTTTGCCTTGAAGATTTGGAGGCATTATTTGTATGGCGAAAAGTGTGAGATATTTACGGATCACAAGAGTCTGAAGTATATCTTCACGCAGAAGGAGCTAAACACGAGGCAGCGCCAATGGCTAGAATTGATCAAAGATTATGATTGTGAGATTCTGTACCATCCAGGCAAAGCAAATGTAGTGGCAGATGCCTTGAGCAGAAAAGGCAGAGAGAAGTTATTGAAGTTAACCATTGAAGAGGAATTGGTGAAGGATTTCAAACGACTAGACTTGGAGGTTAAGTATCCAATAGAGATCAATGAGAAATTATTTACAGTGACAGCGAGTCCGACTTTACTAGATAAGGTTAAAGGCACAAGAGAAGGACGAAGATTGTGATAACATCAAGAAGCGGTTAACTAAAGGTGATGAATTGAAATACAAGATTGATAGCACTGGATTATTAAGATTTGAAGGACGAATTTGGGTACCATTAGTACCAGAGCTAAGAGAAGAAATTTTACAAGAAGCGCACAATACGAGATACTCGATACACCCAGGAAGCACAAAAATGTACCAAGATTTGCGTCACCGTTTTTGGTGGCCAAACATAAAGAGAGAGGTTACGAAATGCGTAAGCAGATGTCTAACTTGTCAGAGAGTCAAGGCAGAGCACCAACAACCAAGCGGGTTATTACAACCGTTAGAGATTCCAGAATGGAAGTGGGAGCACATCACAATGGACTTTGTGGTAGGACTTTCGGCAACGCAGAAAGGGCACGATGCCATATGGGTGATTGTAGATCGTCTTACCAAGTCAGCTCACTTTTTGCTAATTAAGATTAAGTATAGTTTGGACCAGCTAGCCAAATTATATGTCAAGGAAATTATCTCGAGATATGGGGTGCAGGTATCTATTGTATCAAATAGAGATCCGCGATTCACGTTAAATTTTTGGAAGAGTCTTCAAGAAAGAATGGGGACACAACTACGAATGAGTACCGCGTATCATCCGCAGACCGATGGGCAGAGCGAGAGAACAATTCAAACACTTAAAGACATGCTTCGAGCTTGTGTGATGGACTTCAAGGGTAGTTGGGAGGATCACCTTCCCTTAGTAGAGTTTGCATATAACAATAGTTATCACGCTAGTATTGGAATGCCACCATACAAAGCGTTGTATGGGAGAAAGTGTAGAACACCCTTGTGTTGGGATGAAGTAGGTGATCGTCGACTGTTGGGACCGAAATTGGTACAGCAGACTGTAGAGATTATCAAGGTGATAAGAGCCCGACTGGTAGCGGCTCAAGATCTCCAGAAGAAGTATGTGGACTTACATCGTAAGAAGAAAGATTTTGAATTAGGAAGCTATACATTCTTGAAAGTATCTCCCTGGAAAGGGAAGATTCATTTTGGGAAGAAGGGCAAGTTGAGCCCTAGGTTCATAGGACCGTTTGAGATTTTGAGGCGAGTCGGTGAAGTGGCGTACGAGGTAGCATTACCTTCTGAACATGAGCACATTCACAATGTGTTTCATGTGTTAGTGTTGCGGCCGTATAAATCAGACTACAAGCACATTATCTTCTATGAACTGATCGAAATCGAGAAAGACTTATCATACGAAGAAGTTCCCGTCCAGATACTAGATAGGAAGGAACAGAAGCTGAGGAATAAGATCATCCATTTCGTTAAGATTCTCTAGAGGAATCATGCAGTCGAAGAAGCTACATGGGAGCTAGAAGAGAAGATGAAAGCGAATTATCCGTTTTTATTTGAGTAACCTTATTTTTACAATTCCGAGGATGAAATTTTTATAAGGGGGGAGGGATGTAACGACCATGAATTTTAAACTCCTTATTTATTAAATATGTGATTTAATCTTAACGAGTTAGTTTGTGAACATATTTAAACCTTATGTGGTTATGTGAATTTATGAAATGATTAAAGAGAGTCACTAATGGTTTATTTAAATTAGTGGACTAACCCTAAGACTTTAATTTCAAAGAATTGATAGGATTATTAATAATTAAATATTCAATTTATTTGAATATAGTGGCAAGATTTGAACATATTGATTAATTGCAATCATGAGTAATTAATTGATAATGTGTTGATTAACAATTATTATGAATAAATAATAATTAATGAATGAGAGATTAATAAATATAATAATATTATATTTACTTGATTAATTATTTCATACAAGCATGCGATATGTTAAACCTTTAATATATGGTAGTTATCTATATTGTTTATAATGCAATGTGACTTTTGATATGGCTATGTATATTATATATAGACTATATAGTAAGATTTATTTACATTAGTAGAGATACACAATTATATTATATTTGGTGTTAATAGAAAATGTACATGGATTATATGTATGTACACTACTTGATACCTTGTAATTAAGAAATACATTGTATGCCCATTTAAATCATTGTGACCTATGTTATATGAAATGAATGGTGTATACTTATTATATAACCAAAGTGTATCTTATGTATATGTAAGACCCCAATTTTTATGAATAAAGATTTAATTTTCTATATATATTATTTCGATATAGTAAGGTGTTGATTTGATAAATGTGAAAAGTTATGGGTGAAATGTACAAATATTTTAAAATGAGCAAGTGGTTATAAAATATTATTGTTGTCGGGGAATATTCGTTTGGTCGTGGAATATTCTTGTTGTCGGGAAATATTCGTACGACGGCACAGCTATTTGTGGGCCCCACAACGGAATAACTGTCGGATATAGAAAGCGACAGAAATAACCTTTTTATAAAATAACGGCATAGTTGTTACCGTTAGTACTGTTGAAATACCCGGTGGTTAAAATACAGTAATACGCGGTGTTGCACAGTAGCACACGGTATTGCACAGTATTTTGAATTAATAATTCTTACGTGAGAAGGCACTTACTCAATTATTGTTACAGTAATTACTCTTCAATATTTTATATTATTGATTCAATAATTGCATAATACTTTATTGACTCAATAATTGTTACATTGATATTTTATTGACTCAATAATTGCTATGTTGCTATTTTATATGATTAATTCAATAATGGCTACAGTTGATATTTTGTATCATTGATTCAATAATTGTCACTGTACAGTATTTCACATTATCAACTCAATAATTCATATTATTTGAATAATATTATTAGATAGCATTATTGACAATGTTTAAGGAAGTTCTGTCTAGGAGGGGTTATTTAATTGCGCGCCAGTAAGGAGAAGTCCTTATCGGAAGGCCCCCTCTTTTCTAGGAATGACCTGGTTGTCAATATTGTAGTTCTGTAATATTATTTGTGAATAATTAATTATTAATTTATATGATAAAAAAATATTTATTTTGTGGATATAAAAGAAGGAATTAGCGCTGATGTGTTTTTATCAGTATTTTGGTGTGGAAAATCATCCGTTTATGGATTTCGGATAATTTATGTTTGGAATTTGGAAAAACTTCCTTCTACAAAGTTGTAGAGAATTAAATTTCCTATAGAAAGGCATAGAGTTTGTATTTTTCTGACAAATGGGCTATTTATTATGAATTATTGAAGTTTCAGAAAATAAATATATTTTTTATGGGTGGGCCCCACTTTTGTTGGTTGTTGAAAAAATTTTGATTTTTTTAGCAGCCGGAGGCGAAAAATTTTAAAAATAAAATATATTATTTTATTACTTTAGTCTTCTTTGGCATCCTAAGTTTTTCCTATAAATAGGGTGCTTAGGTTAGAACTGAAAATCACACCAGAATCAGAAGTTTTCTCTCTCTATAATATCGAGCGTATTTTTGTGAGTATTTAGATACTTTGAGTATTACTATTTAGTGCAAGTTTTCTTCGGTATTATATCCGATACTCTAGTCAGAGGTACTATTCTTTTGAGGTAAGGGATGTTATTTTCTTTCGTAAATGATGTTATTCTTTTCAATTTCATTATACTAAAATATTGTTATGAATTTTATTATGAAATTCTTACTTTTTTCGTCGGAGTTACTATTCACGTATACGGCACTATTCACGTATACGGCACTATTCACGAAAAAAACTAAATTTTCTTCTATTTGTCCAAATTGTCTGTTATAATTACTATCTTTGATTGGATCTATGTTTTGAGCTTCATTCTTGAATTTTGCTCCACAAAGTATTATTATGGGATATTCTTGAACTTGAATAAACTAAATTACGAATCTTTAATCTTATCCTTTATTTCACTGGATTCGTTATTTATAATATTTTCCATCATTCTCAGTCCTAAGTGGTGATATAACTGAATGTCTTTGGCCTGTAGAGCAAAGATGAATGATTACCTGATGAATACCTTTGGCCGTAGTGCAAAGATGACAGGTGTTGAGATGAGCATGACCATTGATGATACAAATGAATATCTTTGGCCTGTAGTGCAAAGATGAATATTTGATTCGAAATGTATAATGATTGATGTTACAGGGATAAAATATTGATGATGAATGGTTATTTTTGCTACGAATATTGATCTAAAACTTGTTGTCAATAATATTTTATCTGAATTGTTGAAGACTAACGATAATTTATTTTCCGTTATATTAGTCATAATATTCTTTATTGAGCTAGTTGAGCTCACCATTTTCATCTGTTGTCCTCTTCAGGAAATGAGAATGTCGCAGGGACTAGTCGGGGGACAGAGTGATGGTCCGAGTTAGAGCAATAGTAGTCCTCACTATTTCTGATAAATAATGTGATAATAATTGTACTGAGGACTTAGTTTGAATATTAATATTTTCTACATATTTGTATTGACACTCACAGTTGTGTGGTCATATTTTGCACGACCGTATGATATGAAGTTTGTATTTGAATTCTATACCATGTATTTGGCGACTCAGAATGGGTTAGGTTGACTGGACCTATTCTGGGGGCGTCACAGTTGGTATCAGAGCTTAGGGATATGATCTCTGGCGGAGATCGGAGAATAGAACTAGGAGGGGAGAGACGAGTAAATCCTTCACTAGTATGTCCTACCTAAGCTTATGTGGTAGTTAATTGATCAGTCGGAGCATAGGGTTAATATGTGATATGTTAATTTGTTTAATTAACCCTTGTTTTATGGCAGTATTTGAGAATGGCAGCTGAGAATATTAACAACGAAGTGAATGAGACCGTGGAGACACCTTTAATCACTAACCAGGAGAACGTACAACAAGAAGGCAATGTTCATCCTGAAAACAACGCTGGTCAGACGATAAACGATGAGATGTTTAGAAGTTTTGAAGTTTTTTGCAGTTCATGCAAAACCAGACGAGGGAGACTCGTGTGCAAAATACAAGAGGAGATAATAACAACACGCGAATTGTCACCGCCAAGCAGTTCAAAGAATTGGGACCACCAGAGTTTCTGGGAAAGACGGATCCGATCAAGGCAGAGACGTGGATTAAATAAATTACCAAGTTATTTGATGTCTTGAGAAGCACGGAGGAACAGAAGGTTCCATTTGCCACGTTTATGTTCCGTGGAGAGGCAGATTACTGGTGGGAATCTGTGAAGCGTACCCAGCCTGCCGCACTCAAGATGTCTTGGGAAGCATTTCAAAAACTGTTCAATGACAAGTACTTTTCTGAAAGTATTCGTCATATGAAGGAAGTAGAATTTATCAGACATGAGCAAAACAATATGACGGTATCCCAGTACGAGGCTAAGTTCGCGGAGCTATCCAGGTTTGCACCTCATTTGGTGGAGAATGAGGAACGTATGACGCGGATGTTTCTAAGAGGTTTGAAACCCGAAATACGTCAATACCTCATTTCTCATAAATTTTCTCTATATTCGAATGTAGTGAACAGGGCCCAGTTGTTAGAATGAGATAATGATTATGTTCAACCAAGGGGCAATAACCAAGGTCGTACCGGTGGCAGCAGTCATCGGAACAATGACAACCAGCGAGGAGGAAAGTATGACAGAAGTGGTAACCACTCCGGTGGTAATCGTGGCCATGATAGTAGAAAAAGCGAATCGGGAGGAGATTTCAAGAAGAGAAGGTACAGCAATGAGAACGTGAAGATGTCAACATCAGCACCAGCATCAACTGTTTTTAGGGGAGGAGAACGACCACCGGTCGTATGCTATAAATGTGGGAAAGAGGGACACATTAACCCAAACTATCCACAACAGTTCAAAGCATGTTATAACTGTGGAAAAGAAGGACATATAGCTCGAGATTGTTCTGTTGCGAAACCAAATCCAGCGGGGGTGGTGATTCCAAAGGCGGTTTCGGACAAGTCAAAGTCGGTGATTCTTGGAAGAGCGTTTATCGTGACAGTCCAAAACGAGAGGAATCCACATGAGGTGATTACGGGTAAGCTAATCATAAACTCTTGCGAAGTTTACACCTTGTTAGATACCGGTGCTACCCATTCTTTTATTTCACCTGCTTGTGCTCAACGTTTGAACTTGACTTCTGATAAATTAGACTTTGACTTATTTGTTGAAACTCCGTTGGGAGAAACCTTTGTTACATCCACAGTTTACAAATCTTGCTTGATTCAGATTGGTACCCTTACCTTACCTGTTGATCTTATATATTTGAAAATACTTGCATTTGACGTGATTTTAGGAATTGACTGGTTAACCACTTACCATGCCAAAATTGATTGTTTTCGTAAGGTTGTTAGTTTTCATATTCCTAATCAACCTGTTGTGCGAATCCAAACCACCAAACCAATAAAATCAGTCAATATCATTTCAAGTCACAAAGCTATTCGTTTATTGAAAAACGGATGTCAAGCTTTCTTAGCTCATGTCACTGATCTAAACCAGAATACATCAGATTTCAATGATATTTCCGTTGTTAATGAGTTTCCTAATGTATTTCCCGAAGAACTTCCCGGTCTACCCCCAGAACATGAAGTTGAATTCTTTATTGACCTTGAACCCAGAACAAAACCCATTTCTAAAATCCCATATCGAATGGCTCCTATTGAACTTCAGGAGTTAAAGGTCCAACTACAGGAGTTGTTAGACATCGGTTTTATTCGTCCTAGTACGTCTCCTTGGGGTGCTCCTGTTTTATTCGTAAAGAAGAAAGACGGGAGTATGCGACTTTGTATTAACTATCGGGAGTTGAACCATGTCACCATCAAGAATAGGTATCCGCTACCTCGTATTGATGACCTGTTCGACCAGTTGCAAGGAGCGTAATTCTTTTCATAGATCGATCTTCGTTCTGGATATCATCAGCTGAAGATTAAAACTGAGGATATTCCAAAGACTGCTTTCAGAACTCGGTACGGGCATTATGAGTTCTTAGTCATGTCTTTTGGATTGACTAATGCTCCTGCTGCTTTCATGGATATGATGAATCGTGTATTTAAGGAATATTTGGATCAGTTTGTTGTTGTCTTTATTGATGACATCCTCATTTATTCTAAAAGCCGTGAAGATCATGAGCACCACTTGAAGTTGGTACTTCAAAAGCTTCGTGAAAATAAGCTATATGCCAAGCTGAAGAAATGCGAGTTTTGGCTTGAGGAAGTAGCATTCCTTGGGCACGTGGTATCAAAACGTGGAGTATCTGTTAACCCGACGAAGATTGAAGCAATACAAAGCTGGGAGCAACTTAAGTCGGTGACCGAAGTACGAAGCTTTCTGGGCTTAGCTGGTTATTATCGGAGGTTCGTAGAGGGATTTTCTCGAATCGCTACTCCATTAACTCAGTTAACTCGGAAAGATATAAAATTCGTTTGGAGCGAGGAATGAGAGAAGAGCTTCCAAGAGCTCAAGAGGAGACTTATTTCGGCACCTGTTCTGACAATACCATCTAGTTCGGATGGATTTATTATCTACAGCGATGCTTCGGGCAAAGGGTCAGGATGTGTTCTCATGCAACATGGGAAAGTCATAGCCTATGCCTCGCGACAACTCAAAGAATATGAGAGAAATTATCCTACTCATGATCTAGAGTTGGCAGTTGTCATTTTCGCGTTGAAGATCTGGAGACATTACTTGTACGGAGAGAAAGTGGAGATTTATATGGATCATAAGAGCCTTAAATATTTCTTCACCCAGAAGGAACTCAACATGAGGCAACGACGTTGGCTTGAGTTGTTGAAAGATTATGATCATACCATCCAATACCATCTTGGAAAAGCGAACGTGGTAGCTGACGCGTTGAGTAGAAGATCATATGTGGGAACGAGTGCGATGATGTCAAGTATACGCGTAGAACCAGCTTTGATTGATACAGTTAAAGCTGCTCAAGCTACGGATGCGGAGCTAATGAAGATGAAGAAGAAGGTGCAATTCCAGAAGCAAGAATCGATGAAGAGGGAATACTTCGAGTCAACTCCAGACTTTGTGTTCCTAACGATTCTAACTTGAAGCATAGAATCATGATGGAGGCACACAACACACCATTTGCAATCCATCCTGGGAGTACCACAATGTATCGTGATCTTCGACATACATTTTGGTGGAGCAATATGAAAAGAGAGATCGCAGAGTTTATTTCGAGATGTTTAACTTGTTAACGTGTAAAGGCGGAGCATCAAGTACCGAAGGGTCCATTACAACCACTGGAGATTCTGAAATGGAAGTGGGAACACGTTACGATGGATTTCGTTATGGGCCTTCCCAAGATTTCTCAAGGCATAGAAGCGATTTGGGTTATTGTTGATAGATTAACCAAGTCTGCTCATTTCTTGCCGATACGAGAGACTTATTCCCTTGAACGTCTTGCTCATATGTACGTGAATGAGATTGTGAGATTGCATGGCATGCCAGTATCCATAGTTTCGGATCGTGACCCTAAATTTACTTTACAATTTTGGATCAGTTTGCAGAAAGCTATGGGCACGGATTTACGATTCAGTTCGGCTTATCATCCTCAAACGGACAGACAATCGGAAAGAACTATTCAAACTCTTGAAGATCTATTGAGACTTTGTGTTCTAGACTTCAAAGGGAGTTGGAATAAGTACTTACCATTGGTGGAATTCTCCTACAACAACAGTTATCAGGCAAGTATAGACGTGGCTCCATTCGAGGCATTGTATGGGAAAAAGTGTCGCTCTCTAGTATGTTGGAACGAGGTGGGTGAAACAACATTGTTGGGACCGGAGTTAGTACGTATGACTACAGAAAAGATCCAAACGATTCGACAATGTATACAAATAGCACAAGATCGACAAAAGAGTTATGCGGATCTTCATCGAAAGGACGTGGAATTTAATGTTGGAGACCATGTGTTATTACGTGTTGCTTCGTGGAAAGGAGTTACGAGGTTTGGGAAGAGAGAAAAGCTCAATCCACGATTCATTGGTCCATTTGAAATTCTTGACCGAGTAGGAAATGTGGCATATAGAATCGCTTTACCTCCAAGCATGTCTCGTGTTCATAACGTGTTTCACAAATCCGTGTTACGTAAATATGTGAAGGATCCAAACCGCATTATTGAGTTAGAACCAGACGAGATTGCTGAAGATTTAACGTACGAGCTTGGATAAGAAGGAGCATGTCCTACGCTCAAAAATTATACCTCAAGTTAAAATTTTGTCGAGAAACCATCCTATTGAGGAAATGACCTGGGAGTTGGAATCGGAAATGAAAGCGAGGTATCCTCATCTTTTCGACATACCAGGTACGTACGTCAATTTCGAGGACGAAATTTCTTAAGGAGGGGAGGTTGTAAGACCCCAACTTTTATGAATAAAGATTTAATTTTCTTTATATATTATTTCGATATAGTAAGGTGTTGATTTGATAAATGTGAAAAGTTATGGGTGAAATGTGCAAATATTTTTAAATGAGCAAGTGGTTATAAAATATTATTGTTGTCGGGGAATATTCGTTTGGTCGTGGAATATTCTTGTTGTCGGGGAATATTCGTACGACGGCACAGCTAATTGTGGGCCCCACAACAGAATAACTGTCGGATATAGAAAGCGACAGAAATAACCTTTTTATAAAATAACGGCGTAGTTGTTACCGTTAGTACTGTTGAAATACCCGGTGGTTAAAATACAGTAATACGCGGTGTTGCACAGTAGCACACGGTATTGCACAGTATTTTGAATTAATAATTCTTACGTGAGAAGGCACTTACTCAATTATTGTTACAGTAATTACTGTTCAATATTTTATATTATTAATTCAATAATTGCATAATATTTTATTGACTCAATAATTGCTACGTTGCTATTTTATATGATTAATTCAATAATGGCTACAGTTGATATTTTGTATTATTGATTCAATAATTATCACTGCACAATATTTCACATTATCAACTCAATAATTCATATTATTTGAATAATATTATTAGATAGCATTATTGACAATGTCTAAGGAAGTTCTGTCTAGGAGGGGTTATTTAATTGCGCGCCAGTAAGGAGAAGTCCTTATCGGAAAGCCCCCTCTTTCCTAGGAATGACCTGGTTGTCAATATTATAGTTCTGTAATATTATTTGTGAATAATTAATTATTGATTTATATGATAAGAAAATATTTATTTTGTGGATATAAAAGAAGGAATTAGCGCTGATGTGTTTTTATCAGTATTTTGGTGTGAAAAATCATCCGTTTATGGATTTCGGATAATTTATGTTTGGAATTTGGAAACACTTCCTTCTACAAAGTTGTAGAGAATTAAATTTCCTATAAAAAGACATAGAGTTTGTATTTTTCTGACAAAGGGGCTATTTATTATGAATTATTGAAGTTTCGGAAAATAAATATATTTTTTTATGTGTGGGCCCCACTTTTGTTGGTTGTTGAAAAAATTCTGATTTTTTAGCAGCCGGCGGCAGAAAATTTTAAAAATAAAATATATTATTTTATTACGTTAGTTTTCTTTGGCATCCTAAGTTTTTCCTATAAATAAGGTGCTTAGGTTAGAACTGAATATCACACCAGAATCAGAAGTTTTCTCTCTCTATAATATCGAGCGTATTTTTGTGTGTATTTAGATACTTTGAGTATTACTATTCAGTGCAAGTTTCCTTCGGTATTATATCCGATACTCTAGTCAAAGGTACTATTCTTTTGAGGTAAGGGATGTTATTTTCTTTCGTAAATAATGTTATTCTTTTCAATATCATTATACCAAAATATTGTTATGGATTTTATTATGAAATTCTTACTTTTTCTGTCGGGGTTACTATTCACGTATACGGCACTATTCACGAAAAAACTAAATTTTCTTCTATTTGTCCAAATTGTCTGTTATAATTACTATCTTTGATTGGATCTAAGTTTTGAGCTTCATTCTTGAATTTTGCTCCACAAAGTATTATTATGGGATATTCTTGAACTTGAATAAACTAAATTACGAATCCTTAATCTTATCCTTTATTTCACTGGATTCGTTATTTATATTATTTTCCATCATTCTCAGTCCTAAGTGGTGATATAACTGAATATCTTTGGCCTGTAGAGCAAAGATGAATGATTACCTGATGAATATCTTTGGCCGTAGTGCAAAGATGACAGGTGTTGAGATGAGCATGACCACTGATGATACAAATGAATATCTTTGGTCTGTAGTGCAAAGATGAATATTTGATTCGAAATGTATAATGATTGATGTTACAGGGATAAAATATTGATGATGAATGGTTATTTCCGCTGCGAATATTGATCTAAAACTTGTTGTCAATAATATTTTATCTGAATTGTTGAAGACTAACGATAATTTATTTTCCATTATCTTAGTCATAATATTCTTTACTGAGCTAGTTGAGCTCACCCTTTTCATCTGTTGTTCTCTTCAGGAAATGAGAATGTCGCAGGAACTAGTCGGGGGACAGAGTGATGGTCCATGTTAGAGCAGTAGTAGTCCTCACTATTTTTGATAAATAGTGTGATAATAATTGTAATGAGGGCTTAGTTTGAATATTAATATTTTCTACATATTTGTATTGACACTCACAGTTGTGTGGTCGTTTTTTGCACGACCGTATGATATGAAGTTTGTATTTGAATTCTGTACCATGAATTTGGCGACTCAGAATGGGTTGGGTTGACTGGACCTATTCTGGGGGCATCACAGTATATATATGATATACCCCATGTGTAGTATTTGCAAGTGCTGAGTTATTACATTGTCCCTAAATGAGAGTCACACCTTCATTTCTCCTTCACACGTGGCTACACTACTCTACTCCTTTTCTCAAAATCAGCAACCTTAGCTAGCAATGATCATGGGGGAGTGGAGAATATGATGAGAATCACCAACTACTCACCTACCATACCTTGCCCATTGTATAATCTGGTTTTCCATTGTTTTGCAAAGTCATGGACTGATTATCCATTTGTCTATATAAGAGCTCTCCTCCTTTATAATTAACATTGCTGAGATTTTTCTCTAAGTATAGAATTGAGCTTGTATTCTGAGATTTCAATTGAGTTGAGGGAGAGAAATATTGCAGCTAGTGCATTCCATAGCAGAGGTATAATCACTACCATTCTTGTTCTTCATTTTCTGTAAACTTCTAAGTTCCTAATTCTTGATTTGATCATGGATTGAGTAATTGAGTGTTTGGAAATGCTTATTAGTTACTATGTTAGCGTACAACTGTAATAGAACTGTTTTACATTGTGGCTGGAATGAATCTCGTATGAAAATTTTGAGTTGGGCTAGGAACTGCCGAAACTGCACAGCTTCTAGACTGGCCGCCAACCTGCGCAGCTGCGCTAGTATTGCACTGGCCAGCGGCGCAGCTGCGCCAGGGCCTGTTCTTGATTTTGGTTTCTGTTTCATTTTCTGTCCATGCTATCTTGATGGTACCCTTTGGCCAAGCATGTAAACTAATGTTAAACCATGTTATAACCTTCTTGGTATTACGTATATTTCATGGCCATGTTATCATGTTTTATGAAAGGAAAATATATGTTTTAGAAAGGAAAGCTTATGGTTTTGGAAATGAAACTTATAATTTTGATTGTGAACTTAGACACGTAAGTAGCGTATACGTATTCTGATTTTTAGAACATGACCGTGTGGTCTATATTGACACGAAATGTACATTTAAAGTGTTTAACACACTAGCATGCACGATTGCAAGATTTCAACGATTTCTAAGAGAAACTTAAGACTTTTGAAAACAAACTTGACCAAGGTTAACATCTTTTAGAATCTGACCATATGAGAACGTTATGTGGTTTAAATATGTGTTTCTAATGCATATGAACTATATATCGAGATGCCTTGCATGTATTATGATGCCTTTATTGACTTAGTGTGATTTTTCAACGAAAAGCTTAGAATGTGAAAGATTATATCATCGATCACCATGTGGATTACGTATTGATCATGCCAGCATGTATATTAGAGTTCATTATGCCTATAGACATATTAACATGGACCTCATTTGTTTATACATGGATTTTGCATGTGCACACATATTCATGAAAATAAATTTTTAAGGCATAACCTATGTGATTTAAGTATATATGAGTAATATACGAACAAGCATACTTACTAAGTATGGTTAGTCTGTGATGTGGTAATATGACTATGTAGCTAATCCTTGAGACATTAAATTGATTAACTTAAGGTATGTGAATTACCGGCATGAAGACATATGATTTTGAATTGAATAGGGTGAGCATGCTAGGATTCAAACTTGAAAGTATATTCTTGAAGCATGATTACTTGAAATGCTAAATGTTCAAACCTATGTTGATGTATAGAAAACTAGATATTCTAGCACTATTAAATCAAGGACAGAGTTAATTGTTTATAGACCCAGTCAAAGTGATTGACTTACGTGAATTACATGATAAATTTATATGATGATTAGTGTAGGCTCGTATTAGTTTACACATGCTAATTGGAATACCGACTTATTAATGTTAGGTTATTTCAACGAGATTTAATTAAAGCTAGAACTTAATTGTAGCTGAGCAATCAGGCAAGTTCCCTGACTTACACTCCTTATTTGTGCAAGTATCCTATCCTTGTATTTAATTTATTCAAGGAACATTATGAGCAAATTCTTTTGAACTCATTCTTGTATTATTATTTGCAAGTTCTATAACTTACACAAACTCTTTATTGTACAAGTTTCATATCCTTCTCATATTGTCTTGAGCAGGATTATTGTTGAATTGAAAGTTGTTCATTTAAGATTGAACTTTATTTCCAAGCATGCTAATAGGTGGTTTAATTACTTTACAATTATTCCACATCGATATTATTGATATTTGCACTTGGTGCACTTGAGTTCGTATAGTCTTGGACTTGTACCTTATTTAAAGTTCTATAATTCTTGAACTGTGTCAGATAGAGTCTGAACTCTTGTTCGGTCAGACAATTGTATGAAGTTTTATAAAAGCTATCCAGACCAATTGATGGTATGGATTCTTAGACTGAAAGAACACCCCTTATATATTTAGGGGAGTACCCCAGGTATCTAATATAAAGATACAAATAGCAGAGTTGAATGTTATGCATATACATAGCGCACGCAAGGCTGATCCCCTCAAGTACTTATGCTGTAGCTAGTAACCAAAGGGTCAATCAGCTATTGATTCCATTGAAGTTTTATAGTTCAAAGTCTACTTGACTATCAATTATTCTAAAAGAAATCATTATCTTTGCTTCTAATATTCATATTTTTGAATCCTTCAGATATTTATATTGCTGAATCCTTCAAGATATTCATATTGTTGAATTCATTGTCAGATATTTTCTATTCATTATGATATATCCTTTATTGTTGTATTTAAACTTGCTGAGCAAACTTGTTGCTCATTCTTACTATATCATGACTTCTATTGCAGTTAAGCCCGAGACTTCAGGGAAGGACAAGGGTAAAGGAAAGATGTATGAATAGTTTGCAAGGAGCATACTTTGCTTTATGATTAGTTTAATTACTGTTATGTAATATGAACCCTAATGATTATTCTAGGGTACGTTTGTATGTTGTATTAAGGTTATCGAATCTTGGGACTAGTAACACCTTTTGAATGAACGACATACATTTATTATATTCCGCATTTAGTTATTGTATGTTGTTTAGAGGTGGATATTTGTATTGAATCGTGACGACCGAATCGGGGTTAGAGAACCCAGATTTGGGGGTGTCACACCTTACGTATCAACTCTCCCAAACTAGGGCTTGTTTCTGTCTAAGTATATATGCTATAATCCTCTCTGATGGCCTCATAAAGTCCCTCCATCGCGAGCCAAACAATCCCTCTTTTCTTTTACAGAATTTTAATCAAATAAGGAAACTACCATGCCTGCCGCGTACCCCTGCCCCCTCGGGGGTTTTGCCTTGAAGAAGCCTGCCCCGGCAGGTGTCCACTTTCTCTGAAGAGTTCTTGCACCCCCGCCTCGACGGGTGATTTAGCCTATGAAGGCCCGCCCCAGCGGGTGTCCATTCTATGTTAAGAAAAAAATGGCTCTTAAGTCCTTGTTTCCCATCCATTCCGCTTCCTGCAATCAACACTACCAAAACAAAGTAAAATAACACTAAAACTACTTGAGATAGCAACGACTCAAGCTATAAAGGCCATTGATTTGTAGGTATAAAACCAACTCATCAGCATGAGTGAAGCCCTCCGTGACCAGGAAATCTGATAGAGTAGTCTGGTGCCATCTACGACTATGAGGATATGTATCCAAGCCTAGAACAGAGATAGGGCGAAGATAAGGAAGCCTCTCTTAAGCCCAAAACTGTCAATCCAAAGAAATCGACATTAGTCATGGGAAAAGATAAACCAACCAAAATTCAGACAAGTGGAATTCAGTCAAAATGAATCACCAGAAGAAAAGGGTAGAATCCTATCCATGCATCGGTGATTCCCACATATCGCAATCGCATCCCGTGAAAAAAGATCGCGAATGTATAAGAACCCCAGTCGTAGTCCCCTATGCGGTCCACATTCCGAACAGCTCCCACCAAGAAAAAAGGGACAGTGGAGGAGTTATTCCCAATGAAACAACCCCTCAAGATGGTCAGGAACAGACGCCGCAAGATGTGATTTCTCTCCCTCAAATCCTTAGGTAATGGCTGCTGGAGAGTGCCTCGAGCAGCATAGACACTCAAACATCTAGACCGAATACTACGGGCCTTGAAGGCCCGCTCCTGAGAAGAAAACCCCAGAAGTGTGCGAACAGCTGTCGGAGTAATACCAGTCTCCAAAGGCACTCTGTCTCCAGTGTCGACGTCGGGAAAAAAATGCGGGTCAGGTTGAACCTGAATCTTTCTCTCTTCCTAAGTTTTGTCTACCTTTATTCTTTTTATTGTGAAAAAGGTTTTGAAGGGTTTTTTAGGAAAAAGCCAACATATATCATATCGACGATTTGAACGTTTTACAGAGTCGCCAGTTGGTAGTTTTGAAATGGTTGTACCAACTCAATCGATTTTGTTTTGAAAAAAGGCCCAATTGCTGGACACTGTCGACACTTGATCTTTCAAACCGAAGTTCTAAGTTCGGGGGCTTGGTTAAGTGTGGGGAAGGTGTTAGGCACCCCAAAACTCCCGTGTAAACTGTAATACCCGAGAATTTCCAAATATTATTAATGAATATTATTAATGAAAGTCGAATATTTATTCGAATATAAATATTTATGTGTTATGAGATGAGTTAACTCAATTGATTCAAATTGAATTTATAATAATTGAGAAGAATGTGGAGTTTATGATAAGCTCGAAGAATGCCTTGTGTGGCACAGTGATAAGAATTACGATAATTTAATTAATAAAAGAGGGAATTAATAAGTGGATGATTAATTAATAATATATTGTTAATTAATGATTATTATGAGTAATAGCATATTAATGAATAAATAGTTAATTAATATTTTGATATTAATGTTTGTTTAATTAATCGCTTAGTATATAGTTATGTAATCACATATTGTATAGTAACTTCATCTATATAATATAAAGTATAGTGTCACATGTGGTTATGACTATGTAATATAGGAACTATATAGTAAAAGGTAGTAAGTCACATGAATTACATAGACCCATGAGAATACATGTTATATGTACATTGTGCAATGTTGAACCAAACTATATTATAAAGTGTAGTGTGACACTTTAGTGAGACTATGCAATACGGAAACTATATTATAAGAGAAATAAATTGTATGAGTTACATAAATGATGCTTATGTGACCATGTGGTAGGTATAGTACATTAATGTATACTATATGAAATATTAAATTAAAGTATGTGAATAATTAATATATATTTCAATAAGTAAAATAATTGAAATAATAAGGGTATGATAATGTGACATTACTCAATTAAATCATAAATTGACATTATTAAAATGTACATGGATTATATATTAATGTATGCATATGTACCCCAAGTTGCTACCATGTAATATTATAATGTCCTTAAAGTCCACGGGTACACCCAAAGGAATTAAACCTAGGTATACATGTATGTACATTTGGGTAAGTATACTATATGTATGTGTAATAAAACCTTAAGTTGTAACATTACTTCATTTTCCCAATGCTGAGATTATAATTGTCCCAAAAGGAGAGTCACCTCCTCGATTTCTCATTCACTTGAATGACAAAAGGCTAAGGCCTATTCCTTCTTCTTCTCCCAAGCTCAACAACTAGCTCATCATTCTAAGGGGAGTGGCCTCAATAGTAAAGCTCAACAACTAATCACCAACTATCTAATGTCCATTGATTTCTTCTTCCTTCCAATAGTTTAATTCATGGTACAATAACTTGGTATGGTTAACAATTCTTCTATAAATAGAGTCTTCCTCTACTCAATTGAAGTTGCTAGAAATTGTTGCTAAGTATTGTAAGAGTGAGTTGAGAGAGAGAATTCTAAAATTGAAGGGAAGCTCTACCCAATTTAAAGCTCAAGAGGTATAATCTTTAACCACTTTGAAATTCAATCAAATGAAATTGCATAATGTAGTTGGAATTAATGTGTGGGGAAATGCTAGCATGAGTTGTAGAGTGTATATATATATTAGGTATGCAAAGTAGTAGTATGCAAGCATGCTAGCTGAATTATGTAGAAAGAATTTGCTGAAGCTCTGTTCTAGCAGAACACTATTTGGGCTGGAACCGGAGTGGCGTGGCCGCGCCACTCCCTAGTACAATTAGGGTGCGACCGCGCCCTTCTGCATAACCAGTTAATGATTTGTTATGCTTTCTGATGTAGGGAGCATGCTAGTATAACTTCATTATGACTATTTAAGCCCCTGAGATGCTGACATAAGTGACGTTGTATAAAACCAATCACCAAAACTTGGTTTTTTTCCAAAGGAGGCTTAAAGTCTTCAAAAGCAAACTTGTCGAACTAGAACACTTTGAGTTCTGAAAATTCAAGCATGTTTATGTGGTCTATTTATATGTATATAAAAGCATGATATAATATATGTGGACTTACCTTGTATGCTTAAATGATTTCGATAGCCTTCTAATGGAAACTTAGAATTCAATGGCGAACTTGATAAACTATATACACTTGAGTCATGAACTTGTAAGCATGCCTATGTGATCTATTTATGCATATGAAAGTATGACATATGATATGTGAAGCTACATGGTATGTTAAATGGGTTAATATGAGATTTTCAACCTTAAAGAGTTGAAAACTAGTTTTGTTGATAACTACATTTTAAACATTCTGAAATTTATGACCATTGTGATAAGATATTATATGCCTCTAAGCATGATTTCCATGTATGCCTAACTAGTTGAGCATGATTTAAAACAAGTTTTAAAGAAGTAAAACATAGAACATGAAATGCATAACTAAAATAGCGTGAACATGTATGTATGATACTTAGTAACCTCATGGCATATGTATAGCGATTAAATGTAAGAGACGTTGTTACTTGAACACTTAAAGTCTCGATTAGATAAGGATGGATAACGAACTATAACATGGGATTGAACTTAGTTATCAGACTCCTGACATGTGTTTTGCATAATCCTTAATATATGCGCAAGTTGGGATGCGCTGGGATTCTGCAGGAACAACCATGTCTTGGTATGCACCAGGAGCAGTGCGGCTGGGTCACTCCTTAGTGTAAACCAAGTGCGGCCACGCCGAGATGTAGAATTTCCAGAACTTGTTTTATTATAATTTGAACTTGAGACATACTTGTGTGGTTGTCCTAATCTGTAATACGTGTCCAGAACGTTATTCAAGTGTCAATGAGCATGCTAAGTTATGAAACTATATTAAGTTGACAAAGTGTTTATAAAATTCAAATGTTAAGTCTAAACGATAGTTACGAACTACGTCAATTGAAATCATAATGACTTATAATCTGATTTCATGCTACATATGAATAAGTACGTAGTAACATACGTATAGGATTATACGACTAAGTTAGAATCATATGTGTATACTTGAATTTCATATCAATCTTGTGTACCGAATGTACATAGCTAATGAATATCCTATATACGTAAATATGTTATAATAGGACTCGAAAAGTGTTGATAAGCTTTACTTTGGTAAACTACGCTTAAGGCAAGTTCCCTAACTTACACTCTTTTATTGTGCAAGTATCCTAAATCCTTGCATTACTTTATTCAACGGATATTGTAAGCAAGTACTTGAACTCTATTCTTATTGAATATGTATTGAACTCATTATTGTGCAAGTGAGTTATTCAAATCATGACTTATTGCTTCATAGTACGATAAAGTTGATTATATTCTTTGAACTTTAATATCAAGTATTGAACTTATAAAGAGTGGTCTATGCCATTTGATTCGGCTAGACGTATATCATGATTAGAAAGCTATCCAAACCAATTGATTGGTGCGGAGTCTTATATTGGCTGAGAAGAACAACCTTCTTTAAAGGAAAATTATATATTGTCGGGAGACCGACGTGTGCACTTAAGTACTATTGAACGATATGCATACCGTAGGGTACTTTAGGCTGATCACCTGTTGTACTTATTTTTATTAGATTATCAGTATATTTCTGTTAATTCTAGTAGAAATTCATAGTCCTTAGTGACTGCTCAGTATTCAATTATCTTGAAATCTTAAATTGATTTAGCATTGAATCATATTGCTATTATTCTGTCCTTAGCGACTGTATAGAGAACTGCTGATATTCTTGCTATCCTTGAACTATCATACCTTGCTATAACCTTTTTGGAATTCGAGAACTATATTACTCACCCTTGTTGTTATATTACTTGCTGAGCAAACTTGTTGCTCATTCTTGCTTTCCCTAAAAACATTTTTAGTTAAGGCAGAGCATGGTGGACCTTCGGGAGTCGATAAGGGCAAGGGCAAGGCTACCGACTAGCTAGCCCCTTTTATGTTCTAAATATCCTTGTATTGTATTATGTCTATCACGATGTATTAAAACTGATTCAGAGCGATGTTTAAACTTAAGTAGGGTTATATAATAAGTCCTTATTTGATATTATTATGCAATCTATTAAGTACTATAGGTTGCGAGACTTGGGGGAATAAATATAATAAATCATTGTATATTATTCTAGATTATCCGCTGTGATTGTATGATTTTAGTTATTATTGTTAGATTGTTAGAACGTAACGAACCGAATTCGAGAGACCAGTGGCGGTTCGAATTTGGGGGCGTCACATAAACACGGTACCACATCTTTTCAATATTTTCCTTTTAAATCTGCAATGTGTGTGTGAATGCTGAAAGAAATTGGGCCTACGATTGATTGAAAGCATGGACATGCTTCGTTGAACCTATATACGAATGGTTTGATTTGATTTGCAAAAGTCTCTCTTTTAGACAAGATTATTAAAATGATGTTTTGAAAGCATGTTTTCAAACCCTTACGCCAACATAGGAATTTAAGTACGTCAACACTTCAGTTTTATCTTTTTAGCCTTTTGGCTCAATTTGAATGGTGATTGTCGGGCTGCGAAGCATCCTCGACCACAGAATATATACAAGTGTCGGTCTTGTTATGGGCATGACAGCCATCGGAGTGACTCTGACACGACAAACCATTATTCTCATTATGTTGAGACCTTCAACCCGGATAACCGTTTTAAGGTCTTTTTGATGTACATTTTACAGAAAAAATTGGCAGGGTACATTTGTAAAGTGGAGTTTGTCCATCGTGGGAATCAGATTCTGATCAGTTTGATCATGAATCCCACGATTCCTAGGCTCACAAAGGGAAGCCAATAAAACCTGCACAGTTCAAATATGTACAAAAATATATATTTACATCAAGATGTCGCCAGAACCAAGGATTCATCAGTAAATCATGGCTTGCATATAGCCGAAGCATCTTGTTCCCACTAGATAGTGATCTAAGGGCCGCGAGATTGCTTTCAAAACTGCAACTAGAAAAAAGCTAAATTTAAGTAAATCTAAGCCGTTCTAGCTTCTCGGTTACGTCTGAACCTATTTTGAACCGTTTGAAAGCTAGAATTGGCGAGATTTAAAGAAATCTAGTTCCCCCGCAGATATGGCAGTGCCGATTAATATCAAATAAATATTTAAAGCAACAATTTAATCAAAATGAGTAAAGAAATATATATATATAATTATATATATACGAAAGCTGTAAAGGGCGATGGGTTTGCCCTCCGATGCCCGGACTGGAATGTAAATATATATATATATATATATATATATATATATATATATATATATATTTATAAAAGCTGTAAAAAGCCACGGAATAATCCAGGCTGGACAGAATTGAAATATATATATATATAAGCGGTAAAGGGCGGTGGGTTTTCACTCCGAGGCCCGAACTAGAATGGAAATATATAATATTTATAAAAGCTGTAAAATGTCGCAGAGTAATCCAGGCTTGTCAGAATTGAAATATATATAAATATATAAAAGTTGTAAAATGCCACGGAGTAATCCAGGATTGACGAAATGTAAATATATATATATATATATATATATATATATATATATATATATATATATATATATAAGCAATAAAAGGCGACAGACATTCTATCCTTTGCCCGGACAGAAAATGTAAGTATATATATATATATATTTATAAAAGTAGTAAAAAGCCACAGAATGATCCAGGCCAAACTGAAATGTAAATAATAATATATATAGTTAATATATATATATATATATATATATATTAAAGCAATAAAAAGGCCACGAAGTATAAATCTAGGCCCAAATAAGTCAAAAAAGTTTATATATATATATAGTTGTATATATAAAGTCAGTAAACTACCTAGGATTTGACATCCGGGCTTGACAGAATTGAAACGTTAATATATATACAATTAAATATATACATTAAAAAGCCAAGCCCAGACTGGGAAGATAACCCAGTCCGGCGAAGTTGCTAGAAACAAAGATATATGTATATAAAAGCTGTTAGAAGCGACGGATCGACGATCCGAGTTGTAGAAATGCCAGAAAATTAGTTTATGTAATAAAATGTACAAAAACGTAAGCAAAATGGCCACGGAACTGAGTTCCGGGCATAATCAAAAAGTGAAACTTAACGTGCAAGTGTATAAAAGTGCAATGAAGTAATATAATTTTTTTGATCGTAAGAATACTCACAATGGACTGCTACACGGGCTTTTTGCCAAATTGTAGGCTTTAAACGTTCGTTTCTACCGGTTAATTTTTGATATGTGGTAGTATATGAGTACATCTACGTGTTAGAGTAATAAAATTTGGGTTTGGAGTATAAGAGTGGGGCTGAGAAACCAAACGGGCAGAGGTTCAGAGCGTTTTTTATATAAAATGAGCTGGGGGTGCACTCATATATATAGACCCGGTGAAAGCAGCTCTACCTGCGGCAGCCGCAGGTAGAGGTGCGACTCCACGTGGTGGGTCCCAATGCATCGAAGTACGTGCACTCCGAGCAATACGATGTCAGATTCGAAACTTTCTAACTTTTGATCGGAGCATCCGTTGAAGGCGTGCTGTACCTTTCCGAAAAGCCCTAGCCGAGAGTATCACAATTACATGGGAGTAAACCTTTTTCGAGTCCAAAAAGATGGGTTCATAATCGGGTCTTTCATTCCTCGTAGTTTGTCCGTTGAGCTGTCAGCTGTTTCCACTCAGGATCATTGTTACGGTTCTTTCTGACCTTGGTGGCATCAATTCATCTCAAGTTTGACTAAATTGGCTTTAAGTTGGTAAAATGACCATTTTGCCCCTCCCGGGGTTGCCTTCAGTGCTGACATGGCCTTCGGCTGACTTCCCGGGTTTGTCTCCGAGGTTTGGATCCCAGCTGATTCTGTTTGTCCTAAGGGTTGTCTCTGAGGATAACTTGGTTCTTCCAGGTTTGTCTCTAGATATGATGTGAGGCATCGGGGTTGTCTCTGAAATTGAGTTGGCATTCCGGGTTGTGATCGGAGCTTGACCTGACATCCTAGGTTGAGACCATCGATGATCTGTACCTCCCGGGTTGTGACTGGGGCTGACCTATACTCCCCAGGTTAAGACCGGGGCTGACCTGTACCTCTTGGGTTGAGATCGGGGCTGACATGTACCTCCCGGGTTGAGACCGGGGCTAACCTATACCTCCCGGGTTGAGATCGGGGCTAACCTGTACCTCCCGGGTTAAGACCGGGGTTGACCTGTACCTCCCGGGTTGAGACCGAAGCTGATCTATACCTCCTGGGTTGAGACTGGGGTTGACCTGTACCTCCTAGGTTACGATCGGGGCTGATCTGTACTTCCCGGGTTACCTGTACTTCCCGGGTTGAGACCGGTGCTGACATGTACCTCCCGGGTTGAGACCGAGGTTGACCTGTACATCCCAGAATGAGACCGGGGCTGACCTGTACCTCCCAGTTTGAGATCGGGGCTGATCTGTACCTCCCGGGTTAAGACCGGGGTTGAGCTGTACTTCTTGGGTTGAGACCGGGGCTAACCTGTACCTCCCAGATTGAGACCGGGGCTGATCTGTTCATCCCGGGTTGAGACCAGGGATGACCTGTACTTCCCGATTTGAGATCAGGGCTGACTTGTACCTCTCGGGTTGAGACCGGGGTAGACCTGTACCTCCCGGGTTAAGATTGGGGTTGACCTGTACTTCCCGGGTTAAGACCGGGGTTGATCTGTACCTCCCGGGTTAAGACCGGGGTTGACCTATACTTCCCGGGTTGAGACCAGGGGTGACCTATACTTCTCGGGTTGAGACCGTGGCTGAGTTGTTGTAAGAACCGTGAATTTCTTGAATAATTTTTTTTATTTATTGATACAATAAGAGAGCGGATATTTATTGAAACATAAATGTTTATAATAAGTTATGAGAAAAGTAATTCGATTATATTAAATTAAATTTAGAAGAAAATATGGAGGAATTCAACGAACTTGTAGAATGCCTTGTGTGGCATGAGAAGGGAAAGGGTGGTGATTTAATTAATTAAATGATGAAGGAATTAATAAGTGAAAGATTAATTAATATTACATTATTAATTAATCGTCATAATTAGTAATAGCATATTAATAAGTAAATATTTATAATATGTTATTATGAGTAACAAAACATTTACGAGTAAGTAATTGATGAATATGATAAGAGTTATATTTAATTGATTATTTGTTGAGTACAATACATGTGATAGTTAATCGTACAATAATGTTATTAAGTGTTATTATGAATAATAATCGGTTAAAGAGTAAATGAATTATTAAGTGAACAGTTAATCTATATTAATTGTTAATTATTATTATGAGAAATATAATAATAATCTGTTGATTTATTATTTTTGCAAGTAATAGTATAATACTAAGAAAATGGTTTATAAATATAATGAGATTTGTAGTTATTAAACTATTGGAGAATGTGATTATTTGTCGTATAATAATAATTGATAAGGGTAAATTAATGAAAGAATTACTATGTGAACAATTAATTAAATATTAATTATTATTTAATTATAATAGAATATTAATGGTGATTAATTATTAATAATATGTGATTATTATTATTGCAAGTAATATAATAATAATAAGTGACTTTGTTATAAGTATAATAAGATTTATATTTATTTAACGTGATAATTAATCATATAAATGTTAGTTAATTACTATGGAGATTAATAACTTCATTAATCTATGAGGAAGGAATTGATTAATATTTTATTAATTAATTAATTTCCATTATAAAACAAATAAATAAGTTATTAATATAATGAGATTATATTAATTACTATGTGCAAGCATGCAAAGTAAATGTATAATATATAATAGCTACCTATATGTTATATGAAGTGTAATGCAATGTGACTATACAATTGTATATAAACTACATTACAATGTGACTATACATATAGGACTATATGTTATGACTAATTAATTAAGTTGTATGAATATATCATGAGACTATGTGACATTGTTAAAATCACAAATATATAGTAAACAATTGTGACTTAATAATGATTTCACTAAAATAATATAATAATATAATACCCGATTAAATTATATTCGGTATTAATAAATGTACATGGATTATATGTATATTACATTGCCATATCACATCTACTACTTGAAATATTAAGCATGTGACTTACATTATAATGTTAATTATAATCTAAATATATAGTATGAATATATATGTAATAGCCTAAGTGTATGATATATGTTATAACATTTCATTGTACAATAGCTAGACTGCTGAGATTGAA
Source organism: Panax stipuleanatus (assembly GCA_020205555.1). NCBI lineage: Eukaryota > Viridiplantae > Streptophyta > Magnoliopsida > Apiales > Araliaceae > Panax > Panax stipuleanatus. The sequence continues at coordinate 10,389,215 of CM035119.1, read as the reverse complement.
ATTGGCTTGTCCCATTATATGAGACCCATTCTCATTCACGTGTATAGCATACAAGCTACTCTACTCTATATTCTCAATTTCAGCAAACAATTCATATGCTACTCTACCACCTCAAACTTAGCAATTCTTAGCATATCATCACAAGGGAAGTGGGATTAATCATGGGATTCACCAACTATCTAACAACTCTCCCTTAACCATTGAGTTCTTGCTTCTCCCGTTGGTTTAATTTGGTGAATTATTGCATTGTCTGTATATTGCATTCTCTATAAATATAAGCTTCTTTCCTTTAAATTTTCATTTTGAGTTCTGTTAACTGAGAGTATTGGTTTAAGGAAGAGTATCATAGTAGCATTATATATAATTTGTTTAGCAACAAAGTATTCAAAGAGGTACATTTCCATCTCCATGTTATTCATTTTTTTGTTTCTGAGAATTGTTAATTCTTGATTTTATTGGGAATTTATGATTTGGTGATTTGATAATGTTAAATTGGTTGTCATATAAGCTAATACAAGTGTTAAAAAAGGTAATGTAATTAATCTAATAGAAAATTCGTAGGAAATTTTATGATTTGGACTGAAACCTGCCGAAGCAGGGAACTCACTGGTGCTGGCCGAAGCACGGCGCAGCTGCGCCGGTTTATAACTGAGGCGCAGCGCAGCTGCGCTGACCTCTAGAGACAGTTCCTGCTTTTGTTTGCAATCTGGTCATTGTTAACTTAGATACACTACTTAGGCCAGCATGAGGAATATGTCAGCATGGGTATATGTGTTTATTGAGATAGTGTGGGTTGTTTTAACTTCATTAAAATCCCTTGCTAAGTGAACTTAGAATTTAAAAAGGAACTTAGAGCTTTTAAAAGTAAATTTGACATGTGTGTATGATGTTGAGGTTCTGACTTTTGACACATATTATTGTGACCTAAAAATGTATAAAAAGTATGCTAAATTGTGTATATATATGATATATATGTTTCATAATGTAACATGAACATACGGGCCTCACTAGCGGACATTTCTAAACGAAAATTATAGTTTTTGAAATAAACTTTGACATATAGGTATCATATTTATATTCTGACCATATGAACATGTATATGTGGGTAGGTCATGAGTGAAATATAGTTTACATGTGTTAAGTCAGTTCAAGTTGACTTTTAAAGAGAAACTTGAAAGTTTTAAAGAACTAACGTTCATGAGCATGTTAAAGAATACATTATGGTATTTTGTTATGCATGATAGTACTCTTAACATCACTAAGCTAGTCTATATGTACACACAATGTGTTAGATACAATGGAAGTTAACCGAGCATGAGTCTAGACAAGTTTGAGAGTAATAAGCGATATTAACTAGATGCAAATAAATCAAATACGTGCAAGCATGCATATTACAAATGTTATGACTACCTCGTAGGTTCATATGGTAAACATAGAAACCTTGTGATTTCGTGTCCTCAATTGACCGTAACTCATTAGAAATCCTAAATGAGAATTCTAACATAATAAGGTGAACGTATGATGATTGTAAAAGCATGAAAGACCTTTATTGTGTGTACGTGTTATGTGTATCCATCTAATATGACATGACATAAGATCGTGGAAATATGATTCGTACAAGTTTTCAAAGAATGAACAAAACTAAAGAAGTGCATATAAAATGAGGACCTATGTAAGCATACATACAAACTGATATCATGACTACCTCACATGTATACATGGCAAACATTATATCCTTTGTGATTTCATGATTAGCCTTAGCTCTTTTGAAATCATAAGTTAAAGACCATAGCGTATCAAGAATAAGTGTAAGATCGTAATAAAAGTATGTAAGAGCCTTTAATATGTTATTATATTATATGTGAATGTTGAGTTCATGACCGGACAAAAACCACAAGGCAACAGCTCAGCCTTGGCTTGGCCAGAGGGTTGCGCAGCTGCGCCGGCCCTAGGCTTAGTCATGGCGCAGCTGCGCCATACTGGAATCAGGATTGAGTCAGTTTGTTGATCTGATTTTGACAGTTAGCTTATATGATTACTTTAACTTGTAGTATATGAACAGTATGCTAAGTAATGTGTTGAGAGGCATGCTAAGTGATAGAATTGAACGTTTGATTATAAACTTCCCAATGATAAGTCTAAAAGGTGTTTGTAAACTATAAAGCAACGATTAGAAACTATGTTGATGACTTCATGATGTCTTGTAAACTGAACTGTACTATATGTACGCAAAAGTATGTGATGAAGTATGTGTATAGTATACGACTAAGTTAAACGTTTATAGGTGCATTTAAATTTACATATCATATATGGGCATAAGTAACTAATGAACATTCTATACATGTATTATATAAATAGGATTCGAAAGTGTTGATTTACTTAACGAGGATAAACTACGCATAAGGCTAGTTTCCTGACTACACTCATTTATAGTGCAAGTATCTGAACCCTACTTTTATTGTGTTGCAAGTATCCTATCCTTGTGGTTACTTATTCGAGGAACGTCGTAAGCAAGTTCCTTAACTTATACTCTTTCATTGTGCAAGTTTCCTTGAAATCGTTCTTGTATACTAATTGCAAGTATCTGACTACTCTTTTATTGAGCAAGTATTTGATTCATACTCTTTATTGAACACGTATTCGAGCTTGTACTAACTTTGGTCGTACGAGTAAATAGGTGCTAGAATAATTCTTGCCTTATAAACTTATATTTCATAGCTGGATTTAAATCACGATTATATTCTTCGAATTATTGTTGCGAGTATTGAACTCATAAATTGTTCTTATATACAGTGTTGAAATTGTCTACGCCATTTAATTCGACTAGACCAATATCATGAATTGGAAAACAATCCACACCAATTACCATGGTGCGGACTCCTATAAATTGACTGAGTTGAACAACCCTTGTAAAAAGGAGAACTATATAGTCGGGGTGCCGACAGTGGTGTGGTAGGTTATGCATAACTCCAGGTACGATAGGCTGATCCCCTAATTGTACTTGTTTGGGTTACCAGAAATATTTTTGGTGATTCTAGTAGAAGTTCGTAGTTCTTAGCGACCACTCAGTATCCAGTATTTATTTACTTGAAACTTTGAATTCTTTGGATTCTTTTATAAATCCTTGGTCCACAGCGACACTTAGTGATATATATTCATTCACTTGAAATTGTTGAAACTTTTGAATCCTTTAATAACTTCTCGACCCGTAGTAGTCCTTATTCAACTTCACAGAATAGATTTGGAAGTCATTGCTATTTATTTTGTTAACAACATTCTTATTTGAAATCCTAAGCGATTAATTACTGTTTTACCCTTAAGATTTAGAACTGTATATATTCCTGTTCACATTTATTGGCATATTACTTGCTGAGCAAATTTGTTGCTCACTCTTACTTCCCATAAACATTTCAGTTAGGGCAGGGCAAGGTGGAACCCCAGGACAGGACAAGTGCGAAGACAAGGCTATGGAGTAGCTGTGTTTTTCTCTATTAGAATGTTTTTGTTATGTTGTATTAAGACTTATTTAAATGTTATGTATTAAGATATGTTTGGTTTAAGTTATGAAATGTATTAGTAAAAGTTTCGAGACTTGGGACGAGAATATTTATGTTATATCAATGTAAATTATTCTGTTATTCCATTGTTTAATATTTTAGTTGTTATTAGAATTAGTACGTGATGAACCGAATTCGAGATCAGTGACAGTCTTAATTTGGGGGCGTCACAGTTGTACCTCCCGAGTTGAGATCGAAGCTGAGCTGTACCTCCCGGGTTGAGATCGGGGTTGAATTGTACCTCTCGGTTTGAGACCGGGGTTGACCTGTACCTTCCGGGTTGAGACCAGGGTTGACCTGTACTTCCCGGGTTGAGACATGGGCAGACCTGTACGTCCTAGGTTGAGACCGGGGCTGACCTATACCTCTCGGGTTGAGACCGGGGCTGAGATGTACTTCTCGGGTTGAGACCGGGGTTGACCTATACTTCCCGGGTTGAGATCAGGGCTGACATATACCTCCCGGGTTAAGATCGGGGTTGACCTGTACCTCCCTAGTTGAGACAGGGGTTGACCTGTACCTCCCAGGTTGAGATCGGGGTTGACCTGTACCTCCCAGGTTAAGACTGGGGCTGATCTGTACCTCCCGGGTTGAGACCAAGGTTGACCTCTACCTCTCGATTTGAGACCAGGGTTGACCTGTACCTCCCGGGTTGAGACCGGGGTTGACCTGTACTTCTCAGGTTGGGACAGGGGCAGACCTGTACGTCCTTGGTTGAGACCGGGGCTGACCTATACCTCCCGGGTTGAGACCGGAGCTGACTTGTACTTCCCGGGTTGAGATCGGGGTAGACCTGTACTTCCTGGATTGTGACCAGGGCTGACATATACCTCCCGGGTTAAGATTGGGGTTGACCTGTATCTCCCGAGTTGAGACAGCGGTTGACCTGTACCTCCCGGATTGAGACCGGGGTTGACCTGTACCTCCCGGGTTAATACCGGGGCTGATTTGTACCTCCCGGATTGAGACCGGGGCTGACCTGTACCTCCCGGGTTGAGACCGAGATTATCTTGTACCTCTCGGGTTGAGATCGGGGCTAATCTATACCTCCCGGGTTAAGATCGGGATTGACCTGTACCTCCCGGGTTGAGACCAGGGCTGATATGTTCTTCCCGGGTTGAGATCGGGGATGACCTGTACTTTTCGGGTTGAGACAGGGGCTGATATGTAACTCCCGGGTTGAGACCAGGGTTAACCTATACTTCCCGGGATGAGACCGAGGCTGACCTGTACCTCCCAGTTTGAGACTAAGGCTGATATGTACCTCCCAGGTTGAGACCGGGGCTGATCTATACCTCCCGAGTTGAGACCGGGGTTGACCTGTACCTCCCGGGTTGAAACCGGTGCTGATCTATACTTCCCGGGTTGAGATCAGGGATGACCTGTACTTCCCAGGTTGAGACCGGGGCTGACATGTACTTCCTGGGTTTAGACCGGGGTTGACCTGTACTTTTCGGGATGAGACCGGGGCTGACCTGTACCTCTCGATTTGAGACCGGGGCTGAACTGTACCTCCTGTGTTGAGATCAGGGTTGAGATGTACTTCCTGGGTTGAGACCGGGGCTGACCTGTACCTCCCAGGTTGAGACCGGGGCTGATCTGTACTTCCCGGGTTGAGACTAGGGATGACCTGTACTTCTCGGGTTGAGACCGGGGCTAACCTATACCTCCCGGGTTGACCTGTACCTCGCGGGTTAAGATCGGGGTTGACCTGTACTTCCCGGGTTCAGACCGGGTTTGATCTGTACGTCTCGGGTTGAGACTTGGGTTGGCCTGTGCTTCCCGAGTTGAGACTGGGGTTGACCTGTACTTCCTAGGTTTAGACCGGGGGTGACCTGTACTTCCCGGGTTGAGACCGGGGCTAAGTTGTACCTCCCGAATTGAGACCGGGACTGAGCTGTACCTCTCGAGTTGAGACCGGGGTTGACCGGTACCTCTCGGGTTGAGACCGGGGTTGACCTATACCTCCCGGGTGTAGACCGGGGTTGACTTGTACTTTTTGGGTTGAGACAAGGGTAGACCTGTACGTCCTGGGTTGAGACTGGGGCTAACCTATACCTCCCAGGTTGAGACCGGGCCTGACCTATACTTCACTGGTTGAGACCGGGGTTGACCTGTACTTCCCAGGTTTAGACCAGGGCTGACATATACTTCCTGGGTTAAGACCGAGGTTGACTTGTCTCTCCCGAGTTGAGACAAGGGTTGACCGTACCTCAAGGGTTGAGACCGGGGTTGATCTGTACCTCCCGGGTTGAGACCGGGGCTGATCTGTACCTCCCGGGTTGAGACCGGGGATGACCTGAACCTCCCGGGTTGAGGTTGAGTCAACGGCTGAACTGTCATCGGTCAATACCCGACACTTTGCTGGGGTTGTGCAAACGGCTGAACTGTTACCAGTCTGTACCCGATGCTTCGCTGGGGTTGTGCCAACGGCTGAACTATCACCGGTCTATACCCAAATCTTCGTTGGGGTTGTGCCAATGGCTGAAGTGTCATCGGTCAGTACCCGATGCATTGCTGAGGTTGTGCCAACGACTGAACTGTCATCGGTCAATACCCGACGCTTTGTTGGGGTTATGCCAACGGCTGAACTATCACCAGTCTGTACCCGACGCTTCGCTGGGTTGTGCCAACGGCTGAACTATCACCGGTCTATACCCGAATCTTCACTGGGGTTGTGCCAACGGCTGAACTGTCATCGGTCAGTACCCGATGCTTTGCTGAGGTTATGCCAACGACTGAACTGTCATCGGTCAGTATTCGATGCTTCGCGGGGGTTATGCCAACGGCTGAACTGTCACTGGTCAGTACCCGATGCTTCGCTGGGGTTGAGCCAACAGGTGAACAGGTCATCGGTCAGTACCCGACGCTTCGCTGGGGTTGTGCCAACGACTGAACTATCATCGGTTAGTACCTGACGCTTCGCTGGGGTTGTGCCAACGGCTGAAATATCATCGATCTGTACCCAATGCTTCACTGGGGTTATTCCAACGGCTGAACTATCATCGGTCAGTACCCGACGCTTCTCTGGGGTTTAGCCAACGGCTGAACTGCCACCGGTCTGTACCCGAAGCTTTGCTGGGGTTATGCCAACAGTTGAACTGTCATCGGTCAGTACCCGACGCCTCGTTAGGGTTTTTCCAACAGCTGAACTATCATCGGCTAGTACCCGATGCTTCACTGGGGTTGAGCCAACGGCTGAACTGTCACCGATCAGTACCCGATGCTTCGTTGGGGTTGAGCCAACGACTGAACTATCATCAGTCAGTACCCGACGCTTTGCTGGGGTTGAGCCAATAGTTGAACTGTCATCGGTCAGTAACCGATGCTTCACCGGGGTTGTGCCAACGGCTGAACTATCATCCGTCAGTACCCGACGCTTTGCTAGGGTTGTGCCAATGGCTGAACTATCACCGGTCAGTACCCGACGCTTTGAAAGTGGCAGTTTTGTGCATTTTTTTAGCAGTTTTCATCATTGTTCCCCGGATATTGCTTCGGGATGTTAAGCCATGGTTTTCATGAAGTTCCTCTTTCTGTTAGTACATCGCTGCTTAAAAGCGGGATTTCAGGACAAACTGCTCAATCGCGTAGTGATTTTTTCTCAGATTTAACTTTTTAGCTCATATAAACTCCGTTTAAACTCAAAGTGGAACGAGTCGGAGGGGGCAGGGCCCACCCTGGGGAGCCGCAGGTAGGGGTACGGCAGCTACAGTTGGGCCCGCTCCTTCCTGCGGTTTTAAAAAAGGCAGCGGGAGCTCTCATTTTCATTTTTAGTTTCGAATCCAAATAGAAATTTGGTTTTCTCTTTCAGATCTACTAAGTTTGGGCATCTTTTTTTAGATTCCGTCAGCAGCCACGCGTTCTGTACATCTCAAGTAATATTTACATCCTTTCTTTTCAAGTTTTGACCGTTAAAAGTATGTAAAGCACGTAGGGTGCTTTTGAACGCAATGTATTAAAAATGTATTCTTGGATGACTTGCTAAAATTTTTTTGACTTCATAAGTATGTTTATTTTACTGTGATGCACGTTTTGAAGTAAGAAAATTTGAATTCTGAGACAATCAATTTCAGCTCTTTTTGATCAGTTTACTCATCCTTTTTGAGGACTAGTGAGCTTGGATTTTTAACTAAAAAATATCCATGGTAATTTGGCTACCATGTGAAGTTTATTTTTGATTTTTTTTTTCCATAAATATGAACTGTTTCTATTTTTGGAAAGGTGTGCTATTGAATGGCCACCTATACATGCCTATGTGTATGCGGATAGTCCATTTTACAAAGGAGACTCTGGCAAAAAAAATTCAAAAGCCTAAGCAATTAATAATCATACAGTTATGACTTTACTGGGGATTTTGACTGACTCATGCATGTTTTAAGATTTAAAAATGCATGAAATACTGATTTAAATTAATAAGCCACAGGTTTTAGGCTTACCTCACCCTTTCTGAGGTGATTTGAAGACATTGTCCAGGTGATGGACCAAGATAGACCCGGGAGTGCTAGCAGGGTCATTTCAGGAGTTAGACGGAGGAGAGCCTCCGATGTTCCTCAGCCACGGCCAGCCCAGTTGCCTCGTAAATTGTCTGAGTCAGTGATCTGTCCGATTCGGGCTGAGCCACCGGTAGATATAGATGATGGGGAGGCTCCATTTGCTGCTCCTTCCCCAGCTCAGGCTCCACGTGCGGAGCTCCCAGGCATTATTGTGTTAGTCTAGGATCTGCTGGGAGATTTGAGTCACCATCCATCGAGGTTTCTACACGCCAACGAGGTGACTGAAGTTTCCTTCTTTCTGGATTTTCTTTCTTTTGCCATTCTCGGGGCACATGTTTGATGTGGGTTGGTCGAGAGGGATGAGGCTCGATCTTCTCGAGATGCTGCTTTTGTTGAGATTGAGGAGACTTTGATTACCCGGGATGCTGCTTTTGTAGAGAGGGATGAGGCCATAGCTTCCCGAGATTTCCACATTATCGATAATACTGCTCTCCGATTATATACTCATGGCCTGGTTACCGATATGAGTGTTTATATTGATGATCATAGTGTGACTATGCAGATAGTTGTGGATGTTCTGACTCGTACGGAGGCTGAGGGTATTGCGCTTGCAGCGGCTCATCCATCTTCAGAGAGAGATGCCATGTTGGCACTGCTGTCCCGTTTATCTTTGGGTTCATAAACTAGCTTTGTTTTTCCTGCACATACTAGATCAGCCATTTTTGTCATATGCAGAACACATTGTATATATCAAACAATATTATATATCAGAGAAATATATTTTGATTCACTTCCCTGTTTGGATGTGTATTGTCATTGCTGAGTGATTACCACTTCTTTTATGACTTGCTGTTGTTGATGTATCATGAGCTTCTCCTTAATGGATTGACAGTGAGATGTCAGAGAATATCTCAGATGGGCCTGTTGATCAAGTAAGTTTGATAGGATTTATTTTTCTGTGTCTTGGGAATGGTTTTTTATTGTTTTTTTTTTCTTGAAGGTCAAACCGCACCATGAATGGCTGCCTACGTACTCCTAGGATAAGGGAGATCAGGTCATTCGTAGTTCGTTCTTTGTGTGAAAGAGGCTTGAGAAGTGTCTCTTTTGAGTTTAGTTTGATGAATTTTTGAGTTTTTTGTTTGGTTTGACCGCACCAGAAATGGCTGCCTACGTACTCCTAGGCTGAGGGATATCAGGTCATTCGTAGTTTTGTCTTCTAGTGAAAATCAAAACTAATTTGATCGATTCGCAGGACCAGGATGATGGCTTGGCATATGTTTCAGTCATAGTACCTTTTTATGGTGTCTGAGTTGATAAGTTGGGGAAATTCGTTCTCGTTCATCTCTTGTAATATGGCAGCTCCTCCTATCAACACTTTTTTGACAATGAAAGGGCTTTCCCAATTTGGGGCAAATTTTCCTTTTGCTTCATCTTGATTGGCCAAAACTTTCTTCAGCACCAAGTCATTTTCTTTGAATTGCTGTATTTGGACTTTCTTGTTGTAGGATCGAGCAATGCTTTCCTGATATAACTGCCCGTGGAAAATGGCTGTAGCCCTATTTTCATCTATCAGGGACAATTGGTGGTACCGATCTTGCAACCACTGATCTTCCTCCATCTAAGCGTCTATTAATACTCTCAGGGACTCCATTTCTACTTCTATGGGAAGGACTGCTTCCATGCCATAGACCAATGAGAGGGGGTCGCCCCAGTAGAAGTACGCATTGACGTCCTGTAGGCTAACAGGGTTAGAGGCAACAAGTCAGGCCATTCTTCATGATTGGCGGACATTTTTTGCATGATTTTCTTGATGTTCTTATTGGCCGCTTCGATAGCACCATTCATCTTGGACCGGTAGATGACGAAATTGAGATGCTTGATGTGGAACTTGCTGCATAGTTCTCTCATCATCTGATTGTTTAGGTTCTTGGCATTGTCTGATACGATCACCTCCGGTTGTCTATATCGATAGACGACATTGTTTCTGATGAAACTAATGATTACCTCTTTGGTGACTTTAGGAAAAGAGGCAACTTCAACCCACTTAGTGAAGTAATCGATCATGGTAAAGATGAATTGATGACCATTGCTAGCTTGGGGTTCTACTGGGCCTATCACATTCATTCTGAACATGGAGAAAGGCCATGACGAACTCAAGTTGTGCAGCTCATTTGGAGGAGCGTGTATGGCATTTCCATGGACTTGACATTGATAGCACGTCTTGACATGGTCGTCGTAGTTAGCTTTGAGAGAGATCTAATAATGCCCTGTCCTTAATATCTTCTTGGCCAGCAGATGACCGCTCATGTGTGGACCACAGATTCCACCGTGGACTTCATCCATCAATCTCTGAGCTTGCTCTTTATCAAGGCATCTTAAGAGCCCTATTCCAACATCCCTTTTGTAGAGTGCATCTCCGCTCAGGTAGAACTTCAAAGCCATCTTGTGAATCCGCTTTTGTTCGGTGTGGCTTGCCCCAGCGGGTGTAGATCTATCTCAGAGATATTCCTTGATGTCTTGATACTAAGGCTGTTTGATAGGAGGTATTTCATCTGATACTTCTCCAATATAATTTTCGTATGTCAGGGTCTTTTATCTTGTGAATTTGATGTCTGGAATCCCACTCCTATCGGATATACGGATCAAAGAAGCCAACGTTGCCAATGCGTCAGCGAAGTCATTCCTACCCAGAGGAATATGGATGAAGGTTATGTCTTCAAACTCCATGGATATTTTGACGACCTGCCGATGATAAGGCATCAAATGCAGTTCTTTGGTGTGATATGCCCCAGTGGTTTGTCTGATAACCAATTTAGAGTCTCCAAAAACCAATAGATGTTTGATACCCATGGATTGGGCTAACTTCAACCCCATTATACAGCCTTCATGCTCAGCTGTGTTGTTGGTGTTGACAAACTACAGCTTGGTAGCCACAGGATATTATTCTCCAATACCAGAGATGAGGACTGCCCCAGCTCCGGCACCTTCCATGTTTACTACTCCATCAAAATACATTTTCCATGGTTGGACTGTATTTCCATAAAGATCTTGCTGAATTGTCATGATCCCATCATCCAGAAAATAAGTCTCCGGAGGTTCGAACCCTCCTGATGGTGCTTCGGCTAGTTGATCTGCAATGCCTTGACCTTTGATGGACAATTCAACATTGGCTTGTTGAATACATATTTCAGCGAATCCATGGGGGAGATGAGGTAGGTCATGTGCCCATGAAGATAGTGTTATAACCTCATGGCTGCCCATGCTAATGCACTACATGTCTTCTCGATTAGGGTGTACTTTTGCTCACCGCTGCTGAATCTTTTGCTGATGTAGTAGATAGCTCTCTCCTTACTACTATCATCTTTCTATCCTAGCATATAGCCTATTGCATTGGCATTGACTGACAAGTACATAAATAGGGGAACTCCGTCCCTTGGGGGTACCAAGACTGGTGCTTCGATTAGCTGCTTCTTGATGGCAAGGAAGCTCAATTTCTTCCATAGCCTCTCGGCGAGATCCATCAAAAGCTCGGATAACCACATGACTAATTCTGATCCTGTTTGGGTTGATCTTCATTCTCTCCAAGGTGTTGTAGGGACAGATGTTTAAGGACGATCCTCCATCTATCAACACACCTCTAATCACATACCCTGATGACATCACCGCTATGTGAAGTGACTTACGATGGCCCGTCCCTTATGCATGTATATCATCGTCAGTGAAAGAGATCACATTGCTATTGAAGATGTGCTCTACCACATGACGAAATTTCTCGGCATCCACTATTTTTGGTAGATGGGCTTCTTCCAGTACTTTCACCAGAATGTTGCGATGATCCACCGAGGATAAGACCAAATCTAAGATGGACATTTGCTTGGGTGCATCCTTCAAATTTTGCACCACCTTGATTTTATTGTGTCCCATTTTGCTGAGGAACTCTTCGATTTTCTCTTCAGCCACCTTCTTTTTGGCTTTGATGACTGATTTGATCACCCGCTGAGGCAGGAACAATGGATTCTCCTTTGGTATGATGGCAATGTTATTTGAGATGGAACTTTCATCATTCCCGTAGTTCCATGGGACTCTTTTCAGACTGATCACTGGATACTGGCGGTCTAAATGGCAATATCAAAGGTTCGGGCACCGCCAACCTCACAGGATTTTGTGTTTCTTGGACCCTTTTCATTGGCAGTACTAAGGGTGTAAGGGCTGGCTCCTTATCATAGGAAATAAAAGCCACTGTATCCTGATTCCATGTAGTGGGGATAAATAGAGTTTCTTCATCAGGAAGGCCATAATCTTGATTTCTTCTTATCAGCTCACCGCTTTCAATCATATTCTGAATCAGGTTATGAAGTCCCTAGCAATCTTCAGTGGCATGATCAGGCGCATTGGAATGATACTGATGGATCTTGTCAGGCTTGAATTTTCTGGATCGAGGGTTTATTGGGGGTAATAAATCTGCAACCATTCCCTCATTGATTAACATTTGGAGGTTTCTTTTATAGGTTGATTCAAATTGGTGAAGTTCCTTTGAAAGGAGAATTCCCGACCAGCCTGGAACTTCTCCTCTTTTGCCATCTTATCGACCTAGGGTTCTCGTTTATGAAACCGATGGTGGTCCCTCATAGTAATGGGACTAATTTCTGGTGTAGAAGGACTTGCTTCAACCTGGTTAAACTGGTTTATCAGCTGCCTGGTTATTTGATGTTGATATAGAACCAGCTCTACTAACTGTCCAATTTGTTCCTTAATAGACTTAATCTCCTATTTTATCAGGAATTGCCTTTCTGATAACTCCCAACTGTATGGACTGGGTTGAGTTGATTCTCTGACGTATCTGAGGTATTTGGATCCTTCTCCATTTTGCGTGCTAATCATGTTGACACCCTCTTCTTTGTGGTGAGGGAGGGGATTGTCTTGTACTTGTGGTTACTCTGGTTTGGTCACCACAATCTCTCCATTATCAATCAAGTCTTAGATTTTGTACTTGAGAGACCAACAGTCTTGTGTATCATGGCCCGAAGATCCGGAATGGTAAGCACACTTCTTACCTGGGTCAAAATTTCGTCCACTGGTATTGGTTGGTGGAAGGAGTTGCACAATCTTTTTCTGTGCCGCCAACAGTTTTAGCACATTTTCGAGTGAATCCTCTAATGGGGTGAACGTTCTCCGACGTCTGGCCTCCAGATTTTTCTGAAATGGAGGGTTGAAGGTTGAGCTTGAAAAGGGGAATAGTTCCTCCGTTGAATGGGTATGCTGCTTGAATCACCCCTCTGATTCTGTCCTTGAAATACTAAGGAAACTTCTTCGTCTGTCTTCTTATGTGTCCTCCGGGGATTATTCCCATAACTCCTAGATTGAATATGCTCGGCAAAAGCTTCTAAGGCGGTCAGATCCTTGATCTTCCCAAATTTGAGCCCTATTTCTGCCATTTCGTAGTGTTTGATCATTTCTGAGAATGGCTTTCCTATGCCTGCTCGAACCCTTTCATAATACGGGGCTTCTTGAATGTCGATGAAGGTCATGACTATCGCAGACTCAGTCATAGGTGGAGTGACTTGTGCCGCCATTCGTCTCCAACGTTGATCATATTCTCTAAATGACTCAGTACTTTGTTTCTTGATTTTAGTTATTTGATATTTGTCTGGAGCCAGTTGAGACTGGAAACTATATTGATTGAGGAAGGCATGTGCCAGCTCTTTTCAGCTGTGAATTTTAGAGTTGTCCAGACCGGCATACTAGGCTCTAGCCTCTCCGATCAGACTTTTCTGGAATAACTGCATTCGGAGTTTTTCATCCTCTGCATAGGATCCGAGTTCTCCAATGAATACTTTCAAGTGAATGTAAGGGTCTCCCAACCCATCGTATTTCTCAAAATCAGGGACTTGAAATTTTTCAGGGTAACGAGCCCCAAGGAAAATGCATAAGTCAGAATAATTAACACTGCCAAATGCCCCAGTCCCTCTGATGGACCGGATGGTTTCTTCCACCTGTTGGACTTTCTTCAGAATGTCACCAGCTTCCTGTTCTTTGTTAAGGATGGTGATTTCAGGGGTTTTGTTGGTAGTATCCTGATTCTGTGGTCCAAGAATCTGAGTATCTGTCTTTTTGGTCTCTTGACTGCCATCGGGTGTTCCTGGTTCTGTGCGACACTGTGCTTGTTTTCCTTTAAAGGCTTTACTCTGCTCTCTCAGGAAACTGGCCAATTCGGCTATCTAATTCTTCAGTCCTTCAACTCTTCCCAAGAGACGGGGGTGGATTCTGGCTGAGTACTGGAAGCCATGTCCGGAGATGGACTTAGTGATTTCTTAGACTTAGATATAGTGACAGGACCAATTTTTCACCTACAACAAACGTAGGCGTGTCAATTTCCTGAGGTAGGTAGGGATAATATGCATGTCATGATGTGTTTTTATGGTTTTTTTATCTTATTCTGCAAAACAGAGGTCAGTTGTTTTGATGACAGGCTTTACATAGGTAATGTATATTTACATAATGATATCTACATTGTGCTATTTACATTGGAAATGAAAACTTGACGTTGAATTGAAAGAGGAAGGCATGAAGAGGAATCATTATGTAAATATGTGAAACCTCTTGGCATACGAGTACTTCCCCCACCTCCATAAATACCAAAGCCCACCCACCCTAATGAATTGTATTGTGCTAGCGTTTGGTTGATTTTGAGCTCCAAGGGAAGATAGATAATTGTGCATCTGTGACTTATATTATAAAGGTAATAAATTATGGTCCAAGTTATATATTATACTAGTACTATATAATGCCTTACCTCGGGTATTTCAAATTAATTTTGCATGCATGCATGGCTCTATTTTATCTCTATTTACATGCAATATTTGAAAACTTAATTTTGTTACATTAATTATTTCGTGCATTCGCTAGTTATAAATTATAATATAAATTAATTTGTTCTTTATTCTGATGGATCAGTACGTACTTGAGGATTATATATATATAGAATGAAGATATCAATTTGTGGGTCCTACAAACCACCTCCTCAGCCCCTAGTGAATTTTCCGAGGGAGATAGGGAACATGGAGCCCTTGATGCCATGGCGCCGGAAGGACAAAGTTGTAATTGTGATGGGAGCAACCGGCACCGGAAAATCAAGACTTTCCATCGACCTGGCCACTCGGTTTTTGGGGGAGATAATAAATTCCAATAAAATGCAGGTTTATGAAGGGTTAGACATAGTGACCAACAAAGTCACCCAAGAAGAACGTCGCGGGGTACCGCACCATTTGCTAGGGGTAGTAGATTCTAATGCGGACTTCACAGCCGTCGACTTTCGGCATCACGCATCACGGACCGTTGAATTTATCGTGAGGCGGGACCGGCTTCCCATCATAGCCGGTGGATCAAATTCTTACATCAAATCATTAATCGACCGTGAATTTCAATCGAGGTACGAGTGTTGCTTTTTATGGGTTGATGTATCTTTGCATGTCCTCCAGTCATTTGTATTGGAGCGGGTCGATAGAATGGTGCGGTCCGGCTTGGTGGACAAGGTGAGACGTTTTTTTAACCCGAAATCGGATTACACCAGAGGGCTTAGGCGGGCCATTGGAGTGCCCGAACTGGATCCATTTTTAAGAGCTGAGGTGGGCAATGAGGAGGAGGAGGAGGAAATTAGGGGTAGACTTCTTGAAATAGCCATTCATAAAATCAAGAACAACACGTGTACACTGGCTACTCGCCAATTGAAAAATATTACAAGGCAGCAAAATCAAACCGGGTGGCAAATTCACCGTCTTGATGCCACGGAAGCATTTCGGAAATGCGGACCGGAGTCCGATGAAGCCTGGGATAGGCACGTGGCAAGACCTAGCGCCAAAATTGTAAACAACTTTTTGTATAAACAAGATTCTGCTCCAACTCCTTACTTCATTATCAACAAGATTCTGCCCCAACTCCTTCCTCTATCGTCAAGGCCGCACCGGCGTGATCGTTGCGGCGCTGCTAACCACCACGGTGGCGATGGCAGTTGAAAGAACTCGCCGGCCACGGTGATACATATGCAATATGTATTGTATAACTGATAGTTAATTGTCGCTTGTCAATGTGTGTTAATTGCCACGTGGATGCATAAATTATCCCATATATAGAAAAAAGGTTGCTGTCAGGTGGAGGTCAAGTACCTAAATTGGCAAATTACAGTTGGAAATCATTTTAGAAATTCGTGCACTATCTTAATTTTTTCCCATGTATTATGATGTTCACGCACATCGCCTAGCTCCTTTTTCGATACTATCTCTATATATATACATGCATGTATGTATTGTGACCTGTATACTACGTGTTTTTAATAAGTTTTTCTTAAAAAAGTAATACTCCATCCGTTTCTTATTTATTTAGAGAGATTTTATACTCGATTTAGTTGATGAGACAAATAATTAATTGTATTTTTAATCTATATACGTACATAAACTTAAAACGCGAATTAAAAAGGAACAGAAGGAGGAACAATCATTGGAAAAATGGATTTAATAATTAAGATAACAAAGAAGCATGGAATATACGTCTTTATATATATATATATATATATATATATATATATATATATATATATATATATATATAAAGATAGTATGTGTCTCGTACGGCCGGTTTCAAACTTGTATGCTTAATTTGTTAAACGGACATTTGATAGTAAGAAAAATTGTGACCGAAAATGGTATATTTGTATTGATCTTTATTTTTTCTTCAACTCACAAAGCAATTGATCACCGTTGGGGTCAATACAGAGGGGATATATAAGGAATACTGTTGGAAAACGAAGCCCTTGTCCTATTGAATTATATATATAATATAATTTGTGATTTTTCCAAGCTATTGTTGGATCTCCATCTTCAAGTTTGTAATGTCATTGCCAGCCCAACTTTGTATGTATATCTACATATACATCACAATTTCAGCCATCGATAATATATTTGAGTTGCTGATGGACAAACTGCGAGGAATCATGAGCCCCGAAGACTTAGTCGTCCTCGAAGACATTATTCTGTCACCGACGGGTTTGCGCCTCCTGGTGGAGGAATCACACAACATACATTCACATACATCACGTCTCACCGTATGCATATGATGACATTTGTGCGAAGCACTAATATTTGTGTGAAACACTAATAAAGCAGGAAAGCATTCATTCACATTAATTCAATGTAAAGACGCAGCATTCATGCATTCATTCATTGTAAAGACACAGCATTCACACATACGCAGATATGAAAAGAGAAATTTTGAAAAGATTTGAACTCGACCTAAGCCCTCTACTGTCCCCAGCAGAGTCGCCACCTGTCGACGTCGGGAAAAAATGCGAGTCGGGTTGAACCCGAATCTTTCTCTCTTCCTAAGTTTTGTCTACCCTTATTCTTTTTATTGTGAAAAAGGTTTGAAGGGTTTTGAAGGAAAAGGCCAACATGTATCATGTCGACGATTTGAACGTTTTACAGAGTCGCCAGTTGGTAGTTTTGAAATGGTTGTACCAACTCAACCGATTTTATTTTGAAAAGAGGCCCAATTGCTGGACACTATCGAAACTTGATCTTTGAAACCGATGTTCTAAGGTCGGGGGCTTGGTTAAGTGTGGGGAAGGTGTTAGGCACCCCAAAACTTCCGTGTAAACACGATACCACATCTTTTCAATATTTTCCTTTTAAATCTGCAATGTGTGTGTGAATGCTGGAAGAAATTGGGCCTACGGTTTATTGAAAGCATGGACATGCTTCGTTGAACCTATATACGAAGGGTTTGATTTGATTTGCAAAAGTCTCTCTTTTAGACAAGATTATAAAAATGATGTTTTGAGAGCAGGTTTTCAAACCCTTACGCCAACATAAGAATTGAAGTATGTCAACACTTCAGTTTTATCTTTTTAGCCTTTTGGCTCAATTTGAATGGTGATTGTAGGGCTGCGAAGCATCCTCGACCACAGAATATATACAAGTGTCGGTCTTCTCATGGACATGACAGCCATTGGAGTGACTCTGACACGACAAACCATTATTCTTATTATGTTGAGACCTTAAACCCGGATAAGCGTTTTAAGTTATTTTTGATGTACATTTTATAGAAAAAACTGGCAGGGTACATTTGTAAAGTAGAGTTTGTCCATCGTGGAAATCAGATTCTGATCAGTTTGATCATGAATCCCACGATTCCTAGGCTCACAAAGGGAAGCCAATAAAACCTGTATAGTTCAAATATGTATCAAAATATATATTTACATCCAGATGTCGCCAGAACCAAGAATTCATCAATAAGTCCTGGCTCGCATATAACCGAAGCATCTTGTTCCCACTAGATAGCGATCTAAGGGTCTCGAGATTGCTTTCATAACTGAAACTAGAAAAAAGCTAGATTTAAGTAAATCTCAACCGTTCTAGCTTCCCGGTTCCGTCTGGACCTATTTTGAACCGTTTGAAAGCTAGAATTGGCGAGATTTAAAGAAATCTAGTTCGCCCTCAGATATGTCAGTGCCGATTCATATCAAATGAATATTTAAAGCAACAATTTAATCAAAATGAGTAAAGCAATATATATAATTATATATATACGAAAGTTGTAAAGAGCGATGGGTTTGCACTCCGATGCCCGAACTGGAATGTAAATATATATATATATATATATATATATATATATATATAAAAGCTGTAAAAAGCCACGGAGTAATCTAAGCTGGACAGAATATATATATATATATATATATATATATATATATATATATATATATATATATATATATATATATATAAGTGTTTAAGGGCGGTGGGTTTTCACTCCAAGGCCCAAACTGGAATGGAAATATATGTATATTTATAAAAGCTGTAAAATGCCACGGAGTAATCCAGGCTTGACATAATTGAAATATATATAAATATGTATATATATATATAAGCTGTAAAATGCCACGGAGTAATCTAGGCTTGACGAAATGTAAATATATATACAAAAAAAGTAATAAAGGGCGATAGACATTCTATCCTTTGCCCGGACAGAAAATGTAAGTATATATATATATTTATAAAAATAGTAAAAAGGCCACAGAATGATCCAGGCCAAACTGGAATGTAAATAATTATATATATAGTTAATATATATATATTAAAGCAATAAAAAGGCCACGAAGTATAAATCTAGGCCTAAATAAGTCAGAAAAGTTTATATATATATATATAATTATATATATAAAAGTAGTAAACTACCTTGGATTTGACATCTGGGCTTGATAGAATTGAAAAGTTAGTATATATACAGTTAAATATATACATTAAAAAGCCAAACCCAGACTAAGAAGATAACCCAGTCCGACGAATTTGCTAGAAATAAAGATATATGTATATAAAAGCTGTTAGAAGTGACGGATCGATGATCCGAGTTGTAGAAATGCCAGAAAATGAGTTTATGTAATAAAATGTACAAAAACGTAAGAAAAACGGCCACGGAACTGAGTTTCAGGCATAATCAGAAAGTGAAACTTAATGTGCAAGTGTATAAAAGTGCAATGAAGTAATATAAACTTTCTGATCGTAAAAATACTCACAATGGACTGCAACTCGGGCTTTTTGCCAAATCGTAGGCTTTAAACGTTCATTTCTACCGGTTAATTTTTTATATATGGTAGTATATGAGTATATCTATGTGCTAGAGTAATAAAATTTGGGTTTGGAGTACAAGAGTGGGGCTGAGAAACCAAACGGGCAGAGGTTCAGAGCATTTTTTTTATATAAAATGAGCTGGGGGTGCACTCATATATATAGACCCGGTGGAAGCAGCTCTACCTGCGACAACCGTAGGTAGAGGTGCGGCTCTATGTGGCGGGGCCTATGTGACGGGTCCCGTTGCATCAAAGTACATGCACTCTGAGCAATGCGATGTCAGATTCGAAACATTCTAACTTTTGATCAGAGCGTCCATTGGAGGTGGGCTATACCTTTCCGGAAAGCCCTCGCCGAGAGTGTCGTAATGACATGGGAGTAAACCTTTTTCGAGTTCAAAAAGACTGGTTCATAATCGGGTCTTTGATTTCTCGCAGTTTATCCGTTGAGCTGTCTTGCGCTGTTTCCACTCGGGATCATTGTTATGGTTCTTTTTGACCTTGGTGGCATTAATTCAACTCAAGTTTGATCGAATAGGCTTTAAGTTGGTAAAATAACCATTTTCCCCTCCCGGGGTTGCCTTCAGTGCTGGCATGGCCTTCAGCAGACTTCCCGGGGTTGTCTCCGAGGTTTGGATCCCAGTCGATTCTGTTTGTCCTCAGGGTTGTCTCTGAGGCTTACTTGGTTCTTCCAAGTTTGTCTCTAAAGATGTTGTGAGGCTTCGTGGTTGTCTCTGAAGTTGAGTTGGCCTTCCGGGTTATGAACGGAGATTGATCTGACCTCCCGGGTTGAGATCGTGGATGATCTGTACCTCCCGGGTTGTGACCGGAGTTGACCTGTAGTTCCTGGGTTGAGACCGGAGATGACCTATACCTCGTGGGTTGAGCCAGGGTTGACCTGTACCTCTCGGGTTGAGACCGGGGTTGACCTTTACCTCCCGGGTTGATCTGTACCTCCCGGGTTGAGACCGGGGCTGATATGTACCTCCCGGGATAAGACCGGGGTTGACCTGTACCTCCCGGGTTAAGACTGGAGCTGATCTGTACTTCCCAGGTTTAGACAGAGGGTGATATATACTTTCTGGGTTGAGACTGGGGCTGACCTATATCTCCCGGGTTGGGACCGGGTTGACATGTACCTCCCGGGTTGAGACCGGGGTTGACCTATAGTTCCCGGGTTAAGACCGGGGCTGACCTGTACTTCCCGGGTTGAGAACGGGCCTGATCTGTACCTCTCGAGTTGAGACCGGGGTTGATCTGTACTTCCCGGGTTCAGACGGAGGCTAACCTGTACCTCTCGGGTTGAGACCGGGGCTGATCTGTAATTTTTGGGTTGAGATCGAGGATGACCTGTACCTCCTGGGTTAAGACTGGGGCTGACTTGTACCTCTCGGGTTGAGACCAGGATTGACCTGTACCTCCCGGGGTGAGACCGGGGTTAACCTGTACTTCTCGGGTTGAGATCGGGGTTGATCTGTACCTCCCGGGTTGAGACCGGGGTTGACCTGTACTTTTCGAGTTGAGACTGTGGTTGACCTATACTTCTCGGGTTGAGATCGGGGCTGAATTGTACTTCCCAGGTTAAGACCGGGGATAACCTGTACTTTTTGGGTTAAGACCAGGGCTGATCTGTACTTTTCGGGTTAAGACTGGGGTTGACCTGCACTTTTTGGGTTGAGACCGGGGCTGACCTGTACCTCCCAGGTAGAGACCGGGGCTGACCTGTACCTTCTTGGTTGAGACCGGGACTGATCTATATCTCCCGGGTTGAGTCCGGGGTCGACCTGTACCTCCCGGGTTAAGACCGGGGCTGATTTGTACTTCCCGGGTTGAGACCGGGGATGACTTATACTTTTCGGGTTAAGAACGGGGCTGACCTGTACCTTCCGGATTGAGACCGGGGTTGACCTGTACCACTCAGGTTGAGACTAGGGCTGACCTGTACCTCCTAGGTTGAGACGGGGGCTGACCTGTACCTCCCGGGTTGAGACCAAGGCTGATCTGTACCTCCTGGGTTGAGACCGGGGTTGACCTATACTTCCCGATATGAGACCAGTGCTGACCTGTACCTCCCGCGTTGAGACCGGGGTTGACCTGTACCTCCCGGGTTGAGACCGGGGTTGACCTTTACCTCCTGGATTAAGACCGGGGCTGATCTGTACCTCTCGGGTTGAGATCGAGGCTGATCTGTACTTCCCGGGTTGAGGCCGGGGTTGACCTGTACCTCCCGAGTTAAGACCAGGGCTGATCTGTACTTCCCGGGTTGAGACCGGGGATGACCTGTACTTTTCGGGGTGAGACCGGGGCTGACCTTTACCTCCCGGGTTGAGATCGAGGTTGACATATACCTCTCGGGTTGAGACCGGGGTTGACCTGTACCTCCCGGGTTGAGATCGGGGCTGATTTGTACCTCCTGGATTGAGACCGGGATTGACCTGTACTTCCCGGGTTGAGACGGGTGCTGACCTGTACCTCTCGAATTGAGATCGGGGCTGATCTGTACTTCCCGGGTTGAGATCGGGGCTGACCTGTACTTCCCAGGTTGAGACCGGGGCTGACTTATACCTCCCAGGTTGAGACCGTGGCTGACTTATACCTCCCAAGTTGAGACCGGGGTTGACATGTACCTCCCGGGTTGAGACCGGGGTTGACCTGTACTTCCCGGGTAGAGACCGGGATTGATCTGTACCTCTCGGATTGAGACCGGGGTTGACCTGTACTTTTCGGGTTGAGACCGTGGTTGACCTGAACTTCCCGGGTTTAGATCGAGGCTGACCTGTACTTCCCAGGCTAAGATCGTACTTTTTGGGTTGAGACCGAGGCTGATCTGTACTTCTCAAGTTGAGACCGGGGCTGACCTGTACCTCCCGGGTTGAGACCAGGTCTGACTTGTACCTCCTGGGTTGAGACGGGGGCTGACCTGTACCTCCCAGGTTTAGACCGGGGTTGACCTGTACCTCCCGGGTTGAGACCAGGGCTGAGCTGTACTTCCCAATTTGAGATCGGGGCTGACCTGTAGTTCTCGAGTTGAGACCGGGGCTGACCTGTACCTCCCGGGTTGAGACCGGGGCTGACCTGTACCTCCCGGGTTGAGACTGGGGCTGACCTGTACTTCCTAGGTTGAGACTAGGGTTGTCATGTACCTCCTGGGTTGAGACCAGGGTTGACCTGTACCTCCCGGGTTGAGATCGGGGTTGACCTGTACCTCCCGGATTGAGACCGGGGCTGATATGTTCCTCCCGGGTTGAGACCGGGGCTGACCTGTACTTCTTGGGTTGAGACCGGGGTTGAGTTGAAATAGACGATTTTGCCCTTCTTCAAGGTTAGTAACAGGAATGCCAAATTTCGAGTGGCTGCTACAGGACTGAAGAAAATTGTGAGTGTCTACATCTAGTAAACTAGAGACCGGTGATATATCTCCTGTCCATAGGTGTCATCATGACCTCACAATCTAGGAGATGAAGAGATTTACTCTGGTGGAACCATCGCTCGGACAAAGCTCGTAAATAGCCCCAGGGGTAGCGACGGGAAGCAATGGTGAAGAAGGCCTGGAACCCCTAAGAATCCACTAGAGCTTGGTACTCAAGGTGAAGTGAATGATATAGATAATATACACTAAACCAATTACCCCTGGGCTTAGTAAACTCTGGGACATGCACAACCTTAAGGTTAAGAAAATCGGTTGCTGGCAAAAAGAAGAAATCAAGATAAATTAATGTAAAGATCATATACCTCGTTCGCCTGCAAATGAATGGAGGGACGGCGGCTCAGGTCTGTACCCAGCAACTCAGGAACGGCTATCTGAACACCAGGAAGAAATCTGGGCGCTACAGCAGGCTGAGGCGGAACCTCAGGCTCAGGGATATTCTCCTTGTCCAAATAGGGTCTGTCCTCATCAAGAGGACGATGCACCGGCTCTGTCAACCGCTGAACCTGCCTGCTAATCTGCGAAATAGGAACGTCAGAGGCAAGACTCCGACGATGAACTTCAGATGAAACCCAGCTAGATGAAGAGCTGCTAGGTCTGTCAGAATCCATACCTGAACAATGAGTTCGTAGGATTCAAAGCAAGTCCTGTCCTTTTAAAAATTCAAATTTTCTACTGCTTGGAGATAATATAATCCTGGGAATATAATTTAGGTCATCACATCATGCATGTCCTATATGTGCCGTTGTATGTGTACATCATTTTTAAGTTATATCCTAGCATATCTAAACATGCATCTAGGACCTTGGCATATAACTTACGAAAAAATTTCGCCAGAGTTTCCCTTATAAAATGGACTATCCACATACCCGAAGCATGCATTAAACCACATTATGAGGGTACACCACCACAGCCAAGCAATTAAATAGTAATTTAAACAATTTTTCTAATACATAGTTAAAATGCGTGTCTAGACTAACTGATAAAATGTAATATGTCGCATCCATACGATCCATAAGATGATACGTAAGCATGCATTGCATTATAACATATCCATCAAGCTATCTGTGCATACATGTTCAATATAATGCGTTTAATGAAAGAATTACGGTTTTTCGCTGGTAACGTCACAAAAAAATAGAGTCTATACGTTAGCCGTAGTGCGTGGAAGGGATGTACAGTGACGAATCACTCCAAATCAAGCCCGAACTGAGTAGATCTAAGATAGAAGGTCGGATTTGATAGTAGTGTGCATACAAGCCAATCATGTATGATGATAAAGCACATACTTTGTAAATAATTTTATTTATTTATTAATAAAAAAATTCATTTATTAAAGGCATTTAATTATCTACATGATGCTGTTTTTATAATATGTAAATAACCCATAGTTTTAAGCAATGCTTTTAGAATCATGATGTTGATCATGCTAATGAGATCTAAATTTTTAGAAAGCTTAAAACTAAAATAGTTCCCAATCGTTGGATTACTAAAAAGGGGATTAGTAAATTCGGATAGATTGGTACATATGTTGCTTGCTCATTGGATGAGGATGATTGATCTCATGATCATTTGTGTGGAGACACTAAAGCAAGTATGTAGGTGCCTTTTGGAGGATAAGTTCACTGAACATGACTCGCTATGAAATACCTAATGGAGTCTTACTTGCCTGTCAATAGGAATTTCTAATGTGATAGTAGTACAAGTGATCCTTGGACTTGAGATCATCAAAGTATCTTGTATATAATGAATTATACTTTGATTTATTCTTTAAAAATCCTTAGGGTATATCAAAGGGTATGCTTGGGTATAATGAGTTACATATGGAGATAATGAATGATCAATAAAGAATCTACCAATTCTAGTAAAAGAAGAGATAGGTCTTATGTGATTCGTTAAATGACAACCCAGCAGTCCTTGGCCAAGGTAGAATGAAATTAGAAAAGAGTTTCGAATTTGCATTATTTGGAGTTGTGCATTTTCCAATCGAAATATATATGATTAAATAAAATAAAACTTGACAGTAATTCCATGTCTTATATTTAATTGGGACATTGTATAGTGGAAGGATTGAATTGTATGGTAACTATTTACTCACAAGTTCTTTTATGATTAGTGTTGAAATCTATATTATCTGGAAATTTGTTGATCGCTAGGGACGCTTATCCATATTGTAGAATAAATGTTATTTATTTAAATGAATTATTAGTTTAATTTATTTATTTAAATAAGATTAAAATTATTCTAATTGATTTATTCACAACCGGTTTAATATGGAGAACCTAAAGGGTTACACCATAAAAAGAAAAATAATTATTTAAGATGGTAATGGCATAATCGTAATAACGCATTAAGTGTAATTAATTTAATCTATGGTGATATAATAAATTAAATAACTTAATGTTTATTATTTAATATTTTAGAAATATTAAATATTAATTAATAAGAGGAGTCTTATTAATATTATTACAATTATTAGTAATTTTAATTTCTAAAGGAGTTTAGGAATTAATTTAATATTAGTACTCTCATTTATTTCTAATAAGATTAGGAGACAAATTAATTAAATGAATTTAATTAATTATTCCCAATGTGGTGGGAAACCTAAATTAATTAAAGGAGTTTAATTAATTAAATGAAACCTCATGTCTAATAGGAATAGAAGGGTTGACCAATATGTATATAAGAGGAGTCTTATAATAGATATTAGTTGATGCAATTCTAATTATTGGAGAGTACTCCTTTTTTATAGTGGATAGAAACCTAGGGTTTAGCCAACCACCCTCCTTCTTGATAATTCTTATTCCTTGGTGGATCACCTCTAGAGGCCAAACACTTGGGTGGCTAACGTTGATTAAATGAAGGAATCTAACCCGAAAATTTAAGGAGATCACAAAGGACAAGGAGTTGAACTCGTACCTGTGAAAACTTCGTTTTACAAGGGTATGATTCCATAATTTCTTATTTATCGTTTTAAATTAATAATTTACATAAAGGATGATCCGGTTAATAGTTTTGTAGAAATTTTTTAAACTCTGATATACCATGCTTCCGCTAATTTTTTAAATTTGATTGCATCACGATTTCGTACAAACCCAACAGTGGCATCAGAGTTAAACCTTTATGCAATTATTAATCGTTTTGATTCCATATATATGTATGAGTATGTATTTAGAATAATTTATTGAGCATAATTAATTGTATAAAATTATTTTTTTATGAAAAAAAAATGAAAACAATTTTTTTTTATTTTTGCTACTGGAAATTTCCGTGCTGTGGATTTTATAAAAGGTGACCCACGAAATTCGTGGCAAATTATATAATATATATATCAAGATTTGATCATGGGTGACTTTCCAAAAAGTGAATCAATTAATACACGAATCTATTAACCTACTTGTGGATTTCATAAAAGGTGCATCAAGATTACAAGGGTGCCTACAGGATTCTTTTTAAAAGTTTGAAGTGATCAGGTTATATATATATATATATATATATATATATATATATATATATATATATAATATTCTTAATAATTTTATAATTAAAATAAAGAGTTTATTTTAATCTTGAAATTGGATTTCATGCAAATTAAAATTGCCCATTAAATGATACTCATATATATATGAAATATTTTAATTCATGAGATGAATATTTATTTATTGTTGCATATGGTGATATATATGATAATAAATGAGATTGATTATGGGACTATTGACCAATGTGATTGGATTTTATTTTAGTTGAATACTTGAATGAATGAGTTTTATTAAATGGGGTCTGCGTACCTCGTCTTCTCTGATTTTTTTCTTGATGTAAAATTATATCTCTCTCCTATGTACTTCTCCTTGACTGCTGATCAAGGTTTCTATTTAAATTAAGTAGTTTATGTAATAGGAATAATTAGAATTATTTTGAAGAAATTGGAGACCAAGAAGCAAGGAGCGCATGAAGACCCGTTTGTAATGGAGCCTGGGTTTAAATGTAATAGTTGCGTTTAAATTTAAATTTTTACACCCCTAGGTTTGACCTTTTGATTCACTTGATGACTCTAGTGAACCAAACTAGAATAAAAGTCCATAATCAATCTAGTAGAATATAGTATTCTATATGTGCATGCTAAATATTATATATATTATATTTTATGCAAGCATGCTTTGCATGTTTTAATAAAATGACGGTATTATATATATATATATATATATATATGTGTGTGTGTGTGTGTGTGTGTGTGTGTGTGTGTGTGTGTGTGTGTGCATGCGCGCTAAATAAGATGAGACAAATAATAACAAACCCCTCAAAGAAATTATAATAAGTCTAAAGCGTTCAAAGATATTTGGAATATCGAACGTCGCATACTAGCATGATAAATTAATAGAGCATTAAATATTTAATACGAGTTTGTTGTGCACACTCAAGGTTAGTATTGCGTATTTAAGATATTAATTTAATCATATTTGATGCTTATAAAGTTAATTGAACAATATTATTTTGTTATGCACACACAAGGACAATATTTTTCTTTTTTGAATATATGGAGTGCTAGGTTGGACTTAACTTAAATCATTTTAGTTCGGATGTGCACACACTTGACCATTATGATCTAAGAGGCAGAATACAAGGAGTTACATATTGATGTAATTGACAAGAGTTGTCTACCTATTTATTTATATATCGTTTATTGTGCACATACAATGCTATATACATTTGAAATGAGATTCTTATTCTCACTAGTAAATCTTTAATTAGATGTTGCCGAACTATATAAGTGAGGGTAATATAGTCTGAAGAAAATAGTGGGAGATACCAATCTAAAATAAGACCTAATTTATTTTGGTATATAAAATTAATTAAATGAATGTTTGCTAAAATATTGTCTTTTCACATACAGAAATTTAAAATGTCAAAATTACTAATCTCACTACGTAGCATACTTGATGCTAACAAACTAACTAGACCGAATTACACGGACTGGTTAAAGAATCTGAGAATAGTTCTCACTGCTGAAAAAATTTCTTATGTCATAAATTCACCTATCCCTGGAATTGTTCCAGAATCAGCCTCTGAGAAAGAGATTGCCACCATTGTAAAGTGGCAAGAGGATGCATCTGTGGCTCAATACGTCATGCTCGCATCCATGAATAACGAGCTTCAGCGTCAGCATGAAAACATGGATGCTCCTACTATGTTGCTTCACCTCAAGGAGTTGTATGTTGAACAAAGTAGGACTGCTAGATATGAGATATCTAAGAAGCACTTCCAATCTCGGATGACCGAGGGCACTGCCGTTGAGACTCATGTCCTAAGGGTGATCAATTTGATTGAATGACTTGGATAGCTTGGGTTCATCATGGATGGGGAGTTGAATCAAGACTTAGTCTTGTAGTCACTCCCTGAGACCTTCTCGCAGTTCGTTGTTAATTTTCACATGAATAAGTTAGATGATAGCTTGCCTGAATTACTTAACATATTAAAAACTGCAGAAGGTCACTTCCCATCTAAGAAGAACTATGTCTTAATGGTGAATGATTCTTCCAAGAATAGGAAGAGGCCCAAGGTATCTTCTAAAAAGAAGAAATCTAAGAAGGCTAAGGGCAATGCAAAAGTGAATGATCAAAAGAAACCTGATCCAGGTAGCAAAGGAATGTGCTTCCATTGCAACGAGCCGGGTCATTGGAAGAGGAAGTGCAAGAAGTTTCTGGCAGAGAAGAAGCTTGGAGAAGCTTCTACTTCCAATTAAGGTTTGTTCATGATTGAAATTAATTTTTCAGAAAGTCAAAATTCTACTTGGGTATTTGATAGCGGCTGTGGTTCTCACACATGTAGTACTGTGCAGGGACTGGTCAGAAGTAGAAAGCTGAACAAGGATGAGGTTGTCTTATGAGTGGGAAATGGAGCAAAGGTTGCTGCGTTAGCTGTAGGCACTTATTGTTTAGCACTGTCTACGCGCAAGTCCATTTATTTAAATAATTGTTATTTTGCTCCAAATATCATTAGAAACATTATTTCTGTTTTCGTATTATATATGGATGGATTTGAAATTATAATAAAGAACATCAGTTGTTCTATTTATAATAACAATATTTTGTATGGTGTTGGTAATTTGTAAAATTGACTTTATATATTTGACTTGCATGAAATTATTTTTCAAATAGAACAAACTAAGAAAAGGAAAAGAGATGATGTTAATTATACCTATATGTGGCACTGTAGACTCGGTCATATCAATGAAACAAGATTATCCAAGTTGTATAAGGATGGGCTCTTAGAGCTATTCGATTATGAATCATATCCAACTTGTGAATCTTGTCTCATAGATAAAATGACTAAATCTCCTTTTAGTGGAAAAATGAGAATAAGTTACAGAGTTGTTAGCGTTGGTTCACACAGACGTTGGTGGACCTATGACAACGAATGCACGGGAAAGGTATTCTTATTTTATTACTTTCACTGATGATCACTCAGGATTTGGATATGTGTATTTAATAAAATACAAATCTGAAGCATTTGAAAAGTTTAAAAAGTTCAGAAGTGAAGTAGAGAAATAAACTGGCAAAAGTATTAAGATTCTTCTATCAGATCGAGGTGGTGAATACTTAAGCGGTGAGTTTCTCGATTGTCTCAAAGAAAATAGAGTATCTGAAATCGAATATTGTTGGACATAGTTCATTCTATGATGAGTTTTACCGATCTTCCAGTATCATTCTGGGGTTATGTCCTAGAAACGGCTACATATCTACTAAATAAGGTCCTCTCGAATTCCGTCCCCAAGACTTCATATGAGATGTGGACAGGGAGGAAACCTGGTCTTAAACATGTTAAGATTTGGGGATGTCCAACTTATGTGAAAAAGGCTTCAAAATGATAAGCTTGGGACAAGATCTGATAAATGCACGTTTGTGGGATATCCTAAAGAAAGTTTGGGATACTATTTCTATAATCCTACTGAGCAAAAGGTGCTTGTTGCGAAACAAGCTGCCTTCTTGGAAAAGGAGTTTATCCTTGAAAGGGCTAGTGGGAGGAAAAATAGATCTTGAAGAAATTCAAGAATCACAAAACACTACAGATCAATTGGATGAACCTGTCCAAGTAGAACACCTACTGTACAACACCCTATTCGTAAATCTGGAAGAGTACCGAAGATACTTGAAAGGTATGGATTCGTCATAGAGGATGACATGAGGTACGCGTCATGAATGATGATGATCCATTGAATTACGAACAGGCTATGAGTAATTAAGACTCAGAGAAATGGTAGATGACCATAAAATCTAAAATAGATCTTTAAAGCAATGCACAAGACCATTTGGATTTTACTTGCGATTGCGGCTTATTATTACTAGATTTGGCAAAATAGATGTGGAGACGCCCTTCCTCAAATATACATTATTAGAGGAGAATGTATGTATGATACAGCCAGATGAATTTGTTTCAATGGTTGAAGCAAATCATGTATATGAGCTACAACAATCCATTTATGGGTTGTAGCAAGCTTCTCAATTATGGAAAATTCATTTTGATGAGCCAATCAAAAGAGTTTGATTTTATCAAAAATGAGAATGAACCTTGTGTGTACAAAAGGGTTAGTGGGAGCGCTGTTTATTTTCTTATATTATATGTTGACGATATATTACTGATAGGGAATGACATTCCTATGCTACAATCGATCAAAATAAAGTTGTCTAAACATTCCTCCATGAATGATTTGGGTAAAACATCCTACATTTAGGGATATAAATTTGTATAGATAGATTTAAAAGGATGTTGGACTTAACCCAAGGAACGTATATTCATTAGATGCTAAAGGCGTTTAGCATGGAAAACTCCAAAAAGGTGTCTCAGGATGATAAGCCATGGAGTGTATCTCTCTAAAATTGTCCTCAATAAAAGAGAGATCGTATGAATTACTATTATGTATGCAATGAAATATACGAGACTTGATGTTGATCAATCAGATTCTAGAGAAGATCACTGTAGGACAGTGATAAATATCCTAAAGTACTTAACTGACACTAATGATGTCGTCATGACACATGATGGGTCTAAATTAAACTAGAGGACTAAACAGACTCAAGTTTTCAGACTAACCAAGACGACAACAAATCCACTATAGGGTAAGTCGTTACTTTGAAAGGTGGTGCAGTGAATTGAAAAGGTTCTAAATAGCAAAAGGTTGCTGGTCTAGTGACAAAGATAAAGTATATAACTGTAAGGAAAACTGCAAGTTGATGTTTCTGATGAAAAGTTCATTACAGAACTAGGAATAGTTCCTATGTCTCATCTTGAATCTAAACATGTGTTGCGACACTTTGATTAAAGAAATCATTAAAAGAAGAGAAGTCACTGAAGAGATAGTGAACTCTCAAGACAACATGGCAGATCCATTTACTAAAGCTTTAACATAACAACAATTTGATCGTCACTTAGAGAAGATGGGTATGAGATACCATGGCGATTGACTTTAGTGCAAGTGGGAGATTGATAGTAGCGTGCATACAAGACAATCATGTATGATGATAAAGCAGATACTTTGTAAATAATCTTATTTATTTAATAATAAAAGAATTCATTTATTAAAGGCATTTAATTATCTAAATGATGCTATTTTTATAATATATAAATAACCCATAGTTTTAAGCAATTCTTTTAGAATCATGATGTTGATCATGCTAATGAGATCTAAATTCTTAGAAAGCTTAAAACTAAAATAGTTCCCAATCGTTGGATTACTAAAAAGGGGATTAGTATATCCGGATAGATTGATACATATGTTGCTTGCTCATTGGATGAGGATGATTGATCTCATGATCATTTATGTGGAGACACTAAAGAAAGTATGTGGGTGCTTATTGGAGAATAAGTTCACTGAACGTGACTCGCTATGGAATATCTAATGGAGTTTTACTTGCCTGTTAATAAGAATTCCTAATGTGATAGTAGTACAAGTGATCCTTGGACTTGAGATCATCATAGTATCTTGTATGTAATGAATTATACTTTGACTTATTCTTTAAAAACCCTTAGGGTTTATCAAAGGGTATGCTTGGGTATAATGAGTTACATATGGAGATAATGAATGATCAATAAAGAATCTATCACTTCTAGTAAAAGAAGATATATGTCATATGTGATTCGTTAAATGACAACCCAGTAGTCCTTGGCTAAGGCAGAATGAAATTAGAAAGGAGTTTTTAATTTGTATTATTTGGAGTTGTGCATTTTTCAATCGAAATACATATGATTAAATAAAATAAAACTTGACAGTAATTCCATATCTTATATTTAATTGGGACATTGTATGGTGGAAGGATTGAATTGTACGGTAACTATTTCCTCACAGGTTCTTTTATGATTAATTTTAAAATCTATATTATCTGGAAATTCGTTGATCTCTAGGGAGGCTTATACCTATTGTAGAATAAATGTTATTTATTTAAAAGAATTATTAGTTTAATTTATTTATTTAAATAAGATTAGAATTGTTCTAATTGATTTATTCACAACCGATTTAATATGGAGAACCTAAAGAGTCACACCATAAAAAGAAAAATAATTATTTAAGAAGGCAATGACATAATCGTAATAATGCATTCAGTGTAATTAATTTAATCTATGGTGATAGAATAAATTAAATAGCTTAATATTTATTATTTAATATTTTGGAATATTAAATATTAATTAATAAGAGGAGTCTTATTAATATTATTATAATTATTATTATATTTAATTTCTAAAGGAGTTTAGAAATTAATTTAATATTAGTACTCTCATTTATTCCTAATAAGATTAGGAGGCAAATTAATTAAATTAATTTAATTAATTATTCCCAATGTGGTGGGAAGCCTAAATTAATTAAAGGAGTTTATTTAATTAAATGAAACTCTATGTTTAATAGGATCAGAAGGGTTGACCAATATCTATATAAGAGTAGTCTTATAATAGATATTAGTTGATGCAATTCTAATTGTTAGACAGTACTCATTTTTTATATTAGATTGAAACTTAGGGTTTAGCCAACCACCCTCCTTCTTGATAATTCCTATTCCTTGGTGGATAACCTCTAGAGGCCAAACACTTGGGTGGCTAACGTTGATCAAAGGAAAGAATCTAACCCAGAAATTTAAGAAGATCACGAAGGACAAGGAGTTGAACTCGTACCTGTGGAAGCTTCGTTTTACAAGGGTATGATTCCATAACTTCTTATTTATCGTTTTAAATTAATAATTTGCATAAAGGATGATCCAGGTAATGGTTTTGTAGAAATTTTTTAAACCCTGATATACCATGCTTCCGCTAAATTTGACAATTTCATTGTGTCACGATTTCGTACAAACCCGACAGGATTTTTCAGAGAAAACTCAAGAAAACTCGAATCGAATGCATGAAAATGAGCCTGCCTGAGGTATTAACCCAACCAAGGACAACCTCAACCATACCTGCTCCAATCGCAAGTATAGGTGCAGCTGCTTTAAGGGTGCCCCGAGGCTTCCCGTTTGGTAAAACGCAGTCCAAAACGCGTTCTTTTGGGTCCAGAAAGGTCACTTTACTTAAAAAGTTACCCTTCTGGGTCATTTTTAGACCCGAAAACCTTGAAAAATGCAAGAAATTCGTGAAAGATCAGAAATCCGGATGTGGAACGACGGAAGGCCAGAAATTTAGTTGAAATTAGTAATACATCTCTGAATCCATCGGGATTAACCCCGGTGAAGGTATCGGCTTAATCCTGATATGGAATCCATCGGCATTAACCCCGGTGAGGGTATCGGCTCAACCCTAATATAGAATCCATTGGCGACAACCCAATGAAGGCGTCGCCTTAATCCCCGATGGTGGAATCCATTGGAAACAACGCTATGCTGGTCGGCTCAGCCCCGATAGTGTAATCCGTTGGCAACAACCCAACGTCGGTTGGCTCAACCCCGATGATGTAATCTGTTAGCAACAACTCAGTGAAGACATCGGTTCGATACTCGATGGTGGAATCTGTTTGCAGCAACCCAATGCTGGTCGGCTCAGCCCCGATAATATAATTCGTTGGCAACAACCCAATGCTGGTCGGCCCATCCCCGATAGTGTAATCCGTTGGAAACAACCCAGCGCTGGTCGGCTCAGCCCCGATAGTGTAATCCGTTGGCAACAACCCAACGCTGGTCGGCTCAGCCCCAATAATACAGTCCGTTGGTTATAACCCAATATAGGCGAGCTTAACCTCCGATGACGTAATCCTTATCCTCCCAAGTAGAAGGGAATGACCTTCTTATAATCTCACATATCATTACATATTCTATATATGACATTGCATCATCAGATATACCTTGTCATGCATTCTCCGTGTCTAGTAATATTTGTCGTGTTCATTCCATTACATTGTATAAACATGACAAAAAGGAGCATCTGTAGACACTCAAAATTTTGTTTTCTTTATACTAACCTTGTAGAAGGGCAAAAGCATAATTTTACTTCGGAGACAACCCCGAGGTAGAGGAAAAGCATCTGATCACCTCGGAGACAATATTATGGATGATTCAAAGGGCCAATGATGTCCAAACAAGACGTGAACTAAACGAGGATCGCAAAGCTAAGAAAGTGTCCACAAGGAGTCACCTCAGCAAGCATCGAACAGCGTGCTATCAAAGATGAGCCAGTTAACTGCAGTCGGGAACCAAAAGATACCTCTCAGCTACCAGCATCATCTTTCCGGACCCCGATTCAGTCAGACTCGACCTTATTCTGCAGCCTTCCGCAAAGACTTTCCTATAGTTTGGCCTACGAAGCTCAACTTTCTTCGAACCGAGACCAAAAGAATAAACTTCGAGACGATAGGGCCCACAGGGCCCATTCGCAGGTGTACCTGCGGCTAGCCACAGGTATACCTGCGGCTGGCTCTGAGACCTTAAGTCAGCAACATCAGCTCATTTAGAAAAAAATAGAGAAGAGTTTTAGAGAGAGAAACTGATTTTAGAGTGAGAAACCGTCGGGTTTGAGCAATATACACACATTTTGAGTTGTTTAATCTTGTTTCATATAAACTTTGAGTATCAAGAGTGTTCTTAGTTGATCCCGGGTGATAAAACGCTTGTTCACGCATCCCCCAAGGTGAAAAAATGCTCATTTTAGCCATTTTCTTTGTAACTAGTGTTTAATGTACTAGATTTATGTGGTATATTATGTAAACATTATTAGACTTGTTGTTTTATACATATATTGGTGTGTAGGTGGTAGATCTATAGATCCCATTGATTATTTATCGTATATTTAGTTTTAAATCAAGACCGGAGGCTAGATCTACCTAGATCTATGCCGGATCTAGCCTTTTGAGCAGTTATTAAGGATCAAGCTTTATCCCGTATGCTAGATCAATTTAGATCCATGATAGATCTACTCATTTTAATGCTTTTAATTCGTCCTGATTACCCCATATAGCCTTAGATCTATATCTAGAGGTAAAGGGGTCCGAAATGACTTGAAACAGTGATTTCAACCGATGAAATCATCTAATATCAAGTCTAGGACATTGTACATATATATTTGCGCATAATAGTGTGAGCCTAGGAATCCTGGTGTCGAGATCCCATGATTGGATCCCGACTTGATTCCCATGATGGACCGATTTTTGTGATGTAATGTTTAAGTAACGCAGAAAGTCATTATACATGTAATGTTTAGATCTTGAAAACGGATTCAAGGGGTTATTCCCGAGAAGTCGGATTCAAGACCCCGTGATAGTGAAAACTTTGATTGCAGGTGCTCGGATTTATCGAGATGGCTTACATGCCCGATGATAATCCGACCCTTTTTAGCGTTTTCTAGCATGCATTTTCACCAAAACGATTTCCAAATCAAAAAAGCAAAGAGCTTTCATAATAAGAATAAAGCGATATGGGGATAGACATTAGATCATAAATGGAAGTATCAAAAGACCTCGATTCCTATTTGACGAAGGATTTGAAAACTTTGTTTTCAAAACATCATTGATATATATATTGTGTTCTAAAAATGAACTTTTATATAAATCATATCCTTTGTGCATAGGGTTAAAGAGGTATAATAATACTTTCGTAATAATTTCATAGACTTAAGAATTAATAATGGAAGTATCAAAGGTCCTCGATTACTATTCATGCGAAGGGTTTGAAACCTTGTGTGTTTCCAAATATATCATATGAAATGTATATTTGGTCTAAAAAATGAACTTTTGCTAAATCAAACCCTTCATACATAGGTGCAAAAGAGGAACGACACTACTTCCAAATAACTCACAATGAGGATTAGAATAAAACTTTCAAAATAACACACACACACACACTCACACCCATACACACACTTTATGCCTAGGAAATCAATAAGATGATGTAACCGTGTTTTCACGGAAGTCGGGGGGTGCCTAACACCTTCCCCTTACTTAAGCTAGCCCCTGAATTCTTAGAATCTCCGTTTTTAACCAATCTTACGGAGTCACATAATGGACCATATTGCAAAAATCTTCAAAATTGGATGAGTTGGTACATCCATTTACATTATTACAACTGGCGGCTCTGTCTCATTCGGTCTAATTATAAAATAATAAAATCAATCTTTTCAAAGTCGTCGACACTTATATCGGAACCAATTTTCTAAAAACTCACCCTTTAATAAAATCCATAGACATAACGAATCACTTAAGGGTAAAACAAACAAATTTAGGAAAGACGGACATCACATGAATCAATCTTTTTTCTCAGCGTTGACATACTCAATACATTCTCTAATAATATATACAAAATTAGATTAAATTAGGATAATTAATATTATTATTTTGTTTTGTTTTTAATTTTAATCATGCTTTTATATTTGTAAAGTGTAATAGTAAATATATTTTCACATTTTTTAAGTAAAATAACAAATTCAATTTATAATTATATTTATTATAAAGCTAGTTATTATGTGGAGAATCGAATTCGAGCTTTAATTCGAAGCTCGTGAGTAGTTTGAATATAATTCGATCTGAGTCGCATCGAATTCGAGTAATAAATATTTGAGTTGAGTCGAATCTGGGTAGAAATTTTCAAATACAATTCGAATTCTAGTCGAATTCGAGTATGAATTTAACGTCTCATGTAGAATTCGAGCAGCTCTCTGTTCGCTTCGATTTGACTCGTTTACACCCTTACTTCTACATGCTCAGTTTTTGCTAAAAATATTTAATTTTAAGCAAGAATGAACATTTACATGCCCAACAAGTATAACTGTTGCATATAAAAAAAAATCAAGAATTATGTTTTCATACTTCTAAACCTTCAACAACTGAACAAAAGTTGTGAAAAGATCTCAAATGATAAGAAATTATTTTCTTTGTTTTCAAAACATATATTTGAAACGACATACTAACTTTAGTTGAGCGGTCATAAGACCTCAAACTTTCATTTTCATTTAAAAAGGTTTTGAACAGCTATTCTGCTGTTAACTGTCATAACTTACGGGCACGTTGGGTCATCAACCCTTTATACCCTGTATTGATCAATACAACATGGTGAATGACTTATTTTGCATTCTTCCGTCACTCGACATTTTATGCCGACAATATTAAAACATTTCCCCAATATTAGGGTTGTTCATTCTCAGACTGAATCCGCACCAAGTAGAAATTGGTTTGGAAGCTTTACTTATACTCAATAATAATTCAAAAGAGCACAATTAGATCATTGAAAGGTTTTAACAAGTGTCTAGCCGATATAAATGACATTGACATACTTCTTAAATAGTTCATGCATATCAGAACTTTAAAAACTTGAACAATTTATGCGTTATAGCAAAGCTTAACAATTTATGCATTATAGCATAGCTGAAAACTTATACAACCAACAAAGAGTTTGTATAAGTCTGAAGTTTACACAATCGTTAAATATTGTGTAAACTGAAGCATACATAAGGATTATTAATAATAATATACATCCACATACTTTAAACAAACATTCAAATGAAGATTGAATGGAGTTAGAATACTTGCCTTAGCGGTCTTTAATACTTTAGCGCTAATTGCCCTTTGTAAGTCCATACAAATTCAGTGCATACCAATTAGCCACGTATAAACGGCACTCATGGTTTAGTTTAAATCTATTCCATATTTTATAATATCCGTTTCATAAGAATCAGAATACTATTTAAGTTCATTAACATTCAACTCGGCGATTCGACGTTCGTACGTCGTACGCCCGACTTTTCTAATCCGAACGCTTAACTGACACGCCATTGCATATGATTCACACGTCAAATTCATCTTCCATTCCTTAGTTTACATTTCTCTAGACTATATTTTTAAAGTCCAATGTTTAGAACTCTAAAATACTAGTCAAACATGGCTTAGCGCCTCGGCGTTAAGAAGAAACCACCCCGGTTTGCCTCCAATTACACAACAATCCTAAAAGCCTCATTTTAGAAACTATTCCTGACCTTAACTCTCAAAACTTAAAGAATGAAAGTTGTAGGTATACTTATTAGATTTTTGGATCATCTTGAATCACCTCAATTGGAGTTTGAACGAAAGAGTTATGATCAATTTAGTAAAGCATGTCCGAGCTGACTTTTAGGCTAACACTTGGCCAGCGCCTAGGCGCTCAAAATTTGCCTTGGGCCAGAGTCTAGGCTCTTAGGAGCAGTGTCTGAACGCTGAGTCAAGCGCCTAAGCGCTCGGCCTTGACACTTGAACTCAACTTTTGCAACTCAGGCACCCCTTTCCCCGCCTTCTTCACCACTCCATAAGTTTGTCATCTGATATCGGAATGAGTCCATTATTGAACTATTTTCTTCCTTATAATAAATTCTTCAAATCCCCCAGACTGAAATTTTTTCACAATTCTCTAACTTTTCGGGAAATTGGCTCAAACCCCTTCCGGAGCCATTTTTCACTGAAAGTCGTTTTTACATCATAACTTACTCATCCGTATTCAGATTGAGTTTGTTCTTGAGCCTACGACTAACATATTCACCCAAATACATAACCCCTGGAAAGAAATAATTTTTTAAAAGCGTTAACTACTCGTAAACTTGGTCCAAAAAGGGTACCAAGCTAGGGTTTTTCACGCTTGACACCTTTTATAGAAAATTTAGCAATAACTTCGTTATGACATGTTTTTCCTCCGTTCCACTTGGACCACTTTCACAAAAAACATAAATAAGATTCCATCTTTTGTAATCATACCAAAACACATAAGCAAACATGTATTAAAATCTGTTTATAGTCCTCTCTTACTTGTTTTCCATCCGCATGCTTAGGCGTACCATTTTAATTTATTGGTTTACTTGACAAACATGTTTAGGATGTTTTAACATATGTAAAACCCATAAAAGTTATCTCTCAAAGATTCTTATATGATCTCACAACACAAACAACAACCACCAACAAAACACTTCTCTAACAAGATAAAAAACTTTTAAAGAAAGAGATAAAGTAGTTGAGTTTAATGCTTTACCATTCTTAGTTATTCTTCTTCTTCTTAAGCTTTGGTTTATCCTTGATCTTGGCTTTCCTCCCTTCCTCTTTGCTCAGGCCCTATGCACTCTTTTTTCTCTCTATCTCAAGCTTCCTCTTGCTCTCTTTATCTATCTCTAACACTTAGAATAACTCTTATAAATGAAGAGATGATACTTTGAACTTTGCTTATATAAAAGCTAGTTTCCACTTCTAGTTGGTCACCCAACTAGAGTCACACAATGTATTCCCACTCATGTTTAAAAGCTTACTAATCACCCACTTGAGTTAGCCTAATCAAACCACAATTAATCTAACTCATAGCACTTAATAACCACTTATTAGTTAAAACCACTTAATGGGGAGGCAAGACACTTAATCCCTATACCTTAGGTGTGGTGAGTCATGCCAGATGATTCACCAAATATCCTCCAAGCCGTCAAAAATCTGGCTATTATAGCCTCTTTTACTCCTCATTTATCAATTTGATAAGGTGAGTCAACATGTTGTTTATCCCACATGGGATAAACATTGCTTAGCTTTAATTTGGCTCCAAGTCTTAAGTTTTAACCCTAAGGCTTGAGCTACGACTCAACCCTAAGCTAAGCCATCATAAACCCTTGGCTCAGCCCTAGCCAAGGTTCTCAAACCCTAGGCATAAACATTGGCTAAACCCTAGCCAATTCCAAATTTTTTAGCCAAGCCTCATAATTCTTAGGCTTAGTTAGTCTAACTAATTCTAGTTAGACATTTTCTTATCTAGTTAGATTCTCTAACTTTTTCGGTTATTATTTTGTAATATGCTCGGTTAGCCGAAAAATCAACTTTCGATTTTTAAAAATTTGATTTCACCACCGATCCCCCTTTTTCGAAAAATGCTATGTCATAATTCGAAAAAACGAGTTTGCGTTTTTAGCGTGAATAGTGTTTTTACGTCTTTTCTCGGAAAAAATTTATTTTTCACATTTATCCTCTAAACACTCAAAGACACGTACATAACTCATAGCGAGATCATATAATGATCATAAGTCACATAAAACATAAATTATCAATAAAAATATCATTTTATTAAATAATTTCATATAATCTCATTTACAAAGATTGTTTAAGCGTTGCGATCATTTCTAGGACCCCCTAGAATAAAATTTAATCGACGGTTTAATGAATTGGCAAATGGTTGGTCCATGGAATAATAAGCCGAACTTACAACAAACGCCTCATGCTAAACAAATATTTACCACACTTTACTTATTATAATTATCCCTAATCAACACCTTTTATTCATTAATTATTTACACATTTTCAATCTTCTAACAATTAATCTTAATTAATATTATAGACTCACAATATGGACAACTAGGTCGTTCCTAAGAAAGAGGGGGGGACTTATGAATAAACGACGCACAATCAAATAACCCTTTTTCTTGACATAAATTCCTAGACATTGCCAATAATGCTAACTGGTCTAATAATATAATGTCAAATAATATGAGTTACTGTGTCGTTATTGATTTAATAATTTTGAAATACTTTGCAGAATGACAATTATTGATGTACAAATATAAACTAATGTGATGATGTTACTGTAACAGTTATTGAGTTAAAACACTGTGCAATTGCTACTGTAGCAATTATCGAATCAATAATATGAAGTATTATGTAATACCGTGTGATACTGTGGAATGTCGTGTACCATTGTAGAATAACGTGTTACTGTACTTTTATCACCGGGTATTTAAACAGTGATAGTACCGTTGATAATTTTTATTAAAAAGTTATTTTTGTCCTTTTTTGTATCTGATAATATTTTATTATGGGGCCCACAAATGATTGATTACTTCGGCGCCGTCGTACTTTCACATAATATTCTCGAAAAAATGAATATTCGCCGATACGACGAACATGTTGGGTTTGTACGTAACGCATACATGCAATCAAATTACACAATTAAAGGGTGGATGCGCGAAACAAAGGTTTTTAAAATTTTTATACAAACCCATACCATGATCATACTTTGTACTCAATTATCAATAACAGAAAAGTAAGGATGAATCAGAATCATACCCTTGTAGAATCTAGCTTCCACAAGTACAAGTTCTACTCCTTGCTCTCCTTGATCTCCTTGAATTTCCTGTAGTGGCTCCTTCTTTTGATCAACATTAGCCACCCAAGTGTTTGGCCTCTAGAGATGATCCACCAAGGAAAAGGAATAACTTAGGAAGATGGGTGGTTGGTTAAACCCTTTTTGTAATCTCTGTAGAAAATATGTGGTACTCTCCAACTCTTGGAATCACGTATCTGTTATATCTGATATAAGACTCTCTTATATAGATATTAGGTTAACCCTACTAATCTAATTAGAATTGAGTTTCATTTAATTAATTAATTAAACTTTTTTAATTAATTGGGCTTCCCAACATATTGGGATTAATTAATTAAACTCTTTAATTAATTTGCCTCCTAATCTCATTAGGAATGAGTGAGAGTATTTATATTAAATTAATTCCTAAACTCCTTTAGAATTAAAATAATAATAATAATAATTATAATAATAATTATAATAATAATAATAATAATAATAATAATAATAATAATAATAATAATAATAATAATAATAATAATAATAATATTAATAAGACTCCTCTTATTAATTTATATTTAATATTTCTAAAATATTAATTAATAAACATTAAGCTATTTAATTTATTCTATCACCATAGATTAAATTAATTACACTTAATACATTATTACGATTATGCCATTATCGTCTTAAATAATTCTTCCTCCTTTTATATTGTGACCCTTTAGGTTCTCCATATTAAACCGATTGTGAATAAATCAATTAGAACAATTTTAATCTTATTTAAATACATAAATTAAACTAATAATCTATTTAAATAAATAACATTTATTTTACAATAGGGATAAGCCTCCCTAGCGATCAACGACTTTCCAAATAATATATATTTCATCATTAATCATAAAAGAACCTATGAGTTAATAGTTACCGTACAATTCAATCCTTCCACCATATAATGTCCCAATTAAATATAAGACATGGATTTACTGTCAAGTCTTATTTTATTTAATTATATATATTTTGATTAAAAAATGCACAACTCCATATAATGCAAATTCTAAACTCCTTTCTAATTTCATTTCACCTTGGCCAAAGATTCCTGGGTTATCATTTAATGAATCACATAGGACATATCTCTTTTTTACTAGAAGTGGTAGATTCTTTATTGATCATTCATTATCTCCATATGTAACTTACTATACCGAAGCATACCATTTCATATACCCTAAAGGCCTTAAGGAATAAGTCAAAGTATAATGCATTACATACAAGATACTATGATGATCTCAGATCCAAGGATCACTTGTACTACTATCACATTAGAAATTTCTATTGACAGACGAGTAAAACTCCATTAGATATTCCATAGCGAGTCACGTTCAGTGAACTTATTCTCCAATAAGCACCTACATACTTGCTTTAGTGTCTCTACACAAATGATCATGAGATCAATCATCCTCATCCAATGAGTAAGCAACATATTTACTAATCTATCTGGATTTACTAATCCCCGTTTTAGTAATCTCACGATTGGGAACTATTTTAGTTTTAAGCTTTCTAAGAATTTAAATTTCATTAGCATGATCAACATCATGATTCTAAAAGCATTGCTTAAAACTATGTGTTATTTACATATTATAAAAAAAAGAATCATGTAGATGATTAAATGCCTTTAATAAATGAATACTTTTATTCATAAATAAATTAGATTGTTTACAAAGTATGTGCTTTATCATCATACATAATTGGCTTGTATGCACACTACTATCAATCTCCCACTTGCACTAAAGCTAATATGGTATCTCATATCCATCTTCTCTAAGTGACGATCAAACTGCTGTTGTGTTAAAACTTTAGTAAATGGATCTGCAATGTTGTCTTGAGAGTCCACACGCTCCAAGGTGACGTCTCCTCTTTCAATGATCTCCCTGATCAAGTGAAATCGCCGCAATATATGTTTAAATTTCTGATGAGACCTGGGTTCCTTAGCCTGTGCAACTGCTTCGGTGTTGTCACAGTATACGGGGACTGCTTCTCCAATGCTAGGAACCACACCAAGTTCTGTTATGAACTTTTTCATCCAAACAACTTCCTTTGCAGCTTCACTTGTAACTATATACTCTGCCTCTGTCACTAAATCAGCAACTGTTTGCTGCTTGGAACTCTTCCAACTCACTTCGCCTCCGTTCAAGGTAAAAACATACCCCGAAACAGATTTACTGTCATCTTGGTCCGTTTAAAAACTTGAGTCTGTGAAACCCTCGAGTTTTATTTCAGACCCACCGTAGATAAGAAATATATCCTTAGTCCTTCATAAGTACTTTAGGATATTCTTCACTGCCTTCCAGTGCTCTTCACCTGGATTCGACTGATATCTGCTCGTTACACTAAGTGTATGAGCAACATCCGGTCTAGTACATATCATACCGCACATGATAGATCCTATTACAGAAGCTTAAGGGATCTTACTCATACGGTTTCTCTCCTCAGGTGTTTTTGGGGTCTGTTTCTTGGAGAGATTTATTCCATGGCTCATCGGCATGAGACCTCTTTTAAAATCTTCCATGCTAAACGTCTTTAGCATCGTATCAATGTATGTTCCTTGGGATAAGCCAAACATCCTTTTAGATCTATCTCTATAGATCTTTATCCCCAAAATATAGGATGCTTCTCCCAAGTCCTTCATAGAGAAGTGTTTAGATAACCAGATTTTAATCGATTGAAGCATAGGAATGTCATTCCTTATCAGTAATATATCATCAACATATAATACAAGGAATGAAACTGCGCTCCCACTAACCCTCTTGTACACACATGTTTCATCCTTATTTTTGATAAAATCAAACT
This sequence comes from Panax stipuleanatus, assembly GCA_020205555.1. Classification (NCBI taxonomy): domain Eukaryota; kingdom Viridiplantae; phylum Streptophyta; class Magnoliopsida; order Apiales; family Araliaceae; genus Panax; species Panax stipuleanatus. Next base: position 10,344,744 of record CM035119.1, on the reverse strand, counting down.
TTTTGATTGTCTCATCAAAAAGAATGTTCCATCTACGAAAAGCTTGCGTGAATCCATAAATGGATCGTTGCAGCTTAAAGACTTGATTTGTTCCAACTTTTGAAACAAATCCTTCTGGATGTGTCATATACACATCCTCCTCAAGTTTTCCATTGAGGAAGACCATTTTCACGCCCATCTGCCAGATCTCATAGTCGTTGTAAGTTGCAATCGCAAGCAAAATTCGAATGGACTTGAGAATAGCTATTGGTGAAAATGTTACATCACAGTCAACTCCTTGTCTTTGTTTGAAATCTTTTGCAACCAGTCAGACTTTATAGGTCTCTACCTTGTCGTCCGCTCCAATCTTTCTTTTCAAGACCCGTTTACACCCAATAGGCTTAATGCCTTCTGTAACGACCCCAAAATTCATACAATATAATTCTCGACTTCGATCGTTAACAATACAACTTTATTCTAAATTTACATCATGATTCGATATTAAAAATCACTAAAAATGCAGAATATTTAAAACTTTTATATAATTCTTTCTTTATTGCCCTGAATCTCAACCTTTACATAACATCTCTTCGATTCAAATCTATATCATGAATCGTTACAACAAAATCACTACACAAGTCTTACATCATGAAGCAATATCCATATACATCGGATAGCTCAACTTACAATTTATCAATCATGTTATATTTAAAATAATTACATTACTCATCTAGAATAAATAATTCCTCGCATCGCTATTGATCTCAATTAAAGTTTAACTAGCACATATCATTACTTTGCACTCTTGACCTGCAAAAATGATTATTTGCAAGAGTGAGCTCGACAGCTCAGCAAGTTCTAACAATTTTCATGCATCACATAGCTCATAGTGACATGTTCAACATACATCTCATAATAATTAAATTAACATGGCATACATGCTTCAATTCACATAGAAAATATAAAGATTGAGTTCCTTACTCAATCAACATTCTTTAATCAATCAATGTAGTCATAAATTGACTTTAACATTCATGTTTACAACATATATAACATATCATGCTCTTTGTAAAATAATTTAAAACAGTTCATAATATCATCAAGTTCACATAGAAAATAGGAACCGAAAGACTTACCTGGCTCGTAGATTATCAAATACCGAAAAATAGCTTAATATAATCTGCTTCATGATTCTACATAACGTATTACCATACACATCAATTATTAGTCACCTAGCAACGCTTATCAAACATCTAAGTAAATACTACTTTATAATTTCTAATTCTCTTCTATGTACTCGTTTGACACTCGCTGTCAAATCATATGTATAATTAACAATATCAGTTAATTATCACATAGCTAATCCTCATCGTTAGTTATCCACTTTAGGTTAACTCATTCCTCTTTAATTAATAAGTTAATAATTAATTATCACATAATTAATCACATCACATAATCAAAATTATATTTCACATGATTAATCAATTAATAATTACATACTCATATTAAATAAATTATAATTTATTCTACACATTTACCTCAATTATAATCACATATCATATTAATCAAATTATAATTAACAAAATTATAATTTAAGTTAAACTTTTACTTTGATTATAATTAATTAAACTATATTCATTATAATTTAAATTAAGCCTTTACTATAATTATTTCAAACTACAGTTACACATCATGTTAACTAAATTATAACTAAATAAATTACAACTTAAGCTAACCATTTAGTTTAATAAATCAAATACTATTTTAAGGTTGTCACAACCTTCTGTCTTTTAAACTTTGAAATCGTCAAATATCTATTAACAATATCTTATTGAAAATCTTGGTTCATGTTTAACACATAACCATTATCATTAACCTATACAATTTGGGTTTTAAAAACTGTACAATTAATTAAAGTTTTCTGCCTCTGCTCAGGTTCCGGCTCAGCTGCGCCACACATTGCCTTGACACCGGCGTAGCTGTGCACTTGTCAAACATGAGGAAACTCAGCGGCGCAGCTGTGCTGCTTCTGCCCTTGCTTCCAGCACAGCTGCGCCAGCACGCGGACAGAAACAGAGCAGCAACGACACTGTTCAACCCACTCATGCCAACAAACGACAATTATAAGCTACTGAAATAGTGTATAGTACATACTTGAAACAATACACACATATAACATGTTTCTAAACACGAAAACCATCTAAATAGCAAGAATCAAAAATTTTAGAAATCAAATTTTGATATTTTCATAAAACTCATATATTTTACAAAACCATTCACTGTAAAATAATTTCTTAAGAAATTCATGCATTATTTTCATTATTGAAGATAGTATCACACAAAAATCTAAATATGCATATATCACATAAGTAATTATAAATTTTTCATTCTAAACTCAACCAAAATATGAAAATTTCTCAAGAACACAAATTCTTCATAAAAACTTGTTTTATAACAAATTTTGATTTCTGAAAATCGTACATAGCATACAATTCACTTATATGAACACAACTTATATATTCAATTTATGGTTATACAAATTTCTCGTTAACTCACAAACACAGAGAACTAATACTTATGAAGAATCATAAAAACATATTTAAAAACAAGAATTGAGATTATAACCTTGCTTTGCTTAGAAGAACAAGATGAAGATGGTGGTGTGTTTGACTCTCTCAAACTTCATCTTTCTCTTTCTTCTTTCTCCCTCCTTCTCTTTTCTCTCTATCTTTTCTCTGTGTTTTCTCTTCTCTTTCTCTGTATTTCTTTTTGTTTCTAACACTGACTATTTTCTTTAACTCTTCTAACTTCTAAACTAACGTATATTATAATACTATAGATATAATATACATATAACATATATACATAACATGTAACTTATACTATATTTATGTATATACTAACTCCTCTAATAAAGACATAGGTTACAAATTTTTTTGAAAACCAAAAGCCTTAAGGCTTTATTTGGTAAAAACAACATATTTTTTTTAAAAAAAAATAGATTTTTAATAGTTAAGGACCCGTTTGGCAAAACGGGCTTAAAAATGGCGCAAGTGCCTTGTTTGGGAAAACAATTTTTAAAAAAACTCTTTTTATTCTTTTCATAAATCCTTTAACACATATTCTTAATGTTATCCTTTAATTAATTAAATCTTAACATTCTAATTAAATTAATTAAAAGTCTAACATCAATTAAGCACATAAAATTAACACATAATTATAATTACTTGCTAATTATAATTGCATGTAACACTCATCACCTTACTCATCTAATTTAATTATCTCAATTAAATTAAAACTATAACATAAAATCATTATATCAATTAAATCAAATACTAAATACCCATTTAATTAATATACTACACTTAATTACCTTATTCCATAATAATCATGTAATTATTTATTTAACTCAATAAATAATTTAATTAAAATATTTATTTAATCAATATATATTAAAATTAACATTTAAATTCTCTTCACATCAATTCACATATTTTGCAATATATGACACGTATTCACATACTCAAACTCAAAACATCAGATAATAAGAATTTTATTTATTAAATTCTCATTTATAAATTCTAAAAATTTGGGATGTCACATCCTTCCCTCCTTATAAAGATTCTGTCCTCGGAATCACCGAAACCCTACCTTACTCAGGTTTTCATCAAATTTCTTTAAAAACATTTATCGTTGAATAACTTCAACACATTTCATTAATATAGGTTTTATATTTCCTACTACATTCAGTTCTTCAACAAATTTTAGGTTTTATTTTATAACCCTAAATTAAACACAATTATGTTTCAAATATTATATATTCTCTAACTCGTTCATTTCCTTTCTAAGGATCATTACTACATACTTTACTCGTTGAATTAATATATTTTGTACTTCACCATCTATAATTATTCGGGTTATCACATTCACCCATTCTTTTAAGAATTTCGTCCTTGAAATTTAAGTCTATTAATCTATATATATCATTCTATCAAACTAGATTTTATGTTAATCTCTCCTCACTGGATTAAGGCATTCAACTACTACTTCTTTCAGAATAATAAGAATCTTTCACAATTACTCAATAATTGGAAAGCGATATAAATAACTCAGGAATTTAAAAGATTCCAAATCATGCTGAGTGGTCGCAAGACCTCGAACTTTGTTTTTTAGGTTTAACAGTGCTTCACCCCCGGTACTTCACCCTATAAACCACATCGGTACTCTAGGTGGCCAGCCTATCGTACCCCTACGTCGGGCCCAAACGTAGTACATTGTAACGACTATATGCGTTACACTCAAAACTATTGTCTCCGATAACATGTCCCCTTTGATAGGTTTGTTCACCTCAGCTTTCAACATCTGAATCCGCACCAAAACAATTTGGTTTGGCATAGTTTGACCAAGAACGCTCGAATTTTATAAACATCTTTCAACATTTGTCTAGCTGAATCAAGTAGCATAGACTTCTAGCAACAATTCGGACATCAATCGAAATATATATATATATATATATGTATATACATATATATTTTTAACCAACTCAATAAAATTCTATATTTTTTTTGTTTAAGGAAACTAAAAGTAAATAAATCAATCTTTTCATAATATCCTGATACCGTACCGTAGTAATGGTACGTTGAGGATTTCATCATTACATGACGTCGTCATACTATATCATACCATAGTGAGCTGATGATCATACGATCACATCCAACACTAGGTTTAACTGCATTGATAACTTTCTCGATTATTGTTTCTACACCATATCAAATGATGTATATATAAAATACATTTTGAAAATTTAAAATCATTTTTGTCTAGCTGAAGCAATTAGCATAGACATGTGAATAATAGCATTATTTTAAAAATTCATTGGTTCCATCATTTGATCCAATGTTTTTCAAGAAAACAGAGGTGCAACATCAGCACAAAGTCAATAAATTTCGAAAATCTAGCAAAGCTAGGAGATTTAGAATATAAAAACTTTCTCCATCAATTAAATCTTTACTCTATCATTACTTAATCATTCTATCAACCTTAAACAACATCAATGCTTCCTATATCATAACTTTTCTATACCCAGTATAGTTCATCAAACTTACCACACTTTGTAAGTTCAGGAACTTGCCACAATAATATGAGTTTAAGAACTTGTCCTAGCAATACATAGTCAAAGAACTGATCAGAGATTGTCCATATGCTTAGCGGTTCAAAACATACATACGATTATGAGTCACGAGCTTACCATAAGTATGAGTTTTAAGAACTCACCTAACCTTAAGATCATCTAATCAAATCTTAATATCATCTAATCTAATCTCTATTGACTCTAACTATCAAATATAATATAAAAAATGAATCACCTCTTCGTCATGTATATATCGATAGCGTGACACCAACCTTCCAATGATTATCAATATGATAAGCCAAGTGTAAGCACAAAATCCTGCCCATACAAAGATTTGTACAACTCAGCCACCACATGAGTCCTCAGTTGAAATCCCACTCAACTCTATCTTACTTATAACTTCTTATTCTATGCTCGATACAGACTTTCTGTATCTCATCATTTATAACTCCTCGTGAGTTAACCTCGTACTATATCATAGTACATTCTCATTATAGCATCAAACTATAACTATTCAATCATTACTGACCATCTGTCTTTCAACTTGAAAAGATCACGTCGTGATCTTATTCTATAATCATCTCCCTTATGATTCTTCCTTATCTCATTATTGTTTTGTTTTAAAACTTCTTATCTCTACCTTTCATCATGTTATATCATGACCTCATTATGATTTAATCTTATAGACTTCGTCTATTCATCGTTATTCGTCATCTTTATTATTGGAGTTAGGTAACTCCTGATTCTCATCTTCATATCTCTTCAAGATTCTTCTTTGAATCTTCTTGTTTATTTATTAACTCTTCTTTTAAAAATTTCTAATTCCATTCATATAGCTCAATATTTTATTCGAGTTTTATTCCTCGTTATTCTCACTTTCTTCTTATAACATTACTAAGACTTCACACATCCTACACTTCTACGTATGTAAAAGGAATCACCTTTTCGTTATACGTAACTTAATTTCTCATTCTCTAAGGTCATAGCCTAAGGTACTCTTACCTAAGGTGTATAACCTATCAGCTTTGATACCAACTGTAACAACCCCAAAATTCATAAAATATAATTCTCGACTTCGATCGTTAACAATACAACTTTATTCTAACTTTACATCATGATTCGATATTAAAAATCGCTAAAAATGCGGAATATTTAAAACTTTTATATAATTCTTTCTTTATTGCCCTGAATCTCAACCTTTACATAACATCTCTTCGATTCAAATCTATATCATGAATCGTTACAACAAAATGACTACACAAGTCTTACATCATGAAGCAATATCCATATACATCGGATAGCTCAACTTACAATTTATCAATCATGTTACATTTAAAACAATTACATTACTCATCTAGAATAAATAATTCCTCGCATCGCTATTGATCTCAATTAAAGTTTAACTAGCACATATCATTACTTTGCACTCTTGACCTGCAAAAATGGTTTTTTGCAAGAGTGATCTCGACAGCTCAACAAGTTCTAACAGTTTTCATGCATCACATAGCACATAGTAACATGCTCAACATACATCTCATAATAATTAAAGTAACATGACATACATGCTTCAATTCACATAGCAAATATAAAGATTGAGTTCCTTACTCAATCAACATTCTTTAATCAATCAATGTAGTCATAAATTGACTTTAACATTCATGTTTATAACATATATAACATATCATGCTCTTTGTAAAATAATTTAAAATAGTTCATAATATCATCAGGTTCACATAGAAAATAGGAACTGAAAGACTTGCCTGGCTCGTAGATTACCAAATACCAAAAAACAGCTTAATATAATCTGCTTCATGATCCTACATAACGTATTACCATACACATCAATTATTAGTCACCTAGCAACGCTTATCAAAGTAAGTGTTAAGTCTAAGGTAGTGCAGTTGAACTCTTTAATGGTTGATGTATAGTAGCTGGGCTAAACGATTCCTTCAAGGAGCGGAGGTATATACGAATTAGTAACCGATCTAACTCGCTGTAAAAACAGTGTAGACGAGACGGAAACTAATTTGTTGGTTGTTTACGGGAAACCACTTAGTATACTTTATTGAATACTATTAAAGACTTGATGTGTGCTAAGTTTAGACTTGTGAATTCGTATAGTGTTAAGGTATTATCTAATATTTAACTATGTGTTTAAATGTTAGATTGTTTACTTATAAAGTAATAGTATAATGGGATAAAGTATGTTATGCTAATTGAAAGATCAATCTTATAACTGATAGGTCTTTACAATAAGAAGATTAAATTAGATTGCGTAGCAGTAATCAACGTACAGGCAAGTTTTTCTCTAACTCAAACCTAAGTTATATTTTTATAGTATGTTAGTGAATAATTATTATTGATTATTCACATCTATACTGATTATTGATTCGCATTTAGTGCATGTTGCATATGTTCATTAGGTATGAAAGGCTGATCACCTTCATTACCATAAGGTTCAGTTAAAGTTATTCATGGTCCTTGTTGACATTAAATATTATTGATTCAGTCATTCAATTATTGACATGTTAATTCATGTTCTTTCACAATTATTATATTATTGAAAATTCGAAAGCTTATTCTTTCTTTCAATCATGATATATCTTCATTGTCTTTAAACTTGCTGAGCAAAGTAGTTGCTCACCCTTACTATATCATGATAATAAATTTTAGATTAAGACAAAGGCTCCAAGAAAGACAGAGACAAAGGCAAACTACAAGAGTAGATTACTATGCATCTATAACTATTAGTTATCCGATGTAAATTATATATGTGAACTATTTAAATTACTTAAGGTATGTATTCAGTTAAGGTTAACAGACCTTAGAAAATATTATAGAATCATGTGAAATAAATAATATATGTTTATATATTCTGCATTAATTTATAGAATATGTAGGAAGATGAATTACTATAACGTATCAGATCCGAGGTTCTGGGGACCCGGATTTGGGGGCGTCACAGGAGGGTGGTAGAATTTACATAATGAAAACTTAGACAAGACGAGGTACGTAAACCCCATTTAATATAACCCATACATTCATAAATCCAACTAAAATAAAATTCAATCACATTGGTCAATAGTCCATAATTGATCTAATTTATCCTCATACATATCATCATATGCATCAATAAATAACATTCATCTCATGAATAATAAAACCATTCCATATATGCATCGATATCATTTAATGAGCAATTTAAAATTACATGTAATCAAATAAAATAAACTCCTTTATTTTATTATTGAAAAAACTGCACAAAAAATAAAATCAAATTTTATGCTGGTCCGGCACGCCCCGCGCCACACCTGCAGAACAATTTCGACTTTATGCCTATTCGGCGCGCCCCGCACAGCCCTTGGCGCGCCACGCACCGCGGTGAAATCAGGAATTTTTGATTCACGATTTTTTTATCCTTTTTTCCCAAAAAATAGGGTTCTATACAACAAATTATGCCCAATAAATTATTCCAAATACATACCCATACATATATGGAATCAAAACCATTAATAACTCGCATAAAGGTTTGGCTCTTATACCACTGTTAGGTTTGTAAGATTCATGAACACAATCAAATTGCATCAAAGTAGCGGAAGCATGGAAAAATTAGATTTTAAATGTGACGCCCCGAAATCCAGTCTATCTTCACACCCGGATTCCGTATATCACGAGTACATCTCATTCCAAACATACATCATTATATAACTAAATATAACAACATACATATTCTATTCCCAGGTTCTATTACCTTAAAACCTCATTCATTACAAAAAATAATAATTAAATTATTCTTTACATCTTACAAATGTGACTTAACTAGTCACCACATCTACATAATAGTTTAACTAACTATGCTATAAGTCTTGGCTTGATCTTCACGTTCATTCATATGATGAATGGCACTTCATCTTGTGACGCTAATGGTACTCGCAACCATTGCACCTTACCACAGCAGGACACCGATCAACTTGATCTTCATAGGATCCTTTAATACATACTACCATCGTTCGCTGAAAATGTTTATATTTCCAGCAAGTGTGAGCATTCAATTGCTCAGCAAGTTATAGTAGTTGAATAACAACAACTCAAGAATCAAAATTCTTTTAAGACTTCAATAACCGAACAATGGTTATGAAGCAGCTCGAATAATAGGAATAAGTTCTGATTCCTATCATTTGAAAACATTCATCACATTTACTTTATTATACTTTCATTTTTCTACACTTTCATATACATAGTGTCTGGCTAGAATCATTAGCCCAGACTTAACAACAACGGTTCATGAATAAACCGAACTTCTTAACATAAAACAGTTCAATCACAGAACAATTTATCTCACAGAAATACTGAAGTGTTAATATTGTGGCATAAGGCCTCATACATTCGACCACCTTATACAAACATTACACATTTACACATACGAAATACTTTCTCATGTTCAACATCTGAGAAAGTTAAGAAACTAACATTCATAACAAAATATGAATGAAGTTAGGAAACTTGCCTGAACGCTGCATACTGCTTACGCTATACTGTTCATCGTAATCCCTATATTACACATAAGGAAAACACATACCCATTAGTCATATACTTGACTTATGCATTGGTTTAAACTTTACTTTACTTCTTATGGTTCGCGTTCTTGTAATCTAAGTTTACGCGACCAACCCCCATATTCATTTCTTCTATTCTTTCAATAACATTATACTTAGCACACATCGAATCTCTAATAGTATTCAATATAGTATACTGAGTGGTTTCCCACAAACAACCAACAAACTAGTTTCCCGTCTCATCTACACTGTCTTTCACAGTGAGTTAGATCGGTTGCTAGTTCGTATTAACCATCGCTCTCGGACGGAATCATTTAGCCCAGATACTATATCTCGACCATTATAGACTAAGATTGTACTACAACTTAGACTTAACTTATCCGAAACATTATAACTATAATGTTCGTTAAGTTAATCCTCATTTCATATCTTACAACGTTCGATCCATTTGACTCGGAACGTTATTCAAGTTATTATTGTTAACTCGACTTGTTCAACGTTATATGTTATTCATTAGTCTTCATTCTATTATTACCATTCGCTATGACTTCCTTGATGATTACACATCTTACTTACTACATTTGTCAACGTCTAAGTCATTCAACCAATGTATACTTAGAACGTTTGCTCAACGCAAATACGATTCACGAGAATCGTTTACGTATTTAGTGTTCCCGTTATCCGTCTTTTATACCTTCACTCAACCTTTACTTAAGGTTTTAATCACTTTCAATAGTGATTCATTACATAAACATTACGTTCATCATCATTTCTTAATGTTTAATCCATACGGTCCGTCATATGCTGAGACCGATCGTCCATCGCAACTACGTTGCGTTTACAGCGTCTATACACTTTATACTTAACTTTCATTTAGACATTATAACATCAGAATGTCATAAAGTCACCCTCGTCACTCAACATCTATGGAATTACAACCCTAGCTGTAAGACCCCAACTTTTATGAATAAAGATTTAATTTTCTTTTATATATTATTTCGAAACAGTAAGGTGTTGTTTTGATAAATATGAAAAGTTATGGGTGAAATGTGCAAATATTTTAAAATGAGCAAGTGGTCATAAAATATTCTTGTTGTCGGGGAATATTCATTTGGTCGTGGAATATTCTTGTTGTAGGGGAATATTCGTACGACGGCGCAGCTATTTGTGGGTCCCACAACGGAATAATTGTCGGATATAGAAAGGGACAGAAATAACTTTTTTATAAAATAACGGCGTAGTTGTTACCTCTTTCCTGGGAATGACCTAGTTGTCAATATTGTAGTTCTGTAATATTATTTGTGAACAATTAATTATTGATTTATATGATAAGAAAATATTTATTTTGTGGATATAAAAGAAGGAATTAGTGCTGATGTGTTTTTTATCAGTATTTTGATGAGGAAAATCATCCATTTATGAATTTCGGATAATTTATGTTTGGAATTTGGAAAAACTTTCTTCTACAAAGTTGTAGAGAATTAAATTTCCTATAGAAAGACGTAGAGTTTGTATTTTTCTGACAAAGGGGCTATTTATTATGAATTATTGAAGTTTCAGAAAATAAATATTTTTTTTAATGGGTGGGCCCCACTTTTGTTGAAAAATTCTGATGTTTTGATAGCCGCCATGCGGCGGAATTTTTTTTTAAAAATAATATTATTTTATTAATTCAGTCTATTTTGGCATCCTAAGCTTTTCCTATAAATAGGGTGCTTAGGTTAGAATTGAAAATCACACCAGAATCAGAAGTTTTCTCTCTCTATAATATCGGGCGTATTTTTGTGAGTATTTAGATACTTTGAGTATTACTATTCAGTGCAAGTTTCCTTCGATATTATATCCGATATTCCAGCCAGAGGTACTATTCTTTTGAGGTAAGGGATGCTATTTTCTTTCGTAAATAATGTTATTCTTTTCAATATCATTATACCAAAATATTGTCATGGATTTTATTATAAAATTCTTACTTTTTCCGTCGGGGTTACTATTCATGTATACGGCACTATTCACGAAAAAATTAAATTTTCTTCTATTTGTCCAAATTGTCTGTTATAGTTACTATCTTTGATTGGATCTAAAGGTTTGAGCTTTATTCTTGAATTTTGCTCCACAAAGTATTATTATGGAATATTCTTGAACTTGAATAAACTAAAATACGAATAGTTAATCTTATCCTTTATTTCACTAGATTCGTTATTTATATTATTTTCATCATCCTCAGTCCTAAGTGGTGTTATAATTGAATATCTTTGGCCTGTAGAGCAAAGATGAATGATTATCTGATGAATATCTTTAGCCGTAGTGCAAAGATGACAGGTGTTGAGATGAACATGACCACTGGTGATATAAATGAACATCTTTGGCCTGTAGTGCAAAGATGAATATTGATTCGAGATGTATATTGATTGATGTTACAGGAATAAAATATTAATGATGAACGGTTATTTCCGCTGCGAATATTGATCTAAAACTTGTTGTCAATAATATTTTATCTGAATTGTTGAAGACTAACGATAATTTATTTTTCATTATCTTAGTCAAAATATTCTTTACTGGGCTAGTTGAGCTCACCCTTTTCATCTGTTGTCCTCTTCAGGAAATGAGAATGTTGCGCGAACTAGTTGGGGGACAGAGTGATGGTCCGAGTTAGAGCAGTAGTAGTCCTCACTATTTTTAATAAATAGTGTGATAATAATTGTAATGAGGACTTAGTTTGAATATTAATATTTTTTACATATTTGTATTGACACTCACAGTTGTGTAGTCATATTTTGCACGACCGTGTGATATAAAAGTTTGTATTTGAATTCTGTACCATGTATTTGGCGACTCAGAATGGGTTGGGTTGACTGGACCTATTCTGGGGGCGTCACAGTTGGTATCAGAGCTTAGGGATATGATCTTTGGTGGAGATCGGGGAATAGAACTAGGATGGGAGAGACGAGTAAATCCTTCACTAGTATGTCCTACCTACGCTTATGTGCTATTTAATTGGTGAGTCGGAGCATAGGGTTAATATGTGATATGTTGATTTGTTTAATTTACCCTTATTTTATGGCAGTATTTGTGAATGGCAGCTAAGAATGTTAACAACGAAGTGAATGAGACCGTGGAGACACCTTTAATCACTAACCAGGAGAACGTGCAACAAGAAGGCAATGTTCATCCTGAAAACAACGCTGGTCAGACGATAAACGATGAGATGTTTAGAAGTTTTTTGCAGTTCATGCAAAACCAGACGAAGGAGACTCATGTGCAAAATATAGGTGGAGATAATAACAACTCGCGGCTTGTTGATGAGTGGGATTTACACCCGCGAATCGGATACTTTATGGCTTAAATAGTTGCCTGATCTTCGCTTTGTTTATATATTTTTATATTATTTTAGTATTAGTATGCTTAACCGTTGTGTTGCAGGCTCTGCAGTACTTTTCTAGGCAAAATGGGCAATTTACATACACTGGCGCCGCAGCGTCAATGCTATACCTCCATCTCGCGCCGCAGCGCCACCTACCTATTCAGCCTGACGTCACCATGACGCTGCAGCGTCCCTGTGCCTTTATAAACTCGCGCTGCAGCGCGACCTCCGGTCTTTTGATTTTAACATGGCGCCGCAGCGCCATCCATAAGCCTATATCCCGCGCCGCAGCGCGACCTCCGGTGCCCAGACAGAGAAGGCTTGCTTTTGACCTAGAAAAAGAGAAGAACAGATATATATAAAGGGAGAGCAAGAGAAAAGAAAGGAGAAGGGGGGAGACTGGGATAGAGAATCGGTTAGCTTAGTACTTTCTCTCTCTAGTTATTAGGTAATGTTTGTAAATATAGATTAGGTAGATTAGGGTGAAGTCTGGGATTTCCTTGGAGCAACAAGAGCATTGAGCTACACGGATTGGAGAGCTTGAAAGGAGCGTAATGCTTGGAGACTGAGGAGGCTTGACAGAGTTTATTCTTATCCATTTATTTCCTCTACTTTTGTAATCCATAAATGTTGTCTTTATTGCTACTTATATTTTGTTCAATAGCTATGAACTAAGTATTGGCTCTAAGGTTATAATGGAACCCTTTGTTAGTTAAATTGACTGTCTTATCTCTTTGGTTGGCACCATATGGTTTGGTTTAATATATTCATGCTTAACGATTCTCACTAAGACATTAGTGATGATTTTGGTAATCTATATGATATCGAAAGAAGAATTGTAGATTTACACCTAAATATATTGGCATGTGATTATGGGTTTCGACTGCATAAGTTGTGCGTAGAATAGACATATATCTGTGTGCCACATGTGACCTAATTGAGAACTTATGCTTTAATCCTTGTTAGGTTAATTCGCATAGATATGTGTAGGATTATCACCTAGCTTGGACGTTCCCTTCTATTCTATTCCCTATCGGGTGGATCTGGAGAGGTTACGTTTGTGCATACCTCGACAGAGGTGTATGAACACCTGTGTGTTCTCGGTCGACAAACTGTCGTGACCATTAAGACCAAAGAGAGAAGGGTAGGAAGTTTGATGAAGCATAGCACGCCAGGTGTTCGACGGAATGCCTGTGTGGGGTGAAGTTGTAACCTTAGCTTGTAATTCCTTCGATTACCATTCGTTATCCGTTTACTTGCTTTAATAATTAGTTATAACTAGTTTAACCACACTCTTATTAGTTTACTGTTCGAATAAGACTAAAGCGATACAAAGTTGGTATTTGGTAAATATTAGTGATAGTTCCTCGTGGGTACGACACTTTTCTTATCACTGTATTACTTGTTAGACCGCGTATACTTGCGCGTGTTTAGTGATCGGTTTTCCGATACAACAAGTTTTTGGCGCCGTTGCCGGGGAACTATTATTCTAATATTGTCCAATATTGATTTAAATCAATTTAGTCTTAATTTGAACGTGTATATATTTCTTTTATTTGTTTGATCTTCCGTTGTGTTTTTAAGTTTACAGGTTATGGACGATCAATATTATCAATGGCCTTATGAGAGGACTACACAACCAAGCTCGGAAGAAGGACTCGAGCAATTGCGAGATCAAATTGCAAATGTCTTGAGGTTTTCTGATAATCTTGATTGTCAGTCCACTCAGACCGCCTACTGTCAGGAACGAGCTGACATTGAACCGATTTCCTATCATCCAAACTGTCAGGGTTATCCAAACTCTTGGGACTATAGTCAAGAGCAATATCATGATCCGAATTACTCCTTTCCAAATCAATTTGAATGTCCATCTCCTCCGCAGTATAAGGTGACATTCCAACCCAATGAGAGCTTTTCGGCAGACTTAACAGAAGATAAAAGGCTTGAAGAGCTCCTCACCAACTTTATAGAAAGAAATGAGGTTCGAATGGCAAGCCAAGATGCCGCATTGCAAAGCCTCGAAAATCAATTGGGACAACTCGTCAATGCCATCATAAATCTACCACAGGGCAATCTACCGGTCATAACCAATCTCAACAGTGAAGCAGTAGAGCATTGCACGGTGGATACGCAAGGAGAAGGCGGGGAGTCTCACGAAGTTGTTGAGGGAGATGTCATAGCGCAAATTGTCCAACAGGTGGAGACTGAAGTTGGAGAGAAGAGGATAAAGAGTGGCTATATTGTCAAGACTAATCAACAACCGGATGCCACGCTCACGATTGTGGAAACCCTGGAGGACCCGCTAGTGCACAAAGAACGCTTTCAACTTGATGAAAAAGGCGAATTATTGGATAATTCCAGTGGTGAAAGATTCTTCGTGCCGATGGGTGACGAAAACGAGGATGATCAATCATCCATGTCCGCCACAAATTTAAAGGAATTGACAAATAGGCGGCATGAAATGGTCATTTTTGCTTATGAGCCGGATTGAGCGGCATCGGTATAGTCAAGCTGACGACTTTAAAACAAGCGCTTGGTGGGGAGGCAACCCCATCTCAGTATCAATTTTCTCTGTTTTCTTTACTTATGTCTAGTTTATATTGTGTCTTTTCTTTTTACCATTTAAACGTCGTTGCCAATGCGTATGTTTTTGTGATCATAGGATGCAGGAAGCATGTCATTTAGTATGTTGCTAGTGTATATCTTAGTTAGATTTAGTATATAGCATGTTATTTACTTAGCATGATATCTGTGTAATATATGTTGTCTAATACATGGTTTTTGTGCAGGGAAAAACTCAGATACAAGGCTGGCGCCGCAGCGCCAGCATTTGCCTTGAACTTCACGCCGCAGCGCCATGCCATTTATTCAAAATCTCTGCTTCGCGCCGCAGCGCCAAGGAACAAAGGGGGACTCGCGCCGCAGCGCCAAAAGCAGGCAAAGCTACTGCCAAGTCGCGCCGCGGCGCCAATCAAAGAAGGAATACTCGCGCCGCAGCGCCGGTAGCGAATTTTTGTTTTTAAAAGCACAGCTGAAGCCGGCAGTTGTGCCCATTACCTCCCATTTCTCTCAAACCCAACCGTCCCTTTTCTCCACATCTACCATTACTGACTTCTCAATACTCCAGCAAATTCCTGCTCCACACCCACCAACATACAAATTAGCCCTAATTGATTGCACAACTAAGGACTATCAAGAGGACACCATAATCAAGCAAGGGTTTCCAACTCGAGGTAATTTTGGATTTCATTTATCAGAAACGTATTTGGATCGAATTGTTATCCATCTCTTGTTGTTTGTTTGGGTGATTTCCACTGACGGAAATCTGGTTAGAGCATTCACAAACAAAGGGCTTTCTAGTTGGGTTTTGAGAGGGCGCACAAGGTGTTTGATAAATTGACTGAGAGATAATTTGACTGTTGGGGATTGTTTGACATTGAAGTTGCATTGGGAATTGTTCTAGCCTAAGTTTGGCGAAGTTTGGAATCGAGTCCTGCTTGTGTTCAAGCCAATTGCTGGAAATTCTGACATGGCTTCAAAAAGGCAACGCCTGAGCGTCGGCGGTTCCTCGTCCGCAGCACCAACGGCATGGGACAACACCAAATTTGTTAACGAAGAGGCATGGAAATGATACAAAAGCTCCTTTGCCGCACGAAATTTGATTCCTGAACGGGGTTTGAGGCCTGACAAAACAAAGGATGGCGAGTTGTTAGCCATGATTGCGGGTCGCCAGTGGGTGCACTTCACAAAACCACCCGAATCGGCCATTGTTTCTGTGGTTCGTGAGTTCTACGCTAATGCTAGTGCCGAGGGTCCTGCTGTTGTCCAAGTCAGGGGGCGGTCAGTGGCGTTTGGAAGCCAAGCCATCAATGCACTGTTCGCGACGCCCGGTTTCGAGGGTAAGGATTATATGGGGCCGGGACTCCGCAGCTATGACCTCGAGGAGATTGTGAGGAGGCTATGCAAGCCCGGGACTACATGGAAGACAAATGACTTCACGGGTGAGAGGACCAGTTTCCCACATGCTGCACTCAGTCGCTATGGGAAGGCATGGTTCAGTTTTATTTGTGCCAACATGATCCCGACTCGTCACCTGAGCAACGTGACTAAGGATAGAGCGATCCTATTATTTGCCATTGTCACGGGTCTGAACGTGGACATCGGAGTTCTCATCCATGAGTCCATCATAAAGGCAATCAAGAGCAATGTATCTACGGGACTTCCACATCCATCCTTGATCACCCGGCTGTGCAAGAGGGCAGGTATACATTGGGGGCCAGAAGAGATAGCTTTGCCGCCCATGTCAGTCATTGACCATCAGACCATTTCACGCTTCGATGTGTGGGATGGGGCTATTTCTCATGCTAGAGGCGAAGGATTCGGGCCACCTACTGAGCCACCTCCTACAGCAGAGCCTTCGCAGCCATCAGACGCAGGCACAGCTTCACAGGGACTACTGGCAGAAATCATGGCATCCCTCACTCTGCTACATCAGAACCAGGAAGCTAATGCTCAGAGGCAGCAGAGGCACATAGCAGCGGTGGCCTTGAGGCAGGACATAGCGATGCAGTATCAGGCTGAGCTGGTCAACACGATGCAGAGCATCTACACTGTGTATAGTGGCGAGGATTCAGAGTTCACGCCATTCCAGTTCCCGGAGCCTCCTGTCTTCCCACCATACCCTCCACCATCACCGCCCGCCGAAGCTGACGAGGACTCAGCTGCTGCCGAGTGACCAGACTTCAGGGAAGCTCTCTTGTTTAGAGTGACATATGTTTAGCAATGAGGGCATTGCTCACCTTAAGTTTGGGGGTGTTATGGTTTATTATCTGTTTTATTTCTGTCTATTGCCATGATAGGTTGTTATTTTAGTACTTTATTTAGGTTTTTATCAGGAGTGTAGTGCAGTCGCTTTGTACTGCGGTATTATGTTTTGGGTTTATTATGATGGATGCCATGAACAGTTTTTGGTTATTTATTAGCACTTTGTTTGTTTTTAGCATGTTTGTGGTTTATAGCCATCTTTTTGGGGCTTTTACAGATTTATATGCTTGTGCCATGTTAATGGCTTTATTACCCTATTTTGAGCTGCTTTTATGCGAGGGTGGTTATTATGTTTTGGGTTTATTATGATGGATGCCATGAACAGTTTTTGGTTATTTATTAGCACTTTGTTTGTTTTTAGCATGTTTGTGGTTTATAGCCATCTTTTTGGGGCTTTTACAGATTTATATGCTTGTGCCATGTTAATGGCTTTATTACCCTATTTTGAGCTGCTTTTATGCGAGGGTGGTATATTTTTCGCTGATTTTTGATTGTGGCTAATGACAAGCGTCAAGTAATTATGCTTATCTCTTAGAATCGTGTCAAGCATGTATGAGCTAGGGGTTGTTCAATCGATAAGTTGAGACTGTTATTGATCCGTCCTTCTTAGCAAGCACCGACCAACTGTGCTAACTAGTTATTTTTTGAATTTAGTTCGCCTGTTTATTGCTTTGGGAGTATGTTCACTTTTATAAACTTTCATTTTTACAAGGTAATAAAAGACTTCGACGCATATACAGTTTTGGATCTTGGATTCTGGCATGTTGTATAATAAAAAATATAAAAAAAAAAAAAAATTTGAAAAGGAGATTGAATATCGAAAGTCTTGCGGTGGGTCGAGATGGAGCGTAAAACGCACTCATCCATAAACGCAGGACCGATGTTGAGATGGAGCATAAAATGCACTCGTCATATAATCTTCAGATTTCTTAAAGTCTAATTTGGCTTATGTTGATTACGTGGCCTTTGCTGCTCGAGTGATTAGATTCATAGGGGTGTTTTACGCCTAGTGCCCTAAAGCCGTCTGGCTTGGGAGTCACTGATCAAAAGCTCATTTATGGGTAGCTCTGTCTAGCCTAAGGTAATTAAGGACTGTCCGAGTCAGATTTTTGTTGTCTTCATGCTAGAGCCTTTTGATCTTTTCCTATGATTGCATCCTAGTCTTAATGCTTGTTGATTGTTTAAGTTGCGTAGTGTGCATATTGTTTTTAGCAATTGACTGTGCGATCTTATTTGAGCAATGATTAGTTAGGATGGTTGGTCCCCACACACACACATAGAACGGATCGAATACAGTCTTATGCTTGAAGCTGAATGAACTCTTGCTAATATCTATGTTTGCCCTGTTCTCTGGGAATAGCTATGTTCGAGCTTAGAAGCCGTGATGCTAGTGCAGTTTTATTGTTCTTTTGCGTGTGTTTTACTGTGTGTTTGTGTTAGATAGTTTGCTCGAGGACAAGCAAAGACTTAAGTTTGGGGGTATTTGATGAGTGGGATTTACACCCGCGAATCGGATACTTTATGGCTTAAATAGTTGCCTGATCTTCGCTTTGTTTATATATTTTTATATTATTTTAGTATTAGTATGCTTAACCGTTGTGTTGCAGGCTCTGCAGTACTTTTCTAGGCAAAATGGGCAATTTACATACACTGGCGCCGCAGCGTCAATGCTATACCTCCATCTCGCGCCGCAGCGCCACCTACCTATTCAGCCTGACGTCACCATGACGCTGCAGCGTCCCTGTGCCTTTATAAACTCGCGCTGCAGCGCGACCTCCGGTCTTTTGATTTTAACATGGCGCCGCAGCGCCATCCATAAGCCTATATCCCGCGCCGCAGCGCGACCTCCGGTGCCCAGACAGAGAAGGCTTGCTTTTGACCTAGAAAAAGAGAAGAACAGATATATATAAAGGGAGAGCAAGAGAAAAGAAAGGAGAAGGGGGGAGACTGGGATAGAGAATCGGTTAGCTTAGTACTTTCTCTCTCTAGTTATTAGGTAATGTTTGTAAATATAGATTAGGTAGATTAGGGTGAAGTCTGGGATTTCCTTGGAGCAACAAGAGCATTGAGCTACACGGATTGGAGAGCTTGAAAGGAGCGTAATGCTTGGAGACTGAGGAGGCTTGACAGAGTTTATTCTTATCCATTTATTTCCTCTACTTTTGTAATCCATAAATGTTGTCTTTATTGCTACTTATATTTTGTTCAATAGCTATGAACTAAGTATTGGCTCTAAGGTTATAATGGAACCCTTTGTTAGTTAAATTGACTGTCTTATCTCTTTGGTTGGCACCATATGGTTTGGTTTAATATATTCATGCTTAACGATTCTCACTAAGACATTAGTGATGATTTTGGTAATCTATATGATATCGAAAGAAGAATTGTAGATTTACACCTAAATATATTGGCATGTGATTATGGGTTTCGACTGCATAAGTTGTGCGTAGAATAGACATATATCTGTGTGCCACATGTGACCTAATTGAGAACTTATGCTTTAATCCTTGTTAGGTTAATTCGCATAGATATGTGTAGGATTATCACCTAGCTTGGACGTTCCCTTCTATTCTATTCCCTATCGGGTGGATCTGGAGAGGTTACGTTTGTGCATACCTCGACAGAGGTGTATGAACACCTGTGTGTTCTCGGTCGACAAACTGTCGTGACCATTAAGACCAAAGAGAGAAGGGTAGGAAGTTTGATGAAGCATAGCACGCCAGGTGTTCGACGGAATGCCTGTGTGGGGTGAAGTTGTAACCTTAGCTTGTAATTCCTTCGATTACCATTCGTTATCCGTTTACTTGCTTTAATAATTAGTTATAACTAGTTTAACCACACTCTTATTAGTTTACTGTTCGAATAAGACTAAAGCGATACAAAGTTGGTATTTGGTAAATATTAGTGATAGTTCCTCGTGGGTACGACACTTTTCTTATCACTGTATTACTTGTTAGACCGCGTATACTTGCGCGTGTTTAGTGATCGGTTTTCCGATACAACACTTGTCACTGCCAAGCAGTTCAAAGAATTGGGACCACCAGAGTTTCTGGGAAAGCCAGATCCGATCAAGGCGGAGACGCGGGTTAAACAAATTACCAAGATATTTGATGTCTTGGGATGCACGGAGGAACAAAAGGTTCCATTTGCCACATTTATGTTCCATGGAGAAGCAAATTACTGGTGTGAGTCTGTGAAGCGTACCCAACCTGCCGCACTTAAGATGTCTTGGGAAGCGTTCCAGAAACTGTTCAATGACAAGTAATTTCCTGAAAGTATTCGTCATATGAAGGAGGTAGAGTCTATCAAACTCGAGCAAAACAACATGACGGTATCCCACTACGAGGCTAAGTTCGCAGAGCTGTCCAGGTTTGCACCTCATTTGGTGGAGAATGAGGAACGTATGACGCGGATGTTTCTAAGAGGTTTGAAACCCGAAATACGTTAATACCTCATTTCTCATAAATTTTCTCTATATTCGGATGTAGTGAACAGGGCCCAGTTGTTAGAACGAGATAATGATTATGTTCAACCGAGGGACCACAACCAAGGTCGTACCGGTGGCAGCGGTCAACGGAGCAATGGCAACCAGCGAGGAAGAAAGTATGACAGAAGCGGTAACCACTCCGGTGGTAATCGTGGCCATGATAGTAGAAAAAGCGAATCGGGAGGAGATTTTAAAAAGAGAAGGTATAACAATGAGAACGTGAAGATGTCAACATCAGCACTAGCATCAACTATTTTTAGGGGAGGAGAACGACCACCGGTCGTATGCTATAAATGCGGGAAAGAGGGACACATCAGCCCAAACTGCCCACAACAATTCAAAGCATGCTATAACTAAGGAAAAGAAGGACATATAGCTCGAGATTGTCCTGTTGCGAAACCAAGTCCAGCGGGGGTGGTGATTCCAAAGGCGATTTCAGACAAGTCAAAGTTGGTGATTCCTGGAAGATCGTTTGTCGTGACAGCCCAAAACGTGAAGAACCCACATGAGGTGATTACGGGTAAGCTAATCATAAACTCTTGCGAAGTTTACACCTTGTTAGATACCGGTGCTACCCATTCCTTTATTTCGCCTGCTTGTGCTCAACGTTTGAACTTGACTTCTGATAAATTAGACTTTGACTTATCTGTTGAAACTCCGTTGGGAGAAACCTTTGTTACATCTACAGTTTACAAATCTTGCTTGATTCAGATTGGTACCCTTACCTTACCTGTTGATCTTATATCTTTGAAAATACTTGCATTGGACGTGATTTTAGGAGTTGACTGGTTAACCACTTACAATGCCAAAATTGATTGTTTACGTAAGGTTGTTAGTTTTCATATTCCTAATCAACCTGTTGTGCGAATTCAAGCCACCAAACCACTAAAATCAGTCAATATCATTTCAAATCACAAGGCTATTCGTTTATTGAAAAACCGATGTCAAGCTTTCTTAGCTCATGTCACTGATCTAAACCAGAATACGTCAGATTTGAATGATATTTCCGTTGTTAATGAGTTTCCTGATGTATTTTCCGAAGAACTTCCCGGTCTACCCCCAAAACGTGAAGTTGAATTCTTTATTGACCTTGAACCTAGAACAAAACCCATTTCTAAAACCCCATATCGAATGGCTCCTATTGAACTTCAGGAGTTAAAGGTCCAATTACAGGAATTATTAGACATCGGTTTTATTCGTCCTAGTACGTCTCCTTGGGGTGCTCTTGTTTTATTCGTAAAGAAGAAAGACGGGAGTATGCGACTTTATATTGATTATCGGGAGTTGAACCATGTCACCATCAAGAATAGGTATCCGTTACCTCATATTGATGACCTGTTCAACCAGTTGCAAGGAGCACAATTCTTTTCAAAGATCGATCTT
The DNA here is from genome assembly GCA_020205555.1 of Panax stipuleanatus. NCBI lineage: Eukaryota > Viridiplantae > Streptophyta > Magnoliopsida > Apiales > Araliaceae > Panax > Panax stipuleanatus. Next base: position 10,322,023 of record CM035119.1, on the reverse strand, counting down.
CGTTCTGGATATCATCAGCTGAAGATTAAAACTGAGGATATTCCAAAGACTGCTTTTAGAACTCGGTACGGGCATTACGAGTTCTTAGTCATGTCTTTTGGATTGACTAATGCTCCTGCTGCTTTCATGGATATGATGAACCGTGTATTTAAGGAATATTTGGATCAGTTCGTTGTTGTCTTTATTGATGACATTCTCGTCTATTCTAAAAGCCGTGAAGATCATGAGCACCACTTGAAGTTGGTACTTCAAAAGCTTCGTGAGAACAAGCTATATGCCTAAGCTGAAGAAATGCAAGTTCTGGCTTGAGGAAGTAGCATTTCTTGGGCACGTGGTATCGAAACGTGGAGTATCTGTTGACCCGGTGAAGATTGAAGCAATACAAAGCTGGGAGTAACCTAAGTCGGTGACCGAAGTACGAAGCTTTCTGGGCTTAGCTGGTTATTATCAGAGGTTCATAGAGGGATTTTCTCGAATCTCTACTCCATTAACTCAGTTGACTCGGAAAGATACAAAATTCGTTTGGAGCGAGGAATGCGAGAAGAGCTTCCAAGAGCTCAAGAGAAGACTTATCTCGGCACCTGTTCTGACAATACCATCTGGTTCGGATGGATTTGTTATCTTCAGCGATGCTTCGGGAAAAGTGTTAGGATGTGTTCTCATGCAACATGGGAAAGTCATAGCCTATGCCTCGCGACAACTCAAAGAATATGAGAGGAATTATCCTACTCATGATCTAGAGTTGGCAGCTGTCGTTTTCGCGTTGAAGATCTGGAGACATTACTTGTACGGAGAGAAAGTGGAGATTTATACTGATCATAAGAGCCTTAAATATTTCTTCACTCAGAAGGAACTCAATATGCGGCAACGACGTTGGCTTGAGCTGTTAAAAGATTACGATCATACCATCTAATACCATCCTAGAAAAGCGAACGTGGTAGCTGACGCGTTGAGTAGAAGATCATATGTGGGAACGAGTGTGATGATGTCAATTATACGCGTACAACTAGCTTTGATTGATAAAGTTAAAGCTACTCAAGCTACGGATGCGGAGCTAAAGAAGATGAAGAAGAAGGTGCAAAAAGGTGCAATTCCAGAAGCAAGAATCGATGAAGAGGGAATACTTTGAGTCAACTCCAGACTTTGTGTTCCTAACGATTCTGACTTGAAGCATAGAATCATGATGGAGGCACACAACACACCATTTGTAATCCATCCTGGGAGTACCAAAATGTATCGTGATCTTCGACATACATTTTGGTGGAGCAATATGAAGAGAGAGATCGCAGAGTTTATTTCGAGATGTTTGACTTGTCAACGTGTAAAGGCGGAGCATCAAGTACCGAAGGGTCCATTACAACCACTGGAGATTCTGAAATGGAAGTGGGAACACATTACGATGGATTTCGTTACGGGTCTTCCAAAGGTTTCTCAAGGCATAGATGCGATTTGGATTATTGTTGATAGGTTAACCAAGTCTGCTCATTTCTTGCCGATACGAGAGACTTATTCCCTTGAACGTCTTGCTCATATGTACGTAAATGAGATTATGAGATTGCATGGCATGCCAGTATCCATAGTTTTGGACCGTGACCCCAGATTTACTTCACGATTTTGGATCAGTTTGCAGAAAGCTATGGGCACGGATTTACGATTCAGTTCGGCTTATCATCCTCAAACGGACGGACAATCGGAAAGAACTATTCAAACTCTTGAAGATCTATTGAGACTTTGTGTTCTAGACTTCAAAGGGAGTTGGGATAAGTACTTACCATTGGTGGAATTCTCCTACAACAACAGTTATCAGGCAAGTATAGGCGTGGCTCCATTCGAGGCATTGTATGGGAGAAAGTGTCGCTCTCCAGTATGTTGGAACGAGGTGGGTGAAACAACATTGTTGGGACCAGAGTTAGTACGTATGACTACAGAAAAGATCCAAATGATTCGACAACGTATACAAATAGCACAAGATCGACAAAAGAGTTATGCGGATCTTCATCGAAAGGACGTGGAATTTAATGTTGGAGACCATGTGTTATTACGTGTTGCTCCGTGGAAAGGAGTTACGAGGTTTGGGAAGAGAGGAAAGCTCAATCCACGATTTATTGGTCCATTTGAGATCCTTGACCGAGTAGGAAATATGGCTTATAGACTTTCTTTACCTCCAAGCATGTCTCGTGTTCATAACGTTTTTCACATATCCGTGCTTCGTAAATATGTGAAAGATCCAAACCGCATTATTGAGTTAGAACCGGACGAGATAGCTGAAGATTTAACGTACGAGGAGGTACCTGTCAAGATCTTGGATAGGAAGGAGCATGTCCTACGCTCAAAAATTATACCTCAAGTTAAAGTTTTGTGGAGAAACCATGCTATTGAGGAAATGACCTGGGAATTGGAATCAGAAATGAAAGCGAGGTATCATCAGCTTTTCGACATACCAGGTACGTACGTCAATTTCGAGGACGAAATTTCATAAGGAGGGGAGGTTGTAAGACCCCAACTTTTATGAATAAAGATTTAATTTTCTTTATATATTATTTCGAAACAGTAAGGTGTTGTTTTGATAAATATGAAAAGTTATGGGTGAAATGTGCAAATATTTTAAAATGAGCAAGTGGTTATAAAATATTCTTGTTGCCGGGGAATATTTGTTTGGTCGTGGAATATTCTTGTTGTCGGGGAATATTCGTACGACGGCGCAGCTATTTGTGGGTCCCACAAGGAATAAGTGTCGGATACAGAAAGCGACAGAAATAACTTTTTTATAAAATAACAGCGTAGTTGTTACCGTTAGTACTGTTGAAATACCCGGTGGTTAAAATACAGTAATACGCGGTGTTGCACAGTAGCACACGGTATTGCCCAGTATTTCGAATTATTGAGTCTTACGGGAGAAGGCACTTACTCAATTATTGTTACAGTAATTACTATTTAATATTTTATATTATTGATTCAATAATTGTATGATATTTTATTGATTCAATAATTGCTACGTTGATATTTTATTGACTTAATAATTGCTATGTTGCTATTTTATATGATTGATTCAATAATGGCTACAGTTGATATTTTGTATTATTAATTCAATAATTGTCACTGCACAGTATTTCACATTATCAACTCAATAATTTATATTATTTGAATAATATTATTAGATAGCATTATTGACAATGTCTAAGGAAGTTCTGTCTAGGAGGGTTATTTAATTGTGCGCTAGTAAGGAGAAGTCCTTATCGGAAGGCCCCCTCTTTCCTAGGAATGACCTGGTTGTCAATATTATAGTTCTATAATATTATTTGTGAATAATTAATTATTAATTTATATGATAAGGAAATATTTATTTTGTGGATATAAAAGAAGGAATTAGTGCTGATGTGTTTTTTATCAGTATTTTGATGAGGAAAATCATCCATTTATGAATTTCGGATAATTTATGTTTGGAATTTGGAAAACCTTTCTTCTACAAAGTTGTAGAGAATTAAATTTCCTATAGAAAGACATAGAGTTTATATTTTTCTGACAAATGGGCTATTTATTATGAATTATTGAAGTTTCGGAAAATAAATATTTTTTTTAATGGGTGGGCCCCACTTTTGTTGAAAAACTCTGATGTTTTGATAGCCGCCAGGCGGCGATTTTTTTTTTTAAAATAATATTATTTTATTAATTTAGTCTACTTTGGCATCCTAAGCTTTTCCTATAAATAGGGTGCTTAGGTTAGAATTGAAAATCACACCAGAATCAGAAGTTTTCTCTCTCTATAATATCGAGCGTATTTTTGTGAGTATTTAGATACTTTGAGTATTACTATTCAGTGCAAGTTTCCTTCGATATTATATCTGATATTCTAGCCAGAGGTACTATTCTTTTTAGGTAAGGGATGTTATTTTCTTTCGTAAATAATGTTATTCTTTTCAATATCATTATACCAAAATATTGTCATGGATTTTATTATGAAATTCTTACTTTTTTCGTCGGGGTTACTATTCACGTATACGGCACTATTCACGAAAAAATTAAATTTTCTTCTATTTGTCCAAATTGTCTGTTATAGTTACTATCTTTGATTGGATCTAAAGGTTTGAGCTTCATTCTTGAATTTTGCTCCACAAAGTATTATTATGGAATATTCTTGAACTTGAATAAACTAAAATACGAATCCTTAATCTTATCCTTTATTTCACTAGATTCGTTATTTATATTATTTTCATCATCCTCAGTCCTAAGTGGTGTTATAATTGAATATCTTTGGCCTGTAGAGCAAAGATGAATGATTACCTGATGAATATCTTTGGCCGTAGTGCAAAGATGACAGGTGTTGAGATGAACATGACCACTGGTGATATAAATGAACATCTTTGGCCTGTAGTGCAAAGATGAATATTGATTCGAGATGTATATTGATTGATGTTACAGGGATAAAATATTGATGATGAACGGTTATTTTCGCTGCGAATATTGATCTAAAACTTGTTGTCAATAATATTTTATCTGAATTGTTGAAGACTAACGATAATTTATTTTTCATTATCTTAGTCAAAATATTCTTTACTGGGCTAGTTGAGCTCACCCTTTTCATCTGTTGTCCTCTTCAGGAAATGAGAATGTTGCGGAAACTAGTTGGGGGACAGAGTGATGGTCTGAGTTATAGCAGTAGTAGTCCTCACTATTTTTAATAAATAGTGTGATAATAATTGTAATGAGGACTTAGTTTGAATATTAATATTTTCTACATATTTGTATTGACACTCACAGTTGTGTGGTGGTATTTTGCACGACCGTGTGATATAAAAGTTAATATTTGAATTCTGTACCATGTATTTGGCGACTCAGAATGGGTTGGGTTGACTGGACCTATTCTGGGGGCGTCACACTAGCAATCCCACACGTTCATTTCACCGCGAATACAGTCCCTGAATATCGGTTACGTAATTTGCGTTTACGTTCCTCGACTTTTAAACTCCTGTTAAATATTTCCATTCAACCTTTACTAAAGGTTTAAATCACTTGCTTAAGTGTTACATTATGTGAATTATATGGTCACTATCCTTCCGTACACGTTCCCCAAGAATTGAGCAGTTAAAAACTCATTTTTGGGTTTTCTCCTGCACCGGCGCTGCAGCGCTGGTTTCCCTTGCTTGGGTCGCGCTGCGGTGCCCCACTTGCAGTAGCAAAACTCCTACAATGGCAATGCCGCGCCGCCTCCCAAGGCATAACTGGGGCTGCGATTCCAGTCCTTCAGAGAAATTTACCTAGTTAGGCGTTGCGGAGCCAACTTCTTAGGCAATGGCGGCGCCGGCCCTATGCGTTAGAAATTTTTTTCCAACTTTTAAACTTCTCAAGCTCGTAATGTGATCGTTATAACTCGGAATTGGCTCGTTCCAAAGCCATTAGTTAACATATCTCATATTCTACGATTCTATCCAGTCAGATTCAATTTTTGAATTCCTTGGCGATAAATTCACCATTTCTTCCATTTTAAAGCGTTCGTTAAACGTTCGTGAACGCTCGACGCTCATTTCTTCGTTTTAAGCCTGAATTCTACCGTTATTTCTCCCACAAATATTAAATACCTCATTCTATGACATGCCATCGAAAACCAAGGTTTTCGAGTTAAACAACGACTTTTGACTTTCATTCCGAGAAAATTTACGATTTCGACAATTAACATCTAATCTTGTAACTTTCGTCATAACTTCGTTACTCGAGATTTTTACTCCAAACCAAATCAAATCAATCTACTGGTTATTCATCTATAATTCTAACCATCATTAACATCTAAGTTTTAATGGCTTTCTTCTTTAAGTTCCTTAACCATTCAATTATGGTTTAACTTATTCATTAACAATAATTTTAAGGTTTTAACTCATTTCTTCATTAAATTCTTAACCATTCCATTATGGTTTTACTTGCTCTTGGTTATTAGTGTTTTAAATTCCACTAATATCCACCTTATCACTTCATTCAATACATGCACCACCAATTATCACTTCTTTATCAATTTAAGTATTGAAGAAAGATGAAAATCAAGGTTTAAACACTTATACCTCTTGGTGTTCTTGAGTTCTTAACTTTTATTCTTGACAAAAATCTTACATAGCTTTCCTTCTTCTTGGATTTCTTGTTATAAGCTCTTCTCTCTCTCTCACATGCTAGTTGGTGATTTTTGCAAAACCACAAATAAACTAACAAAGATTATCTTTTATAGAATTTGCAAGACCAAGGGCAAAATAGTTATTAGGCAAACCTCCTCAAACTCCCATGTCTTGCCTATATGCTACCACATGCCACCATGTGCCACCATGTGCTACTATGTGTCCTCCATGTGTTACCATGTGCCCCCATGGCCCACATGGGTTGTCCCATGGGTTTTACCCACCCGTTAATCCATTGGTTCGACCCACGGGTTCGGTTCTTAGTTTGGGCTTAGAGTTAATTCCCATTGGGCTTAACTTCGGGCTTGATTTAAATAATCATTGAGCCTTAATCATTCACCAATTGGGCTTGACAAAAATCTAAGTCCAATAGTTAAAGTCTATTAAGACTTGTCGTATTCTTATCGTATAATTCTCGTATTCTCTTCGTATATACTTCGTATGATATTCGTATCATACGTCGTACTACCCTTGTATTGTACTCGTATGACTAGTATTATACTCGTATTTGTTATGTATAATAATCATTATTATTACACTTAACCATTTCTTGGTCGATTTAACTTTCCCTAACCTTTAGGGTTTTTAGTCCGCAGGCAAAAACTTCGCAAGCCATAACTGAAATATTATTAAATATTCCATCTTGTCTTAGAATTCTATCATTACGCGTTTCTCAAAATTTTAAAAATAATTCCCGAGTAGAAACATTTGAATAGTGATATTTTGAAAATTTCTCGAAAAACTTATATTTTCATCATGAAAATTCAAATCATTTAATTTTAGCACATAGCCAGAATCCTAACAACATTCGCATCTTCTAGGTCATAGAACGACCTTTAAACACATAACACATAATATAACTAATAAAAATTCTTTTTATTAATTAAAAATTCTTTAAACTATATTTCTGGACAATCCGATTTTTCGGGTTGTCACATTAAATTTTTATAAACCATATACCCAGATCATCCTTTATGCATAATTATTAATTAAACAAAAGAGAAGAAATTATAAAATAATACTCTTGTAGAACTAAGCTTCCACAGTTACGAGTTCAACTCCAAATCCTTCGCGCTCTCCTTGAGTTCTCCGGGTTTGATTCCTTCCCTTGATCAACGTTAGTCACCCAAGTGTTTGGCTTCTAGAAGTGATCCACCAAGGAAGAACAAAATTCAAAAAGAAGGGTGTTTTGCTAAAACCTTAGTTTCTATCTCTATAGAAATTGTGTACACTCCTAACTCTTGGAATCAAGTGTGTAACTTGTGTAACCTTATTCTATAATAAGACTTTTGTACTTATAGATGTAGGCAACCCTCCTAACCCATTTAGGATTAGGGTTTCATAATAATTAATTAAACTCTTTTAATTAATTAGGCTCCTAATTCTATTAGGAATATATGAGAGTACTATCATTAATTAATTCTCAAACTCCTTTAGGAATTGAACTAATAATAATAATAATAATAATAATAATAATAATAATAATAATAATAATAATAATAATAATAATAATAATAATAATAAGACTTGTGACGACTCAAAAATTTATAAAATTTTAAATGGTTAAAATAAAGGAGCCAACACTTATGGGATTGCTTGCAAGCATCCATTTCCATTACTATAAGGAGAGAGAGAGAGTGGATGGAAGATTTAGTTAGATATACATTATATCTCTACACCTTTTTCTAATAAACAAATCTAAGTATATCATTTGTTTTATTTCCTAAGCTATCAACTAGAAAGAGAAATAGAAAGAACAAAAGAGAACCAAGAGAGAGAAAAGAAGAGAGTTCGGTGGGATAGGGAGTGGAGAGAAGGAGGGATTGTGAGGTTTCATAAGTTCTTAAATCAAGGTCTAGGAAGAAAAATCAAGGAAAATCAAGAGAAGGTATAAAGAAATCCTACTCATATAATTTATTTTTCTTCTTTATTTGGTTTTTGTAAAGTTATGATCTTGAGGTTAAAAACCTTAGATCTATGTGTTTTATAGTGTTTCAAGTTTATATCTAACCCTTTAAGGGATCAAAAATTGGATCTAAACTAAGAAATGGGAACTAAGTTTTTCAAAAGTGAGAAAACCTAATTTTTCTTAGCTTTACTTGTGATTAATCTTGTGTTTGGTCATTTTTGTTGAAATAGATCATGGATCATGATAGATCCATGAGTATATTTGGTATTAGTATGTGTTATGATGTTTATGATGGATTATGTTGGTGAAAGGGTAAGGATATGAAAGTTTTCTTAGAAATCACTAAGTATGGAAAAATTAGATTTTTTAAAAACGCAACATAAAATTCAAACGACCATATCTCCTATTGTATTTTGAATTTTTGAGCGTGGTCAATTTTTGGAGTTAGATATTTAAGTCTTCTAACTTTTTCAAGTGGAATCACTGAAAAAGGAGTTATAAATTTTTGTGTGGACTGAATTTAGTAAAGGAAGAAAAGTAATCTGTCCAAATTTTGTAAGGGCAGTTTTGTCCAATTAATTTATGAAATTTATTCCAATCTTTTGGGACATTAAAATATATGTTATAAAATAGCTTGTGTCCAAAAATAAGCTCATTCCGACTTAAATTGACCAAGTTATGACTATTTCAATATTTGTGTTTTTCCGACAAAAATCGTTATAACCGGAGTTGTATAACTACGATGGCCATGAAATTTAAACTAAATGTCCACGTTAACATGTGTAAGATCACGCCAAGAGTTGGAAATTTTTGGAGTTAAGTGTGAGGTAGCTAATTTCTTAAGGAATTAACTTGAAACGGATTTTTGAAAAATACTAAAGGGAGTTGAAAAATTCTAGAAAAATTATTTTTGTGTATGAAATATATGTATATATGTTTGCACAAAGAATAGAAAAATAATAAAATACTTTGGTATTTTCGTGAAAAGGGTATTTCAGCTTCCTGAAATGAACAATTCAAGATGCTGAAATAGAAACTAAAATGTCAGGAAGAGAAGTCAGTTTGGTTTCAGCTTGCTGAAATGGAAACTGGAAAGGTTAAAAAAAGGAAGACCGTTTGGTTTCAGTTTGCTAAAATGATATATTAAGTCTCCCAGATTTATAAATAGTTTACCATGTTATAATAAGAACTTATAAATGAACGAGTAAGTGTTAAGTCTAAGGTAGTGCAATCGTACCCTTTAATGGTTGATGTATAGTAGCTGGGCTAAACGATTCTTTCATATGGGAAAGGTACATACGAATTAGTAACCGATCTAACTCACTGTGAAAACAGTGTAGACGAGACGAAAACTAATTTGTTGGTTGTTTGTGGGAAACCACTCAGTATACTATATTGAATACTATTAAAGAGTCGATGTGTGCTAGGTATAGACTTGTAAATTAGTATGGTGTTAAGGTTATCTAATATTTGACTATGTGGTTAAGTGTTAAATGGTTTACTTTTAAAGTAATGGTATTATGGGATAAGATATGTTATACTAGCTGAAAGATCAATCTTATAATTGATAGGTCTTTTCATTAAAGCGATTAACTTAAATTGCGTTGCAGTAATCGACGGTTCAGGCAAGTTTTCTCTAACTCAACCTTGAGTTGTATATTCAAAGCATGGTAGTGGATAATTATTGTTGATTATTCACATCTATACTGGTTATTGATTTGCACTTAGTGCATGTTGCATATGTTCAATAGGTGTGAAAGGCTGATCACCTTCATTACTATTTGGTTCAATTAAATTTATTCATGTTCATTGTTGGTCATTCATCATTATTGACTCGGTCATTCAGTTATGAAAATTAATTTATATTCTTTCACAATTATTATATTGTTGAAAGTTTATCAGATTATTATTCTTTTCAATCATGATATATCTTCATTTGAACTTAAACTTGCTGGGCAAACTTGTTGCTCACCCTTTCTATATCATGATAAACATTCCAGATGGACACATGCAAATGCAAAGTCAAGTTCTAGGATTGGATTATTATACGGTTAAAATTATAATAGTATTGGATGCAAATGACATTGTAAGTCGTGTAGAATATGAATATGTGTATTAAGTTAAGGTTACCGACCTTGGGAGTTATGTGTAAAGGTTATTGTATAAATAATTTATGTTTATATCTTCCGCAATAGTTATAGAAGTGATGTATCGTAACGTACCAGGTCCGAGGTTTTGGAGACCCGAATTTGGAGGCGCTACAGTTGGTATCAAAGTTGTAGTTTATAAACCTTAGGTAGGGCTACCTTAGGCTATAATCGCAGGGATGAGGTTAAGGAATAAACTCAAATAGAGTTTTAAATTTAAGTGATAAATTTGGTCAAGGTATCTGTAAGTTAATAAGATTCAAAGAAGAATTCTGACAAGTAATAAAGATCTAGAGTTATCTAACTCTGATAATAAAAAATGAATAGTAGTAATGAATAGATAGAGTCTAAAAGACTAAAAGTATAAAGGGAAAAAAGATCATAAAACAAAACGATCATAACATTAAAAAGAATCATAATATAATACGATTATAATATGAGATCACAACGTGTTCTGATCAAGTCATAAGAGGACAGATGATCAATCGTTTTGTTGAAAACTTTATAGCAAAATTGTTATACGAATATGGTACTATGAAATAGTACGAGTTAAACTCAGGAAAGAGTTGTAGTATTGTAGATAACAATTAAATGAAATTCATTTCAAGTAAAGAGGGAGCTAGGATTATGTGGAATTTTAATTGAGAACTCATGTGATAGCTGAGTTGTACAAACCTTTGTATGGGCTGGGGGTTTGTGCTTAGTCTAACGACTACTTAGTTTATCACATTGATAATCATTGAAATGTTGGTGTCACGCTATTCGCTATATGTATATTGAGAAGGTGATTCTTTTCTCATATGTATAACGGATAGGTAGAGAATATAAGATTAGGTGCGAGTTCTTTAAACTCATACACATGGTAAGTTCGTGACTCATAATTGTATGGTGGAACCCCTCAGCGAATGGACGACTTTGGTCTAACTAGGATAAGTTCCTAAACCCATATGATTGTGGTAAGTTCCTGAACTCATAACGTGTGGTATGTTTGATGAACTATACTGGGTATAAGAAAGTTGTGAAAGAAGAATTGAAGATTTTTAGTGTAGTAAGTTTTAGTATGATAGAATAGATAGAATTATTAAGCAATTGATCATTAGAAGAATTGAGGTTGGTGATGGAGGTATAGGTATTCCAAATCTTCTAGCTATGCTAGACTTCGAAATTTTTGATATCAAGCTAAATTCGCACTGATGTGCCTTTTTCGAAATGAAATGAATTTTTGGTTATCTTCAAAACATAGTGGCAAGGGTGTGGAGATGGACTTTGAGCCATTATCACATCGTTACCTGTTGCGACATAATAATTCTAAAAATGATTTTCAATAGTTTTGAACGGTTTAAAGAAGAGTCTACGCTAATTGTTTTGGCTAGACAAAGATTATTTGAAATATCAAACTGTATCTTATATATCATTAATGCATCATTGAACTTGGTGCAAAGATGATAAAAATGATGGAGTTATTAATGCAGTCTTACCTAGTGTTAGATGTGATCTAAAGATCGTCAACCCACTATGGTATATTGTATTATGACAAAGTCAGAAAATGACATAATCTTCAATGAACTATAAATACAGTGCGGTATAATGACGTCATAAAATGATTTTCAGAATTTTAAAGAAAAGTCAAGTGCCAATTAAATTTGGCCAGACACATATTTTGATTGATGTTCGAATTATTGGTATATGTATAAAGCTATTTGATTCAGCTAGATAAATGTTTATGAAAATTCAAATATCTCTTTGAGAATTTATCCCGAACCATATTGTTTTGATTCGGAATCCAGGCTGAGTATGAACATCCCTAAATTAGAAAATATTTTACGCCAAAGGCGGGTATGATGAACGCAAATGTCATTTATAGCATCTGATCAATGCAGGGTATAACAGGCTGATCACCCACCATGCCCGTAAGTATGACGGTTTACATATGAATTTCTGTTCAAACCTTTTTAAAATTGAATAAAGAAAGTTCATGGTCTATATGACTCCTCAGCAAAATATGAAACGTTTTTAACTCCGTAGAGAGAAGTCTGGGTAGAATGTGATGATAGAATAGTTCTTCAGAGAAGGAAGCCGTATGTACTCATTAAATGAGAATGAAATCAGATTAAGGTTAAGTTAAAAACTTAGTTTTGATGAATAAAAGGTGTAGGGATTAGTAGGCTGTAATTTCGAGGACAAAATTCTTAGAAGAAGGGGTGAATGTGACAACCCAAAAATTTATAAGATTTTAAATGATTAAAATAAAGGAGCCAACACTTATGGGATTGCATGCAAGCATCAACTTCCACTATGATAAGGAGAGAGAGAGAGTGGATGGAAAATTTAGTTAGATATACATTATATCTCTACACCTTTTCTAATAAACAAATCTAAGTATATCAATTGTTTTATTTCTTAAGCTATCAACTAGAAAGAGAAATAGTAAGAACAAAAGAGAACCAAGAGAGAGAAAAGGAGAGAGTTCGGTGGGATAGGGAGAGAAGAGAAGGAGGGATTGTGAGGTTTCATAAGTTCTTAAATCAAGGTCTAGGAAGAAAAAGAAAGGAAAATCAATAAAAGGTATAAAAAAATCCTACTCATATAATCTATTTTTCTTTTTTGTTTGATTTAAGTTTTGATTTTTGTAAAGTTATGATCTTGAGGTTAAAAACCATAGATCTATGTGTTTTATTGTGTTTCAAGTTTATATCTAACCCTTTAAGGGATTAAAAGTTGGATCTAAACTAAAAAATGAGAACTAAGTTTTTCAAAAGTGAGAAAATCTAATTTTTCTTAGCTTTACTTGTGATTAATCTTGTGTTTGGTCATTTTTGTTAAAATAGATCATGGATCATGATATATCCATGAGTATATTTGGTATTAGTTTGTGTTATGATGTTTATGATGGATTATGTTGGTAAGGGATAAGGATGTGAAAGTTTTCTTAGAAATCACTAAGTATGGATAAATCAAATTTTTAGAAAATGCAACATGAAATTCAAACGATCATATATCCTATTGTATTTCGAATTTATGAGTGTGGTCAATTTCTAGAGTTAGATATATAAGTCTTCTAACTTTTTAAAGTGGAATCACTAAAAAAGGAGTTATAGATTTTCATGCGGACTGAATTTAGTAAATGAAGAAAAGTAATTTGTCCAGACTTTGTAAGGGCAGTTTTGTCTACTTAATTTATGAAATAAATTTCAATATTTTGGTACATTAAAATATATGTTATAAAGTAGATTGTGTCCAAAAATGAGCTCATTCTGACTTAAATTGACCAAGTTATGAATATTTTAGTATTTGCATTTTTTTGACAAAAATTGGTATAACCGGAGTTGTATAACTTCGATGGCCACAAAATTTAAACTAAATGTCCACGTTAACATGTTTAAGATCCCGCCAAGAGTTGGAAATTTTTGGAGTTAAGCGTGAGGTAGCTAATTTCTTAAGGAATTAACTAAAAACGAATTTTTGAAAAATACTTAAGAGAGTTGAAAACTTCCAGAAAAATTATTTTTGTGTATGGAATATATGTGTATATGTTTGGACAAAGAATAGAAAAATAATAAAATGTTTTGGTATTTTCGTGAAAAGGGTATTTCAGCTTCCTGAAATGAACAATTCAGGATGCTGAAATGGAAACTGAAATTTCAGGAAGAGAAGTCAGTTTGATTTCAACTTGCTGAAATGGAAACTGAAAAAAGGTTAGGAAGGGAAGACCGATTGGTTTCATTTTGCTAAAATGATATATTAAGTCTCCCAAATTCATAAATAGTTTACCAAGTTTTAATAAGAACTTATAAATGAACAAGTAAGTGTTAAGTCTAAGGTAGTGCAATCGTACCCTTTAATTGTTGATGTATAGTAGCTGAGTTAAACAATTCCTTTATATGGGGAAGGTATATACGAATTAGTAACCGATATAACTCACTGTGAAAATAGTGTAGAAGAGACGAAAACTAATTTATTGGTTGTTTGTGGGAAACCACTCAGTATACTATATTGAATACTATTAAAGAGTCGATGTGTGCTAGGTTTAGACTTGTAAATTAGTATGGTGTTAAGGTTATCTAATATTTGACTTTGTGGTTAAGTGTTAAATGGTTTACTTTTAAAGTAATGTTATTATGGGATAAGATATGTAATACTAATTGAAAGATCAATCTTATAACTACTAGGTCTTTTCATTAAAGCAATTAACTTAAATTGCGTTGCAGTAATCGACGGTTCAGGAAAGTTTTCTCTAACTCAACCTTGAGTTGTATATTCAAAGCATGGTAGTGGATAATTATTGTTGATTATTCACATCTATACTGGTTATTGATTTGCACTTAGTGCATTTTACATATATTCATCAGGTATGAAAGGCTGATCACCTTCATTACCATTTGGTTCAGTTAAATTTGTTCATGTTCATTGTTGGCCATTCATCATTATTGACTCGGTTATTCATTTATAAAATTGATTTATATTCTTTCACAATCATTATATTGTTGAAAGTTTGTCAGCTTATTATTCTTTTCAATCATGATATAGCTTCATTTGAACTTAAACTTGTTGGGCAAACTTGTTGCTCACCCTTGCTATATCATGATAAACATTTCAGATGGACACAGGCAAATGCAAAGCCAAGTTACAGGATTGGATTATTGTACGGTTATAATTGTAATAGTATTGGATGCAAATGACATTTTAAGTCGTGTAGAATATGAATATGTGTATTAAGTTAAGGTTACCGACCTTGGGAGTTTTGTGTAAAGGTTATTGTATAAATAATTTATGTTTATATCTTTCGCAATAATTATAGAAATGATGTATCGTAACGTACCAGGTCTGAGGTTCTGGGGTCCCGGATTTGGGGGAGCTACAAGACTCCTCTTATTAATTTATATTTAATATTTCTAAAATATTAAATAATAAATATTAAGCTATTTAATTTGTTCTATCACCAAAGATTAAATTAAATACACTTAACTTATTATTACAATTATGCCATTTACTTTTTCAATAAATATTCTTCCTTTTATGGTGTGACCCTTTAGGTTCTCCATATTAAACTAGTTGTGAATGAATCAATTAGAACAATTCTAATCTTATTTAAATAAATAAATAAACTATTAATTTATTTAAATAAATAATATTTATTCTACAATAAGGGTAAGCCCCTTTAGCATTCATTGACTTTCCAGATAATATAGATTTCAACATTAATCATAAAAGAACCTTTGAGTAAATAGTTACCGTACAATTCATTCATTCCACCATACAATGTCCTAATTAAATATAAGACATTAAATTACTATCAAGTCTTATTTTATTTAATTATATGTATTTCAATCCTTAAATGCACAACTCTGATTAATGCAAATTAGAAACTCTTTTCTAATTTCATTCTGCCTTGGTCAAGGACTACTGGGTTGTCATTTATCGAATTACATAGGACATTATATTCTTTTATTAGAAACGGTAGATTTTTTTATTGATCATTCATTATCTCCATGTATAAATTATTACACTCAAACATACCCTTTGATATATCCTTAAGGTCTTAAGGGACATGTCAAAGCATAGCTCATCATACACAAGATACTATGATGACCTCAAGTCTAAGGATTATTTTTACTATTATTACTAAAGGAATTCCTATTGATAGACAAGTAGAACTCCATTAGGTATTCCTTAGCGAGCCACGTTCAGTGTACTTATTCTCCAATAGGCACCTACATACTTGCTTTAGTGTCTGCACACAAATGATCATGAGATCAATCATCCTCATCTAATGAGCAAGCAACATATGTACCAATCTATCCAGAATCACTAATTCCCATTTTTGTAATCCAACTGTGATAACCCGAAAAATCGGATTGTCCAGAAAGTTAAGTTTAAAGAATTATTAATTATTAAAATAAATTTTTATTATTAATATTCTGTGTTATGTGTTTGTTAGTTGTTCTATAATCTAGGATGATTATAAAACAGGAGTTTTTTTACTACAAGCTAGATTGAACGAGTAAGAATTTTCAAGACAGAAATAAAAAAATTTCGGGAATAAAATTTTTCCTAGAAAAAGACGAAATATGCATTATTCACATGACGAAACCTAAGGGTTTAGGGTTTGAATAACCTAGGTCGTTCTAAGAGATAGATATATAGGAATGACATTCCGTTTGAGGATTTGCCGGTAATATGCCGTGAAAAGTCATTGTCGACGTTGAGAAAATTTTGGGTTCCCTTTTCCTATATGTTTCTACCTTTTATGTTTTCTATTTGGTTTTGTTTGATTTGAAAGGTGAATTTTCAGGAAAAGGCCGACATGTAATGTCAACGATTTGAAAAGTTTGATTTTATTGGTCCGAATTAGACAGAGTCGCCAGTTGGTATGAGTGAAGTGGTTGTACCAACTCAACCGAGTTTTGAAAGGTTTTGCAATATGGCCCGATTACTGGAATCTGTTTAATTGGTCTTGGAAACTGAGATTGCATAGATTTTTGGAGCTTGCTTAAGGGGGGGGGGGGGGGGGAAGGTGTTAGGCACCCCCCGACTTTTGTGAAACACGGTTACCGCGCTTTTCATTCCCTAATTTGTGTGTATGTGTGTGTGTGTATTGCAGTAATTGGGCCTAAGTGCTGTATTTGAAAGTAGTGGTGTGCTTCGTTGGACCTATATACGAAGGGTTTGATTTATTTGAAAAATCTATTTTTAGACAAGATGTAAAAGTGATGTTTAGAAAAGTGGTTTTCAAACCCTTTTGCTCGCATAGGAATTGAAGCCTTTTGATACTTCCATTTTATTCCATATTCGGCTTATTTGATTTTATTTGAGATGCGAAGCATCTTTGACAATAAATAAATAAAAAAAAATATATATATATATATATATATATATATATATATATATATATGTGTGTGTGTGTCGGGCCTCTTATGGGCATAAAAGCCATCGAAGTGACCTGAACACCACAATAAATGCTTTTACTATGTTGAGACCTTAAATCCGGAAAACCTTTTTAAGGTCTCTTTCATTTACATTTACAAAGGGCTACAAGCTAACATTACAATTTGAACATGTCCATTATTGGAACCGAACCTAGATTCATGGATTAAACCGTAAATCCCATGATTCTTAGGCCCACAGAAGATTATTCAAAAGCTTGCACAATGCATAACTTAAAATAACATGGATATTTCATTCTAGACGTCGCAAAACAAGATATTCATCAGTTAAATTCCTGTATGCGCATAGCCGTGGCTTCACGTTTCCTCTAGACACAGATCTAGGGTCCCGTAATTGCCAAATATTTAGAAACTAGAAAGAAAACTAGATTTAAATAAATCTTAGCCATTCTAGCTTAATGGTTCCGATTTTATAACTTTTGAACCGATTAAAAGCTAGATATGACTAGATTTATATAAATCTAGTCAACACACATTAAATATTGCAAATTTACATCACTTGAACGTTTACAATTGATATTTAATCACAATGATTAACTATATATATATATATATATATATATAATAAATTGATAAAACTTATATATATATATATATATATATATATATAAATAGTTATATAAAGACAAACCATATATATATTATTTATATATATAATAAAGCGAGAAAAGCCACAGATTTGAAATCCAGGCAAACTGAGCAGTATATATATATATATATGCATATATTAAAAAGATAAAAAGTCACGGATATGCGATCTAGCCAAAACTAAATAATATAAATATATATATACTTATATATATATATATATATATATATATATATATATATATATATATATATATTAAAGCAATAAAAGCTACGGATTTGCAATTCAGGCAAATTGAACGGTATAAATATATATATACTTACATATATAATAAAGCAATAAAAAATCACAAATTTGAAATCTAGGCCCAACTACTATATATATACAGCTATATATATATATATATATATATATATATATATATATATATATATATATAATAACGCAAAGAAAAACTAAAAATTTAAATTTAAATGGTAAAACTAACTAATATACATATATATTACTCATATATATGTATATTAGTAAGAAAAAATGAAAATTTGAAGAAACCTTACGGTCTTGCGCAAGACTGGCTATCGAACAGCTTTAAACACCCTTAGACTAGATTTCCACCGGTTAAATCTTGATATGCTGCAATAGATGCATATATGAAAGCTTACAAGTAGGGTTTACAAGTTTTGAATCAAGAATCGGGCAATTTCAGTCGCGAAATCCCCCTTTTTTCTCTTTTTTTTTTCTCTGTTCTTTCACTCTTAAATTTAATGATGCAATGCAATGAATGGTATGATGAATGATAAAATGTTTTTATAAATTGCATTTTGCAAATCGTATTTCGCACTTCGCACATCGCAACTCGCACATCGCACTTCGCAAATCGCAATTCGCAAATCGCCTTTTTGCACATCGCAATTCGCACCTCGCACATCGCACTTCACAAATCGCACATCGCACTGCACAAATCGCTTTACCATTACCGGTTATTGTTTATGCCTATGTTGGGGGTTGATTCCAATGGCTGTCTTTCAACAGTGCTATTGATGCCTGTTCTGGTGTTGATTCCAACAGTTTGATTTTCTTAAGTGTTGCCGATGCTTGTTTGATGAAGATAAACTGATATATTTTCTACATCTCTATTTGGGATGATGTTCTGAAATCACCGGACCTTCCTGATGTCTACATTAGTAGTTTATAACGGTGCCTACTCTACTAGTAGTTGACAATGGTGCCTACCCTGCTGGTAATCAGTACCTACCCTGTTGGTAGTTGACAACGGTGCATATCCTGCTGGTAGTTGACAACGGTGCCTACCCTGTTGGTAGTTGAAAATGGTGACTACCCTGCTGGTAGTTGACAATGATGCCTACCCTGCTGGTAGTTGACAACGGTGCCTACCCTGTTGGTAGTTGACAACAATGCCTACCTTGCTGGTAGTTGACAACGGTGCCTACTGTGACACCCCCAAATCTGGGTACTTCGTTTTCACATGATTTGGTGTTCACTTTCTAATATAACATACGTCTACCCAATGAATAATGCAAAATAAACTACAACTTAAATTAAAATAAATAAATCTCCCTTACAACAAGGGTTACAACCTTTTTAAAATAATCCCTAGTTACTCTAACCTTGACATGAAAATAATAAAGTGCGGAAATAAAAACATATCATTCAAGTCTTAGTACAATCTTTCTCAATTAAATAAAAACAAGTCTTCACTTGCTTTGCCTTCCCTTACCCTTACTCGTAGACGGAGCATCAACGTTATCAACCTTAACTGAAATTGTTATTTAATGCAAGAGTGAGCAAACAACAGCTCACTGGAGTTTAACAATAATATATACATGAAAGGATATCTTTAAAAGAATCTGAATAATGTGATTCGCTTCAACAATAAATAATTGAATAATAATTCTTTTATCGCAATTACAATTCGAAAATAGAATTTATCTAAGGGTCATAAGACCTTTGAACTTTCGTCCTAGGTTATAAACATTTCTATTTAAACCATTAACAGTCAATAAGACTATGGACCTTAATCCGTACTTAGGGGGATCAACCCTTCGTACCATGTATTGTGCACAAACATCTTAACGCTATGCGTAGTAACTTCCCCAAATAAAAGGGTTGTTCAACTCAGTAATTTGAACTCAAGTCCGCACCAAAGAAAGTCTGGTTTGGATAAGCTTATAAGGGTAATTTAGAATTCTCATTTATCAGCTAAGGGATTAGTTGATAAGCTTACAAGGAAATTTAGAGTTCACGTTCATCAACTAAGGATTAGTTGAATCGACTTTCAATAATTCGTAAATAACAGAATTATGAACTAACATATGCTTTAGAATCAACTTAAAGCATTTAAAATAATAACTGGATCTTACTTGAACAATAAGTTAAGAACATTTCAATTAAATAAACAATTGTCCAATACAGAAATGGAAAGGATATTTTCAACAATGAATATATGAACTCAAGAAATTGTATAGAATTAACAAGTTTAGGGTTAGAAGACTTGCCTTACGCGCAAGCTACTTAACTCAACCACATACTTAAACACTTTCTATACACATTCAATTATAATAATCTAAATTAGTTAACACATAACTAACTCACATAAGTGGTTAACCCTCATGGTTAACTCACTCTAATTAAATAAATAATAATAATCAACTATCACATAGTTAATTACATCACACACATACTCACATAATTAAATTAATTATGTATTTAGCTAAATTATAATTAAACAATTATAATTTAAACACTTAATCTAATTATAATTACTCAATTATAATTACCTCTTAAATTATCACCAATTCACAATTAATAATTAATTGCATTATAATTACACAAATCATAATTAATCATGAAATTTATAAATTTTAAATCCATAATTAAAAATTCATTAAATTATAATTACATAAATTATAATTTAATTTAACATCTAATTGATTAAAATAAATCAACTACTATCATGCTTTAAACTAAACCCTTACTTTTAATTATAAATAATCAATTTACAATTTTAAAAGTAACTCATAGAACAATTATAATTTAATAATTCAAATATTATTTTAAGATTTACAACTTCATTTTCTATATTTTTCTTTTTAAATACGACATTGTCAAACTCATGTTAACTGATGAGTGGGATTTATACCCGCGAATCAGATACTTTATGGCTTAAATAGTTGCATGATCTTCGTAGTTTTTATATGTTTATAGTATTATTATGCTTAACCAACGTATTGCAGGGCTTTACAGGACTTTTCTAGCTTTCAGGGGACAAAACGGACAAATTACATATATTGGCGCCGCAACGCCAATGCCTAGTCTTAATCCCGCGCCGCGGCGCCGCCCCTGGTCCTTGCTGATGTCATCCTGGCGCGGCAGCGCCACAGTTCCTTTATGGACTGACGCTGCAGCGCGACCTCCGGTCTTTTGGTGCTAATGTGGCGCCGCAACGCCACCCATAAGCTCTATTACCCTCGCCGCAGTGCGACCTCCGGTACGCAGACAGAGAAGGCTTGCTTTTGTTGGGTTTGTACGTAACGCAATTATGCAATCAAATCACATAAATAGGGCGGAAGCGCGAAACATAGGTTTTCAAAAATTTATACAAACCCATAACCATGATCATGCTTTGTGCTAGTTATCAATAACAGAAAAGAGAGAACATGGAATTATACCTTTGAAGATCCAAGCTTCCTCTTGTACAAGTTCTACTCCTTCGATTGCTTTGTTTCCTCTGTAGTGGCTCCTTCCCTTGATCAATGTCAGCCACCCAAATGTTTGGCCTCTAACGGTGATCCACCAAGGAATATGAAGAACTCAGGAAGATGGGTTATTGGCTTAACCCTTGTTTCTATCTCTATAGAATATGTGTACTCCCAACCTTTGGAAAAATTCACGTACCTTATTTCTGATATAAGACTCTCTTATATAGATATTAGGTTAACCATCCTAATCCAATTATAATAGGATTTTATTTAATTAATTAATTAAACACTTTTAATTAATTTATATCCTAATCTTATTAGGATTGAGAGAGAGTACTAATATTATATTAATTCCTAAACTCCTTTAGAATTAAAATAATAATATTAATAAGACTCCTCTTATTAATTTATATTTAATATATCTAAAATACTAAATAATAAACATTAAGCTATTTAATTTATTCTATCACCATAGATTAAATTAATTATACTTAATTCATTATTACTATCATGCCATTTTCTTCTTAAATAATTCTTCTTCCTTTTATGGTGTGACCCTTTAGGTTCTCCATATTAAACCGGTTGTGAATAAATCAATTAGAACACTTCTAATCTTATTTAAATAAATAAATTAAACTAATAATCTATTTAAATAAATAACATTTATTCTACAATAGGGATAAGCCTCCCTAGCGATCAACGACTTTCCAGATAATATAGATTTCAACATTAATCATAAAAGAACTTGTGAGTTAATAGTTACCATACAATTCAATCCTTCCACCATACAATGTCCCAATTAAATATAAGATATGAATTTACTGTCAAGTCTTAATTTATTTAATCATATGTATTTCGATTAGCAAAAGCACAACTCCAAATAATGCAAATTAGAAACCTCTTTCTAATTTCATTCTACCTTGGCCAAAGATTCCTGGGTTATCATTTAACGAATCACATAGGACATATCTCCTCTTTTACTAGAGGTGGTAGATTCTTTATTGATCATACATTATCTCCATATGCAACTCATTATACCCAAGCATACCCTATATATGCCTTAAAAGGCCTTAAGGAATAACTCAAAGTATAATTTATTACATACAAGATACTATAATGATCTCAAGTTCAAGGATCACTTGTACTACTATCACATTAGAAATTTCTATTGACAGGGGAGTAAAACTCTATTAGGTATTCCATAGCGAGTCACGTTTAGTGAACGTATTCTCCAATAAGCACCTACATACTTGCTTTAGTGTCTCCACACAAATGACCATGAGATCAGTCATCCTCATCCAATGAGCAAGCAACATATGTACCAATCTATCCAGATTTACTAATCCCCATTTTAGTAATCCCACAATTAGAAACTATTTTAGTTTTTAAGCTTTCTAAGAATTTAGATCTCATTAGCATGATCTCATCATGATTCTAAAATCATTGCTTAAAACTATGGGTTATTTACATAATATTAAAAACAGCACCATGTAGATAATTAAATGCCTTAAATGAATATTTTATTAATAAATAAATAAGATTGTTTACAAAGTATGTGCTTTATCATCATATATGATTGGCTTGTATGCACACTACTATCAATCTCCCACTTGCACTAAAGCCAATCATCATGGTATCTCATACCCATCTTCTCTAAGTGATGATCAACTACTGTTGTGTTAGAGCTTTAGTAAATGGATCTGCAATGTTGTCTTGAGAGTCCACACGCTCCAAGGTGACGTCTCTTCTTTCAATGATCTCCCTGATCAAGTGAAATCTCCACAACACGTGTTTGGATTTCTGATGAGACCTGGGTTCCTTAGCCTGTGCAACCGCTCCGGTGTTGTCACAGTATACGGGAACTGTTTTTCCAATGCTAGGAACCACACCAAGTTTAGTTATGAACTTCTTCATCCAAACAGCTTCCTTTGCAGCTTCACTTGCAGCTATATACTCTGCCTCTGTCACTAAATCAGCAACTGTTTGCTGCTTGGAACTCTTCCAACTCACTGCGCCTCCGTTCAAGGTAAACACATACCTTGAAATAGATTTGCTGTCATCTTGGTCTGTTTGAAAACTTGAGTCCGTGAATCCCTCGAGTTTTAATTCAGACCCACCGTAGACAAAAAAAAATATCTTTAGTCCTTATCAAGTACTTTAGGATATTTTTCACTGCCTTCCAGTGCTTTTCTCCTGGATTCGACTGGTATCTGCTCATTATACTAAGTGCGTGAGCAACATCCGGTCTAGTACATATCATACCGTACATGATTGATCCTATTGCAAAAGCATAAGGGATCTTACTCATACGGTCTCTCTCCTCAGGTGTCTTGGGGGCCTGTTTCTTGGAGAGATGTATTCCATGGCTCATCGGCATGAGACCTCTTTTGGAATCTTCCATGCTAAACCTCTTTAGCATCGTATCAATGTACGTTCCTTGGGATAAGCCGAGCATCCTTTTAGATCTATCTCTATAGATCTTTATCCCCAAAATATAGGATGCTTCACCCAAGTCCTTCATGGAGAAGTTTTTAGATAACCAGATTTTAATTGATTGTAACATAGGAATGTCATTCCCTATCAGTAATATATCATCAACATACAATACAAGGAATGATACTGTGCTCCCACTAACCATCTTGTATACACATGGTTCATCCTCATTTTTGATAAAATCAAACTCTTTGATTGTCTCATCAAAATGAATGTTCCATCTACGAGAAGCTTGCTTCAACCCATAAATGGATCGTTGTAGCTTACAGACTTGATTTGTTCTAACTTTTAAAATAAATCCATCTGGCTGTGTCATATACACATCCTCCTCAAGTTTTCCATTGAGGAAGGCCGTTTTCACGTCCATCTGCCAGATCTCATAGTCGTTACAAGCTGCAATCGCAAGCAAAATCCGAATGGACTTGAGCATGGCTACTGGTGAGAAGGTTTTATCATAGTCAACTCCTTGTCTTTGTTTGAAACCTTTTGCAACTAGTCGGGCCTTATAGGTCTCTACCTTCTCGTCTGCTCCAATCTTTCTCTTAAAAACCCATTTACACCCAATAGGCTTAATGCCTTCAGGTGGTGAAACCAAAGTCCATACTTTGTTCTCATACATGGAGTCCATTTCGAATTTCATGGCTTCAAGCCATTTCCCTGAGTCTTTATTACTCATAGCCTGTTCGTAATTCAATGGATCATCATCATTCATGATGTGTACCTCATCGTCATCCTCTATAACGAATCCATACCTCTCAGGTGTCTTCGGTACTCTTCCAGATTTACGAATAGGGTGTTGTACAATAGATTCTTCTACTTGGTCAGGTACCTGACTTTGATCCGTGGTAACTTGTGGTTCTTGAACTTCTTTAAGATATGTCTTACTCCCACTGACCCCTTCATGGATAAACTCCTTTTCCAAGAAGGCAGCATGTTTCGCAACAAACACCTTTTGATCAGTTGGATGATAGAGATAATATCTTACGATTTCTTTAGGGTATCCCACAAATCTACACTTATCGAATTTAGTCTGTAGCTTATCATTTTCAAACTTTTTGACATAAGCTGGACAACCTCAAGTCTTAACATGCTTAGGATTTGGTTTCCTCCCTTTCCACATCTCATATGGAGTCTTTGGGGCAGATTTTGTAGGTACCTTGTTAAGTAGGTATGTAGCCGTTTCTAGGGCATAACCCCAGAAGAAAATTGGAAGGTCGGTAAAACTCATCATGGATCGAACCATGTCCAACAGTGTTCGATTTCTCCTTTCAGATACTCCATTTAACTGTGGTGTACCTGGAGGAGTCCATTGTGAGATTATACCATTTTCTTTGAGACAATTGAGAAACTCACCGCTTAAGTATTCTCCACCTCGATCTGATCGAAGTATCTTAATACTCTTGCCCGTTTGTTTCTCTACTTCACTTCTGAACTCTTTGAACTTTTCAAATGATTCTGATTTATATTTCATCAAATACACATATCCAAATCTTGAGTGATCATCAGTGAAAGTAATAAAATAAGAATACCCTCCCCGTGCACTTGTTGTCATAGGTCCACAAACGTCTGTGTGAATCAATGCCAACAACTCTGTAACTCTTTCTCTTTTTCCACTAAAAGGAGATTTAGTCATTTTACCCATGAGACAAGATTCACAAGTTGGATATAATTCATAATCGGATAGCTCTAGGAGCCCATCCTTATGCAACTTGGATAATCTTGTTTCATTGATATGACCGAGTCTACAGTACCACATGTAGGTATAATTAATATCATCTCTTTTCCTTTTCTTAGTTTGTTCAATTTGAAATATATTTTCTTGCAAGTCAAGTATATAAAGTCCATTTCTCAAATTTCCAATACCATATAAAACATCGTCTTTATAAATAGAACAACCATTGTTCTTTATAATAACGTCAAAACCTTCCATATCCAATACAGAAATTGAAATAATGTTTTTAATAATATTCAGAACATAATAACAGTTATTAAGATAAATGGACTTGCCCAAAGACATTGCTAAACAATAAGTTCCTACAGCTAATACAGCAACCTTTGCTCCATTCCCCACTCGTAGGATCACCTCTTCATTGTTCAGCTTTCTACTTCTGACCAGTCCCTACACAATGTTACATATGTGAGACCCACAGCCGGTATCCAATACCCAAGTAGAATTATGACTTTCAAAAAAATTAATTTCAATCATAAACAAACATTGATTGGAAGTCGAAGCTTCTCCAAGCTTCTTCTCTACTAGAAACTTCTTGCAGTTCCTCTTCTAATGTCCTGGCTCGTTCCAATGAAAGCACATTCCTTTAGCTGGTTCAGGTTTCTTTTGTTCCTTTTCTTTCCTCTTTCCCTTAGCCTTCTTGGATTTCTTCTTTTCAGAAGACACCTTGAGCCTCTTCTTTTTATTGGAAGAATCCACCATCAAGACATGGTTCTTCTTGGATGAGAAGTGACCTTCTGCAGTTTTCAGCATGTTAAGCAGCTCAGGCAAGCTAACATCTAGCTTATTCATGTGAAAATTAACCATAAACTGCGAAAAGGTCTCAGGGAGTGACTGCAAGACCAAGTCTTGACTCAACTCCCCATCCATGACGAACCCAAGCTGTCCAAGGCGTTCAATCAAATTGATTACCTTCAGAACATGAGTCTCGATGGTAGTGCCCTCGATCATCCGAGATCGAACGAGCTCCTTAGATATCTCATATCTAGCAGTCCTACTCTGTTCACCATACAACTCCTTGAGGTGAAGCAGCATAGCAGGAGCATCCATATTTACGTGCTGACGCTGAAGCTCGTTATTCATGGATGCGAGCATGATGCATTGAGCCACAGATGCATCATCTTGCCATTTATTGAAAGTGGCAATCTCTTCCTCAGAGGTTGTTTCCGAAACAGATTCAGGGATAGTTGAATTAAGGACATAAGAAATCTTTTCAGCAGTGAAAACATTTCTCAGATTTCTTAGCCAGTCCTCATAATTCGGCCCGGTAAGCTTATTTGCATCAAGTATGCTTCGTAGTGAGATTAGTGATTTTGACATTTTTAAAATTTCTGCATGTGAAAAGATAACATTTTAGCAAACATTCATTTTATTAACTTTGCATACCAAAATAAATTTAGGTCTTTATTTTAAATTGGTATCTCCCACTATTTTCATCAAACTATATTACCCTCACTTATATAGTTCGGCAACATCTAATTAAAGATTTGCTAGTGAGATTAAGGATCCCATTTCAAATGTATATAACCTTGTGGATAGCACAACAAGCGATATACAAATAAATAGGTAGACAACTCTTATCAATTACATCACCATGTAACTCCTTTTATTTTACCTCTTAAATCATAATGGTCATGTGTGTGCACATCCGAACTAAAATGATTTAAGTTAAGTCCAACCTAGCACTTCCATAAATTTAAAGAAGAAAAATTTTCGTCCTTGTGGATAGCACAACAAGACTAGATCGTTCAATTTTCTTGATAAGCATCAAATGTGATTAATTTACATCTTAAATATTCAATACTCGCCTTGTGGATAACACAACAAACTCATATTAAATATTTAATACGCTATTAATTAACCATGCTAGAAGGCGACGTTCGATATTCCAAATATCATTTGAACGCTTCGGACTTAATATTATTTCTTTGAGGGTTTGTTATTATTTGTCTCATCTTGTTTAGCGTGCATGCACACACACACACACACACACACACACACACACACACACACATATATATATATATATAAGACGCGTCATTTTATTAAACATGCGAAGCATGTTTGCATAAAATATAATATATATAATATTTAGCATGCAATATAGAATACTATATTCTACCTAGATTGATTATGAACTTTTATTCTAGTTTGGTTCACTAAAGCCACAAAGTGAACCAAAAGGTCAAACCTAGGAGTGCAAGAATTTAAATTTAAATATAACTATTACATTTAAACCCGGGCTCCATACAAATGGGTCTTCACGCATTCCTTGCTCCTTGGTCTCCAATTTCTTCAAGATAATTCTAACTATTTCTATTACATAAACTATAATTAAATAGAAACTTTGATCAGCAGTTAAGGGGAAGTACATAGGAAGGAGATAGAATTTACATCGAGAATAAATAAAACTATAGAAGGCGAGGTACGCAGACCCCATTTATTAAAACCCATACATTCAAGCATTCATCCAAAAATAAAATCCAATCATATTGGTCATAGTCCATAATCAACCCCATTTATTATCATACACATCAACATATGCATCAATAAATATCCATTCATCTCATGAATAATAAAGCTATTCCATATATGGATCGATGTCATTTAATGGATAAAAGTTTTGCTAAATTTTATTTTTGAAACAAAATAAACTCTTTTATTTTAATCAAGAATAAATCCAAATTAAACTCTTTTAATTTTAGCAATCTGAAATCATATTTCAGATAAAATAAACATCTTTATTTTAAAACTTTATTAATTAAATAAACAGTTTACTTAATTAATGAAAATCAAATTCAGGGTCTATTCAGGAACCGGCGCAGCTGCGCCCTGAATGAACTGGGCAGCTGCGCAGGTAGCCTGAAGTGCCAGTTTTTGCAGACCGGCGCAACTACGCCAGTAATGAATTGGGCAGCTGCGCTGTTCATCGCAGAAACTTGCAGAAAACGATTTTGTCCAGAAAAATCGATCCAATTCTCACATCAATTCATACATGCAATCATAAAAATTGATAATTAGCAATAGGGCGGAAGTGCGAAACATAGGTTTTCAAAAATTTATACAAACCCATAACCATGATCATGCTTCGTGCTAGTTATCAATAACAGAAAAGAGAGAACATGGAATTATACCTTTGAAGATCCAAGCTTCCTTAGGTACAAGTTCTACTCATTCGATTCCTTTGATTCCTTTGTAGTGGCTCCTTCCCTTGATCAATGTCAGCCACCCAAATGTTTGGCCTCCAACGGTGATCCACCAAGGAAGATGAAGAACTCAGAAAGATGGGTTATTGTCTTAACCCTTGTTTCTATCTCTATAGAATATGTGTACTCCCAACCTTTGGAAAAATTTACGTACCTTATTTCTGATATAAGACTCTCTTATATAGATATTAGGTTAACCATCCTAATCCAATTAGAATAGGGTTTTATTTAATTAATTAATTAGACACTTTTAATTAATTTATATCCTAAACTTATTAGGATTGAGAGAGAGTATTGATATTATATTAATTATTAAACTCCTTTAGAATTAAAATTAAAATAATAATAATATTAATAAGACTCCTCTTATTAATTTATATTTAATATTTCTAAAATATTAAATAATAAACATTAAGCTATTTAATTTATTCTATCACTATAGATTAAATTAATTATACGTAATGCATTATTACTATCATGTCATTTTCTTCTTAAATAATTCTTCTTCCTTTTATGGTGTGACCCTTTAGGTTCTCTATATTAAACCGGTTGTGAATAAATCAATTAGAACACTTTTAATCTTATTTAAATAAATAAATTAAACTAATAATCTATTTAAATAAATAACATTTATTCTACAATAGGGATAAACCTCCCTAGCGATCAACGACTTTTCAGATAATATAGATTTCAACATTAATCATAAAAGAACTTGTGAGTTAATAGTTACCATACAATTCAATCCTTCCACCATACAATGTCCCAATTAAATATAAGACATGGATTTACTGTCAAGTCTTAATTTATTTAATCATATGTATTTCGATTAAAAAACGCACAACTCCAAATAATGCAAATTAGAAACCTCTTTCTAATTTCATTCTACATTGTCCAAGGATTCCTGGGTTGTCATTTAACGAATCAAATAGGACATATCTCCTCTTTTACTAGAGGTTGTAAATTCTTTATTGATCATACATTATCTCCATATGCAACTCATTATACCCAAGCATACCCTATATATGCCTTAAAACGCCTTAAGGAATAAGTCAATGTATAATTTGTTACATACAAGATACTATGATGATCTTAAGTCCAAGGATCACTTGTACTACTATCACATTAGGAATTCCTATTGACAGGCGAGTGAAACTCCATTAGGTATTCCATAGCGAGTCATGTTCAGTGAACTTATTCTCCAATAAGCACCTATATACTTGCTTTAGTGTCTCCACACAAATGACCATGAGATCAGTCATCCTCATCCAATGAGCAAGCAACATATGTACCAATCTATCCGAATTTACTAATCCCTATTTTAGTAATCTCACAATTAGGAACTATTTTAGTTTTTAAGCTTTCTAAGAATTTAGATCTCATTCGCATGATCTCATCATGATTCTAAAATCATTGCTTAAAACTATGGGTTATTTACATATTATTAAAAACAGCACCATGTAGATAATTAAATGCCTTAAATGAATATTTTATTAATAAATAAATAAGATTGTTTACAAAGTATGTGCTTTATCATCATACATGATTGGCTTGTATGCACACTACTATCAGCTTTTGACGTAGCAAAAGATAAAAAACAGATATATATATATATCAAGAGAGCCTCTACATACAAAAAAAAAAAAGAAAGAGAAGGGAAACTGGGATAGAATCAGTTAGCTTAGCTTAGGATAGATTAGATCCTCTTTTGTACTTTCTCCCTCTAGTTATTAGGTAATGTTTGTAAATATAGATTAGGTAGATTAGGGAAAAGTATGGGATTCCCTTGGAGCAACAAGAGCAGTGAGCTACACGGATTGGAGAGCTTGAAAGGAGCAGAATGTTTGGAGACTGAAGAGCCTCGACAGAGTTTATTCTTATCCATTTATTTCCTCTGAATTTGTAATCCATAAATGTTGACTTTATTGCTACTTATATTTTGTTTAATAGCTATGAACTAGTATTGGCTCTAAGGTTATAATGGAACCCTTTGTTATTTAAATTGATTGTCTTATCCCTTTGGTTGGCACCATATGGTTTGGTTTAATATATTTATGCTTAATGATTCTCGCTAAGACATTAGTGATGATTTTGGTAATCTATATGATATTAAAAGAAGGATTATAGATTTACACCAAAATATATTGGCATGTGATTATGGGTCTCGACTGCATAAGTTGTGCGTAGAATAGACTTATATCTGTGCGCCATGTGTGACCTAATTGAGAACTTATGCTTAAATCCTTGTTAGGTTAATTCGCATAGATATGTGTAGGATTATCACCTAGCTTGGACGTTCTTTTCTGTTCTATTCCCTATCGGGTGGGTCTGGAGAGGATACTTTTGTGCATACCTCGACAGAGGTGTATGAGCACTTGTGTGTTCTCGGTCGACAAACTGTCGTGACCATTAAGACCAAAGAGAGAAGGGTAGGAAGTTTGATGAAGCATAGCACGCCAGGTGTTCGACGGAATGCATGTGTGGGGTGAAGTTATAACCTTAGCTTGTAATTCCTTCGATTACCATTCATTATCCATTTACTTGCTTTAATAATTAGTTATAACTAGTTTAACCACACTCCTATTAGTTTACTATTCGAATAAAACTTAAGCGATACAAAGTTGGTATTTGGTAAATATTAGTGATAGTTCCTCGTGGATACGACACTTTTCTTATCACTGTATTACTTGTTGGACCGCGTATACTTGCACGTGTTTAGTGATCGGTTTTCCGACCAAGAAGTTTTTGGCGCCGTTGTCGGGGAACTATTGTTCCAATATTAATTTAAATCAATTTAGTCTTAATTTGAACGTGTATATATTTCTTTTATTTGTTTGATCTTCCTTTTTGTTTTTAAGTTTACAAGTTATGGACGATCAATGTTATCAATGGCCTTATGAGACGACGACACAACCATGCTCGAAAGAAGGACTCGAGCAATTACGAGTTCAAATTGCAAATGCCTTGAGGTTTTCTGACAATCTTGAGTGTCAGTCCACTCAGACTGCTTATTGTTAAGAACGAGCTGACATTGAACCGATTTTCTATCATCCAAACTGTTAGGGTTATCCAAACTCTTGGGACTACAGTCAAGAGCAATATCATGATCCGAATTACTCCTATCCGAATTAATTTGAATATCCATCTCCTCCGCAGTATAAGGTGACATTCCAACCCAATGAGAGCTTTTCGGTAGATTCAACAAAAGAAGAGAAAAGGCTTGAAGAGCTCCTTACCAACTTTATAGAGAGAAATGAGGTTCGAATGGCAAGCCAAGACGCCGCATTGCAAAGCCTCAAAAATCAATTGGGACAACTCGTCAATGCCATCATAAATCCATCGCAAGGCAATCTACCGGTCATAATTGATCTCAACGATCATTGCACGGAGGATACGTAAGGAGAAGGCGATGAGTCTCATAAAGTTGTTGAGGGAGATGTCATGGTGCAAATTGTCCAACCGATGGAGTCTGAAGTTGGAGAAAAGAGGATTAACAGTGGTTGTATAGTCAAGCCTAATCAACGACCAAAAACCACGCTCACGATTGTGGAAACCCTAGAGGGCCCACTAGCGCACAAAGAACGTTTTCAACTTGATGAAAAAGGTGAATTATTGGATAATTCCAGTGGTGAAAGATTCTTCGTGCCGATGGGTGAAGAAAACGAGGCTGATCAATCATCCATGTTCGCCACAAATTTAAAGGAATTGACAAATAGGCGGCATGAAATGGTCATTTTTGTTTATGAGCCGGATTGAGCGGCATCGGTATAGTCAAGCCGACGACTTTAAAACAAGCGCTTGGTGGGGAGGCAACCCCATCTCAGTATCAATTTTCTCTATTTTCCTTTACTTATGTCTAGTTTATTTTGTGTTTTTTCTCTTTACTATGAAAACATTGCTGCCAGTTATTGTACTGCAATGTTGTATCGGATGTGCATGTTTTTGAGATTATAGGATGCATGCAGCATGTTATTTAGTATGTTACTAGTGTATATCTTAGTTAGAAATAAGGCGTATCTAGCATGTTATTTATTTATCATGATATCTGTGTAATAGATGTTGGCTAATACATGGCTTCTGTGCAAGAAATCTCAGATACAAGGCTGGCGCCGCAGCGCCAACATATACACTGGAACTCGCGCCGTAGCGTCGTATTCAAATTCCAAATTCTCCACCTCGCGCCGCAGCGCCAGAATTATGATAGTGACTCACACTGCAGCGCCAAGAGTGAGGCTAACCTACTGCCAAGTCGGGCCGCAGTGCCAAGCAACGAAGGAATGCCCGCGCCGCAGCGCCGGTAGAGAGTTTTGGTTTTTAAAAGCACAACTGAAGCCAGTAGTTAGACCATTCCCCTCCTCTTCTCTCGACAGTTTTGATAGCCTAAACTTGCCCTCTCGACAGACCTTGACAGTAAGCCAAACAACCCTTGCCCCTCCCACAGAATCCTAGCCGTGATCGATTGCTCATCTCAAACCACCTTAACAAACTGAGAGTCTCCATCAATTCGCTTGTCAGAGTTTGAGCCTGCACGAGTTCTCACCTAGGGTTTTCCCACTCGAGGTAATTTTGGAGTATTTGGTTCGAATTATTAGGATTTTCCATCTCTTGTTGTTTGTTTGGGTGATTTCCACTGACGAAAATTTGGTTAGAGCATTATTAAACAAAGGGCTATCTAGTTGGGTTTTGAGAGCGCGCACAAGGTGTTTGATAAATTGACTGAGAGATAAATTGACTGTTTGGGGCTGTTTGACATTGAAGTTGCATTGGGGATTATTCTAGCCTAAGTTTGGCAGAGTTTGGAATCGAGTTCTGCATGTGTTCAAACCAATTGCTGCAAATTCTGACATGGCTTCAAAAAGGTAACGCCTGAGCGTCGGCGGTTCATCGTCCACAGCACCAGCGGCTTGGGACAACACCAAATTCGTGAACGAAGAGGCATGGAAATGATACAAAAGCTCTTTTGCCGCCCAAAATTTGATTCTTGAGCGGGGGTTGAGGCCCGACAAAACAAAGCATGGCGAGTTGTTAGCCATGATTGCGGGGCACCAGTGGGTGCACTTTACAAAACCTCCCGAGTCGGCCATTGTATCTGTGGTCAGAGAGTTCTATGCAAATGCCAGTCCCGAAGGTCCTGCTGTTGTTCAAGTTAGGGGGCGGTCAAGCGCGTTTGGAAGCCAAGTCATCAATGCACTGTTCGCGACGCCCGGTTTTGAGGGTAGGGACTATATGGAGCAGGGTCTCCGCAGCTATGACCTCGAGGATATTATTAGGAGGCTCTGTAAGCCCGAGACTACATGGAAGACAAATGACTTCACGAGTGAGAGGACCAATTTCTCGCATGCTGCACTCAATCGCTATGGGAAGGTATGGTTCAGCTTTACTTGTGCCAACATGATCCCGACTCATCACCTGAGCAACATGACTATGGATACAGTGATCCTATTATTTGCCATTATCACGGGTCTGAACGTGGACATCAGAGTTCTTATACATGAGTCCATCTTGAAGGCGATCAAGAGTAACATCTCTGCGGGACTTCCACATCCGTCCTTGATTACCTAGCTGTGCAAGAGGGCAGGTATCCATTGGGGGCCAGAAGAGATAGCTCTGCCGCCCATGTCAGTCATTGACCATCAGACCATCTCACGTTTTGATGTGTGGGATGTAGCTGTTTCTCATGTTAGAGGCGAAGGATTCGGGCCACCTACTTAGCCACCTCCTACAACAGAGCCCTCGTAGCCACCAGACGTAGGCCCAACTTCACAGGGACTACTGGCAAAGATCATAGCATCCCTCACTCTGCTACATCATAACAGGACGCTAATGCTCAGAGGCAGCAGAGGCACATAGCAGAGGTGGCCTTGAGGCAAGACATAGCGATGCAGTATCAGGCTGAGCTGGTCAACACGATGCAGAGCATATACACCGTGTATAGTGGCGAGGATTCTGAGTTCACGCCATTCCAGTTCCCAGAGCCTCCTATCTTCCCACCATACCCTCCACCATCACTGCCCGTCGAAGCTGACGAGGACTTTGCTGCTGCCGAGTGACCAGACTTCAGGGAAGCCCTCTTGTTTAGATTGATATATGTTTAGCAATGAGGGCACTTCTCACCTTAAGTTTGGGGGTGTTTTTATTTCTGTCTATTGCCATGATAGGTTGCTATTTTAGTACTTTGTTTATGTTTTTATCAGGATTGTAGTGCAGTCATTTTGAACTGCGGTTTTATGTTTTGGGATTTATTATTATGGATGCCATGAACAGTTTTTGGTTATTTATTAATGCTTTGATTATTATTAGCATGTTTGTGGTTTATAGCCATCTTTTTGGGGCTTTTACAGTTTTATATGCTTGTGCCATGTTAATGGCTTTATTACCCTATTTTGAGCTGCTATTATGCAAGGGTGGTATTATTTATCACTAATTTTTGATTGTGGCTAATGACAAGCACCAAGTAATTATGTTTATCTCTTAGAGTCGTGTCAAGCATGTATAAGCTAGGGGTTGTTCAATCGATAAGTTGAGACTGTTATTGATCCGTCCTTCTTAGCAAGCACCGACCAACTATGTTTACTAGTTATTTTTCAAATGTAGTTCCCTCATTTATTGCTTTGAGAGTTGTTCACTTTATAAACCTTCAT
The DNA here is from genome assembly GCA_020205555.1 of Panax stipuleanatus. Taxonomy (NCBI): domain Eukaryota; kingdom Viridiplantae; phylum Streptophyta; class Magnoliopsida; order Apiales; family Araliaceae; genus Panax; species Panax stipuleanatus. The sequence continues at coordinate 10,286,491 of CM035119.1, read as the reverse complement.
TTTTACAAGGTAATAAAAGACTTAGACGCTTATACAGTTTTGGATCTTGGATTCTGGCATGTTGACATATAAAAAATGTAATAAAATAAAAAGAAAAGAAGATTGAATATCGAAAGTCTTGCGGTGGGTCGAGATGGAGCGTGAAACGTACTCGCCCATAAACGCAGGACCGATGTTGAGATGGAGCATAAAATGCACTCGCCAAATAATCTTTAGATTTCGTAAAGTCTAATTTGGCTTATGTTGATTACGTGGCCTTTGCTGCTCGAGTTATTAGATTCATAGGGGTGTTCCACACCTAGTGCCCTAAAGTCATCTGACTTGGGAGTCACTGATCAAAAGCTCATTAATGGGTATCTCTAGATAGCCTAAGGTAATTAAGGACTGTCTGAGTCAGATTTTACTGTCTTCATGCTCGAGCCTTTTGATCCTTTCCTGCACTTGCATCTTAGTCTTAATGCTTGTTGAATGTTTAAGTTACGAAGTGTGCATATTAGTATTAACAATCGACTGTGCGAACTTATTTGAGCTATGATTAGTTAGGATGGTTGGTCTCCACACACACACATAGAATGGATCGAATACAATCTTATGCTTGAAATTGAATGAACTCTTACTAATATCTGTGTTTGCCCTGTTCTCTGGGAGTAGCTATGATCGAGCGTAGAAGCCATGATACTAGTATTTAGTTATATCTTTCTTTCGCGTCTGTTTTATAATTGTGAGTTTGTGTTAGATAGTTTTCTAGAGGACAAGCAAAGACTTAAGTTTGGGGGTATTTGATGAGTGGGATTTATACCCGCGAATTGGATACTTTATGGCTTAAATAGTTGCCTGATCTTCGTAGTTTTTATATAGTTTTATATGTTTATAGTATTATTATGCTTAACTGACGTATTGTAGGGCTTTATAGGGCTTTTCTAGCTTTTAGGGGACAAAACGGACAAATTACATATATTGGCGCCGCAGCGCCAATGCCTAGTCTTAATCTCGTGCCGCGGCGCCGCCCATGGTCCTTGCTGATGTCATCCTGACGCGACAGCGCCACAGTTCCTTTATGGACTCACGTTGCAACGCGACCACCGGTCTTTTGGTGCTAACGTGGCGCCGCAGCGCCACCCATAAGCTCTATTACCAGCGCCCCAGCGTGACCTCCGGTGCCCAGACAGAGAAGTCTTGCTTTTGACCTAGCAAAAGATATAAAACAAATATATATATCAAGAGAGCCTCTGCATAAGAAAAAAAAGGAAAAGAAGGGAGACTGGGATAGAATCAGTTAGCTTAGCTTAGGATAGATTAGATCCACTTTTGTACTTTCTCCCTCTAGTTATTAGGTAATGTTTGTAAATATAGATTAGGTAGATTAGGGAAAAGTCTGGGATTTCCTTGGAGCAACAAGAGCAGTGAGCTACACGGATTGGAGAGCTTGAAAGGAGCAGAATATTTGGAGACTGAAGAGCCTCGACAGAGTTTATTCTTATCCATTTATTTCCTCTGAATTTGTAATCCATAAATATTGACTTTATTGCTACTTATATTTTGTTCAATAGCTATGAACTAAGTATTGACTCTAAGGTTATAATGGAACCCTTTGTTATTTAAATTGACTGTCTTATCCCTTTGGTTGACACTATATGGTTTGGTTTAATATATTCATGCTTAATGATTCTCGCTAAGACATTAGTGATGATTTTGGTAATCTATATGATATTAAAAGAAGGATTATAGATTTACACCAAAATATATTGGCATGTGATTATGGGTTTCGACTGCATTAGTTGTGCATAGAATAGACATATATCTGTGCGCCACGTGTGACCTAATTGAGAACTTATGCTTAAATCCTTGTTAGGTTAATTCGCATAGACATGTGTAGGATTATCACCTAGCTTGGACTTTCTTTTCTGTTCTATTCCCTATCGGGTGGATCTGGAGAGGATACGTTTGTGCATACCTCGACAGAGGTGTATGAGGACCTGTGTGTTCTCAGTCGACAAACTGTCATGACCATTAAGACCAAAGAGATAAGGGTAGGAAGTCTGATGAAGCATAGCACGCCAGGTGTTCGACGGAATGCCTGTGTGGGGTGAAGTTGTAACCTTAGCTTGTAATTCCTTCGATTACCATTTGTTATCCATTTACTTGCTTTAATAATTAGTTATAACTAGTTTAACCACACTCCTATTAGTTTACTATTCGAATAAGACTTAAGCGATACAAAGGTATTTGGTAAATATTAGTGATAGTTCCTCGTGGGTACGACACTTTCCTTATTACTATATTACTTGTTAGACCGTGTATACTTGCGCGTGTTTAGTGATCGGTTTTTCGACCAACATTAACATGTTATAGTAATACATGATTATTCATAAAATAATTAAATTAGGCTCCAAAATAACTCTACACAAGTAAACTAGCATCACTGCCTCTGCACTGAACATGGTGCAGTTGTGCAGCCAGCTGCCTTAAAATCGGCGCAGCTGCGCAGGGGATGAATCAAGGAAGGGCAAGCGACGCAGCTGCGCTGCTCCTGGCCAGACGCAGACAGTTGCGACCCTCTACTTTACCGAACAACCCAAACAAGCCAACAAACTCAAAAATATAGCAACACAGAAAATATAATTTATACCCATGCCTTAATACTCATGCTATAACCACTACCAATCATCGAATTTGTCCAAACAACGAGAATCAAAGGTTTTAAAAACTCAATTTTGACATTTTACAAAAACTCTTATATTTTCTCAAAACCATTCACTGTAACTTCAATTCTCAACCAATTCAAGTTACCACACATGTAATCTCCTCATAAATGAATACAACATCATAACTAATTCTAAACATGAACATTAACATATACGAATTCCATAATTTTCATTCTAAAATTGGTCAAACCGTATGAGCACATAAGAACATAAATTCTTATTAAAACATACTCCAATATCAATTTGGTTTTTCTAAAATTTCTTTAAAGCATATAACCCACTACAGAAACACATAACTACAATCTACATATATAACATTAATGTTTATATAATCTCATGAAAACTTATTTTTAACAGAGGACAAACACACAAAACATATAACGGAGTTCCATAATAATTAGAAATTCTAGATGATACCTTTTTGCTAATGGGTTGATGAAGAAAATAATACGAGTTTGATTCTAGGAATTCTTCTTCCTCCTTGCTCTTCTTCTCCAACTCTTCTATGCTTTCTCCTTTCTTTCTTTGTTTTTCTTAGTTTAGACTTAGGAAAACTAACGTAGTATAGACTAACGTAGAATAAAACTGACATAATATAATATAATACGCGTACTAACTATACTTAATACACTAATTAAATTATCAGTTACATAAGTTTCAAAATTTAAAAAGCCTTAAGGCTTTGTTTGGCCAAACATCTTTAAAAACATTTTTCTTTATTTAAATAATCCATTTACACATATTTTAAATGTCACATTTTAATTAATTAAACATAGAACATTCTTATTTAATCAATTAACCACATAAAATAATTTGTCACATAATTATAATTACTCGCTAATTATAATTCATGTAACACTTAACACACAATTCATCTAATTTAATTCTCTTAATTAAATTAGAACTATAATATAAAATTAATATATACACATTAATTAAATAATATTTATTAAATTAATATATAACACTTAATTAAATCACTCTCATAATTCACGTAATTTATTTATTTAACTCTATAAATAAATCACATAAAATATTTATTTAACTCAATAAATATTTAAAATTAAATATAAAAATCTCAATCGTTACAATCTTCCCTCCTTAAAAGGATTCTGTCCCCATAATCATACAAAAAAAATCTCGTCTATTACATCTACCTTGCTGGTAGTTAAAAACGGTGCATATCCTGTTGGTAGTTGGTAATAGTGCTTACCTTGCTGGTAGTTGACAACGGTGCCTACCCTACTGGTAGTTGACAACGGTGCTTACCCCTACTGGTAGTTGACAACGGTGCCTACCCTATTGGTAGTTAACAACGGTGCCTACCTTGCTGGTAGTTAACAACGGAGAAATTTTCTCGAGTCTGGACATTTAATGCTCATGCATGTGTTAACTCTACTGGGGATGCATGCTAAAAAATTTTTTTATGCAGATGTGCGCTGATATACCGCTGACCATGATTGATGTGATGATCTAAATTTATCCTTAGGAGTCTATTGTCCTAGGTTGATGCACATGCTAGATATAGAAACATACCTTACCCTTTCTGATGCGATTTGGAGTTTATATTTAAGCATATATTTTGATATGCTTAGCAGCTCTAACTCTCGTATGGCTTCTTTTGGCATTCGCGTGGAAGATTCGGATGTTCCCCTTTCATACAACGTCTTGATGGGGATCCCGCACAGGCTGCTATTTTTTTTCTTATTGATCTGGATCTGGTGCTGGCCCCTCTGGCGGTCCAGACACTGATGGCTTTACTAGGAGATATCTTCATATCTTCGCTGAAGTAGTGTTCAACGGCTTACATCACTGGATCCTTCCCTGATACTACGTTGGATTGATGCCAACGGTTTGATCATTGATTATAAAAAGGGGCGAGCTCTTTACTTGCAACCCTATAGATTAGATGCTGGCTTGATTGATGACCAGAGTGTTGCTGACGTTCTGAAGGATGTGGCTTGTTTTTTCATTGCCCATATTTGAACTTTGGTGTAGAGGCCTCGACTTGTGAGCACTTGGTGTAGGTTGACAAGTTTGACGATGTAGATTTCATTTGCTAGACCTTTTGTCATCGGGCATCTATTTTTGGAGTTAAGGACTCTCTTGAGAATTTTTCCTTTCTTTTGTTAGGGCAAGCTTATGTCACCGTGATTTCTTTCAAGAGTTCTCCCTTTTCTTTTGATGAGATGCTTAATCCCGCCTTAGATCACTTCCATTTCTTGGAATCGAAAAATGCCCCAGCCCTTTCGCACGTTGTTACCGAGGATTAATATAAGAAACTCTCTTTGTTGACCAAGTCGAGAGTGAGCAATATCCTGCACATAAAATGAATAAAGAATGCACAAAAGCTTGATTGCTTGGGCCATCAGGGTTTGTATAATCTCGTGAATAATGCATTTGAAGTTAAATTTTATGAAATTAAATGTTGGTATTCACTGAGCTTTTATCTTATCGCTAAAGATTTTGAAATTGAGTATGAAAATGAATTTTTCCTAAGGTAATCAAAATTTTCATTTAACAAGTTATGAAATTGTACAAAAACATTTAAGCATCCATGGTCATTGTGCATGGGTAAAATATTTCATATTCGCTCTAGGCACTGCTCTCCGCAGAATTGACTTCATATGACATGGGCACTATGAGTGACGTAACCCTTAGAAGGGTTTTATTTTCTATGACTTTAGATGATTTCATTTCAAGTTTACAAAAAATTTCTTTTTTCTACTTTACTCACTTAACTTGTCTCGTTTTCCAAGGCTATTCAGAGTTACCCATTTAACGAGTTTTGGACCAATGACTCCTAAACCAAACGACTTTAGGGCACTAGGTGTTGAGACACCCCTTCGGGTTTACTTGCTCGAGTAACAAAGGCTGCACTTCGAGACAAGTCGGCGGTCTACTCTATTTGATTCTTCTCGCCTGAGCTTGTACAAGATTTATTTTCTTAAGCTTTATATCACCCATGTAGCGAGTGTTGGGCCGGTGACTCCCAAACCAGACGACTTTATGGCACCAGGTGTAAAGACATCCATCGGGCTTAATTACTAGAGTAACCTAGGCCACGATTCTAATCTGCTCAGGTTTTGCCTTCTTCTTCTTGCAATGCTCGTTTTCTTAGGCGCTAAGTTACATATGTAGCGAGCGTTGGGCCGCTGGCTCCCAAATCAGATGACTTTAGGGCACCAGGTGTAAAGACACCCCTTATGCTTAATAACTCGAGTAACCCAGGCCACGGTTCAAGACATTAAGCTGGATACTTATCTTTTATCTTCTCATTAATCGCCATTTCCGTCGCTATAGTTTCTTAAAGTAGTATGCACACAAGCCAATCATGTTTGATGATAAAGTATATACATTGTAACAATCTTATTCATTTAGTAATAAAAGAATTATTTAATTAAAGACATTTATTTATCTACATTGTGCTATTTTTATAATATGTGATAAACCTATAGTTTTAAGTAATGCTTTTAGAATCATGATGATGATTATTTTAATGAGATCTAAATTCTTAAATAGCTTAAAAACTAAAATAGTTCTCAATCGATGGATTACTAAAAAGGGGATTAGTAAATCCGGATAGATTGGTACATATGTTGCTTGCTCATTGGATGAGGGTGATTGATCTCATGATCATTTGTGTGGACACACTAAAGCAAGTATGTAGGTGCTTATTGGAGAATAAATACACTGAACGTGACTTGCTAAGAAATACCTAATGGAATTTTACTTTCCTGTCAATAGGAATTCCTAATGTGATAGCAGTACAAGTGATCCTCAAACTTGAGATCATCATAGTATCTTGTGTATAATGAATTATACTTTGACTGATTCCTTAAGACCCTTAGGGTATAACAAAGGGTATGTTTGGGTGTAATAAGTTATATATAGAGATAATGAATAATCAATAAAGAATATCTATCGTTTCTAGTAAAAGAAGAGAATGTCCTATGTGATTCGATAAATGACAACCCAGGAATCTTTGGCCAAGGCGGAATGAAATTAGAAAAGAGTTTCTAATGTGCATTATTTAGAGTTGTGCATTTTGGAATTGAAATACATATAATTAAATAAAATAAGACTTGACAGTAATTTCATGTCTTATATTTAATTGGGACATTATATGGTGGAAGGATTGAATTGTACGTTAACTATTAACTCAAGGGTTCTTTTATGATTTATGTTGAAATCTATATTATCTGGAAAGTCGTTGATCGCTAAGAAGGCTTATCCTTATTGTAGAATAAATATTATTTATTTAAATGAAATATTAGTTTAATTTATTTATTTAAATAAGATTAGAATTGTTCAAATTGATTTATTCACAACCGATTTAATAGGGAGAACCTAAAGGGTCTCACCATAAAAGAAAGAATATTTATTTAAGAAGCAAATGGTATAATCGTAATAATTTGTGAAGTGTATTTAATTTAATCTATAGTGATAGAATAAATTAAATAGCTTAATATTTATTATTTAATATTTTAGAAATATTAGATATAAATTAATAAGAGTAGTCTCATTATTATTACTATTATTATTATTATTTAATTCCTAAAGGAGTTTGAGAATTAATTAATAAGATTCTTAATCTCTCTCTCATATATATTCCTAATAAGAATAGGAGGCTAATTAATTAAAAGAGTTTAATTATTTCCAATAGGATTGAGAAGCCTAATTTGTGACGCCCCAAAAATAGGTCCACACAACCCATTCTGCGTCACCAATTATATAGTACAGAATCCAAATACAAATCTTTTATATAAAACTGTCGTGCAAAATACGACCACACAAACTGTGAGTTTCAATACAGATATTATGTCGTATATAATACGAAAATGTCAACGCTCAAATTCAGTTCTCATTATAATTATTATCACACTATTTTACAAAATAGTGAGGACTACTATAGCACTATCTCGGACCATCACTCTATTTCCCGGCTAGTCCCAGCTATATTCTCATTTTCTAAAGAGAACAATAAAAGAAAATGGTGAGCACCCACTCTGAAGGTGTCTTCTGATATGGCAGCATGCTTGCCCGGAAGCTCTTTTTAAATCTTTCCGGGCGGCCTCTTAGGACGACCACTGCCTTCTTGTCTAAGAGGGTTGTCGCTACACCGGTAGGATCGAAACAGAGATTTTGAACGAAGATTTACATAATGGTGTATATATATACTTAATATATATACGAAGAGAATATGTGAGTTATTTGCTAGCGAAATAAAATATTTGCGTATGAGGCAATGATCCGAATTGACTCGTGAGTAGATCAACAACTATAAAATTATTTAAATTAAGTAATAATATAGTAAATTTAATTTTTACTATAAAAGATATATAATATCTTTTTAGAACCTGAATTCGTAAATAAAGACAAAAGATATTTCTAAAGTGAAATATAAATGATTTATTCTTCGATATGTAAAATATTTACATGTTAAATTGTGAGAGACCTTTATTTGGCTTAAAAAGGTTAAAACGAATTAAGTTTCTAAATAAACTAATATTCATTTTGAGTAAGAATAAATAATATTAGTTTGTAAACCGGACTCATTCCAATACCGGGAGAGAAAGTTATGGCGTTGCGAAATAGGAGTGTCAGAACAGGCAAAACAGGGCTGGGCTGACATGGGGGCGCATTGGGCGCGCAGGGCTGGGCACGGGCGAGCCAACGGTTGTGGTCGACATGACTGTTTTGACCTCCTGTAGTAAAATTAGCATAACTTTTTCATACGAACTCCAATTGAGGCAATTTCAGATGATTCGAAAAGATAACGGGTACATCTACAACTTTCATTCCAAAAGTTTTTCAATTTGAGGTTGTTAGAAGGGACAAAAATGGCCATATTTAGGACTGTTGTGCATTCGGAGATATTTGGAGGGCGTCGAGTATGTGCGTGTGCAACATGGATGTTTTCGACGATAAATGATGTGGTTCGAAGTTGTAAAACATAAACATTATGAAATATAATGATGACTAACATTAATTAATGATGTATTAGGCAAGTTGAGCGAGCATGTCAAGCTTAGTTAACAAGCGTCGCCAAACGTAGCCGCCATGGGCTGTTTTAACGTTCAACGTTCCGAATCGCGTTTGGGAAAAGGGAAAGAAAAGGAGCAAAAGAAACCTGAACCAACTAAAGGAATGTGCTTTCATTGCAATGAGCTGGGACATTGGAAGAGGAACTGCAAGAAGTTTCTAGCAGAGAAGAAGCTTGGAGAAGCTTCGACTTCCAATCAAGGTTTGTTTATGATTGAAATTAATTTTTTTGAAAGTCATAATTCTACTTGGGTATTGGATACCGTCTGTGGTTCTCACATATGTAATACTGTGCAGGGACTGGTCAGAAGTAGAAAGCTGAACAAAGATGAGGTGATCCTACGAGTGGGAAATGGAGCAAAAGTTGCTGCATTAGCTGTAGGAACTTATTGTTTAGCAATGCCTTCGGGCAAATTCATTTATCTTAATAACTGTTATTATGTTCTGAATATTATTAAAAACATTATTTCAATTTCTGTATTGGATATGGAAGGTTTTGACGTTATTATAAAGAACAATGGTTGTTCTATTTATAAAGACGATGTTTTATGTGGTATTGGAAATTTGCGAAATGGACTTTATACACTTGACTTACAAGAAAATATATTTCAAATTGAACAAATTAAGAAAAGGAAAAGAGATGATATTAATTATACCTATATGTGGCACTGTAGACTCAGTCATATCAATGAAACAAGATTATCCAAGTTGCATAAAGAAGGGCTCCTCGAGCTATCTGATTATGAATCATATCCAACTTGTGAATCTTGTCTCATGGGTAAAATGACTAAATCTCCTTTTAGTGGAAAAGGAGAGAGAGTTACAGAATTGTTGCCATTGATTCACACAGACGTTTGTGGACCTATGACAACAAGTGCACGGGGTGGGTATTCTTATTTTATTACTTTCACTGATGATCACTCAAGATTTGGATATATGTATTTAATGAGATACAAATCAGAATCATTTGAAAAGTTCAAAGAGTTCAGAAGTGAAGTAGAGAAACAAACGGGCAAGAGTATGAAGATACTTCGATCAGATCGAGGTGGAGAATACTTAAGCAGTGAGTTTCTCAATTGTCTCAGAGAAAATGGTATAATCTCACAATGGACTCCTCCAGGTACACCACAGTTAAATGGAGTATCTGAAAGGAGAAATCGAACACTGTTGGACATGGTTCGATCCATGATGAGTTTTACCGACCTTCCAATTTCCTTCTGGGGATATGCCCTAGAAACGGCTGCATACCTACTTAACAAGGTACCTACCAAATCCGCCCCAAAGACTCCATATGAGATGTGGAAAGGGAGGAAACCAAATCTTAAGCATGTTAAGACTTGGGGTTGTCCAGCTTATGTCAAAAAGTTTGAAAATGATAAGTTACAGACTAAATCCGATAAGTGTAGATTTGTGGGATACCCTAAAGAAACCGTAGGGTATTATTTCTATCATCCAACTGATCAAAAGGTGTTTGTTGCGAAACATGCTACCTTCTTGGAGAAAGAGTTTATCCATGAAGGGGTCAGTGGGAGTAAGATATATCTTGAAGAAGTTCAAGAACCACAAGTTACCACGGACCAAAGTCAAGTACCTAACCAAGTAGAAGAACCTACTGTACCACACACTGTTCGTAAATCTGGAAGAGTACCGCAGATACCTGAGAGGTATGGATTCGTTATAAAGGATGACGATGAGGTACACATTATAAATGATGATCCATTGAATTACGAACAGGCTATGAGTAATAAAGACTCAGGGAAATGGCTTGAAGCCATGAAATCCGAAATGGACTCCATGTATGAAAACAAAGTATGGACTTTGGTTTCACCACCTGAAGGTATTAAACCTATTGGGTGTAAATGGGTTTTTAAGAAAAAGACTGGAGCAGACGGAAAGGTAGAGACCTCTAAGGCCCGACTGGTTGCAAAAGGTTTCAAACAAAGACAATGAGTTGACTATAATGAAACCTTCTCACCAGTAGCCATGCTCAAGTCCATTCGGATTTTTCTTGCGATTGCAGCTTATAACGACTATGAGATCTGGCAGATGGACGTGAAAATGGCCTTCCTCAATGGGAAACTTGAGGAGGATGTTTATATGACACAGCCAGAGGGATTTATCTCAAAAGTTAGAACAAATCAAGTCTGTAAGCTACAACGATCCATTTATGGGTTGAAGAAAGCTTCTCATAGATGGAACATTCGTTTTGATGAGACAATCAAAGAGTTTGATTTTATCAAAAACGAGGATGAACCTTGTGTGTACAAGAAGGTTAGTGGGAGCGCAGTATCATTCCTTGTATTATATGTTGATGATATATTACTGATAGGGAATGACATTCCTATGTTACAATCCATTAAAATCTGGTTATCTAAAAACGTCTCCATGAGGGACTTGGGTGAAGCATCCTATATTTTGGGGATAAAGATCTATAGAGATAGATCTAAAAGGATGCTCGGCTTATCCCAAGGAACGTACATTGATACGATGCTAAAGAGGTTTAGCATGGAAGATTCCAAAAGAGGTTTCATGCCGATGAGCCATGGAATAAATCTCTCCAAGAAACAGGCCCCAAAGACACCTGAGGAGAGAGACCGTATGAGTAAGATCCTTTATGCTTCTGCAATAGGATCTATCATGTACGGTATGATATGTACTAGACCGGATGTTGCTCACGCACTTAGTGTAACAAGCAGATACCAGTTGAATCCAGGAGAAGAGCACTGGAAGGCAGTGAAAAAAATATCCTAAAGTACTTGAGAAGGACTAAAGATATTTTTCTTGTCTACGGTGGGTCTGAATTAAAACTCGAAGGATTCACGGACTCAAGTTTTCAAACAGACCAAGATGACAGTAAATCTGTTTCAGGGTATGTGTTTACCTTAAACGGAGGTGCAGTGAGTTGGAAGAGTTCCAAGCAGCAAACAGTTGCTGATTCAGTGACAGAGGCAGAGTATATAGCTGCAAGTGAAGCTGCAAAGGAAGCTGTTTGGATGAAGAAGTTCATAACTGAACTTGGTGTGGTTCCTAGCATCGGAGAAGCAGTTGCTGTATACTGTGACAACACCGGAGCGGTTGCACAGGCTAAGGAACCCAGGTCTCATCAGAAATCTAAACACTGTTGCGGCGATTTCACTTGATCAAGGAGATCATTGAAAGAGGAGACGTCACCTTGGAGCGTGTGGGTCTCAAGACAACATTGCAGATCCATTTACTAAAGCTCTAACACAACAGCAGTTTGATCGTCACTTAGAGAAGATGGGTATGAGATACCATGGCGATTGGCTTTAGTGCAAGTGGGAGATTTATAGTAGTGTGCATACAAGCCAATCATATATGATGATAAAGCACATACTTTATAAACAATCTTATTTATTTATTAATAAAATATTCATTTAAGGCATATAATTATCTACATGGTGCTGTTTTTATAATATGTAAATAACCCATAGTTTTAAGCAATGCTTTTAGAATCATGATGAGATCATGATAATGAGATCTAAATTCTTAGAAAGCTTAAAAACTAAAAAAGTTCCCAATTGTGGGATTACTAAAATGGGGATTAGTAAATCCAGATAGATTGGTACATATGTTGCTTGCTCATTGGATGAGGATGACTGATCTCATGGTCATTTGTGTGGAGACACTAAAGCAAGTATGTAGGTGCTTATTGGAGAATAAGTTCACTGAACATGACTCGCTATGGAATACCTAATGGAGTTTTACTCGCCTGTCAATAGGAATTCCTAATGTGATAGTAGTACAAGTGATCCTTGGACTTGAGATCATCATAGTATCTTGTATGTAACAAATTATACTTTGACTAATTCCTTAAGGCCTTTTAAGGCATATATAGGGTATGTTTGGGTATAATGAGTTACATATGGAGATAATGAATGATCAATAAAGAATCTACCACTTCTAGTAAAAGAGGAGATATGTCCTATGTGATTCGTTAAATGACAACCCAGGAATCCTTGGCCAAGGTAGAATGAAATTAGAAAGGGGTTTCTAATTTGCATTATTTGGAGTTGTGCATTTTCTAATCGAAATACATATGATTAAATAAATTAAGACTTGACAGTAAATCCATGTCTTATATTTAATTGGGACATTGTATGGTGGAAGGATTGAATTGTACGGTAACTATTAACTCACAGGTTCTTTTATGATTAATATTGAAATCTATATTATCTGGAAAGTCGTTGATCGCTAGGGAGGCTTATCCCTATTGTAAAATAAATGTTATTTATTTAAATAGATTATTAGTTTAATTTATTTATTTAAATAAGATTAGAATTGTTCTAATTGATTTATTCATAACCGGTTTAATATGGAGAACCTAAAGGGTCACACCATAAAAGGAAGAAGAATTATTTAAGAAGAAAATGGCATGATAGTAATAATGCATTAAGTATAATTAATTTAATCTATGGTGATAGAATAAATTAAATAGCTTAATGTTTATTATTTAATATTTTAGAAATATTAAATATAAATTAATAAGAGGAGTCTTATTAATATTATTATTATTATTTTAATTCTAAAGGAGTTTTAGGAATTAATATAATATCAGTACTCTCTCTCAATCCTAATAAAGATTAGGATATAAATTAATTAAAAGTATTTAATTAATTAAATAAAACCCTATTCTAATTGGATTAGGAGGGTTAACCTAATATCTATATAAGAGAGTCTTATATCAGAAATAAGGTACATGAATTTTTCCAAGAATTGGGAGTACACATATTCTATAGAGATAGAAACAAGGGTTAAGCCAATAACCCATCTTCTTGAGTTCTTCATCTTCCTTGGTGGATCACCGTTAGAGGCCAAACAATTGGGTGGCTGACATTGATCAAGGGAAGGAGCCACCACAGAGGAATCAAAGGAGTAGAACTTGTACCTGAGGAAGCTTGGATCTTCAAAGGTATAATTCTATGTTCTCTCTTTTCTGTTATTGATAACTAGCACAAAGCATGATCATGGTTATGGGTTTGTATAAATTTTTGAAAACCAAGTTTTTGCGCTTCTGCCCTATTTATGTGATTTGATTGCATGATTGCGTTACGTACAAATCCAACAATAACATCCCAAATAAACTCTGATATTTTATTCATTCAAAAGTTTTAAACATAAATAAGATAGCATCACTGCTATTTATATCAACTATTCCGAGATAAAGAATACTTAAATCATTATATTCCATTATTTATAACCACAATGGAATTTACATTATTAACTACCACAAATAATCACATAACTCATATTGTTCCTATCACGGCTTACTTAGACGTCGAACAGCTTTTATGCGCTCTTCTTCCATGATACGGAACATTGTCCTACAATCCAGCATGTACCAGGGTAAGTTCTCGAACTGAACTGGATAATAGACAACTCGATCTTGGGCCCTATCAAACACTGTCTGAAAAGTGTAGTCTGTCTCCTCAATCTTAGCCTTCTTTGCCCGATCATTATCTTCAGCAAGATCTGCACGTTGAGAAGCCTTAATCTAAGCGCCCTCTGCTCTAGCACGCTTCGCCGACTCTTATCTCAAATCACTCTTTAGTTTCTCTACCTCAGTCGATAACTCTTCATTTTAGCTCTCTACCTGAACTAGTTTTGACTCCACGTCTCCAAGACGTTCATCAAGATCCTCAATCTTGTCATCCTTCTATTCTATAGCAGCACGTTGTACATCTGCCAGCTCCTTTAATTCTCTAACGTTATCCTGTAACTTTATGTTATGATCATAAAGCTCATCATACATCTCAACACTGATAGAGTTTGGTGGAAACTCATCAGGGTCCTCAACCTCTACCTTTATCTCCTCAGAGTCCTCCTCTGAATCAAACACAGGCTCATGTTCCTGACCCACGACAGTGATCAACGTAGATGGCTCTCTCCGAACCAACTGCACCCAGACGATATGAATGTCTCGAGGCTCCTCCTCTCTAGCTAAACGGAACCTCCCTAGGCTGACTGGATCCTCCAACATCTGACATCTTGACAATTAAAATTTTAAATTTTTAGTTACTACGTGATGCTAATCAATACTCGCGAGCACATAAGTATATCACATAAGCACATAACACATAAAGTCTTTTATTATCTTCAATGAATTTCTTAATTCATTTCTTAGAACTCGATACGAGTTTATCACCATTATGTTTTCATTCTAAAGGCTACTACCCTAAGGTTTTCCCACCTAAGGTTCATAACCTACAGCTTTGATACCAACTTGTGACACCAGAAATGATTTATAAAATTGGAACTTTTGATTTTACCAGTAAAAGAATTATTAAAACTTTTGAATATGCTGTTCCTTTACAGAATAATGATGAAATTGTATATTTATTGCATGTTGAAGATCTGTATCCTTTTATGCAAAAATATAAATATGTTCATATAGGACTTGTTCAGATTGCTTTCAAGCCCTTGACTTTACTTGGTCAAAATACCAGTATCCAATGTACTCTAAGAGCTGGTAGATGCCTTAATTGGAAAGCATCTCTAATGGGTGCTATTGCGACTAGTTTAGCTCATGGACCCGTATACTTTAATATCTACTCGAATCTTAGCATTTCTTTAACAGACAGTAATTTGTCTAAAGTTTTATAAATGAGAATCATATCTCATGGATATGAGTATCTTCCACGATCCCCTCCGTTTGCTATATTATTCAAAATTAATCTTAAAGTTTTAACAACTTTAAATCTATATACCAGGAAGCAGAGTCAACAAGGTCATACTGTCCTAATTGATTCTAATCTCTTTAGCAGTCAACTTGCTATTCCCCGAATGATTCCTTGGGAAGAACTAACTTTTTCGAAACAATGGCAAATCACTAATATTCTTTCTACCAGACCCTTAATTAGACAATCTATAGAAGATGTTATCCAAACTCGAGACGGTAATGTCTATCTTAGTTTAAGAAACCTTTACTTCGTAGTAAATCTAGCAGAAATATTCCTTATAATATTGATTTTCCAGAATCGTCTAGACATTCTGTGTCAGAACCTATCGAATCAGTCTATTAGTGTTCTACTAGACTATCTAGCAATGAATCTGTTAAGATTGATAATCCAGAAGATCATATTAAAAGAATACATATATCTGAAAATCAAATACCTCATGGTATTTATGAAGCTAATACCCCTAATAACAGAAGACCTTATACTCCAACCGCTAGTGATATGCATTTCGAATGTTAATGGATTTATCTCTAAATAGTGTTATTCGTAAGCTTTTAAATCAGGAATTCATGCAGGACAAATATCAAGATTTCAGAACTTGGTATTTTAAAAATCATAACAAAGATAAATTAGCAGAATTAAAATCTAATTATTATTCTCATTTGAATGATAATCAGTGCTTAATATCATTTCCCCAATGGTATTATGATTTTGCTATAAAATCAGAATTATATAATAAAGACCAAATAAATATTTTAACCGGTATTTAGAAGGATTGGATAACTACTAGTGGTAATATTATATAATCTATTCAGCATCCCCCTCAATCTTTAGAATTGAGCCCAGAGAATGAAAACTTAAAACCTTTAATTATTAATCCGTGTGTTCATATTTCTTATAAATCTCATCAACGGGAAATTATTAAGTATAAGGATATTATACCTATAACCAAACAGAATAATTATACTAATTTATTTCTTCAAACTGTAGGAAAATAGTTAATCAGAATTGAAGAACGAGTCAATCATTTACATGATAAATATCAAGTGATCCCTAAACAAATAAATCTTCAACCTGTTAATATCAAACCACCTCTTGAAGTTACTAATTTCAAGATGAGATCATCCAAGTCTGATGATGAGTTTGTTAATAATCTTTTAACTAAAATAAAAGGTTTAAAAACACCAACAGAATCTACTTCTCAAATTAATGTGTTATCTGATAAACTTTCTTCATCCCATAGTATCGCATATACTAACGATGATGATGACGATGAATTAGATTCATCACATATTTTTGAAATACAGAATAATTTTCAAGATATGCAATCTATTAACAAAACTACTTACAGTCAAAAGCCTATTCAAAGAATGGCTTTCGCAGGTCCTAGTAGATATTATTATACTAGGCCTACTCCCCAGGATATTCTATATGAAGAAGATTTTCTTCATTCTCAGAAATCTTATCATGGTAAAACCATTTATAAATGGAACATAGATGGAAAAATTGAATATCAGATTTATGAAACCATACATCATATTATGATGTATGCCACAGTATGTAAACATAATGAAAACATTGATCATCATATCTGTAGTTTTCTTGTTAATGGTTTTATTGGCATTCTTAAAGGATGGTGGGATAATGCTATCACTGATACTCAAAGAGTTGAGATTTTAAATTCATTTAAGATTAACACTGATCCCATTACTAAAACCGAAACCATAAGAGAAGATGCCTACTATACGCTTGTCCAATCTATCATTCATCATTTTATAGGACCAGGTCTAATAAATAATGATAGAGGAAGAGAGCTTCTACAGAATCTTAGATGCCCTTCTTTAACCCATTTCAGATTGTATAAGGATGTTTTCCTTATGAAGGTCATGCAAAGACCTGATGCTAATAGTGAGCATTGGAAGGCCAAATTTATTGATGGACTTCTTACTTTCTTTGCTAAGAAAATCCATAAAAAACATAAGGATAAACATAATCAAATTAGTATTCCCTATAACCAGTACTCTTATGGTCATCTTGTTGCCATAATTATTGAAGAAGGATTATCATTATGTAATGATATGAAACTTCAACTTCTTATGAAGCAACAAAACCTAACTAAAAGACACGAGTTAGGAGAATTCTGTGACCAATTCTCTTATGAGACTAAAATCCAGTATCCTTCTAAACCCAGGAAATAGCAACATACTAAAAAGACTAAATCACACAAAAAACATTCTTCTAGAAATTCTTCTAAGAAGGAAAAACCAGAAAGAACTACTAGAAAGAGAAAGTTTAGTAAGAAGAAAGATAAATCTACCATAAAATGTTATAAATATGGTAAAACAGGACATTTTGCTAACAAATGTAGATCTAAGATTAAAACAAAAACTTAATGAGATGTCTCTTGATGAAGATATTCAACAAGAGATTCTTAATTGCCTTTCCAGTAGCAATGATGAAGGTTCTGATGATGAGATTACTGAAATCTATTCTTCTTCTAAGAAAGAAGAAGATTCTAATGAACCTTGTCAAACTTGTACTATTAATAACTGCAACCCTTTAACAGAAGCTAATTACTGGAAAGCCATTGTTGAATTGAATGGCTTAGACATTGGAGGTCCGAGTATTAATGTTCTAACAGATACTCAAAAATCCATGCTTGAATTAGCCGACCTGATAAAGGATCTAGAAATTAAATTAAATTTTTTGGAAACCTATTATAAAAATCAGAAAACTGAAGACATTATCCCCATTGAATAATACAGTATAAGAGAAGTTATGAAACGTATACAAAACATTTCTAATAATGAAAAACCCGTTACAATTCAAGATCTAAAAGGGGAAATAAACCTTTTAAAATCTGAAGTTAAACAACTTCAAATAGCTAATATTATAATAACCCAAGATTTGAATAATATTAAGCAATAATTAAATACTAAGGATAAACCAGAATCTTCTTAATATAAAGCAGAAGCTTCTGATAACCAGTATTTAATGCTTATGAATCAAGTTATTTTCCAGAAATGGTATATCAGACTTACTTTCATAATAAAATTGGATTTTATTATTAAAGATGCCATTGCTCTTGTAGACAGTGGTTCTTATATGAACTGTATTCAAGAAGGGTTAATCCCTACTAAATATTTTCGAAAAACCACTCAATCTTTGACTAGTGCAAGTGGCAATACAATGAGAATTAAGTATAAAATACCAGAAGTCTTAATCTGTAATCAAGGTTTGTGTTTATCTACTTCTTTTGTGTTAATCAAAAATATGAATCAAAGTATTATTTTAGGCACACCCTTTTATATCTTTTGATGCCCATTAAAAAAATTGATACTTTGGAAATTCATACTAATCTTAACAACAGAAGCATAGTATTTGAATTCATAACAGAACCCTATACTAAAGAATTAAATCAAGTAAAACAAATGATTTATTCTAAAAAAACAGATAAATTTTATTCAAAAAGAAGTTAAGTTTCTTACTACGGAACAAAGGATTTTACAGCCTTCCTTACATGATAAAATAAAATCACTTTTGAAAACTCTTCAAACAGAAATCTGTAGTGATGTTTCCAATGCTTTTTGGAATAGAAAGAAACATATCATTTCTCTTCCATATATATCTGATTTTAATGAGAAGAATATTCCTACCAAATCCAGGCCTAGCCAGATGAAGAAGGAATATTTAATTCTATGTAAAAATGAAATTAAGTCTCTTCAACAGAAAAAACTCATTAGACCTAGCAGTTCCCCTTGGAGCTGTACTGCTTTTTATGTCAATAAAAATGCAGAAATAGAAAAAGGAATACCTAGGCTTGTAATTAATTGTAAACTGTTAAATGAGGTTTTGAAATGGATTAGGTATCCTATACCTAATAAAAAAGACCTTTTGGATAGATTGCATGATGCAATCATCTTTTCTAAATTTGACTTAAAATCAGGATTTTGGAAAATACAAATTTGTGACAAAGACAGGTATAAAAGTGCATTTACAGTACCCGTTGGCCATTTTGAATGGAATGCTTTACCATTGGAGTTAAAAATGGACCATCCGAATTTCAGCATATTATGAATGATATTTTTAATCCTTTTACCGAGTTTGTTATTTGTTAAATTGATGATGTTCTTATCTTTTCATTTTCAATAGACCGGCATATCAAACATTTGAATATTTTCAAAAATGTTGTTATAAAAAATGGTTTTGTGGTTTCTGCACCAAAAATGAAACTTTTTAAAATAGCAATCAGATTTCTTGGACATAATATTTTCAATGGAACTATTATTCCAATTGATAGATGTATTGAATTGCATCTAAATTTTCGGATGAAATTAAAGATATTAACCAACTGCAAAGATTTTTATAATTATATTAGAGACTATTACCCAAATCTTTCTCAGGACGCTTCTATCCTGTACACCAAACTTAAACAAAATTCGCTGCCTTGGACAGATGAGCATACTTATGCTATCCAAAAAATTAAAGAAAGAGTCAAACAGTTGTCCTGTTTATCTTTACCGAATTCTGATTGGAAGAAAATAGTTCAAACTGATGCTTCCAACAAAGGATATGGTGGGATACTAAAACAATATAATCCTAATAAGAAAAGAGAATAACTTCTTCGCTTTACTTCAGGAGTATGGAAGGGGCCATCTTTAAATTACCCTACCATAAAACAGGAATGTTTTTCAATTGTCAAATGTGTTTTAAAATTTCAAGATGATCTTTTAAATCAACATTTTTTAATAAGAGTTGATTGTTCTGCTACTAAACAGATATTTAAAAAAGATGTTCAGAATCTTGTTTCTAAACAAATATTTGCTACTTGGCATAGTATTTTATCAATATTTGACTTTGACATTAAATATATCAAAGGTAAACAGAATTCATTACCAAATTTTTTAAGCCGTGAATATTTGCAGGGTTAATGAACAGTAGAGGTAGAGGCCGCGGCCGAGACCGAGGCAGAAACCAGTACTATACAGAATTCCCGAGTTTAAATACTCCTAACAGTACTCCTCAGGCTTCTTCTAGCCAAATAGCAAAGGATATTCTTTTATTACCTGAACAGTATATCCCTAACATAAATGTTGAAGAAAAAATTCCTTACATTGAACCGAATGATAAAAAATGGATGACAGATCCATGGGAAATCAAGAGGCGCTATTTAGTGACTCAATAATTTCCTCCTCATTTTGATCAGTACAAATACATCTATGAATAAATAATCATAGAAACAGCATCAATGGACATAAAGCACATACTTCATGATCCATCAAAAATAACCAGTCCAATCTCTTATAGCAAGACCACTATCAGAAACATTATGCCCATTGGGGCATTCATCCTCATACTACCAGAACTCTGGAGTCTAGACATTCAGAAATAAAATATAGTTACTAGGATTATATTGATTCCTTTACCAATGTTTTTTATTACCAGAATCATATTCATAACCATACTTGGTTTATCCGAATCTGTCCAAAAGTTCTCAAAAATGAAATCCCAAATTGGTTTTTCGTTTAGTGGGATAAATTTGGAATGACAATGGAAACACTACCTGAATCCATTCAAATAGTATTCAAAGATTGGCAAGTAGCCTATTCTCACATACCAGTAAACAAGGATATATCTATGATGAAAACCTTTATCCATTTTGTTACCCGTTTTGGAATCCCTTGGACATGGAAATGGGATTTACAGTGTGACTGTCAGAACAAGATTCCCCGTCTTAAAAGGGTATTCTTTACCAGATGGTGGGATAAAGGACTTAACCCCACTCTACCAGAACTAGTCAAAGCAATCAAAAATACACCCAAGCTTGCCTTGACACAATTCCAAAAATTCTTCCAGCACAACCAGTAAATCCATTTGTAAAAATTCAAGAAGATTTAAAACAGAAGTTTCCAGAGTTAACAGAAATGATTTAATTATAAAAACCATGGACTATATAAAAAATCAATTCCTATAGTCCTTAGTCCAGGATGACACTTTAATGAAGACGGCCAGCAGCAATGAAGGATCTAACCAGGATGACAATGATTTTAGTGTTTTAGCAGGAGAAATCCAGGAACCCGAAGATCCAAAACCTACTATGGGAGATTTTTGAGATTCCCTCACTATAATGATTTTAGAGGAAAATGGAACAGGATAAAAAGTAAAAGGAAAAGCATGATGCTACCTATCCCGCACTAACAGAAAGATTCCTCTCCATTATCAGAAGAAGACAACCAGCTGTCTTCCACCTTCTTCACAGCTACCACATAGCTGTTCCCTCAAGATAACGATTGACATGGACGATCGACTCCACGAAGCAGGACACGCCACCTGTCTTTCCCTTATCTTATCCTTTACTTATCTTATCTATATATTGGGAGCCCTCACTCATTGTTGAGGTAGAACATCTTTTAGAATTTCTTTCAGAATCTCTCTCTCTCTTTGTATATTTCTCTACTATTATAATAAAGATCGAAGTTTGAGGATAACCAAAGTCTCCTTACTCTCTGTAAGTCATAGATAATATTGATTATTATGTTTCTTTAATTGATGTGTTAAATTATCATCAAGAAAATAGTACATATTTTAGAATAGAAGTTAATAACGCTGTAGATAAGCATAATCGTTCTTATTTTCAAGAATAGTTAATTAAAACAGAAGGTTAAATTGTTAAAACCAAAGAAGCTATCCAGCAAGAAACCTGCCGGTTGGTAGTTGTGGGTAGAACACCCAACCAACAGTAGGTTCATGAGATCATATATGTAGTAATTTAGAATTTATATATTGTTAATATGACTTTAAAATATCCTTGCTATGCTGCTACTTGAATTAAGACTTGAATAAGTGGAACGTCACCCAAGTCGCGTTGAGGGTTTATGTCGTTGGCCAAGATATGTGTTAGACTATTTCCCCTCATAAATCATTGACAGATGTGCTTATTAGTGTCTTAACCCCTTAGAAATGAGAATCATATCTCATGGATATGAGTATCTTCCAGGATCCCCTCCATTTGCTATATTATTAAGAATTAATCTTAAAGTTTTAACAACTTTAAATCAGTATATCAAGAAGCAGAGTTAACAAGGTTATACTGTCCTAATTGATTCTAATCTCTTTAGTAGTCAAGTTGCTATTCCCCGAATGATTCCTTGGGAAGAACTAACTTTTCTGAAACAATGGCAAATCAATAATGTTGTTCCTACCAGACCCTTAATTAGACAATCTATAGAAGATGTTATCCAAACTCGAGACGGTAATGTCTATCTTAGTTTAAGAAACCTTTACTTCGTAGTAAATCTAGTAGAAATATTCCTTATAATATTGATTTTCCAGAATCATCTAGACATTGTGTGTCAGAACCTATCGAATTAGTCTATCAGTGTTCTACTAGACTATCTAGCAATGAATTTGTTAAGATTGATAATCCAGAAGATCATATTAAAGGAATACATATATCTGAAAATCAAATACCTCATGAAATTTATGAAGTTAATACCCCTAATAACAGAAGACCTTACAGTCCAACCACTAGTGATACGCATTTCGAATGTTAATGGATTTATCTCCAAATAGTGTTATTCGTAAGCTTTTAAATCAGGAATTCATGCAGGACAAATATCAAGATTTCAGAACTTGGTATTTTAAAAATCATAACAAAGATAAATTAGCAGAATTAAAATCTAATTATTATTCTCATTTGAATGATAATCAGTGCTTAATATCATTTCCCCAATGGTATTACGATTTTGCTATAAAATCAAAACTATATAAAAAAGACCAATTAAATGCTTTAACCTATATTCAAAAGGATTGGATAACTACTAATGGTAATATTATTCAATCTATTCATCCTCCCCCTCAATCTTTAGAATTGAGCCCAAGGAATGAAAACTTAAAACCTTTAATTATTAATCCGTATGTTGATATTTCTGATAAATCTCATCAACAGGAAATTATTAAGTATAATGATATTATACCTATAACCAAACAGAATAATTATACTAATTTATTTCTTCAAACTGTTGGAAAACAGTTAATCAGAATTGAAGAACGAGTCGATCATTTACATGATAAATGTCAAGTGATCCCTAAACAAATAAATCTTCAACCTGTTAATATCAAACCATCTCTTAAAGTTACTAATTTCAATATGAGATCATCCAAGTCTACTGATGAGTTTGTTAATAATCTTTTAACTAAAATAAAAGATTTAAAAACACCAACAGAATCTACTTCTCAAATTAATGTGTTATCTGATAAACCGTCTTCATCCCATAGTATCGAAGATACTAACGATGATGATGACGATGAATAAGATTCATCACATATTTTTGAAATACAGAATAATTTTTAAGATATGCAATATATTAATAAAACTACTTATAGTCAAAAGCCTATTCAAAGAATGGCTTTCGCAGGTCCTAGTAGATATTATTATTCAAGGCCTACTCCCCAAGATATTCTATATGAAGAAGATTTTCTTCATTCTCAGAAATCTTATCATGGTAAAACCATTTATGAATGGAACATAGATGGAAAAACTGAATATCAGATTTATGAAACCATACATCATATTATGATGTATGCCACAATATGTAAACAGAATGAAAACATTGATCATCAGATCTGTCATTTTCTTGTTAATGGTTTTACTGGCATTCTTAAAGGATGGTGGGATAATGCTCTCACTGATACTCAAAGAGTTGAGATTTTAAATTCTTTTATGATTGACACTGATCCCATTACTAAAACCGAAACCAAGAGAGAAGATGCTTACTATACGCTTGTCCAATCTATCATTCATCATTTTATAGAACCAGGTCTAATAAATAATGATAAAGGAAGAGAGCTTCTACAGAATCTTAGATGCCTTTCTTTAACCCATTTCAGATTGTATAAGGATGTTTTCCTTATGAAGGTCATGCAAAGACCTGATGCTAATAGTGAGCATTGGAAGGCCAAATTTATTGATGGACTTTCTACTTTCTTTACTGAGAAAATCTATAAAAAAACTTAAGGATAAACATAATCAAATGAGTATTCCCTATAACCAGTACTCTTATGGTCATCTTGTTGCCATAATTATTGAAGAAGGATTATCATTATGTAATGATATGAAACTTCAACATCTTATGAAGCAAAAGAACCTAACTAAAAGACACGAGTTCGGAGAATTCTGTGATCAATTCTCTTATGAGACTAAAATCTAGTATCCTTCTAAACCCAGAAAACAACAACATACTAAATATGTAAGACCCCAACTTTTATGAATAAAGATTTAATTTTTTTTATATATTATTTCGAAATAGTAAGGTGTTGTTTTGATAAATGTGAAAAGTTATGGGTGAAATGTGCAAATATTTTAAAATGAGCAAGTGGTTATAAAATATTTTTTTTGTCGGGGAATATTCGTTTAGTCGTGAAATATTCTTGTTGTCGGGGAATATTCGTACGACGGTGCAGCTATTTGTGGGCCCCACAACGGAATAACTGTCGGATATAGAAAGCGACAAAAATAACCTTTTTATAAATAACGGCGTAGTTGTTACCGTTAGTACTGTTGAAATACCCGGTGGTTAAAATACAGTAATACGCGGTGTTGCACAATAGTACACGGTATTGCACAGTATTTTAAATTATTGAGTCTTACGGGAGAAGGCACTTACTCAATTATTATTACAGTAATTACTGTTCAATATTTTATATTATTGATTCAATAATTGCATGATATTTTATTGATTCAATAATTGCTACGTTGATATTTTATTGACTCAATAATTGCTACGTTGCTATTTTATATGATTGATTCAATAATGGCTACAGTTGATATTTTGTATTATTGATTCAATAATTGTCACTGCACAGTATTTCACATTATCAACTCAATAATTCATATTATTTGAATAATATTATTAGATAGCATTATTGACAATGTCTAAGGAAGTTCTGTCTAGGAGGGGTTATTTAATTGCGCGCCAATAAGGAAAAGTCCTTATCGGAAGACCCCCTCTTTCTTGGAAATGACCTAGTTGTCAATATTGTAGTTCTGTAATATTATTTATGAATAATTAATTATTGATTTATATGATAAGAAAATATTTATTTTATGGATATAAAAGAAGGAATTAGTGCTGATGTGTTTTTTATCAGTATTTTGATGAGAAAAATCATCCGTTTATGAATTTCGGATAATTTATGTTTGGAATTTGGAAAAACTTCCTTCTACAAAGTTGTAGAGAATTAAATTTCCTATAGAAGGACATAGAATTTGTATTTTTCCGACAAAAGGCTATTTATTATGAATTATTGAAGTTTTAAAAAATAAATATTTTTTTAATGGGTGGGCCCCACTTTTTTTGGAAATTTTTTTAAAAAATAATATTATTTTATTAATTTAGTCTACTTTGGCATCCTAAGCTTTTCCTATAAATAGGGTGCTTAGGTTAGAATTGAAAATCACACCAGAATAAGAAGTTTTCTTTCTCTATAATATCGAGCGTATTTTTGTGAGTATTTAGATACTTTGAGTGTTACTATTCAGTGCAAGTTTCATTCGATATTATATCCGATATTCCAACCAGAGGTACTATTCTTTTGAGGTAAAGGATGTTATTTTCTTTCGTAAATGATGTTATTCTTTTCAATATCATTATACCAAAATATTGGCATGGATTTTATTATGAAATTCTTACTTTTTTCGTCGGGATTACTATTCACGTATACGGCACTATTCACGTATACGGCACTATTCACGAAAAAATTAAATTTTCTTCTATAGGTCCAAGTTGCTTGTTAAGGTTTCTATCTTTGATTGTATCTAAAGTTTTGAGCTTCATTCTTGAATTTTGCTCCACAAAGTATTATTATGGAATATTCTTGAACTTGAATAAACTAAAATACGAATCCTTAATCTTATCCTTTATTTCACTGGATTCGTTATTTATATTATTTTCATCATCCTCAGTCCTAAGTGGTGTTATAATTGAATATCTTTGGCCTGTAGAGCAAAGATAAATGATTACCTGATGAATATCTTTGGCCGTAGTGCAAAGATGACAGGTGTTGAGATGAACATGACCACTGATGATACAAATGAATATCTTTGGCCTGTAGTGCAAAGATGAATATTTGATTCGAGATGTATATTGATTGATGTTACAGGAATAAAATATTGATGATGAACGGTTATTTCCGCTGCGAATATTGATCTAAAACTTGTTGTCAATAATATTTTATCTGAATTGTTGAAGACTAACGATAATTTATTTTTCATTATCTTAGTCATAATATTCTTTACTGGGCTAGTTGAGCTCACCCTTTTCATCTGTTGTCCTCTTCAGGAAATGAGAATGTTGCGGGAACTAGTCGGGGGACAGAGTGATGGTCCGAGTTAGAGCAGTAGTAGTCCTCACTATTTTTAATAAATAGTGTGATAATAATTATAATGAGGACTTAGTTTGAATATTAATATTTTCTACATATTTGTATTGACACTCACAGTTGTGTGGTCGTATTTTGCACTACCGTGTGATATAAAAGTTTGTATTTGAATTCTGTACCATATATTTGGCGACTCAGAATAGGTTGGGTTGATTGGACCTATTCTGGGGGCGTCACAGTTGGTATCAGAGCTTAGGGATATGATCTCTGGTGGAGATCGGGGAATAGAACTAGGAGGGGAGAGACGAGTAAATCCTTCACTAGTATATCCTACCTAAGCTTATGTGGTATTTAATTGGTCAGTCGGAGCATAGGGTTAATATGTGATATGTTGATTTGTTTAATTAACCCTTGTTTTATGGCAGTATTTGAGAATGGCAGCTGAGAATGTTAACAACGAAGTGAATGAGACCGTGGAGACACCTTTAATCACTAACCAGGAGAACGTGCAACAAGAAGGCAATGTTCATCCTGAAAACAACGCTGGTCAGACGATAAACGATGAGATGTTTAGAAGTTTTTTGCAGTTCATGCAAAACCAGACGAGGGAAACTTGTGTGCAAAATACAGGTGGAGATAATAACAACACGTGAATTGTCACCGCCGAGCAGTTCAAAGAATTGGGACCACCAGAGTTTCTGGGAAAGCCGGATCCGATCAAGGCAGAGACGTGGATTAAATAAATTACCAAGATATTTGATGTCTTGGGATGCACGGAGGAACATAAGGTTCCATTTGCCACGTTTATGTTCCGTGGAGAGGCAGATTACTGGTGGGAGTCTGTGAAGCGTACCCAGCCTGCCGCACTCAAGATGTCTTGGGAAGCGTTCCAGAAACTGTTCAATGACAAGTACTTTCCTGAAAGTATTCGTCATATGAAGGAGGTAGAGTTTATCAGACTCGAGAAAAATAATATGACGGTATCTCAGTACGAGGCTAAGTTCGCGGAGCTGTCCAAGTTTGCACCTCATTTGGCGGAGAATGAGGAACGTATGACGCGGATATTTCTAAGAGGTTTGAAACCCGAAATACGTCAATACCTCATTTCTCATAAATTTTCTCTATATTCGGACGTAGTGAACAGGGCCCAGTTGTTAGAACAAGATAATGATTATGTTCAACCGAGGGACCATAACCAAGGTCGTACCGGTGGCAGCGGTCAACGGAGCAATGACAACCAGTGAGGAGGAAAGTATGACAGAAGCGGTAACCACTCCGGTGGTAATCGTGGCCATGATAGTAGAAAAAGCTAATCGGGAGGAGATTTTAAAAAGAGAAGGTATAACAATGAGAACGTGAAGATGTCAACATCAGCACCAGCATCAACTGTTTCTAGGGGAGGAAAACGACCACCGGTCGTATGCTATAAATGCGGGAAAGAGAGACACATCAGCCCAAACTGCCCACAACAGTTCAAGGCATGCTATAACTGTGGAAAAGAAGGACATATAGCTCGTGATTGTCCTGTTGCGAAACCAAGTCCAGTGGGGTGGTGATTTCAAAGGCGATTTCAGACAAGTCAAAGTCGATGATTCCTGAAAGAGCGTTTGACGTGACAGCCCAAAATGCGAGGAACCCACACGAGGTGATTACGGGAAAGCTGATCATAAACTCTTGCGAAGTTTACACCTTGTTAGATACCGGTGCTACCCATTCTTTTATTTCACCTGCTTGTGCTCAACGTTTGAACTTGACTTCTGATAAATTAGACTTTGACTTATCTGTTGAAACTCCGTTGGGAGAAACCTTTGTTACATCCACAGTTTACAAATCTTGCTTGATTCAGATTGGTACCCTTACCTTACCTGTTGATCTTATATCTTTGAAAATACTTGCATTTGACATGATTTTAGGAATTGACTGATTAACCACTTACCATGCCAAAATTGATTGTTTTCGTAAGGTTGTTAGTTTTCATATTCCTAATCAACCTGTTGTGCGAATTCAAACCACCAAACCACTAAAATCAGTCAATATCATTTCAAGTCACAAAGCTATTCATTTATTGAAAAACGGATGTCAAGCTTTCTTAGCTCATGTCACTGATCTAAACCAGAATACGTCAGATTTGAATGATATTTCTGTTGTTAATGAGTTTCCTGATGCATTTCCCGAAGAACTTCCCGGTCTACCCCCAAAACGTGAAGTTGAATTCTTTATTGACCTTGAACCCGGAACAAAATCCATTTCTAAAACCCCATATCGAATGAATCCTATTGAACTTCAGGAGTTAAAGGTCCAACTACAGGAGTTGTTAGACATCAGTTTTATTCGTCCTAGTACGTCA
The DNA here is from genome assembly GCA_020205555.1 of Panax stipuleanatus. Classification (NCBI taxonomy): domain Eukaryota; kingdom Viridiplantae; phylum Streptophyta; class Magnoliopsida; order Apiales; family Araliaceae; genus Panax; species Panax stipuleanatus. The sequence continues at coordinate 10,257,320 of CM035119.1, read as the reverse complement.
CCTTGGGGTGCTCCTATTTTATTCGTAAAGAAGAAAGACGGGAGTATGCGACTTTGTATTGACTATCGGGAGTTGAACCTTGTCACCATCAAAAATAGGTATCCGTTACCTCGTATTGATGACCTGTTCGACCAGTTGCAAGGAGCACAATTCTTTTCAAAGATCAATCTTCGTTCTAAATATCATCAGCTGAAGATTAAAACTGAGGATATTTCGAAGACTGCTTTTAGAACTCGGTACGGGCATTATGAGTTCTTAGTCATGTCTTTTGGATTGACTAATGCTTCTGCTGCTTTCATGGATATGATGAACCATGTATTCAAGGAATATTTAGATCAATTCGTTGTTGTCTTTATTAATGACATCCTCATCTATTCTAAAAGCCATGAAGATCATGAGCACCACTTGAAGTTGGTACTTCAAAAGCTTCGTGAGAATAAGCTATATGCTAAGGTGAAGAAATGCGAGTTTTGGCTTGAGGAAGTAGCATTCCTTGGGCATGTGGTATCGAAACGTGGAGTATCTGTTGACCCGGCAAAGATTGAAGCAATACAAAGCTAAGAGCAACCTAAGTCGGTGACCAAAGTACGAAGCTTTCTGGGCTTAGCTGGTTATTATCGGAGGTTCGTAGAGGAATTTTCTCGAATCTCTACTCCATTAACTCAGTTGACTCAAAAAGATACAAAATTCGTTTGGAGCAAGGAATGCGAGAAGAGCTTCCAAGAGCTCAAGAGAAGACTTATCTCGGCACCTGTTCTGACAATACCATCTCGAAAATTATACCTCAAGTTAAAGTTTTGTGGAGAAACCATGCTATTGAAGAAATAACCTGGGAGTTGGAATCGAAAATGAAAGCGAGGTACCCTCATCTTTTCGACATACCAGGTACGTACGTCAATTTCGAGGATGAAATTTCATAAGGAGGGGAGGTTGTAAGACCCCAACTTTTATGAATAAAGATTTAATTTTCTTTATATATTATTTCGAAATAGTAAGGTGTTGTTTTGATAAATGTGAGAAGTTATGGGTGAAATGTGCAAATATTTTAAAATGAGCAAGTGGTTATAAAATATTCTTGTTGTCGGGGAATATTCGTTTGGTCGTGAAATATTCTTATTGTCGGGGAATATTCGTACGACGGCGCAGCTATTTGTGGGCCCCACAACGGAATAACTGTTGTATATAGAAAGCGATAGAAACAACCTTTTTATAAATAACGGCGTAGTTGTTACCGTTAGTACTGTTGAAATACCCGGTGGTTAAAATACAGTAATACGCGGTGTTGCACAATAGTACACGGTATTGCACAGTATTTTAAATTATTGAGTCTTACGAGAGAAGGCACTTACTCAATTATTGTTACAGTAATTACTGTTCAATATTTTATATTATTGATTCAATAATTGCATGATATTTCATTGATTCAATAATTGCTACGTTGATATTTTATTGACTCAATAATTGCTACGTTGCTATTTTATATGATTGATTTAATAATGGCTACAGTTGATATTTTGTATTATTGATTCAATAATTGTCACTGCACAGTATTTCACATTATCAACTCAATAATTCATATTATTTGAATAATATTATTAGATAGCATTATTGACAATGTCTAAGGAAGTTCTGTCTAGGAGGGGTTATTTAATTGCGCGCCAGTAAGGAAAAGTCCTTATCGGAAGACCCCCTCTTTCTTGGGAATAACCTAGTTGTCAATATTGTAGTTCTGTAATATTATTTGTGAATAATTAATTATTGATTTATATGATGAGGAAATATTTATTTTGTGGATATAAAAGAAGAAATTAGTGCTGATGTGTTTTTTATCAGTATTTTGATGAGAAAAATCATCTGTTTATGAATTTCGGATAATTTATGTTTGGAATTTGGAAAAACTTCCTTCTACAAAGTTGTAGAGAATTAAATTTTCTATAGAAGGACATAGAATTTGTATTTTTTCGACAAAAAGGCTATTTATTATGAATTATTGAAGTTTCAGAAAATAAATATTTTTTTAATCGGTGGGCCCCATTTTTGTTGGAAAATTTTTAAAAAAATAATATTATTTTATTAATTTAGTCTACTTTGGCATCCTAAGCTTTTCCTATAAATAGGGTGCTTAGGTTAGAATTGAAAATCACACTAGAATAAGAAGTTTTCTTTCTCTATAATATCGAGCGTATTTTTGTGAGTATTTAAATACTTTGAGTGTTACTATTCAGTGCAAGTTTCCTTCGATATTATATCCGATATTCCAGCCAGAGGTACTATTCTTTTAAGGTAAGGGATGTTATTTTCTTTCGTAAATGATGTTATTCTTTTCAATATCATTATACCAAAATATTGGCTTGGATTTTATTATGAAATTCTTACTTTTTTTGTCGGGATTACTATTCACGTATACGACACTATTCACGTATACGACACTATTCACGGAAAAATTAAATTTTCTTATATAGGTCCAAGTTGCTTGTTAAGGTTTCTATCTTTGATTGTATCTAAAGTTTTGAGCTTCATTCTTGAATTTTGTTCCACAAAGTATTATTATGGAATATTCTTGAACTTGAATAAACTAAAATACGAATCCTTAATCTTATCCTTTATTTCACTGGATTCGTTATTTATATTATTTTCATCATCCTCAGTCCGAAGTGGTGTTATAATTGAATATCTTTGGCCTGTAGAGCAAAGATGAATGATTACCTAATGAATATCTTTGGCCGTAGTGCAAAGATGACAGGTGTTGAGATGAACATGACCACTGATGATACAAATGAATATCTTTGGCCTGTAGTGCAAAGATGAATATTTGATTCGAGATGTATATTGATTGATGTTACAGGGATAAAATATTGATGATGAACGGTTATTTTCGCTGCGAATATTAATCTAAAACTTGTTGTTAATAATATTTTATCTGAATTGTTGAAGACTAACGATAATTTATTTTTCATTATCTTAGTCATAATATTCTTTACTGGGCTAGTTGAGCTCACCCTTTTCATCTGTTGTCCTCTTCAGGAAATGAGAATGTTGCGGGAACTAGTCGGGGGACAGAGTGATGGTCCGAGTTAGAGCAGTAGTAGCCCTCACTATTTTTAATAAATAGTGTGATAATAATTATAATGAGAACTTAGTTTGAATATTAATATTTTTTACATATTTGTATTGACACTCACAGTTGTGTGGTCGTATTTTGCACGACCGTGTGATATAAAAGTTTGTATTTGAATTCTGTACCATATATTTGGCGACTCAGAATAGGTTGGGTTGACTGGACCTATTCTGGGGGCGTCACAAAAAAGACTAAATCACACAGAAAACATTCTTCTAGAAATTCTTCTAAGAAGGAAAAACTAGAAAGAACTACTAGAAAGAGAAAGTCTAGCAAGAAGAAAGATAAATCTACTATAAAATGTTATAAATGTGGTAAAACATAACATTTTGCTAACAAATGTAGATCTAAGATTAAACAGAAACTTAATGAGATGTCTCTTGATGAAGATATTCAACAAGAGATTCTTAATTGCCTTTCCAGTAGCAATGATGAAGGTTCTGTTGATGAGATTGTTGAAATCTATTCTTCTTCTAAGAAAGAAGAAGATTCCAATAAACCTTGTCAAACATGTACTATCAATAACTGCAACCCTTTAATAGAAGCTAATTACTGGAAAGCCGTTTTTGAAATGAATGGCTTAGACATTGGAGGTTCGAGTATTAATGTTCTAACAGATACTCAAAAATCAATGCTTGAATTAGACGACCAGATAAAGGATCCAGAAATTAAATTAAATTTTTTGGAAACCTGTTATAAAAATCAAAAAACTGAACACATTCTCCCCGTTGAACAATACAGTATGAGAGAAGTTATGAAACGTATACAAAACGTTTCAAATAATGAAAAACCCGTTACAATCCAAGATCTAAAAGGGAAAATAATCCTTTTAAAATCTGAAGTTAAACAACTTCAAACAGCTAATATTATAATAACCCAAGATCTGAATAATATTAAGCAACAATTAAATACTAAGGATAAACTAGAATCTTTTGAAGATAAAGCAGAAGCTTCTGATAACCAGTATTTAATGCTTATGAATCAATTTGTTTTCTAGAAATGGTATATCAGAATTACTTTCATAATAAAATTGGATTTTATTATTAAAGATGTCATTGCTCTTGTAGACAATGGTGCTGATATGAACTGTATTCAAGAAGGGTTAATCCCTACGAAATATTTTTAGAAAACCACTCAATCTTTGACTAGTGCAAGTGGTAATACAATGAGAATTAAGTATAAAATACCAGAAGCCTTAATCTATAATCAAGGTTTGTGTTTACCTATTTCTTTTGTGTTAATCAGAAATATGAATGAAAGTATTATTTTGGGCACACCCTTTTTATGTCTTTTGATGCCCATTACCAAAATTGATACTTTGGAAATTCATACTAATCTTAACAACAGAAGCATAGTATTTGAATTCATAACAGTACCCTATACTAAAGAATTAAATCAAGTAAAACACATGATTTATTCTAAAGAAAAACAGATAAATTTTATTCAAAAAGAAGTTAAGTTTCTTACTACAGAACAAAGGATTTTACAGCCTTCCTTATAGGATAAAATAAAATAACTTTTGAAAACTCTTCAAACAGAAATCTGTAGTGATGTTCCCAATTCTTTTTGGAACAAAAAGAAACATATCATTTCTCTTCCATATATATCTGATTTTAATGAGAAGAATATTCGTACCAAATCCAGGCCTAACCAGATGAAGAAGGAATATTTAATTCTATGTAAAAATAAAATTGAGTCTCTTCAATAGAAAAAACTCATTAGATCTAGCAATTCCCCTTGGAGTTGTATTGCTTTTTATGTTAATAAAAATGCAGAAATAGAAAGAGTAATACCTAGGGTTGTAATTAATTATAAACCGTTAAATGAGGTTTTGAAATGGATTAGGTATCCTATACCTAATAAAAAAGACCTTTTGGATAGATTGCATGATGCAATCATCTTTTTTAAATTTGATTTAAAATCAAAATTTTGGCAAATATAAATTTGTGACAAAGATAGGTATAAAACTGTATTTACAGTATCCTTTGGCTATTTTAAATGGAATGTTTTTACTATTTGGAGTTAAAAATGGACCATCCAAATTTCAGCATATTATAAATAATATTTTTAATCCTTTTACCGAGTTTGTTATTTGTTATATTGATTATGTTCTTATCTTTTCATCTTCAATAGACCAGCATATCAAACATTTGAATATTTTCAAAAATGTTATTATAAAAAATGGTTTGGTGGTTTCTACACCAAAAATGAAACTTTTAAAACAGCAATCAGATTTCGTGGACATAATATTTTCAACGAAACTATTATTCCAATTGATAGATGTATTGAATTTTCATCTAAATTTCCGGATGAAATTAAAAATATTTGTAAGAACACATATTTTTTAGAATTATTAAAATAAGAATTAAATAAATAAAATTCTTATTAAATGATATGTTGTGTGATATCGTATTTCATAAGTGAATATGTGTTATGCAATATGTGATTTTGTGTATAATAAATATATTAGTAGTATATATTTATTATATGTAAATAAATTGTAGGAGTAAATTAGTAAAGGAAATGAGATGAGTAAAATTTAAATAATTTATTATATTACATTATTTTAATGTGGTAATTGGTTGCATTAAATATACTTAATGTATAACCATGATTTTATTAAAGAAATTATATATTACATTATTGAGTGTAATGTATGTATGCTTTAATGTAATGAATATATTATTATATTTATTACAGTTAAATTGTTGAAAATAATTTAGAGAAAGGAAAATGAAATAATTAGTTTAAGTATACAAATATTATGGTATACTTTAATTAAAGGATATTAAAATAAATTCTAGTTTTAATTATTTTTTTAAAGAGAGAATATTATTTAATTATATATGTAAATAAATTGATATAAATAATTTATAATGTGAGAGAATAAATTTTTTTTTTCTTCTGTATATGCATGTTTGGTGTAACATATAATTGGGAGCTAATAAATATATATATTATATATATGTTATTATTACGCGAGAAAAATAAAATTGTTGTAAACAATTAGCATAACGAATTAGAGGAGATGGTTTAAGTATATAATATTTATATATACTTTATTCAAGTGTATTAGAGTGAATTTTTATAATGAATTATTTTAATAAAGAAAGAATATTATATTTATAATAATATCTTAAGAAAGTAAATAAATTCTTAATTGAATATGTGTTAATAAGACTAGGATATTATGTTAGGTATGTAAATAATTATATTTGCGTGGGAAGTTATGTGATGCATATTTATTTGCAATTATAAAATAAATATGTAGTTAGGATATGTTATGTTTTATTATAGGTTTATATAAATTATAATTTATATATATCAAGAGTATGGTATATATTTTATATGCTTCCAAGAGGGAAAATATTTATGTGGTTAAGTTAGTAACTTGTGACATTAAAATCTAGTTACTAACTATTGAATAATTTATATATTCAATAAGAAAATTAAGAGAGTAATTGGGTAAATATTTATTTTGGGTAATTAGAGTAAATCTTTAAAATTATTCTAATTACTATTACAAGCTTAATGGGCAAGCATAATCCTTTCCTTCTTGCCATGAGTTTGAGGAGAAGAAGAATTGTGAAGTTTACTCCCTATTCAAGCTTGGGCACCAAGGATTTTTGGTTGACATTAGATGAAAAGTCTTCTTCTTTTCTCCTTCCCATATCCGAAGCCTTCCTCTACCAAATTTGTTGAAATTTTGTAATTTTCCAAAGATGGTTAAGTTTGGAAACCGTGAGGTTGATGGAGTTTAGCTACTATGGGAATCAAGAGAAGGTGAACATGAAAGATAACAAAGCTTGGAATTATTAAAGGAAGCTAGCATAAGGTAAAATATTTACTCAATTTAGAGTTGTGTTGTAATTTTTATTGAAATTCCTTTGTAATCAATCAAGTTTTAGTCCATGTATATGTAATATAATGTTAGAATTTATTTGGAAGCAAAAGAACAAAATTTGAGTTTCATTAGTAAGCTTTTAGTTTACTAAGTTATGTTTTCGGCTTGGAATTGTTAATGGAATGATGGGATTTAGAGACTTGGTCGCTAGGTTGGTTGTGTGTAGCTATAAGAAGGAGATTTATGGAAAAATCACAAACAACCCGATAAGAAATTGAGTTGAACAAAGGTTGCACTCAATATATTTGAGAAATGGCCTTAAAGAGTTAACTCGGCTAAAAATGCATAATTTGGCGGAGTCGAAACCTAAGATAGGTTCATACGACCTAAATTAAGTTAACTTAAGCGCCTTGTGGCATTAAACCAAGCCGGAGTGAGTTTTAATGAAAAAGGAAAAAAATGAAAGTTAGTGTGTCGGACTACTTTTGAGCCAATTTTTAGACTAATTAATGAATCTAAAAAATTATGGGTTCATGGGGGATTTGTAGAGCATGTTACAAGCTGTTATGTTTGGAAAGGTTGTTGGAAGTGGAAAGGCTACTAAACAGCCAGTTGCAAAAGGCGTTAATCGAAACAATGGAAGAACAAGATAAGTTGAAGGTTCAAATTGAACAGATGGGAGCCAAGTGCAGTAAATCGTGTGCAGCTCCAAGCCAAAAAGGTAAAAGAAAAATGAATGACCGTGATTTAGGGAATTCTGATTATAATCAAGGGAACTTCAAGAAAGTAGGAACGTGTGCGAACTGTAATCGAAAACATGAAGGCGTATGTATGAAAGGACATAATGTATGCTATAATTGTGGACGTGAAGAACATATCTCATCTCATTGCCCTGATCCGAAGCAATGCGTATGTTTTGTCTGTGGGTTGATAGGTCATCAGGCAAAAGTTTGTCCAGGTTCTAGGGAAGGCATAGTGAATGAATATGTAAGAACCCGAATTTTCAATAAAATTATTAAAATGAGAATTTAATAAATAAGATTTCTAAGGCATGTATTGGGTTCGAATATATATGTGTGTTATGAGGTAGGAAGTATTGTGTTACATAGGATAATATGAACTATGTAATATGTGATTTTTGTGATTAATAAATATATTATTAATATATATTTATTATTTATTATAGAGATGAATTAGCAAGAAGATGGATAAGATTTATCTATTCGGTATTAAATAATTTATATAATTATTTATCATAGTAAGATTGGTGACATTAAATATATTTGATAATCACCATCTTCTGGAGTATATGTACGTTGTTGAAGAGAGAGAGAATAGAACCAATATATCTTTAGATAAACATTGGTTAGTGAATTACTAGTTGATTTAATATACCGCGAGAAGTGAACATTAACGGAATATACATATGTGTTATATATATATATCTTGAATTATGTGGAAGGAATTAGATATATATATATATATATATATATATATATATATATATGAGAACCTTATAGGGGAATAGAGTTTGAACTTATAATTTAAACTTTGAATCATTTGAAGGAGGTAATAAAATATGTTGGTTAACCGATGTAGCAAGATAGCACATTAAAAAGCATGTTCAAGTATTTAAGAATTGAGATTATGGTTCTGCTATAGCATAACTTGTCTGCCTATGAACTTGAGGTGGCGCAGCTGCGCCACTTCCAAGCTTATGACCAGCGCAGCTGCGCCGGTCTGTAGAAAATTCTGAGAGTTGTGTAATCTGAACTTGGGAATATGTATATTAGTAATTAAAATGTGGGTCATGTATGGGTTAAGTTAGCAAAGCATGATTTGAATGAGAAATTAATTAACCTAGGATAAATGTGGGTTAATCAAATTATGTTATGGAATAATATATAATCTTGTGTGGTAATGGAAAGGAATGAGAAAGAGTTGGTTCATTTACATAATACGGTGAATTAATATATGTGTTTAGCCTAAGAGAATAAAAAGAATATTTTGATATTGATAATATATTACATAGTATGGTAATATATAAAAGGGCTAGTATTTGATAGATAAGTGGTTAATAAAGGAAGAGAACCAATATAATTGTAAATGAATATCGGTTAGAGATGAAAGTTTTATTTTAGCATGGCTAAAACGTAAAGATGGTTATCTTAGGACGATCGGATAGTTATACGTAGATTGTATAATCTAAATAATTAATGGGATAGATATTAATTATTATAAGTGTAAAGGTTATACATATTATAAGTGTATAATTATTTGAGGTAGCTTAGCATTAATTTGTATGTATCATACAAACCTTATATTAAAAGGACATTAAGGCATGGTGAAAGTGATAACGAACTTAAGGTAAGCTGGTGAGATAGGCCTAGTGTAGCCAAGAGGGGGGATAAGCAATTCCTTAAATAAATTAATGAAGGAATGGTTAAACGGACTAATTAATATTATTATGAGAATTATTGCTTTGTGCAAGTATACATGTTATGTGAGTTAGTGCCTATGCAAATAATTGCTAGGATTATATTTATAGGGAATCACTAACGGTTTAATTAAATTAGTGAACTAGCCCTAAGGTTTTTATATCAAAAGAATTGATAGGGTGGCTAATAATTAAATATTCAATTTACTTGAATATAGTGAAAGGATTTCTTGTGTAGATTATATTAACTCGATTACTTGTTTTGTGCAAACATGCGATAATTAAACCTATAGTATATAGTATTTACCTCTATATATTATAAAGTGCAATGAGACGTATTAATGTGTCTATATATGATATATAGACTATATAGTAAGATTAGATATTGAATGTGTACATGAGGTAACGTGACTATATGTGTGGGTGAACCTATTTAAGTACCACATGAATATTATAAGGAATAAGCAATTCTTAATTGAGGATTTCTTCAATAATTTACTATAATTAAAATAATAGAGTTTGGATAATACAATGAGATAATACCCAATCGAAATATACTCAGTATTAACGAAATGTACATAGATTATATATGTGCAATTAAATTTACTACATGGTAGTATTAATTATTTATTGGGATTACATTGTGACTCTATTAAAACCTAAGTGTATATAAGGTATACTTGTAATATAACCTTAGTATGTTGTATACAAGTTGCTGAGTTCTATTGGCTTGTCCCTAAATGCGTGGCCATTTCTTCCTCACGTGGCTAGCCTACTCTATTCTTTCTCTCAAAATCAGTAATTCTAGCATATGATGACAAAGGGAGTGGGTTTCATGATGAATTCACCAACTCCTCAACTACTCCTTGTTAACCATCAAATTCTTGCTCTTACCGTTGGTTTGAATTGGTGGAGAAAACCATTGTTTGTGTCAAGCTTGGTCTATAAATAAAGCTCTCCTCCTTCTCAATTCCCGTTGGTTGAATTTTCTGAGAAAATGGGTTATGGAAGGATAGTAGAATTGAGAGCAATTGGAGGATTGGAGAGCTATAGTTAGCAAATTGAAGCCATCAAGAGGTAATAATTCTAATGTATATGCTCTTGAATTCCTATGTTTTGAATTTCTTAAAAATATCAAGAAAATGGTTGCTTTTGAGTTAAACATTGGTGGCTAAGGATTGTTGTAATCCATAAATTATTGTTAGATATTGATAATACATTTAAATACGAAAACAACGGAAGTTAAACGGACCAATTTCGTTTAGAAACGAATCCGTAGTAATGAAAATTAGTTAAACTTGTCAAAGCATGAAAACTTAGTATGAATATGAGTTTTGGATTAATATTTGGGTTAGTTAATGTTTATGTTAATTGTTGGGTATTTGGTATGTTGTAGTTTTATGAATTACGAATCCATAGAATCGAAAACGGACTAATTTGGGTAAGTATAACTCGCGTTATGACGATCCGAAAGTGAATTGGTCTGCTAAATCGCGAAAGAACCAAGTCTGAAACACCTTCTGCCTCTTGCGGCGCAGCTGCGCTGCCCCCAAGGCCATTTGGGGCGCAGCTGCGCCTGGCTTGGTCAGACAGAAGAAAAAAAAATACTATTTTGACCTGCTGTAGTAAATTAGGCATAACTTTTTCATACGAACTCCGATTGAGGTGATTCAGGATGATTCGGAAAGACAACGAGCAGCCCTACAACTTTTGTTCTTTAAGTTTTTCGATTTGAAGTCGTTAAGAGGGGTAAAAATGTCCATCTTTGTGACTGCTCCGTATTCAGAAGCAATCGGAGGGCGTCGGACATGCACATACGCAATTGTAGTGCCCCCGACAATGAAATATGTTATTCTAAGTGATAAAACATAAAAATGCATGTTAATAGATATGACATATGGTCTTGAGTACCTTTTCATATCGTGAGTTGCTTAAATGGTTATTTTCCAAAGATTATATAAAGGTTTTGAAAGAAAACTTTGACAAAACTTGTGTCCTTTAAATTCTGACCATTTAAGTATGTTTATATGGCATAGATATGTGTTCAAATGCATGTGAGTTATGATTTCAAGATACATTACATGTGCTAAGTTACTTTGACATTGAAGAATAAAATTAAAGAAATTTTGAAATTAAGATGAATAAGTATTGAGTTACTTGCATTCTAAACTCATGTTCAAGTATGATGGTACTTTTTTTATGTCTTTAAGCATGAATGATATGTGCACCCAATTAGTTAAGCATAACATAAGCTATTCAAGCATGTTTTAAAGTAGGTTGACAAAAGAGGGACTATACTAAATATGTGTAACCGAGTTTAATACACATAATCATGCGTATTAAGGATTGTTTAATATCGTTATGTAACTTAATGGTTAACATAGCGAGTCTCTTGTGGAATGAACCTATTTTAGTCTCGATTAAAGAGTTTTGAAAAGGATGACATATGCTAGTTAAAAGTGAATAATTTGGATGTATTGAAGGATGTTTAACCTGCTATATGTTAGTACCTATGCATGCTAGAAATCTAAAACAAAACCAGAAATCGAAAGGCCAAATCTGGTCTGGACAGGGAGCTGCGCAGCTGCGCCCCTCCCAGGTCTAAATGTGGCGCAGCTGCGCCACAGGGCAATTTTGCCTTATTGTTTTAATGGCAGTCTGAACCTTGTGGTAGGCTTGCATTGTTATCCTAAGTTATAAAACAGAGTCTAACTATTGACATGAGTATTTATTGATGTAATGGTGATATTAAACCCAGAATTGATAAATTTTCCTAAGGTTTGCAAAACACAAGGATAGTGTGATTATATATTTTTGAGTCGAATACTTAGATAGTTAAGTGTGTTAATATTGATATTGAGTATGGTTAAGATATAACTATACGTACCTAACGATACTAAGCGTATGATAGGAAAGTGAAACAAGGTTCTAAGAGCCAAGATAAAAAATAATCTAATACTTATTATTATATTGAGAAAGTATGAATGTATGACTAATGGAAATAAATCCATGATTATATAACTGTGTAGGATTACACGGAGTGCAGAATTCTTTAAGCAGTTAAGTCGTAGTTGTTAAACTACGAATCAGGCAAGTCTTTCAGTTCCTATTTGATATATGAATTCAATAACTGTTAGTTGAATTATATTATGATGTGATAATGTGAACTTATATATGAACTGTATATGAGATATAAATGAGATTGAAAGTTGATCTTTGATGATATACTTGTTATGTGAAAATTAACATGCGTAGTAAATATAAATTATTTATAAATGCATGAACTGAGTATAATGTTGTATGCTATGTGATTCATGAAAACTGTTAGAATTGCTGAGCTGTCAAGCTCACTCTTGCAAATAATCATTTTTGCAGGTTAAGGACTTACGATAAAGACTTCGTGCTTCTTGATTGATAAAGATAGATAGTATCACAACGGAGAATACTGATTAGATTATTACTCGAACCATGTTTAGGTTCTAGTAATTGTACTTGATATTTGTTTACGAGGTTTAATGCTTTTCGTACTGTAAAAATGTATTAGATAATACATAGAGGATATTAAGTTAAGGTGTATGCGATTATACAGAAATTTGAATAGAGTGAATCATGATATAGTTTGATTCAGGAAAATTGTGATTGATTCAAAGTTATGAAATCAATAAAAAGATTTTATTCAAAGGATATTGAAAAGTTTAAATTATTCCGCATTTTAGTAATATCGAATATGATGTAAAGACGAGATCTTGGATATAAATAGAATTTATATTCTAAATTATAATAAAGCAAGTTGTATTCTTTTAGTAATAAATAAAAGATGTAATAATTTGGCGATAATAGTATCGTGACTGCACCGAATCCGAGGTTTCGAACGAACGTGGATTTGGGGGCGTCACAGAATAGGATAAGTAAAATAGAATTATATATAGTATGTATAAGTGTGAAATGTATTACTTTTGCATAAGTATCATATTGAATCCCGACTCTTGTTGTCATTAAGGGATAGTAACTGACTATGACAGTCTGTATTGTGTAAGAAAAAGTACTATGTACTGTTTGAATATGAATATAAATATTATGATATTATTATATGTCAAGTTAGTATGTTGATTAAATGTCAATTTGTTAATTCGGCAAGCTGAAATTGTGAATCCAGCAAGCTGAACGGGTCTAAAATTTAGAATTTTATATTCTATCTTTTAAGATACCATTAATAATGGTATATGAATGATAAGATAATAACTTTAAGATTTTGTTTTACCAGATAATGCCGCCAAGAAGAGAACCACGAACCCGAAGGGTGGAAGACTTTGTTAACAATGCAAGAGGTCAAGCAAACCCTATGCAAGATTTTGCGAATATGTTGGCACAAGCCATGCAAAATCGAGCACCAGCCGCAGGAAATTCTATAGGGAATCAATTGGCGAACTTCAAAGATTTCAAGGCAGTAGGACCGCCTGAATTCAAAGGAACGACCGACCCTATAGAAGCCCAAACTTGGGTAAAGGAAATAGAAAAAGCGTTTGTTATTGCTAGGGTAGCGGAGGAGCAAAAGACAGCTTTTGCTACCTATATGTTAAAAGGGGAAGCAAACTTCTGGTGGGAGGCTAACCAAACTCGAGCCGGAGCAGAAGTGGTAACATGGACAAGGTTCAAAGAACTGTTCAACGAGAATTACTTCTCGTCCAGTATGCAGGACAGGATGGAGGTAAAATTTTTGGAATTGAAACAAGAAAATATGACCGTCTCAGAATATGCCGCTAAATTTAACGAATTAGCTAGGTTCGCTCCACAACAAGTGAATACTGAAGCAAGGAAGGCACGAAGATTCGAACATGGGCTGAAACCCTGGATCTACAACAAGGTGGCGGTGCTGCAGATTAACTCATTTGGATCGTTATTGGAAAAGGCTATCATTGCCGAAGGAGGAAGTGAGGCCATGAGTCTCTACAACAAGGAAAAGAAGAATAAGGGTAGAATTGAAGGAAAAATTAAGGTGGAAGGAAACAGTGTAAGTGGGAAAAGAAAGTGGACAAGTTTGGGAAATACTGGAAATAGTCAATAAGGAATAAGGAAGAAGGTGGAACCATGTGAAAATTGTGGAAAAAGTCACTCAGGTGAGTGTCTCAAAGAAAAGTTTGTGTGCTACAAGTGCGGGCAGGAGGGGCACATCTCTCCTAATTGTCCCAATTCAAGGAAGAATAGTGGTTGTTTCATCTGCGGATCAACTGATCATATGGCAAGGGATTGTCCAAAAAGGAATGCCGATGGGGGAAACGTGAATGCCGGGAAAAGCAGCGGAAAGCTGGTGATCACGTATCCAACTCCGACCAACAAACCAACTGCGAGGACCTTCAATATGACGGTTCAAGATACGGTAGCAGCCGGGGATGGAATTCCAGGTATCATTCGAATAAATTTTATTTTCTTATAAATGGTTTGCTTATATATAATAAATCGTTTTATTAAGGAATTTTGAAGGAGGAATTTGAGTTCTATTAGAAATCAGATTCCGTTTCATCAGATAAACAAGTTTTATGCTAAATAGTTAAAGATCAGTTCGATCGAATCTGATCGAGATCTATTTGCAGTGATTGTGTATATTATTTATCCTTGTGTGTATAAGTTTTGAAACGGTGATTCCGGGGACGGAATCCTTATAAGGGAGGGTGAATGTAATAACCCAATATTTTATATAATTAAATAAGGAATTTTACGTATAATTTTTTTTTTATATATTATTTTTATCAAAATAATATGTGGGTATATGTGCAACGAAAAGAATATGTATTTATGTGATACATATATATTTATTTATTGCATGAATATTTTTAAATAAATTTTTCGATAAAGGAATTGTAGATTACTATAAATTATATTCTTATAATAAACTAATTTTGATAATCAAAATATTTTATTAGTTATTTTCCATGAAAATATGATTAATATATTATTTAAATAATATATGAAATGATTTCTAGAATTATTATAATAATTATTTTATTATATGAATTAATCAAGATTAATTAAGTTATTTATTTTAACTTAATTAATAATAGGATATAAGGTAAAGTGTCATTATAGATCAAAACCCTAATTTTGGTCATGAAATTTCATGGATTAAAACAATTATTGTATAATTGTATTTAAAAGAAAAGTGTATTTATGTTATATATAATGAGAATTTATTTTTTAAGGAATTTGGATATTAAATATAATTAATAATTATATTTGTCTCTGTATATATGTAAGTATGTTAATACAAGATGTGATTATGAATTATATATATAATTATGATAATTAACATAATTATATGAATATATGTTATAAATTTGTTTATTTGGTTTAAATATTAAACATAGTAATTGATATGTTTGTGTTTAAATGCAAGTGTGGATATTATGTGAGTAAGGGTAATAATTAGGGAACCCTAATTTATAATTTGAAAACCTTAATTATATTTTTTAAAAAACCCTAATTTTAGAAAAACCCTAAAATTTCTATTAAAAACCCTAATTTTAATTAGTGTGTTTTAATTAAAATTTTATTAAGCTTTAAATTTAATTTTCTAAACCTTAGAAATTATTTAGCAAACCTTAAGGGTTAAACCCAAGAAGTATGTGTCATGATCAAGAATACCCTTAAAGGAATTTATTATTTACAAAAATAATATTTTTGGAATTATTTAATTGAGCTTGCTTGCAAATCTTTACAAGATATATGTTTAGATATTAGCACATGGCCAAATCTCTCATCTCATCAACCAAATCATGCCACCTAGGAAAATTAGATTCATTGAATCAAAGATAGGAATTTAAAGAAAAGAAAAAGAACACTTTCATTATTTTCTCAAACACTCAAGCCAAGAATTTCTCTCTCTAAGACCCACGAAATTCTCTCTCTAACTTGTCCCAAATATCATTCAATATCATTCTATAGCAATCCAACATCAAGATTAGAAGGTGAAAATCAAAAATCATTCAAGAAAGGTATAATACCCTAACCTAAAATTTGATCTTGTATGCTAAGTTGAATATTGTGATTAAGTGTTAAAATATGTGGTATGTTATGTCTATTGATGATCTGGGTTAGTATTTGATAAATCCATAACATCTAGATGCACGAAATTGAAGATTTTAAAAATCTACAAAATTTTTAAAATATTGTCTGACAGCCATATGTCAGAGCTCATAGATCTTTGTGTGTTAGATTTTATGTGTCTTTGATGTTATAAACTTGTTCTAAGCCATGAGGAGAGTATACTAGAAGTGGAATAAAGGCCATATCATGTCTAGATCTCAAGATATAAGTGGTCAAACATGGTTGACCGATCAGATTTTTAATTTATGGAAAACCCAGAAATTTTCTAAGTGTTGAACAGTTTCTGACAACCATTTTGCAAACCTTGAATCTTGCTATTGTTAATGTTTTGGACCATGTTAGTGTTTGTTATTTGTATTCTGACATATGGACTACATAATCATGCCATTCGAACACCTAGATTAACAACAGAACCAAATTTATTTAAGGTCAAAGTGGGTTGACCGACCATGACTTTGAGTTTCTGGGCTGCCCAGAAAATGAAGAACAGCCTCTGACAGCCACTTTGATTGCTTATAAATTCTAGTTGTGATGTATTTTAGCCATGAAACCTGTTGGTTCTTGTAGTATTACATCAATACTACATAGTTAGTACACTTTCAAGCCCAGAAAATAATTTGAACACGGAATTAATGATGGTCAAAGTAGGTACCTAAGGGCTGTTCTTGAAGGCTCAAGAACACCTAAGACGACACTTCCCGTCGCAATAGCCCTTTAGCGACGGTTTTAAATTAAAATTAATTATATTAATTAAAATAAAAAAATAGAAATTAATTATTAAAAATTCATAAAATAATTTTAATTATTATTTTAAGTTATAAAAATTAACTTTTAATAATTTAAGATATATTTCATTAATAATTTAATTTATTTAAATATTAATGATATTAAATTTATTTAATAATTGTATTAAATAAATTACTTAAAAATGATTTTAATATTTTAAAAATAATATTAAAGTATTAAAAAATATTTTAAGTTATAATAAATGACTTTTAATATTTTGAGATAAATATCATTAATAATTTAATATTAATGATAATAAATTTATTTAATTATTATATTAAATAAATTAATTAAAAATGATTTTAATATTTAAAAATGATATTAAAGTTTTAAAAAGTATTTTAAGTTATAATAAATAACTTATAATATTTGGATAAGTATTTCATTAATATTTTAATATTAATGATAATAAAGTTATTTAATAATTATATTAAATAAATTATTTAAAAATGCTTTAAATGTTTTATAAATCATTTAAAGGTCAAATTAATGTAATAAAAATATTTTAAGTTATAATAAATAACTTTTAATATTTTGATATGAATAACATTAATATTTTATTATTAATGATAATTATTTAAATGATTTTACTATCTTAAAAATCATTTAAAGGTAATATTAAGGTTTTAAAAATGTTTTCAGGTTATAATAAATAACTTTTAAAATGTTGACATGAAGATCATTAATATTTTAAATTATTTAAATTATATTAATTGACAATTAAATCATTAAAAATGATATAAGTGTTTGAAAAATTATAATAAATGATTTTAATGTTTGGAAAAATATTATAAATGATAATTAAATTATTTAATATAATATTTAAGTTCTTGAACAAAGTTTCATTAAAAATAAAGTCGTTAAATATCCGATAATGCAATCGGGATGCCGAAACTATATCGAACTCAAACCAAATCGTCATAGTTTGACTAAGTATACGTTCTTATGTGTTTTAATGACTGTCATAGATATGTGACAATGTGTTAAGCTGTATGATGACTGCAAATAAGCAGTATTATGTGATAAGTTGTATTATTCTAATTAAAAGAATAATTCTATTGGTGATAGGACTTCGTATTAAAGATAGAAGCCTAAGCTATACTACGTAGCAGTAAACAGCGACCAAGGCAAGTTCTCTAACCTTACTCAAATGTTATATTGATCAAGTATCTCTACTCCTCGCAGTTATTCTATGCGATGGATCCCAGTAAGCTAAAGGCATATTCATGAATAATTATTGTCAATTATTCATATCTGAAATGAAATCCATGATTTACTTATGAACTTGTTCTTATATTGTGGAATTTTATTCAATTCAGTTATTATCTATTAATATCTCATTATTGTCTATATTATACAAGTGTCCCCACTTGTATAAACTGTTATATTCCTACAAGAACTCTTGAACTTGAAATACTTTGATATGACAAATCCTGTTACATACTATTAAACTTCGGTAGGTATTTATGACTGTCTAAGCTATTTGACTCGGCTAGGCATAGTTCAAATTGTACTATTGAATAGTATTGATTATGAGAAAGTCGTCCAACTGAATTGTTTAGTTAGGACTCCAGACTGAGTATGAACAACCCTTAATGGAAAAATTGTTTATGTGCCCAAGGCGGACAGAGTGAACGATTTATCGTTCAAACAGATAGTATTGATCAATACAGGACATAACGGGGCTGATCACCCTACATGTCCGTAAGACCAGAGCAGTTTGCAGATGAATTTCTGTTTAAACCTTTTCGAAAATAAAAAAATAAAAGTTCATGGTCTATTGACCACTCAGCATTTATAGTCACTACGTCGTTTCAAAATTTTAAACGATTTGATATGTTATTAAGATATGTTTCGAAAGACTT
Source organism: Panax stipuleanatus (assembly GCA_020205555.1). Taxonomy (NCBI): domain Eukaryota; kingdom Viridiplantae; phylum Streptophyta; class Magnoliopsida; order Apiales; family Araliaceae; genus Panax; species Panax stipuleanatus. The sequence continues at coordinate 10,238,169 of CM035119.1, read as the reverse complement.
CACAACTATTGATTCGTTGTAGAAGTATACCTCAAAGAAAATATTTATTTCTTCCAGCTAAAGTTTATTAACTGCTATTACTTGCTGAGCAATTAAATGCTCATTCTTGCTTTAAATTAAATGTTTTCAGCTAAGCGTGATCAACCAGAAGGCTCTGGCAAAAACAAGGGGAAAGGAAAGCTGCAAGAATAAGCTTTATGGTATCGTGTGTAATAGTTAGACTTTATTAAGATAATATTATTTATTATCCATCATGTAATGAATGTTTAAAGGTCGTGTACCTGGGATTAGACAACTCTGATATGTAAATTAAGTTTGTTATAATTATTCCGCTCAAAGAAATGATATCGTGTAACACCAAGTTTGGGTTTCAAGTACCTGGATTTGGGGGTGTCACATTATGTGATTAAAGCATGTAAGCCATGTTACTTTAATGTTGAGCATGTTAATTATGTGCTATGTGATGCATGAAAACTGTTAGATCTTGCTGAGCTGTCGAGCTCACTCTTGCAAATAACTATTTTTGCAGGTCAAGGATGCAAGGTAAAGATACGTGTTAAGTGATTTATAGAGATCAATGTTCAAGAATATTAATTTTGTTAAATTTCAAATTGTAGTTGATGTTTTCATTGTAACTTAATTGTTAAGTTGTAAGTTGAGCTATCCGACGTATAATGGATATTGCTTAGTGACGTAAGACTTTGTATAGTACTTTCGTTGTAGCGATTCATGTAATAGAATTGAATCAAATATTTGTAATGTTAATGTTGCGATTCAGGGCAATAAAGAAAGAAAGTTTATAAAAATTTTAAATATTCCGCATTTTTAGTGATTTTAATATCGAATAATGATGTAAAGATAGATTAAAGATGTATTGCTAACGATCGAGGATGAGAATTATATTATATGAATTTTGGGGTCGTTACAGCCATTATGTTGGGACGAAGTCGGAGAGGGACGAATACTCGGACTAGAGCTAGTACAACAAACCGCAGACGTGGTGACAATGATAAGAGCCAGACTTATAGCAGCTCAAGATCGCCAGAAGAAATACGCAGATTTGCATCGGCAGGACCGAGACTTCAAAGTCGGCAGTTTCGTATTCTTGAAAGTATCTCCATGGAAGGGAAAGATCCGTTTTGGCAAGAAAGGAAAATTGAGTCCAAGATTCATAGGACCGTTCGAGATACTGAAGCGAGTGGGCGAAGTGGCATACAGAGTTGCATTACCACCCGAGTTGGAGCACATCCACAACGTGTTCCACATTTCCGTGTTGCGACCATATAAGGCCGACTACAAGCACGTGATTTCTTACGAGCCCATTCAAGTGGAGAAAAACTTGGCGTATGAAGAAATTCCTGTCCAGATATTAGATAGGAAAGAACTAACTTTGAGAAATAAAGTTATTTCATCTGTAAAAGTACTTTGGCGTAACCACGATGTCGAGGAGGCAACGTGGGAGTTAGAAGATAGGATGATGAGGGACTATCCCCATCTATTTGTGTAACCTTGTAGCAATTCCGGGACGAAATTTTTATAAGGGGGGAGGATGTAATACCCAAGAATTTTTATATATTAATAAATGAATATATTAATGGAAGTGAATATTTATTCATATATAAATAATTTTGTGTTATGAGATGAATTAATTCAATTATATAAAATTAAATAATTATAATAAGTGAGAATATGTGGAGTTTGCGATAAACTCGTTGATAGCCTTGTGTGGCACAGTGACGTAATATAAGAATGATTATATTAATTTAAGCAAACAATTAATCTATATTAATTGTTAATCGTAGAATATTAAATAATTATCATCGTAGAATAATTGTTATAGATGATTAATTAATAATATGTGATTACTATTATTGCACGAAATATAATATTAATAATGAGCAACGTATCTATAATATAATAAGATTTATATTCATTTAATGTGATATTTAATCATATAAGTGTTAATCGATTATTATGGAAATTAATAATCAATGAGGAATGGATTAATTAATATTATCATTAATTAATCAATGAGATAAATAATTTATTTATTTGACAAATAAGTAAGTATTAATCTAATAAGATTATATTAATTGATATGTGCAATACTTGAATATATAAAGTATATCAAATACAACTATATTATAGTATAGAGAGACACTTAAGTGTGACCATGCATGTATACATAAACTATGTTATATAATGCAATGTGAATATATTACACATGGAGACCATGTATTAGGATTGATTGAAATATATAAACTACATGTTTATGCTTGTGTGACAATATGTATGCAAGTGTACATTAACATAATATGAATATATTGTAATCTATTGTTGATTGTAGAATTTAATAATGTGATAGTATCCGATTAAATTATATCGGTAGGATAAAATGTACTTGGATTATATATGTACAAATTACATTGAAGTACTATTTATGTGAGTTGTAGTGGGACATTTAAATTATAACCTATGCATATATTGCATGAAATTGTACAAAGCCTTGATATTAATACACTTCATGTTGCTAGAATGCTGAGTTTCTAATTGGCTTGTCCCATATTGATAGTCATACTCCTTGCACACGTGAATGCCCCAAGCTAGTCTACTCCCTATTTCTTCCTCAAACTCAGTATTTCATAGCTCATGATGAGCAAGGGAATGGGAATCATGATGGGTTCTAACAACCAATTACCTACTATCTCTTAACCTCCATATAAATTAATTTTTCGTTGGTTTGATTCATGGGTAGATTGCATTGTCTGGTTATAAAATTCTTCTATAAATAATGGCTCTTCTCCTCTCTATTCATTTGCTGAGATTTTTGTCTAAGTATTGGATTGAGAGCATACTATGAGTTGATAGCAAGAGAATTCACAGAGATTGGGAATTCAAATTTAGCAAGCTTAATTCATAGCAAAGGTATAATTTCATGATTCATGTTCTTCATTTTCATTTCTGTCAAAACTCCATTTCTTGTTTTCTGTCAAGTTCAAATTCTTGACTATGATGAATTAGATTGCAATTGGATTATAGGATGATTATTAGTTGTCATATAGACTTGGTAACATGTTAGTATATAATGTAGCATGTTTAAAAATCGAATCGGTGAAGTAATTTTGTGAATTGGGAAAATAACTGCCGTCCGGCCAGGACCAGGGGTGGCACAGCTGCGCCGGTTCGGCCTTGACATGCTGCGCAGCTGCGCAGGACACTGTCTGCAGTTTTTGATTTCGTGCTTGATTATGCTAAGTGTAAATTGTTGAGATAAATTAAAACAAGCATGCTAGCATGAGTGGTACATATATATGGGTATACTAAGGCAATGTAAGCATGTTTTACTAAGAGTTACACGCATACTTATAGTTTGAGATAAACTTAGCGTTTTATAAACACACTTCGAATTTGAAAGCGAACTCGATATGTATACTTCCCATGTTAACATTCTGACCTTGCAAACATATTAGTATGATTTAAAGATGTATGAAAAGCATGCTAACTCGAGTATATAGGTTCCATAATAAAATGTGAACCTTACTAATGCACATTCCTAACAAAAGTACAAGTTTTGAATGTAAATCTTAACATGTTACATCAAAGTCTAGATTCTGATTTTACGAGCATGTTAGAATGGTTTAGAAATGTATAAAAAAAACGTGTGGTCTTATGTATATATTGTTCATAGTATGACAAGAGCGTGTTAGACCTCACTATTGAACATTTCTAACAAAAGCGTAGATTTTTAAAAATAAACTTCAATAAATTATATTCATGTTGATATTATGACCATACAAGCATGTTGATATGGTTTAAGAATGCACGAAAAGCATGTTGACTTGTTTAGATATGTTTCATAGCATGACATGTGTATGTGGACTTCAATTGTGAACCTTGCTAAGTAAAAGTATAAGTTTGAAACGTAAACCATGAACATGTTTTCAAAAAGATAGTTACATCACGTGAGTATCTAGATTCTAAAGGGTTAAGATGGTATGTTCGGGTTTGATATGCCTCTAAACATGATTCGTATGTAGTAGACATAATGATAACATGAGTTTAAAGCATGCTCCCTAGTATTAAACAATACTAGTTATGAATAAATAATGTGAACACCATAAGCATGTGTATTAATAGATTATGTGACATCTATGTAAACATATAGCCATGTTATAAAGCATGATAACCACATAGTTTTTCTATCCCTTAATACCATGTAAAATGTAAGTTAAAATTGTGATAATGAACTCAAGAATGAGTATATGATACGATGTTACTTGAACCCGATTTTGACGATTAACTTAGGGGAATGCCCTAACTTGCTAAAATAAAATATATTTAGTATTGATTGTAGTCTTATGTGATATTAATAATATGCGAGTATGTTTGCTAATTGTGGTAGTCTCACATGATAGTAATGATGTATGAATATGATCAACTTGAGAAAAGAGGAAGTTAAGGATAGAAATTATATTCTATAAAACTGTGTAGCTAGGTTAAAACTTAGCTTATGTGTTGATCGTATATTCGAAGATAAAATGTGAAGTTAAATTATATGACTAATAAATATCATATATATACGTAATTGTATTACGATAGGAATCCGAAAGTGTTGGCTAGCTTTACGTGAGTAAATTACGCATAAGGCAAGTATCCTAAACCCTTGCATTACTTTATTCAACGGATATCGTAAGCTAGTATCTAAACCTTATCTCTTTGGATACAAGTATTCTATCTTTGTATATTACGAATTAGTTTCCTACTTAATCGTTTGAATTGAATTAGCATAATTGAACTTTTATTTCATTAAAGCTATTATTCATGTTGAACTTAGTATTGTTCTTGAATATTGTGAAAGTGTCTATGCCATTTGATTCGGCTAGACTTATATTATTGAAAAGCGACCCAAACCAATTGATTGATGAGGGATCTCGTATTTGACTGAGAAGAACAAAATATAACTGTCGGAGAACTGACACGCGCACTTGAATATAATTGATTGTTATGCATAACGATGGTACTTTAGGCTGATCACCTGTTGTACCTGTTTTTGTTGGATTTTCAGTTTATTACTGTCAATTCTAGTAGAAGTTTATAGTCCTTAGTGACTGCTCAGTATTCAGTTATCTTGAAATCTTGAATTAATTTATTATTGAATCACATTGATATTATTCTGTCCTTAGCGACTATTATTGAAAGTTATTAATATTCTTGTTATCCTTGAACTATCAAACCTTGTTATACCCTTTCGAGAATTAAGAATTATATCACTTACGTTTATTGTATATTTTTTGCTGGGCAATTTGTGCTCATTCTTGCTTTCCCTAAAATATTGCAGTTAAGGCAGAGCATGGCGAACCTTCGGGCGTTGATAAGGGCAAGGGCAAGGCTACCAACTAGCTTGTCTCTTTTATGTTTTAAATATTTTAATGTTGTATTAAGATGATGTAGTAAGACTGGATTTTATTATGTTTAAGCTTAAGTTAGATTATGTAATAAGTCGTTAATTGATATTATTATGTAATCTATTAAGTACTGTAGATTGCAAGACTTGGGGGAATAAGTATAATAAATCATTGTAAATAATTCTAGATTAGATTTTTCGTTGTGATTGTGTGATTTTTAGTTATTATTATTGTGACGTATGACCATGAGCACGTGATGAACCGAATTCGAGAGACCAAGTGGCTGTCCTGGAATTTGGGGGCATCACAATTACAATAATCTTCTTGCGATACTACTGAACTCTATCAACATGTAACTTTACCGTGAGTCCTTAACCTGCAAAAATAGTTATTTGCAAGAGTGAGCTCGATAGCTCAGCAATTCTAACAGTTTTCATATATCACATAGCATATAATATCATGCTCAATTCATGCATTCATAATCATTTAAACATACTACTCATGTCACTTCTCACAGAACAGGAATAGAGATTAACTTCACAATATATCATCAAAGATCAACTTTCAAATATCATACATATTCCACATGCATTTCATATCAACATTCTCATAGCATAATATAATTCAACTAACAGTTATCAAATTCATATAACAAATAAGAACTGAAAGACTTGCCTGATTCGTAGTTTATCAACTACGACTTAACTGCTGAAGCTATTTGCACTTCGTGTATTCCTACATAGTTATATAATTATGGATTCATATTTATCAGTTATACGCATCCATACATTCTCAATATAATAATAAATATTACATTGTCTCCTAACTTAGTTTTTAAACCCTTCTTTTCATTTCATCTTAGGGTGACAATATCGTTACCGCATAATCTCATACTCATTCTATTGAAACCATACTGTTTCAGTCCTTAGGGTCTTTTAAGAAAGTATATAAACATGACTTAAGACCATGCAGTTAACAAACTACTCTTGGCAGCTCTGCAGAACGGCGTGGCCGCGTTGCATATAAGCTTGGGAGTGGCACGGCCGCGCTGCTCCCTGTCCAAACCAGACTTAAATATTCCATTGGACAGTTCGGTCTCTAGCATACTATGCATTATGATTATACACATACACCAAGTAGGTTTTCATCTTCCTTTCATTTCATTTTCAAACTATTTAGTTTTACTTTTGAATCACATAGCTCTATATTGAATTATTTAAATCAATAAGGCCTAACAACTTCCTTTAACAAAGATTCAATGTCAAAAGCTTTTAAACCATATATTAGTACTAACAAGCCTTTAATACGTATGCTCATATATATCTATCTCATTTTCATAGCCTTACTCGAAAACTTGCTTTAAACCATGTTTGAAACTATTAGTTCTCAAAAACTTCCAAGCTTTCCTTCAAATCATCCTAAACCAAGCTATAACAAATCCATGTATATGCAAGGCACTTTAAAACTTTATTTACACAGTTAATAAAATCTCTCTTTTGAAAACTTACTTCAAAACATGCTCGGATAGGTTATATCATGCTTAAAAACCTTCTATATGCAATATATATTGAAACCACATTCCTACTCCATTCTTGCACATGACTAGGTCACATACATATGCTTGAAGCTTTAAAGGACACAAGGTTCGCCAAAGTTTATTTTCCAAAACCTTAAGTTTTCATTAAAAACTCCACTAAACACGGTATAGTGGCTTGCTATTAACCAAGGTAGCTTAACAACTACCTTTCATACTCATTGACACACATAATCGAGACACGTACATACGTCTCCAGGGTTAGATTTCTAAGGACTCTAAATTCATCAAGTTTTATTTTCAAAACTTAAGTTTTCTTTTAGAAATCATTAATACCAAGGTAATTTCATTCACTACATGCATGGTGATCTTAGGTTACATGTTAGACTCAATTATACACTTATTGAAGTCTAACTAGCATGCTCAACAATTTAGATTACACAAAAGTCATTTTCCATTTCTGCAGGACGGCGCGGCCGCGCTGCTTTTGTACTGAGGAGTGGCGCGGCTGCGCCACTCCGGTTCTAGACAGGAGAACTTCTGCTATTGCAGAGCTTCACAACCAACTCTATTATACTTCATAAGACATGCTAGAAATCAACTACATAGCCTCTACAATATGTTAACATTATCTTACATAATAATTCTCCACTAATATGAAATCTCTTATGAATTTATCAAATCAAAACTAAGAATTCAAAGTAAAAGTTATACCGCTTGGAGCTTTAAATTACACCACTATCTCCAATTTCAGATTACTCCCTCCAACTCTTATCAACACTTACTATAAGAACTTTACAAAGAGTTTAGCAAACAACAATTGTGAAGGGGAGGCTTCTATTTATAGAGGAGTCATTGTCCAATTGGTGGTTCTTGCTCATTGAATCAAACCAATGGGAGAAGGAAGAGGATGTTGGACAAGAAGGAGTTGGTGAATAATACTATTAGGACCACTCCCCCACCATCATTGAAATCATTTCCATAGCCATCATCATCCTCTAACATAGGCCAATGGCCTCTACTTCATGTGAATGAGAAAGAGATGAGACTCTCTTATTGGGACACCCCTTTAAAAACTCAGCATTTGCAATTTGGGTATTAGTACACGAAGGTTTATCTCTTTTGGCCACTATAAGTCACACTATGATAACTAAATATTGCTACCATATGATATGCTAGGGTCACACATTCCTAACCCTACATATATGTACACCCACATATAAACAAGTACCCTCACAATTTAAATATACACCAATATATAGTATCATGTACCTCATGTACATTGGTTTAACCCATTAATATTTTAATTGGACTAGATATAAAATAGTTGGGTATTCTCAACCCATATTTTTCATAAAATTTATTATCTCAAATATATCCAAATATTATAATGATAATTAATATCAATTATTTATTAACTTACCATTTATCTTCTTTTAATAATTATAGTTAAACCTCTAATTGATTTAACTTTTAATACTCATGCTACACAAGACGCAATTATGTAAGCTTAGTAATTAATAGACCTCAAGCTCACAAAATAATATTACTCTCAATGTCACATCTTATAATATGTTCATGATGTAATGTAATTAAATTACTTATTTATATGTTCCCATAACATATATACTTGCATTTAGCGAATAAATTAACAAGCTTTACACACCAATGCATGATCTCTAATTATAGCCAAGCTATTACCCTCCTATGGTCATTACCCAAAGGGCAAAGAAGAGTTGGTGGCTAACTCCCACCAACTACTACTATTCATTGTACCCTAGCCAATTGGTTAACCATCATTGCTATCACACGGGCTATCATGAAAGCTTAATTAACTCCAATTTTCAGCATTCAAAGGGTCATGGGAGGGGTCTATTGCACCATGTTACATTTTATTATCTCACTTGTACATAATGCTAACATACAAGTTTTTATACACACATATGAATTTTAATACCTCCCTTTTACATCCATATACATATATTGTGACGCCCCCAGAATAGGTCCAGTCAACCCAACCCATTCTGAGTCGCCAAATACATGGTACAGAATTCAAATACAAACTTTATATCATACGGTCGTGCAAAATATGACCACACAACTGTGAGTGTCAATACAAATATGTAGAAAATATTAAGATTCAAACTAAGTCCTCATTACAATTATTATCACACTATTTATCAGAAATAGCGAGGACTACTACTGCTCTAACTCGGACCATCACTCTGTCCCCCGACTAGTTCCCGCAACATTCTCATTTCCTGAAGAGGACAACAGATGAAAAGGGTGAGCTCAACTAGCTCAGTAAAGAATATTATGACTAAGATAATGGGAAATAAATTATCGTTAGTCTTCAACAAATAAGATAAAATATAATGGACAACCAACTTTAGATCAATATTCGCAGCGGAAATAACAATTCATTAGAAGAGTTAAGTAGAGAATGAAGTCTACTATCTTCTATGATTTAAAAGTCCATCATCAATATTTTATCCTTGTATCATCAATCAATATACATCTCGAATCAAATATTCATCTTTGCACTACAGGCCAAAGATATTCATTTGTATCATCAGTTGTCATATTCATCTCAACACCTGTCATCTTTGCACTACAGGCCAAAGATATTCATCAGGTAATCATTCATCTTTGCTCTACAGGCCAAAGATATTCATCAAGTAATCATTCATCTTTGCTCTACAGGCCAAAGATATTCAGTTACATCACCTTTTAGGACTGAGAATGATGAAAAACATTTAAAAAAACGAATCCAGTGAGATAAAAGACAAAGACTAATGATTCGTATTTTAGTATATCCAATTCAAAAATACCTCGTAATAATCAATTATGGAGCAAAATTTAAGAATAGAGCTCAAAACTTGGATACAATCAAAGATAGTAACTATAACAGACAATTTGAACAAATAGAAGAAAATTTAGTTTTCCCGTGAATAGTGCCGTATACGTGAATAGTAACCTCGACGGAAAAAAAATAAGAATTTCAACATAAAATCCATGACAATATTTCTGTATAATGATATTGAAAAGAATAACATCATTTATGAAAGAAAATAACATCCCTTACCTCAAAAAGATAGTACCTCTGACTGGAATAACGGATATAATACCGAAGAAAACTTGCGCTGAATACTAATACTCAAAGTATTGAAATACTCACAAATATACGCTCGATATTATAGAGAGAGAAAACTTCTGATTCTGGTGTGATTTTCAATTCTAACCTAAGCATCCTATTTATAAGAAAAATTTAGGATGCCAAAGGAGACTAAATGAATAAAATAATATATTTTTAAAAAAAAATTCCGCCGCCTGGCGGCTAAAAAATTTTCCACCAAAAGTGGGGCCCGCCTAAAAAAAAAAAAAAAAAATTCCGAAACTTCAATAATTCATAACAAATAGCCCCTTTGTCAGAAAAATACAAATTCTATGTCCTTCCATAGGAAATTTAATTCTCTACAACTTTGCAGAAGGAAGTTTTTCCAAATTCCAAACATAAGTTATCCGGAATCCATAAACAGATGATTTCTCACACCAAAATATTGATAAAAACTCATCAGCGCCAATTCCTTCTTTAATATCCACAAAATAAATATTTCCTTATCATATAAATCAATAATTAATTATTCACAAATAATATTATAGAACTACAATATTAACAACCAGGTCGTTCCCAGGACAGAGGGGGCCTTCCGATAAGGACTTCTCCTTACTGGCGCGCAATTAAATAACCCCTCCTAGACAGAACTTCCTTAGACATTGTCAATAATGCTATCTAATAATATTATTCAAACAATATGAATTATTGAGTTGATAACGTGAAATACTGTGCAACGACAATTATTGAATCAATACTACAAAATATCAACTGTAGCCATTATTGAATCAATCATATAAAATGGCAACGTAGCAATTATTGAGTCAATAAAATATCAATGTAACAATTATTGAGTCAATAATATAAAATATCAACGTAGCAATTATTGAGTCAATAATATAAAATATTAAACAGTAATTACTGTAACAATAATTGAGTAATGGCTTCTCACGTAAGACTCAATAATTCAAAATACTGTGCAATACCGTGTGCTACTATGCAACACCGTGTATCACTGTATTTTAACCACCGGGTATTTCAATAGTACTAACGGTAACAACTACGCCGTTATCTTGTAAAAAGTTATTTCTGTCGCTTTCTATATCCGACAGTTATTCCGTTGTGGGGGCCCACAAATAGCTGCGCCGTCGTACGAATATTCCCCGACAACAAGAATATTCCACGACCAAACGAATATTCCCCAACAACAAGAATATTTTATAACCACTTGCTCATTTTAAAAAATGTTTGCACATTTCACCCATAACTTTCATATTTATCAAATCAACACCTTACTATTTCGAAATAATATAAAGAAAATTAAATATTTATTCATAAAGTTGGGGTCTTACAACCTCCCCTCCTTATGAAATTTCGTCCTCGAAATTGACGTACGTACCTGGTATGTCGAAAAGGTGAGGATACCTCGCTTTCATTTCCGATTCCAACTCCCAGGTCATTTCCTCAATTGCATGGTTTCTCCACAAAACTTTAACTTGAGGTATAATTTTCGAGCGTAGGACATGCTCCTTCCTATCCAAGATCTTGACAGGTACCTCCTCGTACGTTAAATCTTCAGCTATCTCATCTGGTTCTAACTCAATAATGCGGTTTGGATCCTTCACATATTTACGTAACACGGATATGTGAAACACGTTATGAACACGAGACATGCTTGGAGGTAAAGCGAGTCTATAGGCCACATTTCCTATTCGGTCAAGAATCTCAAATGGACCAATGAATCGTGGGTTGAGCTTTCCTCTCTTCCCAAACCTCGTAACTCCCTTCCATGGAGCAATACGTAATAACACATGGTCTCCAACATTAAATTCCACGTCCTTTCGATGAAGATCCGCATAACTCTTTTGTCGATCTTGTGCTGTTTGTATACGTTGTCGAATCATTTGGATCTTTTCTGTAGTCATACGTACTAACTCCGGTCCCAACAACGTTGTTTCACCCACCTCGTTCCAACATACTGGAGAGCGACACTTTCTCCCATACAACGCTTCGAATGGAGCTACGCCTATACTTGCCTGATAACTGTTGTTGTAGGAGAATTCCACCAATGGTAAGTACTTATCCCAACTCCCTTTGAACTCTAGAACACAGAGTCTCAATAGATCTTCAAGAGTTTGGATAGTCCTTTCCGATTGTCCGTCTGTTTGAGGATGATAAGCCGAACTGAATCGTAAATCCGTACCCATAGCTTTCTGCAAACTGATCCAAAATCGTGAAGTAAATCTGGGGTCATGATCCGAAACTATGGATACTGGCATGCCATGCAATCTCACAATCTCATTCACGTACATATAAGCAAGACGTTCAAGGGAATAAGTCTCTCGTATCGGCAAGACATGAGCAGACTTGGTTCATCTATCAATAATAACCCAAATCGCATCTAAGCCCTGAGAAACCTTGGGAAGACCCGTAACGAAATCCATCGTAATATGTTCCCACTTCCATTTCGGAATCTCCAGTGGTTGCAATGGACCCTTCGGTACTTGAGGCTCCGCCTTTACACGTTGACAAGTTAAACATCTCGAGATGAACTCCGCGATCTCTCTCTTCATATTGCCCCACCAAAATGTATGTCGAAGATCACGATACATTTTAGTACTCCCAGGATGGATTGCAAACGGTGTGTTGTGTGCCTCCAACATGATTCTATACTTCAAGTCGGAATCGTTAGGAACACAAAGTTTGGAGTTGACTCGAAGTATTCCATCTTCATCGATTCTTGCTTCTGGAATAGCACCTTCTTGCACCTTCTTCTTCATCTTCATCAGCTCCGCATCCGTAGCTTGAGCAGCTTTAACTTCATCAATCAAAGCTGGTTCTACGTGTATACTTGACATCATCGCACTCGTTCCCACATATGATTTTCTACTCAACGCGTCAGCTACCACGTTCGCTTTTCCAGGATGGTATTGGATGGTATGATCGTAATATTTCAACAGCTCAAGCCAACGTCGTTGCCGCATGTTGAGTTCCTTCTGAGTGAAGAAATATTTAAGGCTCTTATGATCAGTATAAATCTCCACTTTCTCTCCGTACAAGTAATGTCTCCAGATCTTCAACGCGAAAACGACTGCTGCCAACTCTAGATCATGAGTAGGATAATTCCTCTCATATTCTTTGAGTTGTCGCGAGGCATAGGCTATGACTTTCCCATGTTGCAAGAGAACACATCCTAACCCTTTGCCCGAAGCATCGCTGTAGATAACAAATCCATCCGAACCAGATGGTATTGTCAGAACAGGTGCCGAGATAAGTCTCCTCTTGAGCTCTTGGAAGCTCTTCTCGCATTCCTCGCTCCAAATGAATTTTGTATCTTTCCGAGTCAACTGAGTTAATGGAGTAGCGATTCGAGAAAATCCCTCTACGAATCTCCGATAATAACCAGCTAAGCCCAAAAAGCTTCGTACTTCGGTCACCGACTTAGGTTGCTCCCAGCTTTGTATTGCTTCAATCTTCGCCGGGTCAACAGATACTCCACGTTTCGATACCACGTGCACAAGAAATGCTACTTCCTCAAGCCAGAACTCGCATTTCTTCAGCTTGGCATATAGCTTGTTCTCACGAAGCTTTTGAAGTACTAACTTCAAATGGTGTTCATGATCTTCACGGCTTTTAGAATAGATGAGGATGTCATCAATAAAGACAACAACGAATTGATCTAAATACTCCTTAAATACACGGTTCATCATATCCATGAAAGCAGCAGGAGCATTAGTCAATCCAAAAGACATGACTAAGAACTCATAATGCCCGTACCGTGTTCTAAAAGCAGTCTTTGGAATATCCTCAGTTTTAATCTTTAACTGATGATATCCAGAACGAAGATCGATCTTTGAAAAGAATTGTGCTCCTTGCAACTGGTCGAACAGGTCATCAATACGAGGTAACGGATACCTATTCTTGATGGTGACATGGTTCAACTCCCGATAGTCAATGCAAAGTCGCATACTCCCGTCTTTTTTCTTTACGAATAAAACAGGAGCACCCCAAGGAGACGTACTAGGACTAATAAAACTGATGTGTAACAATTCTTGTAATTGGATCTTTAACTCCTGAAGTTCAATAGGAGCCATTTGATATGGGGTTTTAGAAATGGGCTTTGTACCGGGCTCAAGGTCAATAAAGAATTCAACTTCACGTTCTGGGGGTAGACCGGGAAGTTCTTCGGGAAATACATCAGGAAACTGATTAACAACGGAAATATTATTCAAATCTGATGTATTCTGGTTTAGATCAGTGACATGAGCTAAGAAAGCTTGACATCCGTTTTTCAATAAACGAATAGCCTTGGGATTTGAAATGATATTGACTGATTTTAGTGGTTTGGTGGTTTGAATTCGTACAACAGGTTGATTAGGAATATGAAAACTAACAACCTTACGAAAACAATCAATTTTGGCATGGTAAGTGGTTAACCAGTCAATTCCTAAAATCACGTCAAATGCAAGTATTTTCAAAGATATAAGATCAACAGGTAAGGTAAGGGTACCAATCTGAATCAAGCAAGATTTGTAAACTGTAGATGTAACAACGGTTTCTCCTAACGGAGTTTCAACAGATAAGTTAAAGTCCAATTTATCAGAAGTCAAGTTCAAACGTTGAGCACAAGCAGGTGAAATAAAGGAATGGGTAGCACCGGTATCTAACAAGGTGTAAACTTCGCAAGAGTTTATGATCAGCTTACCCGTAATCACCTCGTGTGGATTCCTCGCGTTTTGGGCTGTCACGACAAACGCTCTTCCAGGAATCACCGACTTTGACTTGTCTGCAACCGCCTTTGGAATCACCACCCCCGCTGAACTTGGTTTCGTAACAGGACAATCTCGGGCTATATGTCCTTCTTTTCCACAGTTATAGCATCCTTTGAATTGTTGTGGGCAGTTTGGGCTGATATGTCCCTCTTTCCCGCATTTAAAGCATACGACCGGTGGTCTTTCTCCTCCCCTCGAAATAGTTGATGCTGGTGCTGATGTCGACATCTTCGCGTTCTCATTGTTGTACCTTCTCTTCTTGAAATATCCTCCCAATTCGCTTCTTCTACTATCATGGCCACGATAACCACTGGAGTGGTTACCGCTTCTGTCATACTTTCCTCCTCGATGGTTGTCATTGCTCCGATGACTGCTGTCACCGGTACGACCTTGGTTGTGGTCCCTCGGTTGAACATAATCATTATCTCGTTCTAATAACTGGGCCCTATTTACTACATCCGAATATAAAGAAAATTTATGAGAAATGAGGTATTGACGTATTTCGGGTTTCAAACCTCTTAGAAACATCCGCGTCATACGTTCCTCATTCTCCACCAAATGACGTGCAAACCTGGACAGCTCCGCGAACTTAGCCTCGTATTGGGATACCGTCATATTATTTTGTTCCAGTCGGATAAACTCTACCTCCTTCATATGACGAATACTTTCAGGAAAGTACTTGTCATTAAATAGTTTCTGGAACGCTTCCCAAGACATCTTGAGTGCGGCAGGCTGGGTACACTTCACGGATTCCCACCAGTAATCTGCCTCTCCACGGAACATAAACATGGCGAATGGAACTTTCTGTTCCTCTGTACATCCCAAGACATCAAATATCTTGGTAATTTGTTTAATCCACATCTCCGCCTTGATCGGATCTGGCTTTCACAGAAACTTTGATGGTCCCAATTCTTTGAACTGCTTGGCAGTGACAACTCGCGTGTTGTTATTATCTCCACCTGTATGTTGCACATGAGTCTCCCTCGTCTGATTTTGCATAAACTGCAAAAAACTTCTAAACATCTCATCGTTTATCGTCTGACCAGCGTTATTTTCAGGATGAACATTGCCTTCTTGTTGCACGTTCTCCTGGTTAACGATTAAAGGTGTCTCCACGGTCTCATTCACTTCGTTGTTAACATTCTCAGCTACCATTCTCAAATACTGCCATAAAACAAGGGTTAATTAAATAAATTAACATATCACATATTCACCATATACTCCGACTGATCAATTAAATACCACATAAGCTTAGGTAGGACATACTAGCGAAGAATTTACTCGTCTCTCCCCTCCTAGTTCTATTCCCCGATCTCCGCCAGAGATCATATCCCTAAGCTCTGATACGAACTGTGACGCCCCCAGAATAGGCCCAGTCAACCCAACCCATTCTGAGTCGCCAAATACATGGTACAGAATTCAAATACAAACTTTATATCATACGGTCGTGCAAAATACGACCACACAACTGTGAGTGTCAATACAAATATGTAGAAAATATTAAGATTCAAACTAAGTCCTCATTACAATTATTATCAGACTATTTATCAGAAATAGTGAGGACTACTACTGCTCTAACTCGGACCATCACTCTGTCCCCCGACTAGTTCCCGCAACATTCTCATTTCCTGAAGAGGACAACAGATGAAAAGGGTGAGCTCAACTAGCTCAGTAAAGAATATTATGACTAAGATAATGGGAAACAAATTATCGTTAGTCTTCAACAAATAAGATAAAATATAATGGACAACCAACTTTAGATCAATATTCGCAGCGAAAATAACAATTCATTAGAAGAGTTAAGTAGAGAATGAAGTCTACTATCTTCTATGATTTAAAAGTCCATCATCAATATTTTATCCCTGTATCATCAATCAATATACATCTCGAATCAAATATTCATCTTTGCACTACAGGCCAAATATATTCATTTGTATCATCAGTGGTCATATTCATCTCAACACCTGTCATCTTTGCACTACAGGCCAAAGATATTCATCAGGTAATCATTCATCTTTGCTCTACAGGCCAAAGATATTCATCAAGTAATCATTCATCTTTGCTCTACAGGCCAAAGATATTCAGTTACATCACCTTTTAGGACTGAGAATGATGAAAAACATTTAAAAAAAACGAATCCAGTGAGATAAAAGAAAAAGACTAATGATTTGTATTTTAGTATATCCAATTCAAAAATACCTCGTAATAATCAATTATGGAGCAAAATTCAAGAATAGAGCTCAAAACTTGGATACAATCAAAGATAGTAACTATAACAGACAATTTGAACAAATAGAAGAAAATTTAGTTTTCCCGTGAATAGTGCCGTATACGTGAATAGTAACCTCGACGGAAAAAAAATAAGAATTTCAACATAAAATCCATGACAATATTTCTGTATAATGATATTGAAAAGAATAACATCATTTACGAAAGAAAATAACATCCCTTACCTCAAAAAGATAGTACCTCTGACTGGAATATCGGATATAATACCGAAGAAAACTTGCGCTGAATACTAATACTCAAAGTATTGAAATACTCACAAAAATACGCTCGATATTATAGAGAGAGAAAACTTCTGATTCTGGTGTGATTTTCAATTCTAACCTAAGCACCCTATTTATAGGAAAAACTTAGGATGCCAAAGGAGACTAAATGAATAAAATAATATATTTTTTTTTTAAATTTCCGCCGCCTGGCGGCTAAAAAATTTTCCACCAAAAGTGGGGCCCGCCCATAAAAAAATTTTTTTTTCCGAAACTTCAATAATTCATAACAAATAACCCCTTTGTCAGAAAAATACAAATTCTATGTCCTTGCATAGGAAATTTAATTCTCTACAACTTTGCAGAAGGAAGTTTTTCCAAATTCCAAACATAAATTATCCGGAATCCATAAACAGATGATTTCTCACACCAAAATATTGATAAAAACTCATTAGCGCCAATTCCTTCTTTAATATCCACAAAATAAATATTTTCTTATCATATAAATCAATAATTAATTATTCACAAATAATATTATAGAACTACAATATTAACAACCAGGTCGTTCTCAGGACAGAGGGGGCCTTCCGATAAGGACTTCTCCTTACTGGCGCGCAATTAAATAACCCCTTCTAGACAGAACTTCCTTAGACATTGTCAATAATGCTATCTAATAATATTATTCAAATAATTTGAATTATTGAGTTGATAACGTGAAATACTGTGCAACGACAATTATTGAATCAATACTACAAAATATCAACTGTAGCCATTATTGAATCAATCATATAAAATGGCAATGTAGCAATTATTGAGTCAATAAAATATCAATGTAACAATTATTGAGTCAATAATATAAAATATCAACGTAGCAATTATTGAGTCAATAATATAAAATATTGAACAGTAATTACTGTAACAATAATTGAGTAATGGCTTCTCACGTAAGACTCAATAATTCAAAATACTGTGCAATACCGTGTGCTACTATGCAACACCGTGTATCACTGTATTTAAACCACCGGGTATTTCAACAGTACTAACGGTAACAACTACGCCGTTATCTTGTAAAAAAGTTATTTCTGTCGCTTTCTATATCCGACAGTTATTCCGTTGTGGGGGCCCACAAATAGCTGCGCCGTCGTACGAATATTCCCCGACAACAAGAATATTCCACGACCAAACGAATATTCCCCGACAACAAGAATATTTTATAACCACTTGCTCATTTTAAAAAATGTTTGCACATTTCACCCATAACTTTCATATTTATCAAATCAACACCTTACTATTTCGAAATAATATAAAGAAAATTAAATCTTTATTCATAAAAGTTTGGGTCTTACATATATACCCATACATATATATATATATATATATATATATATATATATATATATACATGTATCCATCAACTTATATTACACATTATATAATCCATGTACATTTGACAATACCGAATATATATTATAAACGAATATTGTCACACCACATTATTGTAAACTTTATTATTTCAATTATACGTAGTCATTGAAATAATTATTAACAACAATTATTTATTTAATTTAATTTAACATCTTTCATAAAGTACACATTAATGTACCACACATAACACATTGTCACATTGGTCCGTTTATGTAACTCATGTGACTTATTTCACTTTATCATATAGTTTCCTATATTATATAGTTTCCTTGAAATGTCACTCTTCATTTCATATTATATAGATGTAACTATTATATAACGTATAATTACACATCATTGCACATAGCAATTAATTCATACAATAATACTAATTAATTCTTTTAATTATTCATGCATTTAATTATTTAATGAATGTTTATTCCACCACTTTGCCACACTAGGCATATCTCACAAGCTTAAATTAAGCTCATTACCATTTTCACCATATCACTTAATCACCTCGTGTTCAATTTACATTGAACTATTATATCACAAGGTTCACATACATACATATATTGTGAATGAAAATATCCAAATATTCTTATTATTATTTATAAGATTTACGGGCAATATAGTAACTCAAGTTATTTAGTAAATTAAAATAACTTAGTTTTCTTTTATAAATTTAACCCTCTTGGAGTTACATTACTATTATAAGAATTATGTATTACACCATAACATGACATAAAACGTTTTTATTATAATTTTGGAAACTAAAGGCTTTAATTATAATAAAAGAATTTACTCATTATCTCAAGATATTATTCTTAATATAATATCTATATCTCAATAAAATAATTACATATACGACACATGTACAACTTATATATAGAAAATAAGTTTATTTTCTATTATGATAAATTGTTTCTATCAATTCCTTTATATATAGCAAATATGTCTTAATATATTTACCATATTACTTAATCATACATATTACCTTATACAAAGCCATATAAGGTAATATGATTATATAAAAAAATCTTCTCCATTTATTAAAATAATTCAATATTAGAAATTATTTTAATATCCTTTATTAGAAATATATAGTATTTATTATTTCTCTTTTCTTTCTATAAATTGCCCCCAAAATAATTTCTTTAATCTATACATTTAATCATATCTCAAATATTAATTAATTTTCTAACCAATATTTATTTAAAGATATATTGGTTTAACAACGTATATATATATATATATATATATATATATATATATATATATATTTTATTAACGTTGTTCGCACATTCACATAATACCATACCAAGTAATATATAAAGGCAATTATTATAATCACATACTCCACACATGTATTAACTCACTATTTACTTTAAGTGATTCTTAAACCCCTTACTATATCACCATAGTTAATTAAGGCTTTAATATTCAAATTATATTATTCCATAATATAACTTTCAACTTAATATAAATTAACCAATATTTATTCTCGTTACTTAATTCCCATAATTAACTAATCCATGCTTTACTATCTCAATCCATCCATGGATAGCTTAAGCACTAATAATAACCTATATTACAATCATACTAGTCACTAGTATATATATTCAAGAAAATGGTGATTATTCATTAAAGATATTAATGTAACCAACTAACTATGATAAAATAATTCTATAAATTATTTAATATCGATAGATAAGTCTTTTCCATATCTTTTTCTCCAAATAAATCGCCTCCTCAATAAATAACAAATATATAATAATAATATACTTATTAAACACAAAATCACATATTGCATAGTTCATATTATCCTATGCAACACAATACCACATACTCATAACGCATTTATATATTCTTATTTGAACCCATATCATGCCTTAAGAATCTTATTTATTAAATTCTTATTTTAATAATTTCTGAAAATTCAGGTTCTTACAAAAGCTCACTTGAAATAACAATCAATAGTGATGACATATTACTGAATAACTTCAACTGAATTGAATAATATTTCTTTCATCGATAATCAAGAATTGAATATAGAATTTAGAATTCATTTGAGGGTCATAAGACATTGAACTGTGTCCTAGGTTATAAACATTTCAATTTAAACCTGTAACAGTCGTTAGACTATATGGACTCTAACTTGTACTTAGGGGGATCAGCCTTTCGTAACATGTATTGTGCACAAATATCTTAACGCTTTCGCATGGTAATCCCCTATTAATAGGGTTGTTCATCTCAGCATTAATTAACAAGTCCGCACCAAAGAAAGTTTGGTTTGGATAAGCTCAAAGAGTAATTTAGAATTCAACTATCATCAACTAAGGAGTAGTTGAATCAACTTACAATAATTAAGAATTCAATAACAAGAGAATTATGAAATAGCTATGAGTCATAACAATAGACATAATATTCAACATTCATGCTTTAGAAATAAACTTAAAGCATTTGAAACATATAATTAAAGCCTTGCTTGAACAATTAAGTCAAAGTTATATTATTTCAGTAATGAACTTCAATAAAATACTCGTCCATTGCAGAATAAAAGGACTTGCTCAAATAAAGGTATAGTTAGAAAACTCGCATAATTAAAAGTAAACATAATCGAGTTAGGGTAAGAAAACATGCCTCACGTCCAAGCTAGCAATTAACAACTCGTCCCACAATTATCCTACGTACACGTAATTAACAATAGTAACATAAATTAGTTACCATATAGCTAATTCACATCCTTAGTTAACCCATCTAGGTTAACTCATCATTTTCTAAATATTAGGTTTAATCACTAATTTACACATAAT
Source organism: Panax stipuleanatus (assembly GCA_020205555.1). Classification (NCBI taxonomy): domain Eukaryota; kingdom Viridiplantae; phylum Streptophyta; class Magnoliopsida; order Apiales; family Araliaceae; genus Panax; species Panax stipuleanatus. The sequence goes on along the minus strand of CM035119.1, from coordinate 10,216,634 downwards.
ATGATCAAACCACATATTTACATAATTAATCAAAGTATAATTTAAAATCATACATTTCATATTAAAAATGTGATTTAAATACTGTCCAATTAGCATATAATTTTATTAACATGCTTTTATATTTATTACAAAATTATTCTTATAAAATTATACATTTAAAAATAATTTTCTGGCTAAACTGCACGGCTGGCGCTGCATCGCCGCACAATGCGTTGCAGCCGGTGCTGTAGCACTACAACGTCAGCATACTCTGCACCCGGGCTCGGCGCGGCAGCACTGCAGTTAACTCACATAACTGGCACTGCCACGCCGGCCACATCACCTGACTATGCAGGGACGCTGCAGCGCCCAGTTTACTCACAGAACTGGCGCTGCGGCGTCACGTCACAGTCAGACGCAAACATCCTAGCGAACTGTGCAGGAAAAAGTCAATTTGGCTTATTTCTTCGCACCAAACTCAGAAATTAACCCACATAATTCATATAAAGCTTTATAAAAGCATAATTCTATGCTTCTAACATGTTTCAACACATAAACATCACAACACATGATTAAAAACCTTTAATTTTGTATTTTGAAGAAAACACTATTGTTAAGTATTCTTGAAGAAAATAAATACTATGAGTTTGTTTTTAAACCAAATCACATAATTCAAATCATGTTAATTTCGTTTCTTAACATATTTTTATAATCTAAATTAAATTCTCATAATCATAGCATAATCAAACACCAATTTTGATACTTAAAGAAACCATTTTTCAAACTAGTTCACTGTAAATTGCTATGAACAAGATTTTTTCATGTTCATCATATTTACATAAATTAAACCACTTAACTACTCATATAACTCATATACAATAGTTTATATATGCAATTAAACATATATAAACCATACTTACATGAAACACCATAAAAATTAAATTATAGAAAAGTTCTAAAAACATGTTTTCATGAAAATAATGGAAGAGCATAATTAAAAATTTTCTAGAGTTAGATTACTACCTTGTTAGCTTAGAAGAGAAAGATGATGATGGTGAACTCTTTGTTTTGATTTCACAGAGCCTTTCTTCCTTCTTCTCTCTTTTCTCTCTAGCTCTCTATTCTTACTCTAACTTCTAACTTACGTATAATAGAAAATTGACATATACATATAATTACATATAATTATAAAATATAACCTGGCAAATATTTAAACATTTTACTAAATAGATATCAGTTACTTTTTGTTTGAAAATCAAAAGACATAAGGCTTGTTTGGCAAAAACCCTTTATTTTTTTAAAAAAATATTCTTTAGGACTAAGGCCTTGTTTGGTAAAACTACATTAAAATAGATTTAAGGGTCTTGTTTGGTAAAACAGAATTAAAACCCTTTTAGTTTATTTTAATAACTCTTTTACTATATAGTTTTAAATGTCACACTTTATTTAATTAAATCTCCAACATTCCAATTTAATTAAATTAAAGCTAACATCAATTAACTAAATAAAATTGTCACATAATTAACTTGCTACACAATTATAATTTACTCATTCATCACAATTCCATGTAACAAATTAGTAAATCTCTAATTTAATTATTTAAATTAAATTAGACATTACTATAATTATTCATTAAATCCTTATTAACAAATATCACATAATATTAATCTAATTTAATTATCTCAATTAAATTAGAACTACACCACAAAATTACTTACACATCAATTTAATATTCAACATCAATTTAATTAACATATTGCACTTAATTAAATTACTCCACAACATAATCACATCAATTATTTATTCAACTCAATAAATAAATAAATTAAAATATTTATTTAATTCAATAAATATTTAAAATTAATATACAAAAATCTCATTTGTTACATTCTTCCCTCCTTAAAAGGATTCTGTCCCCAGAATCACAACTAAAAAAAAAACTCATTCGTCACATTCTTTCCCCTTAAAAAGATTATGTCCCCAGAATCGTTATATAAGAAATTAATCAAATAATTGAGAATAGGTTTTCATCATAACATCCTAAATTTCCCACGTAGCTTCATCGACGTTGTGGTTCCTCCAGATTACCTTAACAGAAGGTATCACTTTATTTCTAAGTACTTGCTCTTTCCTGTCAACTATCTGAACAGAAACATCTTCATAAGTTAAGTCTTTATCAAACTGTAACGGCTCATACTCTATCACATTCTTGTAATCATGTTTGTACGGTCGTAACACAGAAATATGGAATACGTTATGAATGTGATCTAACTCCGGAGGTAATGCAACCTCGTAAGCTACCTCGCCAACCCTTCGCAGTATCTCAAAAGGTCCAATGAATCGGGGACTCAGTTTCCCCTTCTTGCCAAATCGAATCTTCCTCTTCCAAGGAGATACCTTCAGGAAAACGAAGCTTCCCACTTCAAACTCTCGATTATGTAGATGATAATCGACATATTTCTTCTGTCTGTCCTGAGCAGCAACCAATCTCGTTTTGATCAGCTTAACGATCTCAGTCGTTTGTTGCACCAATTCCGGTCCCAACAATTAACGCTCACTGTAAGAACCGTGAATTTCATGAATAATTTTTTTATTGATATAATAAGAAAATGAATACTTATTGGAACATAAATGTTTATGAGTTATGAGATAAGTAATTCGATTATATTAAATTGAATTTATAATAATTAAGGAAATATGGAGAATTGCGACTCGTAGAATGCCTTGTGTGGCATGAGAATGAAAAAGATGATGGTTTAATTAATTCAAGAGGGAAATCGATAAGTGAAGGATTAATTAATATTACATTATTAATTAATCTTTGTGATAGCCTATTAAGGAGTAATTATTAATAATATGTTATTGTAACAAAACATAATAATTGATATTTAAATTGATTATTTGTTGAGTGCAATACATGTGATAGTTAATCGTACAATAATGTTATTAATTGTTATTATGAATAATAATCGGTTAAAGAGTAAATGAATTATTAAGTGAACAATTAATATTAATTGTTAATTGTTATTATGAGAAATATAATAATAGTCTGTTGATTTAGTATTTTTGCAAGTAATGATTTGATACTAAGAAAATGGTTTATAAATATAATATGATTTATATTATTGAGGAATGTGATTATTGATAAGGGTAAATTAATGAAGGAATTACTACGTGAACAATTAATTAAATATTAATTGTTATTTAATGGTTATAAAATATTAATGATGATTAATTGATAATGTGTTGATTATTATTGCGAATAATAGAATGATAATAAGCAACTTGTTTATAAATATAATAAGATTTATATTTATTTAACGTGATAATTAATCATATAAATGTTTGTTAATTATTATGGAGATTAATAACGTCATTAATTTACGAGAAATGAATTGATTAATATTTTATTAATTGATTAAATGCCATTATGAATAATAAAACAAATTAGTAAGTTATTAATATAATGAGATTATATTAATTGTTATGTGCATGTATGCGAAAGTAAATATATAAAATATATGGGATATAACTATATTATATAGTGTGGTGCGACATTTATGTGACTATACTATCTATAGGGACCATATATTAAGATTTATTAAACTATATTACATGGAGCAATGTGATTAGACATATTGGCACTATATGCTATGAATACATCATAAAATGCCTATGTGTCAGTATGTATGCAAGTATACATTAAATTAGTACATCTTGAGAGTATTGTAAACAACTATTTCAATAAATTAATATGAATTGAATAATAGAATTAGAATGATGTAGTAGAATGATACCTAATTGAAGTACATATTGGTGTGATAGAATGTACATTGATTATATGATGTGAGTACATAGGTAATCCCTAATTTTTCCTAATATAGTAATACTTGTACATTAAAACCCATTTTTGGAAAGTATAGTAACTGAATTGAACTAATTAATCACGTTGCTAGAAATCTAAGCTCATCAGTTACACTCACAGTACATGAACAATAGCCTAAGGCTAAATTATGTAACTTTCAAGCTTATATTAGTGGCTAAGCATAGGTAATGATTGCTAAGCCAATGGCTATGGAGATGGCTGGTGGTGGGTTGTTAAACTACTCTCAATTAACCAATGTTTTCTTCCATTACACCATGGACTCCAACCTTAGTGCAATGCAACTGCCCAGTCCAAGTTTTCTCTATAAATAGCAAACCAATTTTCAGTTTACGTTTGCTTTGTTTTGCTTATTAAAACACTGATAACTTGAGGGTGAGTGAGTTGTTGTTTAAAGAAGAGGATAGCAAATTCAGAAAGAAGAAACTAAGTTTATTAAGCTCCAAGAGGTATAAATTCTAACTCTTGTTCTTAATCTTGAGTTTTATCAAATTCTTGAAAATTTTGAATTCTCTGTCAAATTCTAATTCTTGAGCATGATTTAATTGGATGACGATTGGAGGTTAGAATACTTGATTGAATGTTATATAGCCTTAGTAGTACGTTTAAACCACAATGTGACTGCTTAGGATTGATTTCATGAAGTGATTTTGTGGTTGGGCTGGAATCCTGCCGAAGCAGGCCGTTCTTGGCTTGAACCAGGCGTGGCGCAGCTGCGCCAATAATACACTGAGGCGCAGCGCAGCTGTGCTGGCCTCTGTGTCCTGCTGCTGATTTCTACAATCTACTAAAATCTGTCAAGTGTTAGCTTATTGTTATAACCTAAATGAGCATGCAAGCATGTGTAGTATGTATATATGAGCATGTTAAACTAATGTGAGCATGTTATATTAGGATCGCTTGCTTGAATGGTGAAGTTATAGCTATCGCAACGAACTTAGAGTTCAAAATGGACATTTACTATTTATATCCGTTTTAAACATTCTGACTTTTGAGACATGTTTGTATGACCTAGAAACACATGATTTGTATGTTCACTTGCGTAGATAAGTTTCATAATGAAATACGAACATGCAAACCTTACTAGTAACGGAAATGTAAGTTTTACAAAATGGACTTTTGGCATGTATGTACCATATATGATTTCTGATTTTGCAAGCATGCGTATACAGTCTAAGCTAGGCATGGAAGACATGTTTAACTAGTGCATATGTGATTCTTAATGTAGCATGAGTCGTTTTACCTTCGTTAGTATACATTGCTAAATGAACTTAAAGTTTCTAAAGTAGGCTTTGACATATTATATTGATGTTTATGTCCTGACCTTGTAAGCAAGTTTGTGTGGTCTAGATATGCATGAAGATTATGTTAACTTGTGTATATATGTGTCATAATATATCATGAACGTATTTGACCTCATTAGTAAACATTTACTAACGAAAGTAATACGTTTTGGACTTTGACATATAAGTATGATATTCATATTTTGGCCATATGAGCATGATAATATACTTATATGACTAATTTATGAACATGAGCTAGCATGATTAGTGATGCATAGTTTCCTTGTTCATATCCAAATTGCTTGGCTTTAAAAACTAAATGGCTTTTCAAAGGAAAATTGATATATTTGAAACTAATATCCATGAATACCACATGAGAGATGTTCTAACTTTGTGAGCATGTAAACATGACTTAACTACATGTGCAATGTGAATATAAAGTGTTAAGTTTACGCTAGCTAACATGATTAAGTAGTAACGATTTCAAAAGCAAAGTTCGGACTTTTTGCAAACCAAGTCGTATGATTATAGTGAAATATCATTCTGATATTTTTAACATGCTTGATAGTGCTTTTAGCATCGCTAAGATATCATGCATGTGCACACATTTATTAGATACAATGCAAAATTGATCAAGTATGAATTTGATTTCATTTCCAAGAGACTAGCTATGTGTATATGATGTAGATACTTCTGAGCATGCCTAACACAGACTATGTGACCACTTTATGTGTATGCATGTCAAGCATGATAGCCTTTACGATTCCATGATGTTATTTAGCCATAATTCGATAGAAATTCCAATTAAGATATGATAAATAAGCACGAACTTGAAATGACCCTATGAAAGTCCAATACCTTTTAATATGTATGATTGTTATGTATTAACACTCTGCTACGCTAGAAAATGGAATGAGAACGAAGAAACAAAAACACAACTCTGGTCTGGCCAAGGGACAGCACAGCTGCGCCGTCCCTAAGCCTTTCTAGAGAGCAGCTGCGCCAGGCTAAAAAACTAGTCTGGAGCATTCTGCTTGATTCTAATTTTTGTAATTAAGTGATAATGTTATCAAAGCTTCTAAAAAGAGTTTTATTGGTACTGATATGTGGTAATGACATGCTATGAAGATGTTCTAAAGATAATAAAGACATACTCATTTAGGCGTTGTGATATAATGTGATACCTATGTAGCAAGGATAAGACTTATGTAAGCATTGCTTATATGAGGTAGTATATGTTGATTAGCTGTGTAACTAATGGATATAATTATAATTATGTTACTTGATTCTGTAATGTCTTATAAACTATTTATGTGTTAAGTGTATGTGTAACTTATATATCAAGCTTGCGTACCGAATGTATTTAGCTAATGAATATTTTATACATGTAAATATGTTATAATAGGATTCGAAAGTGTTGATTAGCTTTACGTGGATAGACTACACATAAAGCAAGTTTCCTGACTTACACTCATTTATAGTGCAAGTATCTGAACCCTACTTTTATTGTGTTGCAAGTATCCTATCCTTGTGGTTACTTATTCAAGGAACGTCGTAAGCAAGTTCCCTAACTTATACTCTTTCATTGTGCAAGTTTCCTTGAAACCGTTCTTGTATATTCATTGCAAGTATCTGACTACTCTTTTATTGAGCAAGTATTTGATTCGTACTCTTTATTGAACACGTATTCGAGCTTGTACTAACTTTGGTCGTACGAGTAAATAGGTGCTAGAATAATTCTTTCCTTACAAACTTATGTTTCATAGTTTGATTTAAATCACGATTATATTCTTCGAATTATTGTTTCGAGTATTGAACTCATAAATTGTTCCTACATACATTGTTGAAATTGTCTACGCCATTTAATTCGACTAGACCAATATCATGAATTGGAAAACGATACACACCAATTGCCTTGGTGCGGAATCTTAGAAATTGACTGAGTTGAACAACCCTTGTAAAAAGGGAAACTATATAGTCGAGGTGTCGACAGTGGCGTGGTAGGTTATGCATAACTCCAGGTACAATAGGCTGATCCCCTAATTGTACTTGGTTGGGTTACCAAAAATATTTTTGGTGATTCTAGTAGAAGTTCGTGGTTCTTAGCAACTACTCAGTATCCAGTATTTATTAACTGGAAACTTTGAATTCATTGGATTCTTTATTAATCTTTGGTCCACAGCGACACTCAATGATGTCTATTCATTCACTTGAAATTGTTGAAACTTTCAAAACCTTTAATAACTTCTCGACCCGTAGTGGTCCTTATTCAACTTCACGAAATAGATTTGGAAGTCATTGCTATTTATTTTGTTTACAACATTCTTATTTGAAATCCTGAGTGATTAATTACCATTTTACCCTTGAGATTTAGAACTGTATATATTCCTGTTCACATTTATTGGCAAATTACTTGCTGAGCAAATTTGTTGCTCACTCTTGCTTCCCATAAACATTTCAGTTAGGGCAGGGCAAGGTGAAACCACAGGATAGGACAAGTGCGAAGGCAAGGCTATGGAGTAGCTGTGCTTTTCTATATTAGGATGTTTCCATTATTTTGTATTAAGACTTATTTAAATGTTATGTATTAAGAAATGTTTGGTTTAAGTTATGAAGTGTATTAGTAATAGTTTCGAGACTTGGGACGAGAATATTTATGTTATATCAATGTAAATTATTCTGTTATTCCATTGTTTGAGATTTTAGTTGTTATTAGAATTAGTACGTGATGAACCAAATTCGAGATCAATGACGGTCTAAATTTGGGGGCGTCACACTCACCAATCTCATCCCAGCATAATGGAGTCCTACATTTTCTGCCGTACAATGCTTTGTAAGGAGGCATGCCAATACTTGCATGGTAACTGTTGCTGTAGGCGAACTCTACCAATGGTAGATGATCATCCCAACTTCCTTTGAAGTCCATAACACAAGCTCTCAGCATATCCTCTAGAGTCTGAATCGTTCTCTTGCTCTGGCCATCAATTTGAGGATGGTACGCCGTACTCATTCGCAATTGCGTTTCCAAACACTCTTGTAATCGCTTCCAAAAATTCGACGTGAAATGCGGATCTCTGTCTGATACAATTGATACCGGAACATCGTGTCTAGAAATAATTTCCTTAACGTATAGCTTCGCCAATTGATCCAAGTAGAATCTAATCTTGATAGGTAAGAAATGCCATGACTTCATCTGTCGATCCACGATAACCCACACTGCATCAAAACCCTTCTGAGTCATTGGAAGACCAACCACAAAATCCATCGTGATATGCTCCCACTTCCATTCCGGAATCTCCAATGGTTGTAGCAATCCACTTGGTCTCTAGTGTTCTGCTTTGACCTTCTGACATGTTAAACATTTCGTAACACATTCACTAACGCCTCTCTTCATATTCGGCCACCAGAAATGTTGTCTGAGGTCCTGGTACATCTTCGTACTCCTAGGGTAAATCAAATATCTTAAACTGTGAGCTTCGCCTAAAATTTCCTCTTTGACTTCCGGTACTTGCGGTACCCAGATTCTCCCTTCAAATCGTAGCAGTCCATCATTATCAATCTTGAATTTTATCTCTTCACCATTGGTTATTCTCTCCTGGAACTTCTCACACTCCTCATCGTGAAGTTGTGCTTCTTTCACCTTGTCCACCAAGGTTGAACCGGTAGTTACTTGAAACAACTTCTCATCCGACTCGTTCGGATACTTAAATTCCATCTCCAACTTAGCCATCTCATTTACCAACAGTTCTTGAGCAGTTAATAACATTAACTTCTCCTGACCCTTTCTACTTATGGCGTCGGCAACAACATTAGCTCTACCCAAATGGAAAAGAATCTCGCAATCGTAGTCCTTGATAAGCTCCAACAATCTCCTTTGGCGCATATTCAAATCCTTCTGTGTAAAGATGTACTTCAGACTCTTATGATCTGTGTATATCTCACACTTTTCTTCATATAGGTAGTGTCTGCATATCTTCAGAGCAAACACTACTGCCGTTAATTCCAAGTCATGGGTCAGATACCTTTTCTCATAATCCCTCAGCTGACGTGATGCAGAAGCAATGAATTTGCTGTTTGGCATCAACACACAGCCTAATCCTTTATATAAAGCATCGCTATAAACCATGAAATTTCCTGCTATCCAGCAATGACAACACAGGCGCAGTACTCAACCTCTTCTTCAGCTCTTGAAAACTCTCCTCACACTTTTCCGTCCAAACAAACTTCACTGTCATCTAAGATAAATTTGTCAACGGAGTTGCGATTTTGGAAAAGACTTGAATAAATCTTCTATAGTAACCTGCCAATCCCAAGAAACTCCTCACCTCTGATGGTGTCTTCGGTTGATCCCAATTTATTACAGCTTTAACCTTCGACGGATCTACTAAAATTCCATCTTTGTCAATCACGTGGCCAAGAAATTGCACACGTTCTAACCAGAATTCGCACTTCTAGAACTTTGCATACAACTTTTCCTGTCTCAGCAATTCCAATGTCAGCCTTAAATGGTCAGTGTGTTCCTCCTTAGTTTTGGAATAGACCAAAATGTCGTCTATGAACTCCACTACGAACTTGTCCAGAAATGGCTTAAACTCCTTATTCATTAAGTCCATAAATGTTGCTGGTGCATTTGTTAGACCAAATGACATCACTAAGAACTCGTAATGTCCATACCGAATTCTAAATGTCGTCTTCAGTATATCCCCTCTTCTAACCTTCAACTGATGATATCCACTTCTCAAATTTATTTTCGAGAAGTATCTAGCACCCTTTAGTTGATCGAACAAGTCATCGAATCTAGGTAAAGGATACTTATTCTTGATCGTGACTTTGTTCAACTCCCTATAATTAATGCAAAGCCGCATTGATTCAGCCTTCTTCTTCACGAACAACATCGGCGCTCCCTACGGTGATACGCTCAGTTGAATATACTTCTTATCCAGTAATTCCTACAGTTGAACCATCAACTCCTTCATCTCGATTGGAGCCATTCTGTACGGGGCTTTTGATATCGGAGCAGTCCTCGATGCTAAGTCGATCACGAACTCTATCTCTCTATCCGGCAGAAGTCCTGGTAAATCGCTCAGAAATACATCTACAAATTCCTTAACCACTGATATCTCTTCCATCTTTGGACTCTCCTTACGAATATCCACTATGTAGGTTAAGTACCATACACAACCATGCTTCAATAACTTCTTGGCCTGCATAATTGTCAGACAACTTGCTTGTCTAGGTGATTTGCTACCATAAAATACTACCTTCGACGGAGTCGTAAGGTTCACAGACTTCTTCTGGAAATCAATTACCGACCCATGATTAAACAACCAATCCATACCCAGTATAACATCTAACTCCCCAAGTTTTATCAAAATTAAATCCACCATCAACTCATGACCCTTAATGTGCAACCAACAGTTCTTGTGTACAAACCTAACAGGAATAACCTCCCTATTCGCAATCTCTATGTTCAAGGGGTAAACTAATTCCTCCTTAGGTAAGTCTAAAGTCTTAGCAAAGTCATCAAATATGAATGAACAAGTAGCACCCGAATCAAATAATACATAAGCATTAATACTATTGATCGGAATAATACCTGACACCACATCTATTGACTGCACAACATCCTGCACGGTCATGTTGAATATTCTGGCAGTGGGTTGGCTCGTCTGTTGTGGTCCAGCAATAGCCAAAGTGTTGCCGCTGCCAGTTCCTCTCCCGCCTGTCGACCCTCCAGCTGGCTTCTTTGGGCAATCCCAGGCCATATGATCCTTAGACCCACATGTAAAGCACGCTCCCTTCTTCGGGTTAGGACAATTCGACAAAATGTGGCCTTCCTGACCACAATTAAAATATACTCGCCTTCCCCTCAAACACAGTCCAGTATGATTCTTTCTGCATGTAGCACATGCTTTAATTCTTCTCTTCTGATGGCTTCCCTATTGACTCCCAGCAGATGTGTTGTCATTCCACTTCCTCCTCTGGTTGGTACCACTACCACCAGTCTTGTTCTCAGTCTCATTCTTCTTCTTATTCTTCTGGTCCTGATTGTATTTGGTCAAGGCACCGCTCCCACCTTCCGCGATGATCGCCTTTTCCAATACCGTAGCAAATGTATTTAACTGGAATATAGAGACCTTACTGTAAAGCCAGGGCTTCAATCCCTGCTCGAATCTTCTTGTCTTTCTCTCGTCAGTAATAACCTGGTATATTGCAAACCTTGTCAGCTCGTTAAACTTTGCGGCGTATTCTGGCACCGTCATCGCTCCCTACTTCAGCTCTAGAAACTAAACCTCCATCTGGTTCTGCTAGCTTACTGGAAAGTACATTTCAAAGAACATCACTTTGAATCTGTCCCACCCTATCACACCTTCTCCTCCTCTAGTCTTGTTAGCCTGCCACCAGTAACTTGCTTTCGACTTCAGCATGAATGTCGCGAAAGCTGTCTTCTGGTCATTGTTAATTCTGGCCACATCAAAGACCTTCTCCATTTCCATCACCCACATTTGGGCCTCTATCGGGTTCACGGATCACTGGAATTTCGGCGGTCCTACCGCTTTGAATTCCTTGAACGTCGCGGCCTGAACTTGTGGCTGATTCGCTAGCGCTTCCGTCAGTAGGTTCACCAGTTGCTAAACTGGATTGGCATTTATCCTATCGTTGTTATTGTTGTTTGTAGAACCCTCTTGTTGTTGACGTGTAGGTCTTCTTCTAGAAGGCATCTTCCTGTTAAGACATACTCTTATTAGATCCCTTACTCATCTCTTAATATTCAAGTTCAAACTTAAACATTTAATTTAAATCAATTCACACTTGAACACATAGCACTTCAATAAACTTCGTTATTTATTCATTCATAGTTTTAAAACATAGAATAGATAGCATCTCTGCTATTTACATCATCTTTCCTGAATTGAAATAAGTTACAGGATTACATCATTATCTTATCCCATTATTATCTCAAATTCTGGGATTTACATTTATTTAATACATATGGAAACACATAGTATGTTACTATACTATCTAGGCATGTTAAGACGTCGCACAACCTCTCCACGTTCTTCTTCCATCACCCGGAACACTGTTCTGCGATCCACCACATACCACGGCAAATCCTTGAACTGAGCTGGGTAATAAAAGACACGATCCTGGGCCCTATCTATAGCCCAATGAAAAGCATAGTCTGTCTCTTTCATCTTGGCCTTTTTCACTTGAACCTCATCTTCAGCTCGATCTGCACGTTGAGTAGCCTTCAGGCACGCTTCGCTGACTCCTCTTTAATGTCGTTCTTCAGTTTCGCTAGCTCAACCAGTGCATCATCCCTCTCACTCTCCATATGAACTAGATCCCACTTCGCGTTTCCAAGCTGATCGTCCAGTTCTTGAATCTTTTCCTCCTTCTGTTGTATGGTGGTCTGACTCGCATCCGCCAGCTCCTATAGCTCTCCAACTCTACCCTGCAGCTCAATATTGTGGTCGTAGACTTCCTCGTACATCACAACTGTAATACCCGAGAATTTCCTAATATTATTAAATAAATATATTAATGGATATGAGAATTTATTTGAAATAAAAATGATTTTGTGTTATGAGAATAATTAATTCAATTATATATAAAATTGAAAAATTATAATAATTGAGAAATTGATGGAGTTTGCGATAAACTCATTGATAGCCTTGTGTGGCACAGTGACGTAATATAAGAATGATTATATTAATTTAAGCGAACAATTAATCTATATTAATTGTTAATCGTAGAATATTAATTAATTGTCATCATAGAATAATTGTTATAGAATATTAATGGTGATTAATTAATAATATGTGATTATTATTATTGCAAGAAATATAATAATAATAATAAGCAATGTGTTTATATTATAATAAGATTTATATTCATTTAATGTGATATTTAATCATATAAGTGTTAATCGATTATTATGGAAATTAATAATCAGTGAGGAATGGATTAATTAATATTATTATTAATTAATCAATGAAATGAATAATTTATTTATTTGATATTATGAATAATAAAATAAATAAGTAAGTTATTAATATAATAAGATTATATTCATTGTTATGTGCAAGCATGCGAATTAAATGTGTAACATACATTAGCTAACTATGTATTATGTGAAGTGTAATATGACACTATTATATGGTAAGGCTTATTAAACTATATGAGCTACTTGATTAAAAGCCTATGTGACAATATGTATGTAAGTATACATTAAAATATTGTATCATAAATATAAATAATAATTGATGAATATTTATATATATAATGGAATAATAAAATTTAATAAAGGAAATAATGTGATGTGATTATATCCGGTATTAATAAATGTACATGGATGATATGTATGTTACATTGCCATATCACATCTACTACTTTGAAATATTAAGCATGTGACTTACATTATAATGATAATTATAATCTAAATATATAGTATGAATGTATATGTAATAGCCTAAGTGTATGATATATGTATATATGGCCTTAGTGTTAATACACTTCATGTTGCAAAATGCTGGATACTTAGAAGCTTGGCCCATGCTGACAAACACAATCCTTATACACGTGAACAACTCAAGCTAGCCTACTCCCTATTTCTTCCTCAAACTCAGCATTGCATAGCTCATGATTATGGAGGGAATGAGATTCATGATGAATCCAACTACCATTTACCTACTACTCTTTAACCCCCATTCAATTCACAAATCTCATTGGTTTAATTTGTTGTACAATTACATTGTCTGGGTCTTGGCTTTGCTATTTATATGGCCCCTTCTCCTTCAATTTCATTTGCTGTGAGTTTACATAAGTGTTGAGTTGAGAGAATACATTGATAGTATAGCAGCATTGTAATTAGTAGTATAGCAGTAAGTTCAATTCACAAACTAACAGAGGTATAATTCCTCTCCTTGTTCTTCATTTTCATTTCCTGTTTCTGTTACTGCAATTGCTTAAATTCTTGATTATGTAAAATTGGATTGCAATTGGATTGTAGAGCACTTATTTAGTTGTTATGTGAACTTATATACATGTTTAAATTATAATGTAGTTGATTATAATCAAATTCGTGAAGTAATTTGGCATTTGGCCTGGAAGTCTGCCGACGCAGGCTGTTCTTGAACTGAACCGGACGCGGCGCAGCTGCGCCGGCATTACACTGCGGCGCAGCGCAGCTGCGCAGGTCCCCTGCTGCAGTTTTTGATTTTCTGCTTGCTTCTTGCTATATGATAGTTCTTGCATTGACGTACATGAAGCATGCTAGCATGACTAACTTACATGTATAGATACGTAGACCTAAAATGATCATGTTCTTTTACGCTTGTGTTCATAGTTGATGAAAAGTATAGTTTTCCAAAACAAACTTAGAACTTTAATACAAGACTTTGACATGTGTGTATGATATCAATGTTCTGACTTATACGGTATCTTGACCTTGCAAGCATATTATTATGATCTAGGAAAGCATGAAAAGCATGTTAATAGATGTATACATGTTTCGTAAGGTATCATGAGAACGTGGATTGCGTTAAATGAACTTTACTAGTGAAAGTATAAGTTTTGAACCTAAATCTTGACATGTTATATCGAAGTCTAGATTCTGATCATTATGAACATGTTGGATAATGTTTTTAACCTCACTAATGTGTCATACAAACACGTGTGTACACACCATGCTAGGTGCCATAAAGACTAAATGAAGCATGATTTCAAAACCAATAGCAATGCTAGTAATATGTATGTGGTAAAGATATTCATGAACATACCTAGAACACGTTACACGACCACCTTATGTGTGTACATGACAAGTATGATAGCTTCGTGGTTTCATGACCTTGAATGGCTTTAAGTTATTGAAAGTATTGACTTAGAATCTTTATCACATATATTTGAAACGAGGAAAGGTTGTACAAACATAAAAGTATCTTTTAATATGTTTATATGCTATGTGGTGTTGTTGGCTTGCATGACCGGACAGAAATCATAAGGCACAGCTCAGCCTTGGCTTGGCCAGAGGGCTGCGCAGCTGCGCTGGCCCTAGGCTTAGCCATGGCGCAGCTGCGCCGATCTGGAATCTAAATTGTTGAAATCTACTTGTTCTGGTCATGTCAGTTAGTGTAAATTGTTGTTCAAAACTGCTAGAAAGGGTTTACACCCTACTGATATGTGTATATATGTGATGATTAAGTAATAAGATAATGTTTCACTTATATAATGGGTCAAAGGATCATAACCACTTAAGCATGATGAGTTGCTATAGTATCAGTTATGTTATAACTATGCACTTAATTCGTGATAACTTATAATCTAATGAGTATAAGTATGACATGTGACTAAGATAGTAACATATATGTATATTGAGTAATAAGTTTGTGTAACGGATGTGTTAACTAATGAAAATCCTATACATGTAATACATTATAAATAGGATTCCAAAGTGTTGGCTAGCTTTACGTGAGTAAACTACGCATAAGGCAAGTATCCTAAACCCTTGCATTACTTTATTCAATGGATATCGTAAGCGAGTATCTAAACCTTATCTCTTTAGATGCAAGTATTCTATCTTTGTATATTGCGAACTAGTTTTCTACTTAATCGTTGAATTGAATTATATACTTGAACTCTTATTTCATTAAAGCTATTATTCATGTTGAACTTAGTATTGTTCTTGAATATTGTGAAAGTGTCTATGCCATTTGATTCGACTAGACTTATATTATTGAAAAGCGACCCAAAACCAATTGATTGGTGCGGGATCTTATATTTGACTGAGAAGAACAAACTATAACTGTTGGAGAACCGACGCGCGCACTTGGGTATGATTGATTGCTATGCATAACGATGGTACTGTAGGCTGATCACCTGTTGTACCTGTTTTTGTTGGATTTTCAGTTTATTACTGTTAATTCTAGTAGAAGTTCATAGTCCTTAGCGATTGCTCAGTATTCAGTTATCTTGAAATCTTGAATTGATTTATTATTGAATCACCTTGATATTATTCTGTCCTTAGCGACTGTTATTGAAAACTGTTGATATTCTTGTTATCCTTGAATTATCAAACTTTGTTATACCCTTTCGAAAATTAAGGATTATATCACTTACCCTTATTGTATATTACTTGCTGGGCAATTTGTGCTCATTCTTGCTTTCCCTAAAACATTTCAGTTAAGGTAGAGCAGGGCGAACCTTCGGGCGTTGATAAGGGCAAGGGCAAGGCTACCAACTAGCTTGTCTCTTTTATATTTTTAAATATTTTATTGTTGTATTAAGATGATGTAGTAAGACTGATTTTGATTATGTTTAAGCTTAAGTTAGGTTATGTAATAAGTCGTTAATTGATATTATTATGTAATCTATTAAGTACTATAGGTTGCGAGACTTGGAGGAATACTTATAATAGATCATTGTAAATTATTCTAGAATAGATTTTCCGGTGTGATGTGTGTTGTTTAGTTATTATTATTATGATGTATTACCATGAGCACGTGATGAACCGAATTCGAGAGACCAAGTGGCGGTCCTGGAATTTGGGGGCGTCACAGGTTGGTATCAAAGCCGTAGTTATAAACCTTAGGAACGAGTGTCCTTAGACTATAACTTAGGCGAACTTAGAAGTTAGGAAGGAGATAAAACTCATGTAGAGTTTTCCTTGAGAGACTTAGTCTGTTATGAAATGTAACTTCATGCTATACAATGAACTTATATTTTATTTAACATTCTAATAGAGTTGCTGTTTGTTTGTCTTGTGTTTGTGATTGTAGGATGACAGACACAGGTGTACCTAGTAGAGTGGCAGAGGAGGAGCCCAGGGATATACATGTAGTATACGAGGCACCTCTAGAGGCTGTGCCAGTACAGGCAATTGCACCATCCGAGTTTGATGACGAGGATGAGATCGAGATTGAGATAGAGACTGATCCAGAGGAGGAGCCGATGGAGGATGAACCAGTAGAGGACTCTGATAAGGCTACTATAGAGGAGCAGATGTTAGGAGAGTACGAGGAGCGGATCCTAGAGTTAGACTGCAGGGTCCAGAAGCTGGAGGCAGAGGCCCAAAAGAGAGAGTCCGAGTTCCAGAAACTGAGGGACGAGGACCATCAGAGGAAGCTGGCTGTGCAGGAGTTAGAGGTGGAGATTGCCTACCGTAGGGAGGTAGGGATCTAGATGGGGACTCTGTTTCACAAGTCAGTGGCTCGGAACGTGGATCTGGCAGGAAAGCTGGAAGAAGTAGAACAGAGAAAATTGAGTGAGAAGACTGAGAAAGAGGCACTCCGTACTCAGCTAGAGTTGGAGGTGATGGATAGGTTACACTTCGAGGAGAAGTGGGAGGCGTCCATTGAGAGAGCTGACGACCTAGAGGACGAGGCCAGGTGCAAGAAGAGAAAGATGAACAAGATGGGGTATGTGTTCCGTTCAGCTTTTGAGAGGGTACTTGATGGTGTGTACCACTACCCGGCAGAGCAGGGACAGACCCTACACACTATAAGCCGAGAGCTGGTTGCTTATATAGCACAGTTGGAGTAAAAGAGCGTAGTGGAGCGCGGGATGATGGGATGAGATTCCCTTAGTCACTCTAGTAGTAGTTTAGTAGAATTTATCTTTATGTGTTGTACATACTATGTTGTAATCCCAATCTTTTGTGTAAGATGTGGGATAATGATGTGAACCCCGTGTTAGCTTTTGTTAGAGGGGTAGTTTGGTAGTAGGTTGGTAGATTCCCCGTCTTTTGTGATATTAGGGGATATATGTGATAACATTTATAGCAGTATGCTAGGAAATCTTGTAATGAAACGATTTGGCATATGAATATAAATGAAGTTTATTTAGAAACGTGTTATAATTTATTCTTTTAGTATTAAAAGAAATACTTAAGTAATATACTTGAATAATATTAAAATGAAAACTTGTGATGCAGATAATGCCGCCCAGACGTAGATTGACTGCACCTGAGGAGTCAGTGAATAATGAGAGGGAACAAGTAGACCCGATCCAGAAACTGGTAGACTTGTTAGGAGAGGCCTTAAGGGGAAGGAACAATGAACCCATTCGCCCAAACCCTCAGACTGTGCCAGTAACAACCTTTAAAGATTTTAAGAGTGTAGGACCCCCGGAGTTCGAGGGAACTACCGACCCAATCGTCGCACAAACCTGGATCAAAGAGATCGAAAAAGCTTTCACTATAGCTAGCGTAGGCGAAGATCAGAAGATGGTGTTTGCCACGTAAATGATGAGGGGAGAAGCGAACTACTGGTGGGAGGTTAATCAACAAAGAGCTGGAGAAGGGATAATAGCTTGGGATAAGTTTAAGACGCTGTTCTTCGAGAATTACTTCCCGAAGAGTATGAAGAATAGGATGGAGGTGAAATTCCTAGAGTTAAAACAAGGTGAGATGACGGTGGCGCAATACGCGGCTAGGTTTAACGAACTAGCGCGATTTGTGGAGCACCAAGTTGGTGATGAAGAGAGAAAGGCTAGACGCTTCGAACAAGGGTTGAAGCCGTGGCTGTTCAATAAGGTATCAGTTCTTCAAATTGATTCCTTTGCAACATTACTGGAAAAGGCAATCATTGCGGAAGGTGGCAGTGAGGCCTTAAGCCTGTATAACAAAGAGAAGAAAGGAAAGAATGCTGGAGGAGAGAATCGTACTAGAGGAAGCAGCAGTGGAGGAAGTAATTTGGGAAAGAAAAAGTGGGAGAATAACAACAAAAACAACAATAATCAATCAGGGAATTTTCATGGAGGTTTCAAGAAGAAGGCTGAAGTATGCCCAAAGTGTGGGAAGAATCACCAGGGCCAGTGCTGGAAGGGACGTGGCACTTGCTACAACTGCGGACAGGAAGGGCACATCTCGCCCAACTGTCCGAAACCAAAGAAGATCCAAGGGTGTTTTTCTTGCGGCTTAACTGAGCAGCGTATTAAGGATTGTCCGAAGAAGGGAAGTGGCGGAAGTGGTAGCCAACAAGGGGGAGGAAACAAACTGATGATCGGTGGACCGGCACAATCCAACCGCCCAACCGCCAGAACCTTTAACATGACCGTCCAGGACGCCGTGGCTGCGAAGGACGTGGTGTCAGGTATAATCCCAATCAATGATATAAATGCTTATGTATTATTTGATTCGGGTGCCACCTGTTCTTTTGTATCTGAAGAATTTGCTAGTAGACTTAGTACACCCCGAGAACGATTAGAAAATCCTTTGATCATAGAAGTTGCTAATAAGGAAGTGATCCCTGTAGAATACATTTATCGAGATTGTCACGCAAACATTAGAGAACATGAACTGAGCGTAGACTTGATTCCTATTAGATTGGGAGAATTTGACGTAATACTGGGAATGGATTGGTTGTATAACCATGCTGCGATAATTGACTGTCAGAACAAATGTGTGATCCTTCAGACTCCGAGTAAGTCTAAGATAGTGTTTTATGGTAGCTCATCGCTTAAGCAATCGTGTTGCGTTACGATGATGCAGGCCAAGAAATTGTTAAGAAAAGGATGTGTAGGTTATCTAGCTTACATCATTGATACTCGGAAAAAGGGAGTAGAAATTAAAGATATATCCGTAGTTAATGAATTTCTAGATGTGTTTCCGGACGATCTGCCTGGTCTTCCGCCAGACAGAGAAATATAATTCATAATAGACTTAGCACCGGGAACGGCACCGATTTCGAAAGCTCCATATCGTATGGCGCCAGTAGAAATGAAGGAATTGATGATACAATTGCAAGAGTTGTTGGATAAGGGTTACATTCGACCGAGTGTTTCTCCTTGGGGAGCACCAGTGCTATTCGTTAAGAAGAAGGACAGATCGATGAGACTCTGTATCGATTATCGAGAATTGAACAGAGTAACGATCAAGAACCGATATCCGCTACCGAGGATAAACGACTTGTTTGATCAACTGAAGGGAGCAAAGTGTTTCTCGAAGATCGACCTACGAACAGGATATCATCAACTGAAGGTACGGGATGAGGACATACCAAAGACTGCGTTTCGAACCCATTATGGACACTACGAGTTTTTGGTAATGTCATTTGGATTGACTAATGCTCCGGCAGTATTTATGAACTTGATGAACCGAGTTTTCAAGACATACTTGGATACATTTGTAGTGGTTTTTATCGACAACATTTTGATCTACTCGAAGACAGAGGAAGAACACGTCGAACATCTGAATATTGTTTTGGAGGCACTAAGGAAGGAAAAGATGTATGCAAAATTTTCAAAGTGCGAATTTTGGATGGAGAAGGTTCAATTCTTAGGCCACGTGGTGGATAAGAATGGAATCTCTGTAGACCCTGCGAAGGTTGAAGCAGTAAGTAATTGGGAACAACTGAGAACACCGACGGAGGTGAGAAACTTTTTAGGGTTAGCTGGATACTATCGAAGATTCATCCAAGATTTTTCTAAAATAGCAACCCCGCTGATCAATTTGACTAGAAAGACGGTGAAATTTGTATGGACCGACAAATGCGAAGAAAGTTTTCAAGAACTGAAAAGGAGATTGAGCGAAGCACCTGTGTTATCCTTACCAGATGATGCAGGAATTTTGTGGTGTACAGTGATGCATCGCACAAGGGACTTGGCTGTGTGCTTATGCAGCACGGCAAGGTCATTGCGTATGCATCACGACAATTGAAGGATTACGAAAAATGATACCCTACTCACGACTTAGAGTTAGCGGGAGTAGTTTTTGCGTTAAAGATATGGAGGCATTATTTGTACAGAGAAAAATGCGAGATATACACGGACCACAAGAGTCTGAAATATATCTTCACACAGAAGGAGTTGAATATGCGTCAGAGGAGGTGGTTAGAATTGATCAAGGATTATGACTGCGATATTCTTTATCACCCGGGAAAGGCAAATGTGGTTGCCGACGCTCTGAGCAGAAAAGGAATGGAAAAGTTGTTTAACTTGACGACTCAGGAAGAATTGATAACAGAGATGGAGAAATTGGAAATAGAAGTGAAAGAACCAAAGAAGCCTGGAGAGAAGTTGTTTGTAGTGGGAGCTCATCCGACATTGTTGGATAGAGTAAAGGAAGCCCAGGAAAAGGATTAAGAGTGTGAGAAAATTCGAAAGAGGATCACGGAAAATGAGGAAGAAAAATTTTGAATGGATAAAGACGGTATTTTGAGATTTGAAGGAAGAGTGTGGGTACCAGCGGTAACCGAGTTGAGGGAAGAGATTTTGCACGAGGCACACAATACGACGTATGCCGTTCATCCTGGAGGCACTAAGATGTACCGAGATTTGAAGCAACATTTTTGGTGGCCCAATTTAAAACGGGAAGTCGCAGAATGCATCAGTAGATGTTTGACTTGCCAACGCGTTAAAGCAGAGCATCAACGGCCAAGTGGTTTACTACAACCGTTAGAAATACCAGAGTGGAAATGGGAGCATATTACGATGCACTTCGTGGTAGGACTTCCAGTTACGCAAAAAGGTTATGATGCTATTTGGGTTATCGTGGATCGACTAACCAAGACCGCACATTTTTTACCAATCAAGATCCGCTACAGTTTGAATCAGTTAGCGAGCTTATACGTAAAAAAAATTATCTCACGACATGGAGTGCCGGTGTCAATTGTCTCTAATCGAGATCCGCGCTTCACGTCTAATTTTTGGAAGAGTTTGCAAGAAAGAATGGGAACGCAGTTGAGGTTAAGTACTGCTTACGATCCTCAGACAGACGGACAGAGTGAGCGAACAATACAAACGCTGGAGGACATGCTTAGGACTTGCGTGATGGATTTTAAGGAAAATTGGGACGACCACCTACCCTTAGTAGAATTCGCATATAATAATAGTTACCATGCAAGTATCGGCATGCCATCTTACGAAGCTCTTTACGGAAGAAAGTGCAGAACGCCATTATGTTGGGACGAAGTCGGGGAGCGACGAATACTCAGACCAGAGTTAGTACAACAAACCGCAGACGTGGTGACAGTGATAAGAGCCAGATTAGTAGCAGCTCAAGATCGCCAGAAGAAATACGCAGATTTGCATCGGCAGGACCGAGACTTCAAAGTCGGCAATTTCATATTCTTAAAGGTATCTCCCTGGAAGGGAAAAATCCGTTTCGGCAAGAAAGGAAAATTGAGTCCAAGATTCATAGGACCGTTCGAGATACTGAAGCGAGTGGGCGAAGTGGCATACAAAGTTGCGTTACCACCCGAACTGGAGCACATCCACAACGTGTTTCACATTTTCGTGTTCCGACCGTACAAGGCCGACTACAAGCATGTGATTTCTTACGAGCCCATTCAAGTGGAGAAGAACTTGGCATATGAAGAAATTCCTGTCCAGATATTAGATAGGAAAGAGCAAACCTTGAGAAATAAAATTATTTCATCTGTAAAAGTACTTTGGCGTAACCACAATGTCGAGAAGGCAACGTGGGAGTTAGAAGATAGGATGATGAAGGACTATCCCCATCTATTCGTGTAACCTTGTAGCAATTCCGGGACGGAATTTTTATAAGGGGGGGAGGATGTAATACCCGAGAATTTCCTAATATTATTAAATAAATATATTAATGGATATGAGAATTTATTTAAAATATAAATGATTTTGTGTTATGAGAATAATTAATTCAATTATATATAAAATTAAATAATTATAATAATTGAGAAATTGATGGAGTTTGCGATAAACTCATTGATAGCCTTGTGTGGCACAGTGACGTAATATAAGAATGATTATATTAATTTAAGCGAACAATTAATCTATATTAATTGTTAATCGTAGAATATTAATTAATTGTCATCGTAGAATAATTGTTATAGAATATTAATGGTGATTAATTAATAATATGTGATTATTATTATTGCAAGAAATATAATAATAATAATAATAATAAGCAATGTGTTTATATTATAATAAGATTTATATTCATTTAATGTGATATTTAATCATATAAGTGTTGATCGATTATTATGGAAATTAATAATCAGTGAGGAATGGATTAATTAATATTATTATTAATTAATCAATGAAATGAATAATTTATTTATTTGATATTATGAATAATAAAATTAATAAGTAAGTTATTAATATAATAAGATTATATTCATTGTTATGTGCAAGCATGCGAATTAAATGTGTAACATACATTAGCTAACTATGTATTATGTGAAGTGTAATATGACACTATTATATGGTAAGGCTTATTAAACTATATGAGCTACTTGATTAATAGCCTATGTGACAATATGTATGTAAGTATACATTAAAATATTGTATCATAAATATAAATAATAATTGATGAATATTTATATATATAATGGAATAATAAAATTTAATAAAGGAAATAATGTGATGTGATTATATCCGGTATTAATAAATGTACATGGATGATATGTATGTTACATTGCCATATCACATCTACTACTTTGAAATATTAAGCATGTGACTTACATTATAATGATAATTATAATCTAAATATATAGTATGAATGTATATGTAATAGCCTAAGTGTATGATATATGTATATATGGCCTTAGTGTTAATACACTTCATGTTGCAAAATGCTGGATACTTAGAAGCTTGGCCCATGCTGACAAACACAATCCTTATACACGTGAACAACTCAAGCTAGCCTACTCCCTATTTCTTCCTCAAACTCAGCATTGCATAGCTCATGATTATGGAGGGAATGAGATTCATGATGAATCCAACTACCATTTACCTACTACTCTTTAACCCCCATTCAATTCACAAATCTCATTGGTTTAATTTGTTGTACAATTACATTGTCTGGGTCTTGGCTTTGCTATTTATATGGCCCCTTCTCCTTCAATTTCATTTGCTGTGAGTTTACATAAGTGTTGAGTTGAGAGAATACATTGATAGTATAGAAGCATTGTAATTAGTAGTATAGCAGTAAGTTCAATTCACAAACTAACAGAGGTATAATTCCTCTCCTTGTTCTTCATTTTCATTTCCTGTTTCTGTTACTGCAATTGCTTAAATTCTTGATTATGTAAAATTGGATTGCAATTGGATTGTAGAGCACTTATTTAGTTGTTATGTGAACTTATATACATGTTTAAATTATAATGTAGTTGATTATAATCAAATTCGTGAAGTAATTTGGCATTTGGCCTGGAAGTCTGCCGACGCAGGCTGTTCTTGAACTGAACCGGACGCGGCGCAGCTGCGCCGGCATTACACTGCGGCGCAGCGCAGCTGCGCAGGTCCCCTGCTGCAGTTTTTGATTTTCTGCTTGCTTCTTGCTATATGATAGTTCTTGCATTGACGTACATGAAGCATGCTAGCATGACTAACTTACATGTATAGATACGTAGACCTAAAATGATCATGTTCTTTTACGCTTGTGTTCATAGTTGATGAAAAGTATAGTTTTCCAAAACAAACTTAGAACTTTAATACAAGACTTTGACATGTGTGTATGATATCAATGTTCTGACTTATACGGTATCTTGACCTTGCAAGCATATTATTATGATCTAGGAAAGCATGAAAAGCATGTTAATAGATGTATACATGTTTCGTAAGGTATCATGAGAACGTGGATTGCGTTAAATGAACTTTACTAGTGAAAGTATAAGTTTTGAACCTAAATCTTGACATGTTATATCGAAGTCTAGATTCTGATCATTATGAACATGTTGGATAATGTTTTTAACCTCACTAATGTGTCATACAAACACGTGTGTACACACCATGCTAGGTGCCATAAAGACTAAATGAAGCATGATTTCAAAACCAATAGCAATGCTAGTAATATGTATGTGGTAAAGATATTCATGAACATACCTAGAACACGTTACACGACCACCTTATGTGTGTACATGACAAGTATGATAGCTTCGTGGTTTCATGACCTTGAATGGCTTTAAGTTATTGAAAGTATTGACTTAGAATCTTTATCACATATATTTGAAACGAGGAAAGGTTGTACAAACATAAAAGTATCTTTTAATATGTTTATATGCTATGTGGTGTTGTTGGCTTGCATGACCGGACAGAAATCATAAGGCACAGCTCAGCCTTGGCTTGGCCAGAGGGCTGCGCAGCTGCGCTGGCCCTAGGCTTAGCCATGGCGCAGCTGCGCCGATCTGGAATCTAAATTGTTGAAATCTACTTGTTCTGGTCATGTCAGTTAGTGTAAATTGTTGTTCAAAACTGCTAGAAAGGGTTTACACCCTACTGATATGTGTATATATGTGATGATTAAGTAATAAGATAATGTTTCACTTATATAATGGGTCAAAGGATCATAACCACTTAAGCATGATGAGTTGCTATAGTATCAGTTATGTTATAACTATGTACTTAATTCGTGATAACTTATAATCTAATGAGTATAAGTATGACATGTGACTAAGATAGTAACATATATGTATATTGAGTAATAAGTTTGTGTAACGGATGTGTTAACTAATGAAAATCCTATACATGTAATACATTATAAATAGGATTCCAAAGTGTTGGCTAGCTTTACGTGAGTAAACTACGCATAAGGCAAGTATCCTAAACCCTTGCATTACTTTATTCAATGGATATCGTAAGCGAGTATCTAAACCTTATCTCTTTAGATGCAAGTATTCTATCTTTGTATATTGCGAACTAGTTTTCTACTTAATCGTTGAATTGAATTATATACTTGAACTCTTATTTCATTAAAGCTATTTTTCATGTTGAACTTAGTATTGTTCTTGAATATTGTGAAAGTGTCTATGCCATTTGATTCGGCTAGACTTATATTATTGAAAAGCGACCCAAAACCAATTGATTGGTGCGGGATCTTATATTTGACTGAGAAGAACAAACTATAACTATCGGAGAACCGACGCGCGCACTTGGGTATGATTGATTGCTATGCATAACGATGGTACTTTAGGCTGATCACCTGTTGTACCTGTTTTTGTTGGATTTTCAGTTTATTACTGTTAATTCTAGTAGAAGTTCATAGTCCTTAGCAACTGCTCAGTATTCAGTTATCTTGAAATCTTGAATTGATTTATTATTGAATCACCTTGATATTATTCTGTCCTTAGCGACTGTTATTGAAAACTGTTGATATTCTTGTTATCCTTGAACTATCAAACTTTGTTATACCCTTTTGAAAATTAAGGATTATATCACTTACCCTTATTGTATATTACTTGCTGGGCAATTTGTGCTCATTCTTGCTTTCCCTAAAACATTTTAGTTAAGGCAGAGTAGCGCGAACCTTCGGGCGTTGATAAGGGCAAGGGCAAGGCTACCAACTAGCTTGTCTCTTTTATGTTTTTAAATATTTTATTGTTGTATTAAGATGATGTAGTAAGACTGATTTTGATTATGTTTAAGCTTAAGTTAGGTTATGTAATAAGTCATTAATTGATATTATTATGTAATCTATTAAGTACTATAGGTTGCGAGACTTGGAGGAATACTTATAATAGATCATTGTAAATTATTCTAGAATAGATTTTCCGCTGTGATGTGTGTTGTTTAGTTATTATTATTGTGATGTATTACCATGAGCACGTGATGAACCGAATTCGAGAGACCAAGTGGCGGTCCTGGAATTTGGGGGCGTCACAACAACGCTAATAGAGTTATGTGGAAATTCCTCTTCAGGATCCTCCTCCTCTTCCTCGAACTCATCCTCATCATCTTGGTCAAAGACTGGCTCATGCTCCTAACCCACTACTGTGATCAATTGAGATGGCTCTCTCTGAACCAACTGCTCCCAGACCGTATGGATGTCTCGAAGCTCCTCATCCCTAGGCATCTGGTGTAATTCCTCCCTAGCCTGACTGGACTCTCCAACAATAGTCATCCTGACAACAAAATTTTTAAAGTTTAATTATTACGTGACAACAATCGATGCCCTTCGAGTACATAAATGTAAACACATAGCACGTAAGGTAGTTTATTTTCTTTAACTATCAACACTATCTTTCCAATCTCCTATAAGGTTCCCCACCTAAGGTTCATAACCTAAATCTTTGATACCAACTTGTGACACTCCCAAATTCGGATACTTCATTTCCACATAATTTGGTGTTCACTATCTAAATAATCATAGCTAACTGCCCATAAATAAGGAATGCAAAATAAATTACAACCTTAATCAAAAAAATCTTCCTTTAAAAGGATTACAACCCTGTTCAAAAGTTCACAGGGTTTCTAACCTTAAACATTGTCAATGCGAAAAATAAAACATCATAATATAATTAAAGTCTTATTATAAACTATATCAAATATGAACAAGTCTTCACTTGTTCATCTTGCCTTTTCCTTTGCTAGTTGATGGTTCGTCAACTTTTTCAACTTTGGCTGCAATGGTGATATAAATGCAAGAGTGAGCAAACAAAAGCTCACTTGAAATAACAATCAATAGTGATGACATATTACTGAATAACTTCAACTAAATTGAATAATATTTCTTTCATCGATAATCAAGAATTGAATATAGAATTTAGAATTCATCTGAAAGTCATAAGATCTTGAACTGTGTCCTAGGTTATAAACATTTCTATTTAAACCTTTAACAGTCGTTAGACTATATGGCCTCTAACTCGTACTTAGGGGGATCAACCCTTCGTACCATGTATTGTGCAAAAATATCTTAACGCTTTTGAATGATAATCCCCTATTAATAGGGTTATTCATATCAGTATTAATTAATGAGTCTGCACCAAAGAAAGTTTGGTTTAGATAAGCTCAAAGGGTAATTTAGAATTCAACTATCATCAACTAAAGAGTATTTGAATCAACTTACAATAATTAAGAATTCAATAACAAGAGAATTATGAAATAGCTATGAGTCATAACAATAGACATCATATTCAACATTCATGCTTTAGAAATTAACTTAAAGCATTTGAAACATATAATTAAAGCCTTGCTTGAACAATTAAGTCAAGATTACATTATTTCAATAATGAACTTCAATAAAATACTCGTCCATTGCAGAATAAAAGGACTTGCTCAAATAAAGGTATAGTTAGAAAACTCGCATAATTAAAAGTAAACATAATCGAGTTAGGGTAAGAAAACTTGTCTCACGCGCAAGCTAACAATTAACAACTCGTCCCACAATTATCATACGTAAACGTAATTAACATGAGTAACATAAATTAATTACCATATAGCTAATTTACATCCTTAGTTAACCCATCTAGGTTAACTCATCATTTTCTTAATATTAGGTTTAATCACTAATTTTCACATAATATGATCAAACCACATATTTACATAATTAATCAAAGTATAATTTAAAATCATACATTTCATATTAAAAATGTGATTTAAATACTGTCCAATTAGCATATAATTTTATTAACATGCTTTTATATTTATTACAAAATTATTCTTATAAAATTATACATTTAAAAATAATTTTCTGGCTAAACTGCACGGCTGGCGCTGCAGCGCCGCACAATGCGTTGCAGCCGGTGCTGCAGCACTGCAACGTCAGCATACTCTGCACACAAGGCTATGACGTAGTATGGGTTATCGTTGACCGATTGACGAAATTCGCGCACTTCCTTCCGATCAGAATCAGATTCAACTTAGACCGGTTGGCAAAGCTATTGTTTAGAGACACGGAGTTCCGGTGTCAATTGTTTCCGATAGGGATCCGCACTTTACATCGAACTTCTAGAAGCGACTACAGGAATGCATAGGGACACAGTTGAGAATGAGTACGGCCTATCACCCTCAGACAGACGGGCAGAGTGAAAGAACGATCCAGACATTGGAAGATATGCTGAGAGCATGCATCATAGATTTCAAAGGAAATTGGGATGACCACCTACCGCTCGTGGAGTTCAGTTACAACAACAGTTACCACGCAAGTATTGGCATGCCGCCTTACGAAGCGTTGTACGGCAGAAAGTGCAGAACTCCACTATACTGGGATGAAGTTGGTGAGAGACAGTTACTCAGACCAGAACTGGTACAGCAAACAGCAGAGACAGTCAAAGTGATCCAGACAAGACTGGTAGCAGTTCAAGATAGGCAAAAGAAATACGCCGATCCACACCGTAAAAATGTTGAGCTTGAATCGGGTAACTTTGTATTTTTAAAAGTCTCTCCCTGGAAGGGAAAGATCAGATTCGGTAAGAAAGAAAAATTGAGCCAGAGTTTTATTGGACCCTTTGAGGTACTGCGAAGGATTGGAGAAGTTGCGTATGAGGTAGCCTTACCTCCGGCGCTAGAGAATATCCACAACGTCTTCCATGCTTCAGTTTTACACCCCTACAAACCCGATTACAAACATGTGATTGCATATGAACCCCTGCATTTTGAGAAAGACTTATCCTATGAAGAAATTCCTGTCCAGATTGTTGACAGGAAAGAGCAAGTTCTCATAAATAAAATAATACCTTCTGTTAAAGTAGTTTGGAGGAACCACAATGCTGAAGAAGCTACGTGGGAACTCGAAGAGCATATGATAAAGAATTATCCACATTTATTTACTTAATTTATGTGTAAGCGATTCTGGGGACAGAATCTTTGTAAGGGGGAGAATGTAACGGGACGAAATTTTTAATTGAACCGTGATTCTGGGGACAAAATCCTTTTAAGGGGGGAAAGATGTGACAAACGAGATTTATATAATTTAATTTGACTATTTATTGAATTAAATAAATATTTTTTGATTATTTAATTATTGAGTTAAATAATTAATTCATAAAATTGTGGTAGATTAATTTAATTATATTTGTTACATTGATTAAATTAATGTGGAGAATTTTTATATTCAAAGTATGTATTTAATTGAGCTTATTTGATTAAATGAATTATTTAATAAGCATAAATTTTATTCTAATTAATTTAATAATTAATTAGAGATTTAATGATTTGATATAATTAATAAATGAGAATTTTAATTATGTGACTATGTGATTTATTGTGAAATTATGCTATTTTATTTAATTAATTTATATAAGATTATTTGATTAATTGGGTGTGACATTATTTAACTATATAATAAGAATTAATTAAAATAAATGGAAAGGGAGAATAAGAGAGCTAGCCAAACATGGCCCTAGGGGGAGTTAGCCAGTTAACCCACTAAGGGACTAACTGACCACTTACTCTACTTATTACGTATATTACGTATATACATATTATATTATATCTTATAAACATATCAGAACTATTCTATATCATATACGAACTCAGAGAAAAACTAGAGAGAATTTAGAGAGAACTTTGAGAGTGAAAGAATTGATTAGAGAAGAGTTGGAAAAATTCAAGTGTATATCACCTTCAAACAGAGACTGCAAGGGTAATCCCTACATCCCAACTTTATTTCACGTATTATATTTCTCCATCACTATGTATTTACAAGTTCTCTGTTAAAGTGAAATTTGTGATTAAAGCATGAATTGGTGAATTATGTGTATATACATGTTAACATAGGATCATAACATGTTTCTACCATTCAAAGTATGTTTATATATGCCTAAATTAGAATTTTCAAAAGTTATAGAGTATAAAAATTGTATATATGGCCCATATGGCCCTTACGTACAAATTAAATGCTTTAAAGGTTCTCTGTGAATGGGAAATTTGGCAATTATTGATTATATGTCTATGTATGTGTTACAAATTATTCATAACATGTTTTAAACCATATATGCATGATTTACAGTGATTAAATTCATGCAATTATGCCTTAATTAGGTTTTCAAAAGTTACATAGTATAAAAGTTGTATTTATGGCCCATATGGCCCTTATGTACAAATTAAATGTTTTAATCAATTGTTTAACTTTAAATTGACAATTGAATATAATTATACATGTTTAAACGAACAAAACGGAATTTAAACGGACGGATTCGGTATATTAACGAATCTGTAACGTCGAAATTCATGCTTTTCCTCAAAGTTTTACAAAATATTGAAAACAGCAAAATTAAATATTTTGATTTGTGTAATTATGTGATTTAAAGTGTTAGAAGCATGATAGAATTGATTTATGATGTTCCTGTGAAGTTTATACTTCATGGGTAACATTACAAATCGTTATATTTGTATAAATTGGAGTTAATTGGGCTGTTCTGTGTGTTCTTCGCGAACTGCATAATCTGGGTCTTAGTCACAGCGCGGCCGCGCCGCTCCAAAGAACAAATGGAGCACGCCCGCGCCGCTCCAAAGAGCAATTGGAGTGCAGCCGCGCCCTACCTGCAGAATTTCAGAAATTTTTCTAAACGTTCAAGTTTCAAAAATGTGTTTTAAAACCTAATGTAATGAACATGAATACATGTTAAGCATATAATATTATGTTAATTAACTTATGTTATGTGATTAATTAATAAGTAAATTACCCGACTTAAACTAATATCTGAAAAGTCAAATAATGAGTTCAAAGAACAATGTTATGATTTGATAAGTGTATCGAATTTATGATTAATGGGTATTATGAATGTATTGATATGTAGGATTTAATAAGGAACGTGAATTAGTTGTAGCTTGTGCAAGAGGCAAGTTTCCTAAACTTAAACCTTTAAATTGAGCAAGTTTCTAAACTTTACTTTTATTGAGCAAGTTCCTTAAGTTCTAAATTATTCATTGATGAAGTCTTAGACTTGTATTCTATATCGAGTAAGTTCTTGTTCTTAATTACTCAAGTTCAATATTTCATATTAGATGCTATAATTCTTTTAAAGCATGAATTTAGTTATACAATACTTATTCGATTGTATACCTTTTGAGAATTATTATTCGAATTGAATATCAGTTTATTCTGGAACCTTGTAAGACTAGCGAACCCTTATTGATTCGACTAGTCCATAGTTGATGAGCGTTCTAAATTCTAGAACTTTTATTGAGCTTATCCAAACCAAACTTCTTTTGGTGCAGACTCTGATGTCAAACTGAGATGAACAACCCTTTAATAGGGGATTATTTGCGCTTTAGCGTTGAGATATTGTGCACAATATGGTACTAAGGGCTGATCCCCCTAAGTACGAGAAGTAGAGTCCATAGTCTTATTACTGTTAAAGATTTAAAGTATAAACACTTTACAACCTAGAACATAGTTCGAGGTCTTATGACCCTCAGATGTTCTTTTGATTCTTGTTATTCATTCTTGATTCAAAAGTCGAGTTTTCATTATTCAGAAGTCTTTGATTCACTCGCATGTTATTATATTATTGCTATATTGTTGTACTTGTGGGCAATCGTGCTCACTCTTGCATAATAATAACATTGCAGTTAAGAACGAAAGGTCCAACGAGCCTTCTTCTAGCAAAGGCAAGGGCAAGGTCAACAAGTGATGAAGACTTGTTGTTTATTTGATATGTCATTGTTTAAGACTTGTGTTAAAGATGTTTAAGACTTATTTATTTGTTTATGTTTTCGCACAGATGTTTAAGGTTAGTATGACCTGGGATTGTATTTATTATTTAGACGTTGTACCCCCATAAGGGGAGGATTTATTTCTATCTATTGCATGGTTTGTATTTATTATAGGTAGATAGATAGATGATATTTGTACACTGAACACCAAATCCCGTGGAATTGAAGTACCCGAATTTGGGGGTGTCACAGGTTGGTATCAAAGCTGTAGGTTATGAACCTTAGGTGGGGAAAACCTTAGGGTAGTAGCCTTTTTAAGAGATCGAGAACATAGTAATGATAACTTATATCGAGTTCTAAGAAAGATAATAAATTAACTTATATGCTATGTGCTTATACTTATGTACTCGAGTATCAATTAGCATCACATAATAACTAAGACTTAAAATTTGATTTGCCAGGATGTCGGATGCTGGAGAACCTAGTCAGCCTAGGGACATTGTGCCCCGAGAAGCTAGAGAGGAGGAGCCCCGAGACATCCACACAGTCTGAGAGCAGTTAGTTCGACGAGAGCTATCTCCTTTGATTACAGCCGTTGGTCAGGATCATGAGCCAGTGTTTGATTTAGAGGAGGACTCTGAGGAAGACCCTAAGGAGATTGAAGTTCAGGCTGAGGCAGTCGAAGAGGAGGAGGAAGACCCTGAAGAGTTCCCACCGAACTCTATCAGTGCAGAGATGTATGATGAACTGTATGACCGTAACATAGAGTTACACGATACGAATCAAGAGCTGAAGGAGCAGACGGTTAATCAACAGACTATTATCGAATAGAGGGACATTGAAGTTGAGGCTCTGCACACACGACTGGGAGACATAGAGTGGGATTTGGTTCACGAGAAGGGCCAAATCGAGCAGAAGTCAGAGGAAATAGAAGATTTAAGAATGAATTGAAAGAGAAATCAGCAAGGCTGGCCATAGCAGAGGAGGCCTGGGTAAGGGAATCACGACGTGCAGATCTTGTAGAAGATAACTGTCGGGCGAAGAAGGCCAAGCTTGAGGAGACGCACTCTACGCTTCAAAATGCAATTGATGAGGCCCAGGATCGGGTTATGAGATACCCAATTCAGTTTGAAGGACTACCGTCGTACATGCTAGATCGCAGAGCAATGTCCCGTATTATGGAAGAAGAGAGAGGCAAAGCTGTTAGTCGCCTTAATAGGCAGTGATAGGAACATTTTTGATTATGTGAAAACCTATCTGGTAGTTAATAATATAAATTCTAATGTGGTTATAAACAGAGGAATATTTTAATTCTTTAAATCCTATAGATTCTTTATCTCGGGATAGTTGATGTAAATAGTAGTGATGCTATCGTATTATGTTAAACTTTTGATTAAATAAATATATCAAAGTTATTTGAGATGATATGTGTTAAGTGATTATGTTAAAGTATTTAAGCTAAGTCTTAAATATTTAGAGAATTGAATAATGATTTAATAAGTGTATATCTTAACAAAAATATGCTGCCGAGGAGAAGACCAAACCGTCGACCGACCCAAGAAGGGTTAACTAACAACAACAATGATACCAATGCGATCCCTATTCAACAGTTGGTAAATCTTCTAACGGAAGCAATAAACAATCAACCTCTAGCACCACCAAATACTACATTCAAGGACTTCAAGGCGGTGGGACCGCCAGAGTTTAAAGGCTCTATGAACCCGATAGAAGCTCAAACTTGGGTTATAGAGAAGGAAAAGGTGTTTGACGTCGCCAGAGTCAGTGAAGACCAGAAGACCGCTTACGCTACGTTCATGCTGAAATTCGAAGCCAGTTATTGGTGGCAAGTAAATAAGGTCCGGGGAGGAGAAGGTGTAATTACCTGGGAGAGGTTCAAGGAGATGTTCTTTGAGATGTATTTTCTGACCAGCTCGCAGAACCAAATGGAGGCCCAGTTTATGGAGCTGAAATAGGGGAATATGTCCATACCAGACTATGCAGCGAAATTCAACGAGTTGGCTAGGTTTGCTACGTATCAAGTGCACACCGATGAGAGGAAGGCAAGGAGGTTTGAACAGGGCCTGAAGCCCTGGTTGTATAGCAAAGTGTCAATGTTCCAATTGAACACTTTTGATGGGGTACTGGAGAAGGCCGTACTCGCTGAAGGTGGAAGCGATGCGGTAACCAAGTATAACCAAGATCAGAAAAAGAAGAAGAGTGAAAGTGAAGGAAATAACAAAACTAGTTGCAGCAATACGGGAGGAAGTAACAATCAGAAGAGGAGGTGGACTGACAACTCATCAACTAAAAATCAGCGAGGACGTCAGAAGAAAAGGATCGAAGCGTGTCCGACCTGTGGGAAAGCTCACTTAGGGGTCTGTATGAAGGGAAAACGAGTGTGATACAATTGTGGTCAGGAAGGCCACATAGCACCTAATTGTCCTAACCCAAAGAAGGGCGCCTGCTTCACTTGTGGCTCAAAGGACCATCTAGCAAGGGACTGCCCCAATAAGGGATCTGGAGGGGCAGGATCAGGAGGGAACAGGAGAAACAGTGGTGGAAGTGCTTTAACTATCACGGGACCAACCGCAACCAACCGACCGACCGCCAGGACCTTTAACATGACAGTACAAGATGCTGTGCAGTCTCGCAATGTGGTGTCAGGTATCATTCCGATTAATAAAGTTAATGTTTATGTACTATTTGATTCGGGTGCTACTTGTTCATTCATATCCGATGACTTTGCTAAGAACTTAGAATTGCCTAATGATGAGTTAGAATACCCCATGAACATAGAGATTGCGAATAGAGAAGTGATCCCTATTAAGTACGTACACAAGAACTGTAGGGTGGATATTAAGGGTAACATTATGAACGTAGATCTTATCCCGATTAGGCTTGGGGAATTCGATGTTATTCTGGGAATGGATTGGCTATTCAATTATGGGGCTATAATTGATTGCCAGAAGAAATGTATTAACCTTATGACTCCGTCAAAGGTGGTGTTTTATGGCAGCAAGTCGCCTAGACAAATGAGTTGTCTGATGATGATGCAGGGCAGGAAGTTGTTAAGACAAGGCTGTGTTGGATATTTAGCCTACATAGTCGATAGTCGTAAAGAGAACCCGAAATCGGAAGATATACCAGTCGTGAGGGACTTCATAGACGTATTTCTGGATGATCTGCCAAGACTTCCGCCAGACAAAAAGGTTGAGTTTGTGATCGATTTGGCTCCAGGAACGGCTTCAATATCGAAGGCACCGTACCGGATGGCTCCAGTAGAAATGAAAGAATTGATGGTACAA
The DNA here is from genome assembly GCA_020205555.1 of Panax stipuleanatus. Taxonomy (NCBI): domain Eukaryota; kingdom Viridiplantae; phylum Streptophyta; class Magnoliopsida; order Apiales; family Araliaceae; genus Panax; species Panax stipuleanatus. Next base: position 10,180,893 of record CM035119.1, on the reverse strand, counting down.
CGGCAAGAGCTACTGGACAAGAAGTACATCCAACCGAGTGTATCACCATGGGGAGCGCCGGTGTTATTTGTGAAGAAGAAGGACGGGACGATGCAGCTCTGCATTGATTACAGAGAATTGAATAAGGTCACGATTAAGAATAGATATCCATTACCGAGGATCGACGACCTGTTTGATCAATTGAAGGGAGCAAGATACTTTTCAAAAATTGACCTGAGAAGTGGTTATCATCAGTTGAAGGTGAAGCCAGAGGATGTTTCGAAGACAGCGTTCAGGACTCGATATGGTCACTACGAATTTCTGGTAATGTCATTTGGTCTAACGAATGCTTCTGCAGCATTTATGGGTCTAATGAATGGAGTGTTCAAGCCGTTTTTGGACAAATTCGTGGTGGTGTTTATCGATGACATTTTGGTATACTCGAAGACCAAGGAAAAATATGTAGAGCATTTGAAAGTAACACTAGAGGCGTTGAGAAGGGAGAAATTGTACGCCAAATTTTTGAAATGTGAATTCTGGATTGAAAGGGTGCAATTTCTTGGACATGTGATCGATAAGGACGGAATTTCGGTAGATCCCTCTAAAGTCAATCTGTGATGAACTGGGATCCGCTGAAAACGCCGTCAGAAGTGAGAAGTTTTCTTGGATTGGCAAGTTATTATAGAAGATTCATTCAGGACTTTTCTAAGATCACAACTCCGCTGACAAATTTGACTAGGAAACCGATGAAATTTGTTTGGACGGAGAAGTGTGAGGAAAACTTCCAAGAGCTTAAGAAAAGGTTGAGTTCAGCATCGGTGTTATCTCTTCCAGATGACACAGGAAATTTTGTGGTTTAAAGTGATGCGTCGCATAAAGGACTTGGCTGTGTGCTTATGCAAAACGGCAGTGTCATTACGTATGCATCACGATAATTAAAGGACTATGAGAAGGGGTATCCGACATATGACTTAGAGTTAGCTGCAGTGGTATTTGCTTTGAAGATCTAGAGACACTATCTCTATGGGGAGAAGTGTGAAATATATTCAGACCACAAGAGTCTGAAATATATTTTTACACAAGGATTTGAATATGCGCCAGAGAAGGTGGCTAGAATTAATAAACGACTATGACTGCGAAATTTTATACCATCCAGGTAAAGCAAACGTTGTTGTCGACGCCTTAAGCAGAAAGGGTCAGGAGAAATTGATGATGTTGACTGCTCAGGAAGAGCTAATTTTAGCAATGGAGAAGCTGGAATTAGAAGTGAACTATCAGATGGAGATTGACGTGAAGCTGTTCCAGATGCAAGCTGGTACAACTTTGCTGGATAAGGTTAAAGAAGCTCAACTTCAGGACGAAGAATGTGAGAAGGTAAGGAAGAAGATATCTGAAGGAACCGAATCAAGATTAGAGATAGACAGTGAGGGACTGCTAAAATTTGAGGGTAGAGTTTGGGTACCGCCAGTGCCAGAGATTAAGGAAGACATTTTGAGCGAGGCTCATAGCTCACGGTATTTGATTCACCCTGGCAGTACCAAGATGTACCAGGATCTTCGATAACATTTCTGGAGGCCGAATTTGAAACGAAATGTTGCAGAGTGTGTTGCCAAGTGTCTGACATGTCAGAAAGTGAAAGTAGAACATCAGAGGTCGAGTGGGTTGCTACAACCTTTAGAGATCCCAGAATGGAAATGGGAACATATTACGATGGATTTCGTGGTTCGCCTCCAGATGACTCAGAAAGGCTACGACGCAGTATGGGTTATCGTTGACCGATTAACGAAATCCGTACACTTCCTTCCGATCAGAATTAGATTTAACTTAGACCAGTTGGCAAAGCTATATGTAAAAGAGATTGTTTTGAGACACGGAGTTTCGGTGTCAATTGTTTCCGATAGGGATCCGCGCTTTACATCGAACTTCTAGAAGCGACTACAGGAATGCATGGGGACACAGTTGAGAATGAGTACGGCCTATCACCCTCAGATAGACGAGCAAAGTGAAAGAACGATCCAGACATTGGAAGATATGCTGAGAGCATGCATCATGGATTTCAAAGGAAATTGGGATGACCACCTACCGCTCGTGGAGTTCAGTTACAACAACAGTTACCACGCAAGTATTGGCATGCCGCCTTACGAAGCGTTGTACGGCAGAAAGTGCAGAACTCCACTATACTGGGATGAAGTTGGTGAGAGACAGTTACTCGGACCAGAACTGGTACAGCAAACAGCAGAGATAGTCAAAGTGATCCAGACAAGACTGGTAGCAGCTCAGGATAGGCAGAAGAAATACGCCGATCCACACCGTAAAAATGTTGAGCTTGAATCGGGTAACTTTGTATTTTTAAAAGTCTCTCCCTGGAAGGGAAAGATTAGATTCGGTAAGAAAGAAAAATTGAGCCCGAGTTTTATTGGACCCTTTGAGGTACTGCGAAGGATTGGAGAAGTTGCGTATGAGGTAGCCTTACCTCCGGCGCTAGAGAATATCCACAACGTCTTCCATGCTTCAGTTTTACACCCCTACAAACCCGATTACAAACATGTGATTGAATATGAACCCCTGCATTTTGAGAAAGACTTATCCTATGAAGAAATTTCTGTCCAGATTGTTGACAGGAAAGAGCAAGTTCTCATAAATAAAATAATACCTTCTGTTAAAGTAGTTTGGAGGAACCACAATGCTGAAGAAGCTACGTGGGAACTCGAAGAGCATATGATAAACAATTACCCACATTTATTTACTTAATTTATGTGTAAGCGATTCTGGGGACAGAATCTTTGTAAGGGGGAGAATGTAACGGGACGAAATTTTTAATTGAACCGTGATTCTGGGGACAAAATACTTTTAAGGGGGGAAAGATGTGACAAACGAGATTTATGTAATTTAATTTGACTATTTATTGAATTAAATAAATATTTTTTGATGATTTAATTATTGAGTTAAATAATTAATTCATAAAATTGTGGTAGATTAATTTAATTATATTTGTTACATTGATTAAATTAATGTGGAGAATTTTTATATTCAAAGTATGTATTTAATTGAGCTTATTTGATTAAATGAATTATTTAATAAGCATAAAATTTATTCTAATTAATTAGAGATTTAATGATTTGATATAATTAATAAATGAGAATTTTAATTATGTGACTATGTGATTTATTGTGGAATTATGCTATTTTATTTAATTAATTTATATAAGATTATTTGATTAATTGGGTGTGACATTATTTAACTATATAATAAGAATTAATTAAAATAAATGGAAAGGGAGAATAAGAGAGCTAGCCAAACATGGCCCTAGGGGGAGTTAGCCAGTTAACCCACTAAGGGACTAACTGACCACTTACTCTACCCATTACGTATATACATATTATATTATATCTTATAAACATATCAGAACTATTCAATATCATATACGAACTCAGAGAAAAACTAGAGAGAATTTAGAGAGAACTTTGAGAGAGAAAGAATTGATTAGAGAAAAGTTGGGAAAATTCAAGTGTATATCACCTTCAAACAGAGACTGCAAGGGTAATCCCTACATCCCAATTTTATTTCACGTATTATATTTCTCCATCACTATATATTTACAAGTTCTCTGTTAAAGTGAAATTTGTGATTAAAGCATGAATTGGTGAATTATGTGTATATACATGTTAACATAGGATCATAACATATTTCTACCATTCAAAGTATGTTTATATATGCCTAAATTAGAATTTTCAAAAGTTACAGAGTATAAAAGTTGTATATATGGCCCATATGGCCCTTACGTACAAATTAAATGCTTTAAAGGTTCTCTGTGAATGAGAAATTTGGCAATTATTGATTATATGTCTATGTATGTGTTACAAATTATTCATAACATGTTTTAAACCATATAGGCATAATTTACAGTGATTAAATTCATGCAATTATGCCTTAATTGGGTTTTCAAAAGTTACATAGTATAAAAGTTGTATATATGACCCATATGGCCCTTATGTATAAATTAAATGCTTTAATCAATTGTTTAACTTTAAATTGACGATTGAATATAATTATACATGTTTAAAAGAACAAAACGGAATTTAAATGGACGAATTCGGTATATTAACGAATCTATAACGTCGAAATTCATGTTTTTCCTCAAAGTTTTACAAAATATTGAAAACAGCAAAATTAAATATTTTAATTTGTATAATTATGTGATTTAAAGTGTTAGAAGCATGCTAGAATCGATTTATGATGTTCCTGTGAAGTTTATACTTCATGGGTAACATTATAAATCGTTATATTTATATAAATTAGAGTTAATTGGGCTGTTCTGTGTGTTCTTCGCGAACTGCAGAATCTGGGTCTGCGTCGCAGCGCGGCCGCACCGCTCCAAAGAACAAATGGAGCGCGCCCGCGCCCTACTTGCAGAATTTCAGGAATTTTTCTAAGTATTCAAGTTTTAAAAATGTGTTTTAAAACCTAATGTAATGAATATGAATACATGTTAAGCATATAATAATATGTTAATTAACTTATGTTATGTGATTAATTAATAAGTAAATTACACGACTTAAACCATTATCTGAAAATGTAAATAATGAGTTCAAAGAAGAATGTTATGATTTCATAAGTGTATCGAATTTATGATTAATGGGTATTATGAATGTATTGATATGTAGGATTTGTAATACCCGAGAAATTTAAAATATTATTAATAAATATATTAATAAAAATGAATATTTGTTTGAATATAAATATGTACGTGTTATGAGATAAGTTAACTCAATTATATTAAACTGAATAATTATGATAATTGAGAAAAATATGGAGTTTGCAATAAGCTCGTTGAATGTCTTGTGTGGCACAGTGATGAGAAATAATAATAATTATATTAATTAACGAATGACTTATTAAGTGAACAATTAATCTATATTAATTAATAATTGTTATTATGAGGAATATAATAAGATTTATATTTATTTAATGTGATAGTTAATCATATAAATGTTAATCAATTGTTATGGAGATTAATAATTACATTGATTGATGAGGAAGGGATTAATTAATACTATTATTAATTAATTGATAAGATAAGTAATTAATTAATTATCATTGAGAATAATAATATATAAACGAGTAAATTATATTTGCTCAACTAGTTGATATGTGCAAAAGATGTGATAATTAAAAGTATAACATATAGTAATGACACATGTGTTATATAAAGTGTAGTGCAACACTTGAGTGTGATCATACAATTATATATAAACTATATTATATAATGCAATGTGACTATACATACTGAAACTATATGTTATGACTAATGAATACATATGAGGCTCATGTGACAATTGTGTGTGAGCATACATTAAAATAGTACATCATGAATATATTATAAACAATTATAAATTGATGATTACTTCAATATTTAATATAATTGGAATAATGTAGTAGGATAATACCCAATTAAATTACATTCAGTAGTAGTGAAATGTACATGGATTATATGTGTGCAAATTACATTTACTACATTATGTGAATTACATGATAGTATTATTTAATTATTGGGATTACATTGTAACTCTAATTGTAATCTAAATATATAGTATGTATATATATGATAGCCTAAGTATATAATATATATGTGTATAAACTAAGTGCTGACATTAGTTATTAGCAATGTTGAGTTGTATGGTTTGTTCCTAAATGATAGACCCATTTCCCCTTCACGTGCATAGCTATTATGGCCTAAGCCTATTGCTTCTCCTTAAACTCAGCAAACCTCCATAGCTCTCTAGAAAATCATCACAAGGGAGTGCATCAATAGTGAATCTCAACTAACCACCTCCAACTTTTCCTTAACCTTCAAACAATTTTACAATCTATTGGTTTGAATTAGTGGAAGTTAGCATTGTCTGGATATTAATTTCTCTATAAATATAACCCATTTCCTTCTAATTCTTTTGCTGAGAAATTTGTCTTGAGGCTTGATAGCATATAGAAAGTGAGAGTACATTAATAACATTGCAGCATTGTGAGTTGGGAATTTCAGCAAGTTCAATTCGTATAGCAGATGTATAACGTGATAGTAGTGTGCATACAAGCCAATCATGTATGATGATAAAGCACGTACTTTGTAAACAATCTTATTTATTTATTAAAAAAATATTCATTTATTAAAGACATTTAATTATCTACATGGTGCTATTTTTATAATCTGTAAATAACCCATAGTTTTAAGCAATGCTTTTAGAATCATGATGATGATCATGCTAATGAGATCTAAATTCTTAGAAAGCTCTAAAACTAAAATAGTTCCCAATCGTGGGATTACTAAAAAGGGGATTAGTAAATCCGGATAGATTGGTACATATGTTGCTTGCTCATTGGATGAGGATGATTGATCTCATGATCATTTGTGTGGAGACACTAAAGCAAGTATGTAGGTGCTTATTGGAGAATAAGTTCACTGAACGTGACTCGCTATGGAATACCTAATGGAGTTTTACTCGCCTGTCAATAGGAATTCCTAATGTGATAGTAGTACAAGTGATCCTTGGACTTGAGATCATCATAGTATCTTGTATGTAATGAATTATACTTTGACTTATTCCTTAAAGTTCTTTAGGGTTTATAAAAGGGTATGCTTGGGTATAATGAGTTACATATGGAGATAATGAATGATTAATAAAGAATCTACCACATCTAGTAAAAGAGGAGATATGTCCTATGTGATTCGTTAAATGACAACCCAGAAATCCTTGGCCAAGGTAAAATGAAATTAGAAAGGAGTTTCTAAATTGTATTATTTGGAGTTGTGCATTTTCTAATCGAAATACATATAATTAAATAAAATAAGACTTGACAGTAAATTCATGTCTTATATTTCATTGGGACATTGTATGGTGGGAGGATTGAATTGTATGGTAACTATTTACTCATAGGTTCTTTTATTATTAATGTTGAAATCTATATTATCTGGAAAGTCGTTGATCGCTAGGGAGGCTTATCCCTATTGTAGAATAAATATTATTTATTTAAATAGATTATTAGTTTAATTTATTTATTTAAATAAGATTAGAATTGTTCTAATTGATTTATTCACAACCGGTTTAATATAGAGAACCTAAAGGGTCACACCATAAAAGGAAGAATAATTATTTAAGAAGGTAATGGCATAATCGTAATAATGCATTAAGTGTAATTAATTTAATCTATAGTGATAGAATAAATTAAATAGCTTAATGTTTATTATTTAATATTTTGGAAATATTAAATATAAATTAATAAGAGGAGTCTTATTAATATTATTACAATTATTATTATTTTAATTTCTAAAGGAGTTTAGTAATTAATTTAATATTAGTACTCTCATTTATTCCTAATAAGATTAGGGGACAAATTAATTAAATGAATTTAATTAATTATTCCCCATGTGGTGGGAAGCCTAAATTAATTAAAGGAGTTTAATTAATTAAAAGAAATTCCATGTCTAATAGGATTAGAATGGTTGACCAATATCTATATAAGAGGAGTCTTATAATAGATATCAGTTGATACAATTCCAATTGTTGGAGAGTACTCCTTTTCTATAGAGGATAGAAAACTAAAGTTTAGCCAAACACCCTCCTTCTTGATAATTCATCTTCCTTGGTGGATCACCTCTAGAGGCCAAACACTTGGGTGGCTAACGTTGATCAAAGGAAAGAATCTAGCCCGAAAATTCAAGGAGATCACGAAGAACAAGGAGTTGAACTCGTACCTGTGGAAGCTTCGTTCTACAAGGGTATGATTCCATAACTTCTTATTTATCGTTTTAAATTAATAATTTACATAAAGGATGATCCGAGTAATGGTTTTGTAGAAATTTTTTTAAAACTCTGATATACCATGCTTTCGCTAATTTTTGCAATTTGATTGCGTCACGATTTCGTACAAACCCAACAGTGGTATCAAAGCCAAACCTTTATGCAATTATTAATTTATTTTTGATTTCATATACATATGGGTATGTATTTAAAATAATTTATTGGGCATAATATTATTGTATAAAATTATTATTATTTTTTTAAAAAAAATGACGTTTTTTTTTTTGGGACGAATCACAATTTTTTTTGGGGTGCTAATCTTGAATTCTGCAAAGAAAAGGTGTTGTCTCTTTCTTACTCCAAAACGAAGGTGACCCATCAGGAAATGACTCTTTTAATAAACCTGCAGGACTCTTTTAATAAAAGAAGGTGACTTCTTTTTAAAAAATAAATGTGAATTTATATTATATATATATATATATATATATATATATATAACTAACCTGATTCGTTATATAAATATATATAATATATACGGTAATATCAAATATATATATATATATATATATGATATATATATATATATATATGATATATTTATATATTATATTCTAAATAATTTTATAATTAAAATAAAGAGTTTATTTTAATCTTGAAATTGGATTTCATGCAATTTAAAATTGCCCATTAAATAATACTCATATATATATGGAATGTTTTAATTCATGAGATGAATATTTATTTATTGATATATATGGTGATATGTATGATAATAAATGGGGATTGATTATGGACTATTTGACCAATGTGATTGAATTTTATTTTAGTTGAATACTTGAATGAATGGGTTTTATTAAATGGGGTCTGTGTACCTCGTCTTCTCTAAAAAAAAAATTCTTGATGTAAAATTCTATCTCCCTCCTATGTACTTCCCCTTGACTGCTGATCAAGGTTTCTATTTAAATTAAATAGTTTAATGTAATAGAAATAGTTAGAATTATCTTGAAGAAATTGGAGACCAAGGAGCAAGGAGCGCGTGAAGACCCATTTGTATGGAGCCCGGGTTTAAATGTAATAGTTATATTTAAATTTAAATTCTTGCACTCTTAGGTTTGACCTTTTGGTTCACTTGGTGGCTCTAGTGAACCAAACTAGAATAAAAGTCCATAATCAATCCGGGTAGAATATAGTATTCTATATTGCATGCTAAATATTATGTATATTATATTTTATGCAAACATGCTTCGCATGTTTAATAAAATGACGCGTATTTATATATATATATATATATATATATATATATATGTGTGTGTGTGTGTGTGTGTGTGTGTGTGTGTGTGTGTGTGTGTGTGTGTGTGTGTGTGTGTGTGCATGCGCGCTAAACAAGATGAGACAAATAATAACAAATCCCTCAAAGAAATAATATTAAGTCCGAAGCGTTCAAATGATATTTGGAATATCGAACGTCGCCTTCTAGCATGATAAATTAATAGAGTATTAAATATTTAATATGAGCTTGTTGTGCTATCCACAAGGCGAGTATTGCATATTTAAGATGTTAATTAATCACATTTGATGCTTATCAAGAAAATTGAACGATCTAGTCTTGTTGTGCTATCCACAAGGACGAACATTTTTCTTTTTTGAATTTATAGAAGTGCTAGGTTGGACTTAACTTAAATCATTTTAGTTCGGATGTGCACACACTTGACCATTATGATTTAAGAAGTAAAATAAAAGGAGTTATATAGTGATGTAATTGACAAGAGTTGTCTACCTATTTATTTGTATATCGCTTGTTGTGCTATCCACAAGGTTATATACATTTGAAATGGGATCCTTATTCTCACTAGCAAATCTTTAATTAGATGTTGTCGAACTATATAAGTGAGGGTAATATAGTTTGATAAAAATAGTGGGAGATACCAATTTAAAATAAAGACCTAAATTTATTTTGGTATGCAAAATTAATAAAATGAATGTTTGCTAAAATGTTGTTTTTCAAATGCAGAATTTTAAAAATGTCAAAATCACTAATTTCACTGCGAAGCATACTTGATGCTAATAAGCTTACCGGGCCGAATTATACGGACTGGCTAAGAAATTTGAGAATAGTTCTCACTGCTGAAAAGATTTCTTATGTCCTAAACTCACCTGTCCCTGGAACTGTTCCAGAAACAGCCTCTGAGGAAGAGATTGCCACCATTGTAAAGTGGCAAGATGATGCATCTGTGGCTCAATGCATCATGCTCGCATCCATGAATAACGAGCTTCAGCATCAGCACGAAAACATAGATGCTCCTACTATGTTGATTCACCTCAAATAGTTGTATGGTGAACAAAGTAGGACTGCTAGATATGAGATATCTAAGGAGCTCTTCCGATCTCGGATGACCAAGGGCAAAGTGAACATAAAGGAACAAAAGAAATCTGATCCAGCTAGCGAAGGAATGTGCTTCCATTGCAACGAGACGGGTCATTGGAAGAGGAACTGCAAGAAGTTTCTGGCAAAGAAGAAGCTTGGAGAAGCTTCGACTTCCAATCAAGGTTTGTTCATGATTGAAATTAATTTTTCAGAAAGTCAAAATTCTACTTGGGTATTGGATACTGGCTGTGGTTCTCACATATGTAATAATGTGAAGGGACTGGTCAGAAGTAGAAAGCTGAACAATGATGAGGTGATCCTACGAGTGGGGAATGGAGCAAAGGTTGCTGCATTAGCTGTAGGAACTTATTATTTAGCAATGCCTTCGGGCAAGTCCATTTATCTTAATAATTGTTATTATGTTCCGAATATTATTAAAAACATTATTTCAATTTCTGTATTGGATATGGAAGGATTTAACTTTGTTATAAAGAATAATAGGTGTTCTATTTATAAAGACGATGTTTTATATGGTGTTGGAAATTTGCGAAATAAACTTTATACACTTGACTTACAAGAAAATATTTTTCAAATTGAACAAACTAAGAAAAGGAAAAGAGATGATATTAATTATACCTACATGTGGCACTGTAGACTCGGTCATATCAATGAAACAAGATTATCCAAGTTGCATAAAGATGGGCTCCTTGAGTTATCTGATTATGAATCATATCCAACTTGTGAATCTTTTCTCATAGGTAAAATGACTAAATCTCCTTTTAGTGGAAAATGAGAAAGAGTTACAGAGTTGTTGGCATTGATTCACACAGACGTTTGTGGACCTATGACAACAAGTGCACGGGGTGGGTATTCTTATTTTATTACTTTCACTGATGATCACTCAATATTTGGATATGTGTATTTAATAAAATACAAGTCAGAATCATTTGAAAAGTTCAAAGAGTTCAGAAGTGAAGTAGAGAAACAAACGGGCAAGAGTATAAAGATACTTCGATCAGATCGAGGTGGAGAATACTTAAGTGGTGAGTTTCTCAATTATCTCAAAGAAAATGGTATAATCTCACAATGGACTCCTCCAGGTACACCACAGTTAAATGGAGTATCTGAAAGGAGAAATCGAACACTGTTGGACATGGTTCGATCCATGATGAGTTTTACCGACCTTCCAATTTCTTTCTGGGGATATGCCCTAGAAACGGCTGCATACCTACTTAACAAGGTACCTACCAAATCCGCCCCAAAGACTCCATATGAGATGTGGAAGGGGAGGAAACCAAATCTTAAGCATGTTAAGACTTGGGGTTGCCTAGCTTATGTCAAAAAGTTTGAAAATGATAAGCTACAGACTAAATCCAATAAGTGTATATTTGTGGGATACCCTAAAAAAACTTTAGGGTATTATTTCTATCATCCAACTGATCAAAAGATGTTTGTTGCGAAACATGCTGCCTTCTTGGAAAAGGAGTTTATCCATGAAGGGGTCAGTGGGAGTAAGATATATCTTGAAGAAGTTCAAGAACCACAAATTACCACAGATCAAAGTCAGGTACCTGACCAAGTAGAAGAACCTACTATACCACACCCTATTCGTAAATCAGGAAGAGTACCGAAGATACCTGAGAGGTATGGATTCGTTATAGAGGATGACGATGAGGTACACATCATGAATGACGATGATCCATTGAATTACGAACATGCTATGAGTAATAAAGACTTAGGAAAATGGCTTGAAGCTATGAAATCCGAAATGGACTCCATGTATGATAACAAAGTATAGACTTTGGTTTCACCACCTAAAGGCATTAAGCCTATTGGGTGTAAATGGGTCTTTAAAAGAAAGACTGGAACGGACGGCAAGGTAGAGACCTATAAGGCCCGACTGGTTGCAAAAGGTTTTAAACAAAGACAAGGAGTTGACTATGATGAAAGTTTTTCACCAGTAGCTATGCTCAAGTCCATTCGGATTTTGTTTGCGATTGCAGCTTATAACGACTATGAGATCTGGCAGATGGACGTGAAAACGGCCTTCCTCAATGGGAAACTTGAGGAGGATGTGTATATGACACAGCCAGAGGGATTTGTTTCAAAGGTTGGAACAAATCAAGTCTGTAAGCTGCAACGATCCATTTATGGATTGAAGCAAGCTTCTCGTAGATGGAACATTCGTTTTGATGAGACAATCAAAGAGTTTGATTTTATCAAAAACGACGATGAACCATGTGTGTACAAGAAGGTTAGTGGGAGCGCAGTTTCATTCCTTATATTATATATTGATGATATATTACTGATAGGGAATGACATTCCTATGCTACAATCGATTAAAATCTGGTTATCTAAACACTTCTCCATAAAGGACTTGGGAGAAGCATCCTATATTTTGGGGATAAAGATCTATAGAGATAAATCTAAAAGGATGCTTGGTTTATCCCAAGGAACGTACATTGATGCAATGCTAAAGAGATTTAGCATGGAAGATTCCAAAAGAGGTCTCATGCCGATGAGCCATAGAATACATCTCTCCAAGAAACAGGCCCCAAAGACACCTGAGGAGAGAGCCTATATGAGTAAGATCCCTTATGCTTCTTCAATAGGATCTATCATGTACGGTATGATATGTACTAGACCGGATGTTGCTCATGCACTAAGTGTAACGAGCAGATACCAGTCGAATCCAGGAGAAGAGCACTGGAAGGCAATGAAGAATATCCTAAAATACTTGAGAAGGACTAAGGATATTTTTCTTGTCTACGGTGGGTCTGAATTAAAACTCAAGGGCTTCACATACTCAAGTTTTCAAATGGACCAAGATGATAGTAAATCTGTTTCGGGGTATATTTTTACCTTGAATGGAGGCGCAGTGAGTTGGAAGAGTTCCAAGCAGCAAACAGTTGCTGATTCAGTGACAGAGGCAGAGTATATAGCTGCAAGTGAAGCTGCAAAGGAAGCTGTTTGGATGAAGAAGTTCATAACTAAACTTGGTGTGGTTCCTAGCATTGGAGAAGCAGTTCCCGTTTACTGTGACAACACAGGAGCAGTTGCACAGGCTAAGGAACCAAGGTCTCATCAAAAATCTAAACACGTGTTGCGGCAATTTCACTTGATCAGGGAGATCATTGAAAGAGGAGACATCACCTTGGAGCGTGTAGACTCTCAAGACAACATTGCAGATCCATTTACTAAAGCTTTAACACAACAGCAGTTTGATCGTCACTTAGAGAAGATGGGTATGAGATACCATGGCGATTGGCTTTAGTGCAAGTGGGAGATTGATAGTAGTGTGCATACAAGCCAATCATGTATGATGATAAAGCACGTATTTTGTAAACAATCTTATTTATTTATTAATAAAATATTCATTTATTAAAGGCATTTAATTATCTACATGGTGCTGTTTTTATAATATGTAAATAACCCATAGTTTTAAGCAATGCTTTTAGAATCATGATGATGATCATGCTAATGAGATCTAAATTCTTAGAAAGCTCTAAAACTAAAATAGTTCCCAATCGTGGGATTACTAAAAAGGGGATTAGTAAATCTGGATAGATTGGTACATATGTTGCTTGCTCATTGGATGAGGATGATTGATCTCATGATCATTTGTGTGGAGACACTAAAGCAAGTATGTAGGTGCTTATTGGAGAATAAGTTCACTGAACGTGACTCGCTATGGAATACCTAATGGAGTTTTATTCGCCTGTCAATAGGAATTCCTAATGTGATAGTAGTACAAGTGATCCTTGGACTTGAGATCATCATAGTATCTTGTATGTAATGAATTATACTTTGACTTATTCCTTAAAGTCCTTTAGGGTATATAAAAGGGTATGCTTGGGTATAATGAGTTACATATGGAGATAATTAATGATCAATAAAGAATCTACCACTTCTAGTAAAAGAGGAGATATGTCCTATGTGATTCGTTAAATGACAACCCAGGAATCATTGGCCAAGGTAAAATGAAATTAGAAAGGAGTTTCTAATTTGCATTATTTGGAGTTGTGCATTTTCTAATCGAACTACATATAATTAAATAAAATTAGACTTGACAGTAAATTCATGTCTTATATTTAATTGGGACATTGTATGGTGGGAGGATTGAATTGTATGGTAATTATTTACTCATAGGTTCTTTTATGATTAATGTTGAAATCTATATTATCTGGAAAGTCGTTGATCGCTAGGGAGGCTTATCCCTATTGTAGAATAAATATTATTTATTTAAATAGATTATTAGTTTAATTTATTTATTTAAATAAGATTAGAATTGTTCTAATTGATTTATTCACAACCGGTTTAATATAGAGAACCTAAAGGGTCACACCATAAAAGGAAGAATAATTATTTAAGAAGGTAATGGCATAATCGTAATAATGTATTAAGTGTAATTAATTTAATCTATAGTGATAGAATAAATTAAATAGCTTAATGTTTATTATTTAATATTTTGGAAATATTAAATATAAATTAATAAGAGGAGTCTTATTAATATTATTACAATTATTATTATTTTAATTTCTAAAGGAATTTAGTAATTAATTTAATATTAGTACTCTCATTTATTCCTAATAAGATTAGGGGACAAATTAATTAAATGAATTTAATTAATTATTTCCCATGTGGTGGGAAGCCTAAATTAATTAAAGGAGTTTAATTAATTAAAAGAAATCCCATGTCTAATAGGATTAGAAGGGTTGACCAATATCTATATAAGAGGAGTCTTATAATAGATATCAGCTGATACAATTCCAATTGTTGGAGAGTACTCCTTTTCTATAGAGGATAGAAAACTAAGGTTTAGCCAAACACCCTCCTTCTTGATAATTCCTCTTCCTTGGTGGATCACCTCTAGAGGCCAAACACTTGGGTGCCTAACGTTGATCAAAGGAAAGAATCTAGCCCGAAAATTCAAGGAGTTGACGAAGAACAAGGAGTTGAACTCGTACCTGTAGAAGCTTCGTTCTACAAGGGTATGATTCCATAACTTCTTATTTATCGTTTTAAATTAATAATTTACATAAAGGATGATCCGGGTAATGGTTTTGTAGAAATTTTTTTAAAACTCTGATATACCATGCTTCCGCTAATTTTTGCAATTTGATTGCGTCACAATTTCGTACAAACCCAACATAACGTCTTGTTCTTCATTTTGTTTTTTGTCAAAACTTTGATTCTTGAATTGAGTATGAAATTCATGATTATGCAATCAAGTAATGCTTGTTAGTTATTACATAGTTGATATATTAACTTTTATACAGGTTTAAACTGTAATATGACTGATTACAATCGAATTGGTTGTGGAATTTAGAAATTGGCTTTGCTCTCTGCCGAAGCAGAAGATTTCATTTCGGTTCAGGCAACGGCGCAGCTGCGCGGGTTATGAACTGAGGCGCCGGTACCCTGCACCATATTCTAATTTTTGTTAAGGCTGTGAGTTCTAGATAGTTAGATTACTACTTGAACCAGCTTGGTAGCATGAGTAACATATGTATGAGTATACCTAGACCTAAAAGAGAACATGTTTTACTAAGATTGCATGCATGAATGATAAAGTTATAGACTTCAAAATAAACTTAGAATTTTAGAAACGAACTCGATGTAGACACTCAAAATTTTCCTTGCCCCAATACTAACCCGGGAGGAGGGCAAAACCGTCAATCAATCCAAATTCGGCCACCAACACCGGTCCTTCAACCTATCTGATTCCCCATATCAGTAATCAAGTTTCGACAGTCAATCGGACCATCAATCAAGTTCCGACAGTCAATCGGACCATCAATCAAGCTCTGACAGTCAATCGGACCATCAATTAAGTTTCGACAGTCAATTGGACCATCAATAAAGTTCCAACAGTCAATCAGACCATTAATCAAGCTCTAACAGTCAATCGGACCATCAATCAAGCTCCGACAATCAATCGGACCATCAATCAAGTTTCGACAGTCAATCGGACTATCAATAAAGTTTTGACAGTCAATCGGACCAACAATCAAGCTCCGACAGTCAATCGGATCCTCAAGCTCAACCCCAGTCTCAACCCGGGAAGTCAAAATCAACCCTGGTCTCAACCCAGGAAGTCAAGATCAACCCCGGTCTCAACCCGGGAGGCACCAATCAACCCTGACCTCAATATCGGACTTTAAAGTCAACCCTGGTCTCAATCCGGGAAGTCAAGGAAACCTCAACATCAACCGAGGACATGTCAAGCCATCTTCGATCTCAATCCGGGAAACACAGTTCATCCCCGGCAGCAACCCAGGAAGTCAAACTCAACCCCGATCTCAACCTGGGAAGTGTCGGTCATCCCCGGTCTCAACCCGGGACATCAGGTTAACTTCAAACATCAACTAGAAGCATCACAACAACTCCAGAGCAAAACCTGGAATGACCACATCAGCCTCAAAGAAAACCATGAGGTCAAAAGACTTGACTGGGATCCAAGTCTTGGAATCAGCTCCCGAAAGTCAATCAGCGACCATGCCGACACTACGGGTAACCCCGGGAGGGGTACAACGGTTATTTCATCAACTCTCAACCAACTTGGTCAAACTCAAGCCAAATCGATGTCGCCAAAGTCAGAATGAACCCTAACGACGATCCTGAGTGGCAAATACGCAAGACAGCTCAACGGACAAACTGCGGGGAAACAAAGACCTGGTTATGAACCCATCATCCTGGATCCAAAAAATGTTTTTTCCCATGTCATTGCGACACTCTTGACGAGAGCTTTTCGGAAAGGTATCGCACGCCTCAAACGGACGCTCCGATCAAAAGTTAGAAACATTCTGACAGACATCGCATTGCTCGGAGTGCACGTACTTCGAGACGACCAAGCCGAGCACGTGGGCCCCACCTAAGGGATCCATAGCTCTACCTGCGGCTTCCGCAGGTAGAGTGGAGGCTCACTGGCCTATAAATAAATGTGCCCCCTGCTCATTTGAAAAAAAGTCAGAACGCAACGAAGCTCTGGCAGTTTGATTTTTCGACTTTTACACCTCTTCCAAACCCAAATATTTTCACTCCAACACGTAGATATACCCATATACTACCACATATCAAAAAACCACCGATAGATTTGGACGTTTAACGCCTACGATTTGGCAAAAAACCCGTCTTACAGGCTATTGTAAGTATTTTTACGATCAGCAAGTTGCTATTACTACTTTGCACTGCTTTACACTTGCACACAAAGTTTCATCTTCTAAATATGCCCGAAATTTAGTTCCGTGGCCGTTTTCATCAAAATTTGATATATTTTTGTACATAAACTCCTTTTTCAACATTTCTACAACTCGGATTGACGATCCGTCAGCTCCAGCAGCTTCAATGCACTAACACGTACATTCTGGCAACTTCGCCGGATTGGGTTATCTTCCCAGTCTGGGTTTGGCCTTTTTCTGTACATATTTAACTGTTTATGTACTAACATTTCAATTCAGTCAAGCCCGAATGTCAAATCCGAGGTAGTTTATCGTTTATATATATATTTACGCATATATAAGCGACATTCACCAGGTTCTCATATCAGTCCTGGTTGACTACATTTCTGTCAATATATATATATATATATATTCAGTCAGCCTGGACTATTTCGTGGCCATTTTACTGCTTTTGCACACTTCTCCATACTGGGTGCTCTCCCCAATCACTGGGTGACTACTTTCTGTCAATTTCAATTCCAATACGGGCACAAGCGTGAAAACGCATCGCCCTTTTTACTATTTATATATATATATATATATATATTTTATTTTTGTCACAGCCTGAATTATTTCGTGGCTATTTATAGTTTATATATATATATATATATATATATATTTCAATTCCAGTTCGGGCTTGCGAGTGAAAACCCATCGCCCTTTTACAGCTTATATATATATAATTATATATATTGCTTTATTCAATTTATTCAACTGTTGCATTTAACATTCATTTGTATATGAATTTGCACTAATTTATCTGCGGGCGGACTATATTTATCTAAATCTCGCCAATTCTAGCTTTCAGCGGTTCAAACAGGTCCCGACAAAACCTGGAAGCTATAATGGCTGAGATTTCTTTATATCTAGTTATTTTTATAGTTTCAACTTCGAAAGCAATCTCGCGTC
Source organism: Panax stipuleanatus (assembly GCA_020205555.1). Classification (NCBI taxonomy): domain Eukaryota; kingdom Viridiplantae; phylum Streptophyta; class Magnoliopsida; order Apiales; family Araliaceae; genus Panax; species Panax stipuleanatus. The sequence continues at coordinate 10,162,627 of CM035119.1, read as the reverse complement.
CCTTAGATCGCTATCTAGTGGGAACGAGATGCTTCGGCCGTGCAGACCGGGATTTACTGAATGAATCCCTGGTTCTGGCTATCTTGGGATATTTATATGTTTCTGCACAAATTTGAACTGTGCAGGTTTTCTAGCTACTCATATGTGAACCTAGGAATCGTGGGATTCATGATCAAACTGATCAGAATCTGATTTCCACAATGGACAAACTCCAGTTTACAGATGTACCATGCCAGTTTTTCTGTAAAATGTACATGCACAGACCTTAAAATGGTTATCCGAATTTAAGGTCTCAACATAGTGAAAATATGGATTGTCGTGTCAGCGTCCCACCGATGGTTTTCATACCCATGAGGAGACCGACACTTTATATCTCTGTGGTCGAGGATGCTTCGCAGCCCGACAAATCACCATTTGCATGCAGCCTTAAGGCTATAAATATAAAATTGAGAGTAGCAATATGCTTCAATTCCTATGTCAGCGTAAGGGTTTGATAAAACCAGCTTTCAAAACATCACTGTCAATTCAATTCAAAAGCTTTCTGCAAAAAATCAAATTAAATGCTTTTGCAAATCAAATCAAAGACTGATTTTCAAATCAAATCAAACCCTTCGTATATAAGCTCAACAAAGCCTGTCAAAGCTTTCAATCAATCAAAAGGCCCAATTTTCAAACAGCATTCACTCACGCATTCCAGTTTTAAGGGAAATATTGAAAAGATTGCGGTACCGTGTTTACACGGGAGTCGTGGGGTGCCTAACACCTTCCCCACATTTAACCAAGCCCCCGAACTCAAAACTCCAATTTCAAAGATCAAGTTTCGACAGTGTCCAGTAATTGGGCCTCTTTTCAAATCAAACTCGGTTGAGTTGGTACAACCATTTCCAAAAATACCAACTGGCAACTCTGTTTAAATCAAATCAAATCGTCGACATATACACATGTTGGCCTCTTTCCTAAAAAACCCTTCAAAACCTTTTTTTCAATAAAAAGAATAAGGGTAGAGATAACTTAGGAAGATTGATTTGAGGAAAACCGAGTTACAACCGACCCACGGTATTTCTTAAATTTTTCAACGTCGACAGGTGGCGACTCTGCTGGGGACAGTAGAGGGCTTAGGCCACTTTCAATCTTTTCAAAAATTTCCCTTTCAAAACTGTTGAATGCGTGAAATCCTGCGTCTCCACAATCAATGGATGAGTGAATGCTGTGTCTTTCATTGAATGTATGAATGCTATGCCTTTACATTGAATGAATGAGAATGAATGCTTTAGTGCTTCGCACCCATATTAGTGCTTCGCACAAACTGTCATTACATACATAAGCGGTAAGGCCGATGTATGTGAATGTATGATGTGAGTCCATCTACTAGGAGGATAACCCGGTCGGTGATAAGTAAGGACTCTGGGGACGACTAAGTCTCTGGGGCTGCCTCCTGAAAATGCACCATCCAGATTCGTTCCAGTTGAACGATCGGATTAACTTCCCTTCTAGTAGATTGTGATGATCTGGGAACCTTCATGTCGAAACAAAAGCCGCGAGAGTAACCTAGGATAGGTCAGCCTCTGATTAACTGAATCCGACGGGATGCTTCTTCATTCCTTCCCTTTTCAATTCCATATCAAGTCTCCAATTACTGAGGAGCACAATGTAAATGACAATAATGAAAGATTTACTTTCCTGTCATCCTGCCATCAAAAATAACTAACCTCGGTTTTGTAGGATAAACTTAAAACACACATCATAAATGTATCCAGTCATTACCTACCACAGGGAACTGACACTCTTACGTTTTGGTGTAGGTAGGGAAAAATTGGTCATATCACTAGGTCAAAGGCCAGAAAAGCACACGGTCCATCTACGGACATGGCTTTAAGTGCTTCACCAGAATCTACCCCTGTGTCTAGGGAAGAATTCAAAGGATTGAAAAATCAGATAGCCGAGCTAACCGGTTTCCTTCAAGAGCAAAGCAAGGCCTTCAAAGAGAAACAATCTCAATCTCATCCAAACCCAGGAGCATCTGGTAGTGGTGCTGGCGGTCAAGATACAAAAAAGGCCAAAACTCAGATCCCTGGACCCCAGAACCAGGATACAATTAACAAAACTCCAGAAATCACCATCCTCGGCAAAGAACAGGAAGCTAGTGACCTTCTCAAGAAAATGCAACAAATGGAAGAAACTCTCCGGTCTATCAAAGGGACTGGGGCATTTGGCAGTGTGAATTATTTCGACCTCTGCATATTCCCCGAGGCTCGTTTTCCTAAGAAATTCAGAACCCCCGACTTCGAGAAATATGATGGGTTGGGAGATCCATATACACACCTGAAAGTTTTCATCGAAGAACTCGGATCCTATGCTGAGGACGAGAAACTTCGAATGCAGTTATTTTCAGAAGAGTTTAACTGGAGAAGCCAGAGCCTGGTATGCCCGTCTGGACAACTCCAAAATCCACAGTTGGGAAGAATTGGCCCATGCCTTTCTCAGCCAGTACAGTTTTCAAATTCAGTTAGCTCCTAATCGGTATCAAATTAACAAAATCAAGAAGAATAACACTGAATCATTCAGAGAATATGCCCAACGATGGAGACGGGTCGCAGCACAAGTCACCCCAGCCATGACTAAATCTATAATAGTCATGACTTTCATCGATATTCAAGAAGCTCCTTATTATGAAAGGGTCCTAGCAGGCATAGGAAAACCTTTCTCTGAAATGATCAAACACGACGAAATGGCCGAAATGGGACTCAAGGCCGGACAAATAAAAGACCTAACAGCACTCGAAGCTATTGCTGAGCATATCCAATCTGAAAATTACGGGAGTAATCCCCGAAGGGTCCACAAAAAGAAAGATGAAGAAGTTTCCTTGGTGTTACAAGGACAAAATTCAAACGACAATTCAAACAATACACCCATTCAAAGGAGGAACTATACCCCTTTCCAGGCTGCAGCACAACCTTCAAATCCTTCATTCCAGAAAAACATGGAGGTCAGACGCAGAAGGACTTTCACCCCACAAGGGGATTCACTCGAGAATGTCTTCAAACTTCTGACAGCTCAGAAGAAGATTGGCCAACTCCTTCCGCCAACTAACATTAATGCAAGGAATTTCGACCCTAGCAAGAAATGTGCTTACCATTCCGGATCACCGGGCCATGACACCCAAGATTGCTGGTCCCTTAAGCACAAAATCCAAGATTTGATTGATAATGGAGAAATTATGGTCACGAAGCCGGATCAACCGTATGTCCAAGATAACCATCTCCCACAGGACAAGGAGGTGAGTGTCAACATGATCAACACTTCGAGTGGAGAAGGATCCAAATACCTCCGCTATGTTGAAGAATCCACTCAATCCAACAACATCAGCCCAATAAGTTGGGAAGCTTTTGAAAAGCAATTCTTGATAGAGCAAGAAATAAAATCTATCAAGGAACAAGTCAAGCAGTTGCCTGAACTGGTTGTCCACCAACATCAACTCACCAGAAAGATGTTGAAGTAAATCCATCAATCTATTAGCAGTCGCTCTCCTCCAGCGGGAGTTAATTCTAATCACGATCATAGTCGGACTTGTGAGCTTACACCCTAGACTGATAAGGGGATTAAAGAAGCAAGTGTCCAAGTAGGTAAGAAGTTCCTATTTCAAAAGAATTTCACCAATTTGAACCAGTCAATGGAAGAAATCCTTCAAATGATGATCAACAAGGGAATGGTTGTAGACTTGCTACCTCCGCTGAACCCTCAATCCAGAAAATTCAAACCTGACCAAATATGTCAATACCATTCCCATTCTCTTGGCAATGATACAGAAGAATGTTGGGCACTTCGTAACCTAATTCAAGACCTGATTGAGAAAGGTGACCTAATCAGAGGAGATCAAATCCTTAACATGACAGATAAAGATAGCCTCTGGATCCCCGATGCATGGTATTAGGACACAGTGGCTGTTATATCCTACGATAAAGAATCAATCATCACACCCCTGGTATTGACAGGTAAAGGGATTCAAGACAAATAAAATCCTGTGAAGGTGGCTGCACCTCAGCCTCTAATTTTGCCCTTCAGGCCTCAGTATCCGATTACCAATCTGAAGAAGGTCCCATGGAACTACGGGGACATTAAAAGCTCTACTTCAAACAACATCTCCATCCTGTCAAAGGATAATCCATTATACCTGCTTCAGTGGGTGATTAAACCAGTTACCAAAGCAAAAGAAAGGGTGGCTGAAGAAAAGATAAAAGAGTTCCTTAAAAAGATGGGACACAATTAAATCAAGATAGTGCAAAGCTTGAAAGACTCACCCAAGTAAATATCCATCTTGGACTTGGTCCTATCATCAGAGGATCACCGTAACATCCTAGTGAAGGTACTAGAAGAAGCTCATCTGCCACACACGATAGACACAGAGAAATTCTGTCACGTGATAGAACACATTTTCAACAACAATGTGATTTCCTTCACAGACGATGATATCCCGGTTGAAGGAAGGGGCCACCATAAGTCTCTGCATATAGCCGTTGTGTCCTCCAGATACGTGATCGGAGGAGTGCTTATTGATGGAGGATCTTCCCTCAACATTTTTCCATACAACACATTAGAAAGGATGAAGATCAATCCTAACCGGATCAAAGCCAGTCACATAGTTTATCCGGGCTTTTGATGGATCTCGCCGCCAAGTTATGGGGGAAATCGAGCTTCCTCTAAAAATTGGTCCACACACCTTCTATGTATTTTTTTCAGGTGCTCAACATAGCTACCGGATATAACTTGTTGTTGGGCAGGCCATGGATCCATATGGCCGGGGCTGTTCCATCCACCCTCCATCAGCAACTCAAGTACATTATCAATGGCAGCCTTATCATAGTGAATGCCGAACCAGGATACCCTACCCATATACATGGGGACATACCAGTTATTAGCCTGGACGCCGGGGTTGAGCCTGCAAGTTTTCAAGCTCTCGAGGTAAGCGATATTTAATATCTACCAATTGGGGCACCAGCCCTGAAGCCTAAAATTTCCACTGAAGTAATGGCAGTGGGCCAAGAAATGGTAGCTGTAATTTTCCAGCCTGGAGAAGGGTTAGGAAAGAACAAGCACGACATTAAGATACCAATCCAAATCCCAAGTCAGATGGGAAGAGCAGGACTGGGATTTTCATCCTGGTCAAACCACCGGAATCCACACAAATATCCCAAAGCTCATGCCTCCACAATTTTGCTCCCAAACCTCACAAATTCCAGATGGATGAAACCTGTGAGAAAAATCCCGATTGCAGTATCAGCAATGGTGTTTCTTCCGGTCATACCTGTCCATGAAAGGAAAGTCCTCAAGCCTGCGACAGATAGCAAAAAGGGAAGAGAAAAGATCCTGTACGGAGGACGAGACCCATTCGCTAACATGAAATTCATTATTAACTACGAGGGGATGAATGATGAACTCCCAGATAGTGACAACGAAGATCGTGCTCACTTTCCTCGTAGCAAACAGAGGACCAATTCACAGAAAAGCCTCGACCATATCCTAAAGGATGTATCAGTTGTCATTCAAGACGAGACGGACGAGCACACTTCTAGCATCATCCCTATCCATGAGGATCTAACACTGGAAAATTGGAGCAGTGTCCCTTACCTCAGTCGAAAAGGGTAAAGGGGCAGACAGTCAATCTGCCCTTAATCATGCTTTTATTTACTGCTTACTTTTGATTGCACAGCTGGAGCAGTTACTTTTATCATGCTTTACAAATGCTATGTGTATTTAAGCAGCTATATATATTAATGAAAGCATTTTTGTTTTCAGGACCCAAGCATTGGATATGTGTGTCTCTGCTGATGAGATGCCAACCTGTCAACGTAACTCCAACTGTGATGCCAGATTGAGCTTCGACTTGACGGATCTTGATCAAGAGGAGGAAGATGACTATGAGGTGCCAAAGGAGATCAAGGAATGAGTCGAGGACAAACCTAAACCAAACCTCGACCAAACCTCCACCATCAACATAGGAACCTCCGAAACCATCAAAGAAATCCAAATAGGTTTAGACCTCACCTCAAATCAAAAAGCCGACCTGATCGAACTCTTGGCATAGTACCAGGATGTATTTGCATGGTTGCATAAAGACATGATCGGTCTATCCACAGACATTGTCATCCATCGGATGCCCATCAAAGAAGGGTTCAAACCAGTCAAACAAAAGCTCAGACGATTGAAACCTGAGTGGAGTCTCAAAGTTAAAGAAGAAATCGTTAAGCAATTCAAAGCCGGGATCATCATGGTATCAACATATCCCGAATGGCTATCAAACATAGTCCCCGTGCCTAAACCAGGAGGGAAGGTGCAAGTCTGCGTGGATTACCGAGATCTAAACAAAGCCTGTCTCAAGGACAATTTCTCAGTACCTTTTATCCACATCCTGATTGACAATACTGCGCAGTATGGCATGTATTCCTTCGTAGACTGCTTTGCTGGTTACCATCAAATCATGGTTGCTAAATAAGACCGGGAGAAAATAGCTTTTATCACTCCCTGGGGAACTTTTTGATACTGACGACTGTCCTTCGGCCTTATCAATGCCGGAGCAACGTATCAGCTAGCCATGATGGCCCTCTTTCATGATATGATGCACAAAGAAATAGAAGTCCATGTTGACGACATCATCATCAAATCCTAGAGGGAAGATGATCACATAGACCATCTCAGGAAGCTGTTCAATAGGTTACGCAAGTACAACCTCAAGCTAAATCCAGCTAAATGCGCTTTTGGCGTCAAAACAGGCAAACTGCTAGGATTCCTGATGAGCAATTGGGGAATTGAGTTAGACCCTGCCAAGATTAAAGTAATTTCAAAAATGCTCGTGCCTCGTACAGAGAAGGAGATACAGGGATTCTTAGGAAGGATTAATTTCATAAGTCGATTCATTTCCCAATTCACAGTAACCTGTGAGCCCATCTTCAAGCTATTAAGGAAGAATTCCTCCATCAAATGGAATGAGGATTGTCAACAAGCCTTCCTTGCCATCAAAAAGCAGCTTGTCAAAGCACCTATTTTGGTACCTCCGAGGGATGGAGTCCCCTTATTCATATACATGTCTGTCAATGCCAATGCCATGGGCTGTATGCTAGGACAGAAGGATGATAGTAGCAAAGAAAGAGCTATCTACTACATCAGCAAAAGATTCAGCAATGGGGAACAAAAATACACCCTGATCGAGAAGACATGCTGTGCATTAGCATGGGCCGCCATGAGATTGCAACATTATTTGCATTGCCACACGACGTATCTCATATCCCACATGGATCCACTCAAGTACGTCTTCAACAAACCAATGTTAAATTGCCGACTGTCCAAATGGCAGTTGATTCTATAGCAGTTCGACATTGTCTACGTGACTCAAAAGTCTATCAAAGGCCAAGGCATTGCAGATCAATTAGCAGAAGCACCTTCAGGAAGGTTCAAGCCCCTAGAGACATATTTCCCAGATGATGGGATTATGACAATTCAACAACTCCAGTTAGAGAATACAGTCCAACCATGGAAAATGTATTTCGACGGAGCGGTAAACATGGAAGGTTCCAGAGCTGGGGCAGTCCTTGTCTCTGGAACAGGTGATCAATATCTTGTGGCTACCAAACTTTAATTTGGCAACACCAACAACACGACCGAGTACGAAGGCTATATACTGGGGTTAAAACTAGCCCAATCCATGGGTATCAAACACTTATTGGTCTTTGGAGATTCCGAGTTGGTCATCAGACAAATCGTAGGCAAGTATCTCACAAGAGAACTGCATCTGCTGCCATATCATAGGCAGGTTCTCAAAATATCCCAGGAGTTTGAAGCAATAACCTTCGTCCATATTCCTCGGGGTCGAAATGACTTTACCGATGCATTGGCAACGTTAGCTTCATTAATCCGCATATCCACCAGGAGCGGGTTTCCCAACATCCAGTTCACAAATCAAAAAGGCCCAACGTACGGGAATTACATTGGAGAAGTATCAGACGAAATACCTCTTGTCAAACAACCTTGATTTCAAGATATCAAGGAATATCTCCGTGATGGATCTACGCCCGCTGGCACAAGCCAATCAGAGCGGAAACGGATTCTCAGAATGGCCAAGAAGTTTTATCTGAGCGGAGATGCACTTTATAAAAGGGATGATGGAATAGGCCTGTTAAGATGCCTTGACAAGGAGCAAGCCCAAAGACTAATGGAAGAAGTCCATGGCGGAGTCTGTGGTCCACACATGAGCTGCAATCTGCTGGCCAAGAAGATAATCAGAACAGGACATTACTGGATCTTGCTCAAAGCTGATTACGATGATCACGTCAAGAGATGCTTTCAATGCCAAATACATGGAAATGTCATTCACGCTCCTCCAAATGAGCTGCACAACATGAGTGCACCATGGCCTTTTTCTATGTGGGGAATGGACGTGATAGGTCTAGTCGAACCCAAAGCCAGCAACGGTCATCGGTTCATCTTTACCATGATCGACTACTTCACCAAATGGGTTGAAGCAGCCTCTTTTCCTAAAGTCACAAAAGAGGTCATCATCAGTTTCATCAGAAACAATGTAGTCTGTCAATATGGACAACCAGAGGTGATCGTATCAGACGACGCCAAAAACCTGAACAATCAAATAATGGTAGAACTATGCAGCAAGTTCCACATCAAGCATCTCAACTCCGTCATCTATCGGCCCAAGATGAACGGTGCTGTCGAAGCGGCCAACAAAAACATCAAGAAGATCATGCAGAAAATATCTGCCAATCACAAGGACTGGCCTGACCTGCTACCTCTCACCCTGTTAGCCTACAGGACGTCAATGCGCACCTCTACTGGGGCTACCCCCTATTCACTGGTCTATAGCATGGAAGCAGTCCTCCCCATAGAAGTAGAGATGGAATCTTTATGAGTGTTAATAGATGCTCAGATGGACGAAGATCAATGGTTGCAAGACTGATATCATCAACTGTCCCTGATAGACGAAAAAAGGGCCACAACCATTTTCCATGGACGGTTATACCAGCAAAGGATCACCAGGTCCTACAACAAAAAAGTCCGAATTCGGCAATTCAAAGAAAATGATTTGGTGCTAAAGAAAATTCTGGCCAATCAGGATGAAGCCAAAGGAAAATTTGCCCCAAACTGGGAAGGCCCTTTCATTGTCAAGGAAGTGCTAACAGGGGGAGCCATCAGGATACAAGAAATGGACGGGAACGAATTTCCCCAACTCATCAATTCAGACACTGTGAAAAAGTACTACGTCTGAAGCATATGCATACCTGCATCTGGGTCCTACAAATCGAATCAGGTTCGGCTTTTCACTAGAACAGCCTGAACTATGAATGACCTGATCTCCTTCAGCCCGAGAGTACGTAGGCAACCATCTATGGTGCGATCAAATCAAGCAAAAATCCAAAGAACTTGCAATTTCCAGCATCAAATTCCAAAGCTCATCGAACCAGATAAACTCTTTTCAAGCCTCTTCAATTAAATAATCAGAACTACGGATGACCTGATCTCCCTAAACCCGGGAGTACGTAGCCAGCCATCTACAGCGCGGTTTGACCCTTAAGAAAAAACAAAAAAAAATGGAAGACCAGTTCCAAGACACCGAAGATAAATAAAAGCTAAATACTGTCAAGCTGTCTGGTGACCAGACCCATTTGAGGAACTCCCTTGACACCTCAACTGTCAGTCCATCAAGGAGAAGCTCAAAATGCATCAACAACTGCGAGTCATGACAGAAGTGGTAATCACTCAGCGATGACAATACATATCTAAGCAGGGAAGTATCTCAAAAATATATTTCTCTAATATATAAACTGCTTTATATACATAGTGCCCTATATTTGACAAAAATGGCTGATCTAGTCTATGCAGGAAAAATAAAGCTAGTCTATGGACCCAAAGACAAGCAGGTCAGTAATGCCAGCATGGCATCTCTCTCTAAGGATGGAGGAGCATCTGTAAGAGTAGTCCACTCAGCCTCCATACGACTAAGAACATCCACAGTCATCTGCAAGGTGGCACTGTGGTCATCAATGTAAGCACTCATCTCGGTAACCAAACCATGGGTGTAAGATCGGAGGGCAATACTATCAGTAATGTGGAAATCACGGGAAGCTATAGCCTCATCCCTCTGTACAAAAACTGCATCCCGAGAAATCAAAGTCTCCTCAATCTCAACATATGCTGCATCTCTAGCTGAGCGAACCTCGTCTCGCTCCACAATGGCGGTATCCAAAGCAGAGCGAAGCTCCTCCCGCTCAATCAATCTAGTATCCAAAGCGGTCCTGAGACCATCCCTCTCAGTAAAAGCTAAATCCCTGCCAGACAGAGCAGCCAACAGCTGCGCTCTAGCTAAATCTCTCTCAAAGGTCATCCTAAATAGAGAATCTGACAAAGCTGGATCTGCCACTGTGGGAATAACTGGGGAATCACTAGTCAAAGCTACCACCAAATCTGCGAACAGCTCATCCTCAGTAGGAGAATCGGGATCCTCCATGGGCTCCTCCTCGTCAGAATCTGCAAGCGGAGGTAAATGAAGCTCTGCTACTGCGACTACGGTCTCTGCCTCTAACCATGCAGAATACTCCGGAGAACGACCCGGATGTCTACTAGCGAACTCAGCCCTCTCCTTGTGAGTCCAACACTCATAGACTCTAACCAAGTCGGCCGGTGACATAGATGAAGCTGACATCCTCTGATCAGCAGAATCCTCAAAATGGTGCATACTCTGCCACTGATCAAACTGCTCCATAACTGCCAAGGGATGATAAGTAGTCATATCCCTTAATCCTACCAAAGGCAAATAATCCATGCTAGATGTATGAGTAATAAAGCTGAATGGGGTCGCCATCCCTGAGCATAACAAAACTGCGAACGGATGATCAATATTCGACAAAAATGCTAACCAGGACTCTGAGTCGACGCAATCAGGCGGATGGAAGGAGTAAACTGAGGATATCTCGTGGCCAAAACAATAGGCATGAGGTTTAAATGATCCAATCGGTCGTATGTTTGACATCAACCACATATACAGCACGACCAAGCTACCCCGAAAAAACCCCGCTGGATGGGTACTGCAAGGTGAGTGACCTCAGTGTCTCCGCCAAGATCATAGGGATAATGGTACTACCCTGCCTAAGGGCTCTGACTACAACAACCAATCCCACATCAAGGTGATCTAAACGCAATGGCATATAAACATACGCCACAATGCACATCAACAACATGTCTATCCTGGCTGTATGTCAATCCTCTACGAAAATGACAAAATCTCTAACTTGACAGTCGTAGCTATCAAGCTCACCATAGCGCTCTATCAAGAAGTCAAGGGAGATCACATGCACTGAAACGATCTCATCCATGACTATGCTCTGCTGAAGATTGGACAGCCGAGTAAACGGTCTCCGCATATCACTGATAGCTGTCCGAGTACATGGCTACTATAAGTCCAAGCCAGTAAATCTCTGGTACTCCTCTAGAGTAGGCGAAAGCTCACACCGCCCAATGCAGAAAACCTATCTCTCCGGTACCCATAAGGGTAGAGCACCATTAATAAAGCTGTCTGGAACCCTGAAATCCATAAGGGCCATCGAATGCCCCAGCATCTGGTCAACTGTCCCCCTAGCTAGAAAGGGCAGACTATCATACCATGACTGCAACGATGCAGCCACCTCTGACCATGGCAAATGCTCTATATGGCTAACTGCAGACGTCGTCATCTGTAGCACCGTATCACAAGACCGTCCATAGGTCAAGTCAAATTGCAGCTGTCTGAATGCATACACATGATATATACATGATGACAATGATATAAACATGATGCAGCAGATAAAGATGACAGAAATATCTACAACAAGCTATCTACTGCATACATTATCCCTATATCCTGGTACAAAGTGAAAGGAAGAATACAGGGAAATGGGGCACCACCACCCAGCTAATACAGTGGTCTATCAAAATGATGGCACAGACGCCAAATAGCCAAAATAGTGGCTGACCAAAAATATAGCTGCCATAGCTATCACAGGAAGTCAAAGACCTCGGTATCAAACCGATCGACCTGTTCCAGATCCTCTGTCTACACAAAGCTGCTGGGATCAGGCATATCTGGGAGGTATAAAGGAGGATCTGCCCCTATATAATTGCTGCTGAATGGACCAGAAGAGGGGCTCGCTCCAGAGCTGGATGGGTCAAATGAAGATGCCTCTGAGGAATCTCGGCCAAGGTGCCTAATAAAGAAACGAGCCTGGTCCAACTCCCTGGTCAGATGTGCTATCTGGTCTGCATGAGTAGGCTCTCTAAGATAAGTTATCCAGTCTGTCATCATCACGGACCCCGGCACTATGTCTGCCATAAAATGGGTGGCACGAGTCTGAGCCCCGATAGTACGAGGACTCCACCAACTGTAGAAGGCTGCCTGGCTGTATGGGCCCTCTGATAGATCAAATCCATCTATACCCTCCAAAGGGATGTCTGTCAAAGGCATGGATAGTGGCCAATGATGCCAAGTAGGAGGAGCAATGGGAATAAGGATCTCCCCTGTAATGCTCCGAATGGCACGCTCTCCAAGATAGAGCTCCCAGCCTCCCTCCGTCAACATAGGGACTCTGCGGGTCGATAAATCAAACTCCCGACCAGTGGGTAGACCTCTATCAAATCCGATGGTCAAGTGCTCGGATGTATACGGCGTCCAGGTGATCGAGCCCGCCGTCAAAAGCTTCAACTGCAGACGGGCATGAGTGAATCCCTCAGCAACAGGGACCTCCGTCAAAATGGAGTGATGCCATCTCCGTCCACGTGGATATGTCTCCAGACCTAATGCTGAAACGGGCTGTAGGCAAGGAAGCCTCTCAAATGCCCAAAGCAATCCATGCAAATATCAAAAGTCCTCAGTGACTAAGACTGCAAAAAATAAGAGCAGAAATCAAAAAGGTACAAAAAGATGTACTCACCAGCAAAAATTGATGGAATCCTAACCATGCCTCCGTCACGCCCTTCGAAATTAGGCGCATGCCCCAGAGAAAATAGGCAAAGGTGTAGGAGCCCCAATCAAAGTCATTGAGGCGCTCTGCATACTGAGTGGCACTGATCAAAGCAAAGGACTCCGTCGACGAGTTGTCCGCCACAAAATAACCCCTGATGATCGACAAAAATAATCGCCCCAGAATGCAATCTCTAGCCCTCCGATCATCAGGCGGAGGCAACTGCAAAGTCCCGTCCTAGGCATCTATACTCAAGGGACCAGATCGGACTGCCCGACCCTTGAATGCCGACTAAGGGACTCCCAACAGGGATCTAACTGCGGTGGGCAAAATGTCAGATACGACAAGCACTGTCTCGCCCTCAAACTTAATGCCGGTGATAAATCTCTAGTCCATAGGAGTCATCATCACCTCGCAATCAAGCAGATAAAGGGACTGAGTCTGGTGGAACCAGAGCTCAAACAAAGCCCTCAGATGCCCCCAAGGGAAATGGCAGGGCAGGATGGAGAAGAAGGCCTGAAATCCCCAGCCATCCACAATCTCCTTGTAATCCTCGTGCAGAAACTGATAGAGGGAGTGCACACTAAACAAGTTCCCTCGTGGCTGTGTCAAGCCAGGGACCTGCATTAAAAATCAACCCATGTCAAAAACTTGTGCCCCAAGAATGGCCAGAAGATGGGAAAAAATCCAGAGAGAAGAAAGACTTCAAGTCACCTCGTTGGCCTGAAGATATCGAAGGATGGCGACTCAAGTCGCCCAGCAACTCATGTGTCTGCACAACAATGCCCGGGACCTCCGCACGTGGAACCTGAGCTGGAACAGGAGCAAAAAAAGCAGCCTCCTCGTCATCAATGTCAATGGGCTGCTCGTCTTGTGCTGGACGTATCCTGCTCTCTACCAATCTGCGAAGCATCCTAGCTGGACGGGCCTGTGGGACGGGAGAATCCCTCCTCCGTCTAACGCCTGATGAAACCTCGATAGAGCTGCCGGGTCTATCGCAATCCATCGCATACACCAATACTCTAAATCACCTCAGACAGGGTGTGGTAAGCCTAAAACCTGTGGCTTATTAATCAATCAATCCAGCATACACATCTAAGTCCTAAAACATGCATGGGTCCATCAAAAATACCCCGTATAGTCAAAACTGCATGCTTTAAAAATCCTAAAAGCTTAAAACCTGCATTGGGCCAGTAAAAAACACCCCACAGAGTCAAAAATGCATGTTTTTCAAAACCTAAGATTTGAAGAAAAAAAAATCCAGAGTCTCATTTGTAAAATGGACTATCCACATGCACACATGCATGCCTAGGTGGCCATTCAGTAGCACACCTACCCAAAAACACAAATAGTGCATATTTACTGGAAAAAATTAAAAACCAGCCTCACTCTAAAATACCATAGGCATTTTTAGTTGAAAGTCCAGCCTCACTAGGCCTCGAAAAGGATGATTAAACTGATCAAAAAATGGAAAAATTGACTGTCTCAGAACCTGAATTTTCTTACATCCAAATGTGCATTACAGCCAAATATGCATATATATGTAGATAGAAAATTTTTCACATGCCATATAGACATACATTTTTCATACATTGTGTTTAAAAGCACTCTAGGCGGTTCACATGCTTTTAACGGTCAAAAACTGCGAAAGAAGGATGGAAAACATTACCTGAGCCGCGCTGAACGCGTAGGAAATGACAGATTCAGAATCTGACTACCAGAACTCTGTAGATCTAAAAAAGAAGATCGAAAATCTTTTCGCTGCTCAAACGAGAAACTTGCAAAATGAAAATTCCGCAGCACATTAAGTACCCCAGGTGGCCGCACCTCCAACTGTGGCTGCCGCACCTCCACCTGCGATAGCCCAAGTGGGTCCCACCTGCCCCGGGCCAGGTTCGGTTCAAGTCAAAATAGAGTTTAAGAGGGCTGCCGAATCAAATCTGAAGAGAAATCGCTACGCGATTGAGCGGTTTGTCCTGAAATACTGCGTTCAAACAGTACAATCCTGACAAAAAGGGAAAATCCATAGAGACCCTTGACATTCAGCCTGGAGCCATGTCCGGGGATCAACAGATTAAACTATGGAAGACCTGCGCAAAAATTGCACAAAACTGAAAAAAACTGCTATTTCCAAAGCAGTTTCAGCCGTTGGCTTAGCCCAGTGAAGTTCGGGTTCTGACCGAAGAAGTTTCAGCCATTGGCTCAGCCCCAGCAAAGTTTAGGTTCCGACTAAAGCAGTTTTAGCCGTTGGCTCTGCCCCAGCAAAGTTCGGGTTCTGACCGAAGCAATTTCAGCCGTTGGCTCAGCCCCAGCGAAGTTCAGGTTCTGACCAAAGCAGTTTCAGCCATTGGCTTAGCCCCAGCGAAGTTCGGGTTCTGACCGAAGCAGTTACAGCCATTGGCTCAACCCCAGCGAAGCATCGGGTACTGACCGGTGATAACTCAACCGTTGGTTCTAGTCCAGTAAAGCTTCGGGTACTAACCGGTGACAACTCAGCCATTGGTTCTAGTCCAGCGAAGCATCGAGTTCTGACCGATGACAACTCAACCGTTGGCTCAACCCCAGCGAAGCATTGGGTACTGACCGATGATAACTCAGTCGTTGGTTCCAGTCTAGCGAAGCATCGGGTACTAACCGATGACCACTCAGCCGTTGGTGCAACCCCAGCGAAGTTTGGGTGCCGACCGAAATTAATTTCAACCTTCAGACTAGTCCCATGAGATGTCGGGAAACGATCTATGGTTGAGAGTCATATAATAATACATCTTCACAAAGGACAGATGATGGAATCTGTTATACACATCCTTAAAGAAGATCATTGAGGTAGTATCAATCCTGGCCACTTCCTCAATACCTACAAAGCTATCGCAGAGGACGTCATCCCCAACAGATCAAGACAAGAAAAATCTATGATAGCTCACCCTCTCAGAATCTACGAAGCTATCGCAGAGGTCGTCATCCGCAGCAGGTCAAGATGGGAAAATCTGTGATAAATCATCTTCAACAAACTCATTAGAGTCAAACAAATTATCGTGAATGACGTCATCCACCGCCGAGAATGACAAAACTGGCTCACGATAACTTCCTAATACCATCAATGGCTATACTGGATAGCGTCATCCCCAGCAAAGTGATAATGCACATAGCCAAAAGTAGCCCCATTCTACTTCAAGACGCCCAGCTTCAAAATGTCTCTGGTACTCTTTATTTACAGTGTCTACTAATCTTTATCCTGTCCATTCCACCACGTTACATGGACATGATACAGAGGGGCATCTGTAGACACTCAAAATTTTCCTTGCCCCAATACTAACCCGGTAGGAGGGCAAAACCGTCAATCAATCCAAATTTGGCCACCAACGCCGGTCTTTCAACCTAAATCTGATTCCCCATATCAGTAATCAAGTTCCGACAGTCAATCGGACCATTAATCAAGTTTTGACAGTCAATCGGACCATCAATCAAGCTCTGACAGTCAATCGGACCATCAATCAAGTTTTGACAGTCAATCGGACCATCAATCAAGTTTCGACAGTCAATCGGACCATCAATCAAGCTCCGACAGTCAATCGGACGATCAATCAAGCTCTGACAATCAATCGGACCATCAATCAAGTTTTGACAGTCAATCGGACTATCAATAAAGTTTTGACAGTCAATCGGACCATCAATCAAGCTCCGACAGTCAATCGGATCCTCAAGCTCAACCCCGGTCTCAACCCGGGAAGTCAAAATCAACCCCGATCTCAACCCAGTAAGTCAAGATCAACCCCGGTCTCAACCCGGGAGGCACCAATCAACCCCGACCTCAATATCGAACCGTAAAGTCAACCCTGGTCTCAATTCGGGAAGTCATGGCAACCTCGACATCAACCAAGGACATGTCAAGCCATCTCCGGTCTCAATCCAGGAAACACAGTTCATCCCCGGCAGCAACCCTGGAAGTCAAACTCAACTGGGATCCAAGTCTTGGAATCAGCTCCCGAAAGTCAATCAGCGACCATGTCGACACTTTAGGCAGCCCCGGGAGGGGTACAATGGTCATTTCATCAACTCTCAACTGACTTGGTTAAACTCAAGCCAAATCAATGTCGCCAAAGTCAGAATGAACCCTAACAACGATCCCGAGTGGAAAATACGCAATACAGCTCAATGGACAAACTGCGGGGAAACAAAGACTTGGTTATGAACCTATCTTCCTGGATTCAAAAAATGTTTTTTCCCATGTCATTGCGACACTCTCGGCGAGAGCTTTTCGGAAAGGTATAGCACACCTTAAACGGACGCTCCTATCAAAAGTTAGAAAGCTTCCGACCAGACATCGCATTGCTCGAAGTGCATGTACTTCGAGACGACCAAGTCGGGCATGTGGGCCCCACCTAGGGGAGCCACAGCACTTCCTGTGGCTGCCACAAGTAGAGTGGAGGCTCCTTGGCCTATAAATAAAAGTGCCCCCCCCCCCCCCCGCTCATTTGAAAAAAGTTAGAACGCAGCGAAGCTCTGGCAGTTTGATTTTCCGACTTTTACACCTCTTCCAAAACCAAATATTTTCACTCCAACACGTAGATATACCCATATACTACCACATATCAAAAAACCACTGGTAGATTTGGACGTTTAACGCCTACGATTTGGCAAAAAGCCCGTCTTATAGGCTATTGTAAGTATTTTTACGATCAGCAAGTTGCTATTACTACTTTGCACTGCTCTACACTTGCACACAAAGTTTCATCTTCTAAATATGCCAGGAATTTAGTTCCGTGGCCGTTTTCATCAAAATTTGATATATTTTTGTACATAAACTCCGTTTTCAACATTTCTATAACTCGGATTGACGATCTGTCAGCTCCAACAGCTTAAATGCACTAGCACGCACATTCTGGCAACTTCGCCGGACTGGGTTATCTTCCCAGTCCAGGTTTGGCCTTTTTTTGTACATATTTAACTGTTTATGTACTAACATTTCAATTTAGTCAAGCCCAGATGTCAAATCCGAGGTAGTTTACCGTTTATATATATATATATATATATATATATATATATACGTATATATAAGCGACATTCACCATTACTGGTACTCATATCAGTCCTGGTTGACTACATTTCTGTCAATATATATATATTTATATATTTTCAGTCGGCCTGGACTATTTTGTGGCCATTTTACTGCTTTTGCACACTTCCCTATACTGGGTGCTCTTCCCAGTCACTGGGTGACTACTTTCTGTCAATTTCAATTCCAATACGGGCACAGGCGTGAAAATCCATCGCCCTTTTTACTATTTATATATATATATATATATATATATATATATTTTATTTCTGTCATATCCTGGATTATTTTATGGTAATTTATAGTTTATATATATATATATATATATATATATATTTCAATTCCAGTCCGGGCTTGCGAGTGAAAACACATCGCCCTTTTACAGCTTTTATATATATAATTATGTATATTGCTTTATTCAATTTATTCAACTACTGCATTTAACATTCATTTGTATATAAATTTGCACTAATTTATCTACGGGCGGACTAGATTTATCCAAATCTCGCCAATTCTAGCTTTCAGCGGTTCAAACAGGTCCCGACAAAACCTAGAAGCTATAATGGCTGAAATTTCTTTAAATCTAGTTATTTTTATAGTTTTAGCTTCGAAAGCAACCTCGCGTCCCTTAGATCGCTATCTAGTGGGAACGAGACGCTTCGGTCGTGCGGACCTGGATTTACTGAATGAATCCCTGGTTTTGGCTATCTTGGGATATTTATCTGCTTCTGCATAAATTTGAACTGTGTAGGTTTTCTAGCTACTCATATGTGAGCCTAGGAATCGTGGGATTCATGATCAAACTAATCAGAATCTGATTCAAATGATGGACAAACTCTAGTTTACAGATGTACCCTGCCAGTTTTTCTATAAAATGTACATGCACAGACCTTAAAACGGTTATCCGGATTTAAGGTCTCAACATAATGAAAATATAGATTGTCGTGTCAGCGTCCCTCCGATGGTTTTCATACCCATGAGGAGACCGACACTTTATATCTCTATGGTCGAGGATGCTTCGCAGCCCGACAAATCACCATTTGCATGCAGCCTTAAGGCTATAAATATAAAATTAAGAGTAGCGATATGCTTCAATTCCTATGTCAGCGTAAGGTTTTGACAAAAGCAGCTTTTAAAACATCACTGTCAATTCAATTCAAAAGCTTTTTGCAAAAAATCAAATTAAACGCTTTTGTAAATCAAATCAAATACTGATTTTCAAATCAAATCAAACCCTTCGTATATAGGCTCAACGAAGCCTGTCAAAGCTTTTAATCAATCAAAAGGCCCAATTTTCAAACAGCATTCACTCACGCATTCCAATTTTAAGGAAAATATTGAAAAGATTGCGGTACCGTGTTTACACGGGAGTCGTGGGGTGCCTAACACCTTCCCCACACTTAACCAAGCCCCCGAACTCAAAACTCCGATTTCAAAGATCAAGTTTTGACAGTGTCCAGCAATTGGGCCTCTTTTCAAATCAAACTCGGTTGAGTTGGTACAACCATTTTCAAAACTACCAACTGGCGACTCTGTTTAAATCAAATCAAACCGTCGACATATACACATGTTGGCCTCTTTCCTAAAAAACCCTTCAAAACCTTTTTTTTCAATAAAAAAAATAAGGGTAGAGATAACTTAGGAATATTGATTTGAGTAAAACCGGGTTAAAACCGACCCCCGGTATTTTTTAAATTTTCCAACGTCGACACTCGATATGTATGCATGCCATGTTAACATTCTGATTTTTGCAGGCATGTTAGTATGACTTAGAGATGCATGAGAGAATATTAACTTATGTATATAGGTTCCATATTGTAATATGAACATGCGAACCTCACTAGTGCACATTCCTAACGAAAGTGTAAGTTTTGAAAACAAACTTTGACATGTTATATCCATATTGATGTTCTGACCTTGCAAGCATATTAGTATAGTTTGAGAATGCATGGAAGGCATGTTGACTTATGTATATGGGTTTCATAATGTACCATGATCATGTGGACCTCAATAGTGAATAATACTAACAAAATATGAGCTTTGAACGTGAACGTTAACATGTTACATTGAGATTTGGATTCTGATATTTGTGAACATGTTTGATAGTACTCATAGACACCCTAATGTATCATACATATATGCCTACCATGATTAGATGTCGTGAAATCAAGTTAAGCCTAAATGAAGCATGTTTTCAAACTAATAACAATGCTAGCTACATGTATGCGATGTGAATACTCATGAGCATGCCTAACACGAGTTATATGAATACCTTATGTGTTTAAAACGGGAGCATGTTAAACTTTGTGAGTTCGTGACCTTGAATGGCCTTAAGTTATTAAAGGTATTAACTTAGAAACTATATCATGTATAATTGAACTTGGAAAGGTTATACAAGCATGAGAGTAACCTTTAATATGTATACATGTTATGTGATATCATACGTTGATACTTGAATCTGATTTTGACGGTTAACTTA
Source organism: Panax stipuleanatus (assembly GCA_020205555.1). NCBI lineage: Eukaryota > Viridiplantae > Streptophyta > Magnoliopsida > Apiales > Araliaceae > Panax > Panax stipuleanatus. The sequence continues at coordinate 10,142,103 of CM035119.1, read as the reverse complement.
TAACAATGTCATAACTTACTAAATAAAATATGTTTGGAATTGATTATGGTCTTATGTGATAATGGAGATATATGAAGATGATTAACTTGAAAAGAGGAATGTTAAGGATAAAAGACAATAAAGGTTATATTAGTCGAGACTTGTGAATTAAATATGATACTATATATGGTATAAATGTGTAGCTAGATTAAAACTTATCTTATGTGTTGATCGTATATCCAAGATAACGCATAAGGCAAGTATCATATCCTTGTGTTTACTTTATTCAAGGAACATTGTAAGCAAGTTCTTAAATCCTACTCTTTATTGAGCGTTCATTAAGCTTGTGCTATTATTATCGTACAAGTAAACTTTTGAGATTTTCAATTCAGATATTATAAATTATATACTTCATGGATAAGATAAAAGTTAATTTATATTCTTCGAACTTTAAATCTTGAGATTTGAACTTAAAATTGTTGCGATCTATGCCATTTGATTCGGCTAGACTTATATTGTTGAAAGGCAACCCAAACCAATTGATTGGTGCGGGATCTTATATTGACTGAGATGAACAACCTTCTTTGAAGGGAAAATATAATTATCGGGAGACCGACGTGCGCATTTTAGTACAATTGAACGATATGCATACCGTAGAGTACTTTATGCTGATCACCTGTTGTACTTGTTTTATTGGATTATCAGTATATTTCTGTTAATTATAGTAGAAGTTCATAGTCCTTAGTGACTGCTCAGTATTCAGTTATCTTGAAATCTTAAATTGATTTAGCATTGAGTCATATTGATATTATTCTGTCCTTAGCGACTGTTATTGAGAACTGTTGATATTCTTGCTATCCTTGAACTATCATACCTTGCTATACCTTTTTTGGAATTCGAGAACTATATTACTCACCCTTATTGTTATATTACTTGCTGAGCAAACTTGTTGCTCATTCTTGCTTTCCCTAAAATATTTCAGTTAAGGCAGAGCAGTGCGGACCCTCGGGCACCCACAAGGGCAAGGAAAAGGCTACTGAGTAGCTTAATATTATGTAGGACTTATGATTGTAATAAGAACTTATTCTGTTATGTACTAGTTAAGGTTATGTATGCTTAAGTCATGTCTAAGCTATGTAATCAGTGTTTAAGTTACGAGACCTTGGGACGTGAATAAATTATATTAATTAAATGTAATCTATTCAGTAGTAGTATTGTGAATTATTCCGTTATGCGATGCGACAATTAGTCGTAATATTATTATCATGGTGTTAGAGTTTAGAACGTGACGAACTGAATTCGAGTGACCCTGTAGCGGTCTGAATTTGGGTGCAGGTTAGTATCAGAACTGTAGTTATAAACCTTAGGAGCGAGTATCCTTAGATTATAACTTGGGAGAACTTAGAAGTTAGAAGGAGTTAAACCTCATGTAGAGTTTTCCTTGAGAGAGTTAGTATGTTATGAAATGTAACTTTATTCTATACAATGAACTTATGTTTTATTAAACATTCTAATGGAATTGCTGTTTGTTGTCTTGTGTTTGTGATTGTAGGATGGCAGACACAAGAGTATCTAGTAGAGTGGCCGAGGAGGAGCCCAGAGATATACATGTAGTATACGAGGCACCTTTAGAGGCTGTGCCAGTGTAGGCAGTTGCACCATTCCAGTCTGACGACAAGGATGAGATCGAGGTGGAGTTTGATCCAGAGGAGGAGCCTATGGAGGACGAGCCTATTGAGGACGAGCCTACCTAGGATGAGCCCGTGGAGGACTCTGATGAGGCTACTATAGAGGAGTAGCTGCTAGGAGAGTACGAGGAGCGTATTCTAGAGTTAGACTGCCGGGTACAAGAGCTGAAGGCCGAGGCCCAAGAGAGAGTCTGAGTTCCAAAAGCTGAGGGACGAGGACCACCAGAGGAAGCTGGCCATGCAGGAGCTAGAGGTAGAGATTGCTTACCGTAAGGAGGCAGGAATCCAGATGGGAACCTTATTCCATAGGTCGGTATCCAGAAATGTAGATCTGGCAGGAAAGCTGGAAGAGGTGGAACAGAGGGAGCTGAGTGAGAAGATCGAGAAGGAGGCACTCCGTACTCAGCTAGAGTTGGAGGTTATGGATAGGATCCACTTCGAGGAGAAGTGGGAAGCGGCTAATGAGAGAGTTGACGACCTAGAGGATGAGGTCAGGTGCAAGAAGAGGAAGATGAACAAGATGGGGTATGTGTTCCGTTCAGCTTTTGAGAGGGTGATCGATGGTGTATACCACTACCCAGTGGAGCAGGGGCAGACCCTACATACTTTGAGCAGAGAGCTGATAGCATACATAGCACAGATCGAGTACAAGAGCGTTGTGGAACATGGGATGATGTGATGAGCTTTCCTTAGTCTATCTAGCCATAGTATTAGTAGTGTCTTTTATGTGATGAATATACTATGTTGAGATCCTAATCTTTTGTGTAAGATATGGGATAGTGATGTAAACCCCGAGTAAGCTTTTGTTAGAGGGGTAATATGTTAGTATTCCCCATCTTTTGTGATAGTAGGGGATAAGTGATAACATTTATAGAAATATGCTAAGATAATCATGTAATGAAACGATTTGGCATATGAATATAAATGAAGCTTGTTTCAAAAATGTGTTATAAAATTTTATGCCTTTAGTATTAAAAGAAATACTTAAGTAATATAACTGAGTACTAATAAAATGAAAATTTGTGATGCAGATAATGCTGCCCAGACGTAGATTGACTTCACCTGAGGAGTCAGTGAACAATGAGAGGGAACAAGTAGACCCAATCCAGAAGCTAGTAGATCTGTTAGGAGAGGTCCTAAGGGGAAGGAACAACGAACCTGTTCGCCCTAATCCTCAAGGATTACCAGTCATAAACTTTAAGGACTTTAAGAGTGTAGGACCCTCAGAGTTTGAGGGTACTACCGACGTAATCATTGCGCAGACATGGGTTAAGGATATCGAGAAGGCCTTCACTATCGCTCGTGTGGGTGAAGACCAAAAGACTGTATTCGCTACATATATGATGAGAGGCAAAGCCAACTACTGGTGGGAGACTAATCAACAAAGAGCTGGAGAAGGGATAATAGCTTGGGATAGATTTAAGACTCTGTTTTTCGAAAAGTACTTCCCTAAAAGCATGAAGAATAGGATGGAGATGAAGTTTTTGGAACTTAAGCAAGGTGATATAACGGTGGCAGTACGCGGCTAAGTTCAACGAACTAGTGCGGTTTGCAGAACACCAAGTACGAGATGAAGAGAGGAAGGCGAGACATTTTGAATAAGGACTGAAGCCTTGGTTGTTTAATAAGGTGTTAGTTCATAAAATCGATTCCTTTGCGACATTGCTGGATAAGGCGATCATTGCGGAAGGTGGAAGTGAGGCCTTAAGTCTTTATAACAAGGAGAAGAAGGGTAAGAACACTGGAGGAGAAAATCGTGGAGGAGGTAGCAGCAGTGGAGGAAGTAATTTGGGAAAAAGGAAGTGGGAAAACAATAACAACAACAACAATCAGTAGGGAAATTTTAGTGGAGGTTTTAAGAAGAGGGCTGAAGGATGCCCAAAATGTGGAAAAAATCATCAGGGCGAGTGCTGGAAGGGACGCGGCACTTGCTACAACTACGGCCAGGAAAATTCTCACCTCATAAAAATTCTCATCTGTTATATTTTTCCCCCCTTAAAAGGATTCTGTCCCCAGAATCGATATCTAAGGGGTTACACACTTCAATTAAGCAAATAATTGAGGATAAGACTTTATCATAACATTTTCAAGTTCCCACGTAGCTTCTTCAGCAATGTGGTTCTTCCAAATTACCTTAACAGAAGGTATCACTTTATTCCTAAGTACTTGTTCTTTACTGTCAATAATTTGAACAGGAACCTCTTCATAAGTTAAGTCTTTATCAAATTGTAAAGGCTCGTATTCTATTACATGTTTATAGTCATGTTTGTAAGGCCGTAACACGGAAATATGAAATACGTTATGTATATTCTCGAGTTCCGGAGGTAATGCCACTTCGTAAGCTACCTCGCCAACTTTTTGTAATACCTCAAAAGGTCCAATAAATCGGGGACTCAGCTTCCCCTTCTTGCCAAATCTAATCTTCCCCTTCCAGGGAGATACCTTCAGGAAAACGAAGCTTCCTGGTAAGAATTCTCGATTCTGTCGATGTTGATCAGCATATTTCTTCTGTCTGTCCTGAGCAGCAACCAATCTTGTTCTGATCAGCTTCACAATTTCTGCAGTTTGTTGTACCAATTCCTGTCCCAACAGCTGACGTTCACCAACTTCATCCCAGTGTAGAGGAGTCCTGCACTTTCTGCCGTATAATGCTTCGTAAGGCGGCATGCCAATACTCGCATGATGACTATTATTGTAGGCGAACTCTACCAACGTTAGATGATCATCCCAGCTCCCTTTAAAGTCCATCACACATGCTCTCAGCATATCCTCAAGCGTTTGAATTGTTCTCTCGGTCTGACCATCGGTTTGAGGATGGTACGCTGTACTCATTCGCAACTGCGTTCCCAAACATTCTTGTAAACGCTTCCAGAAATTTGACGTAAAACGCGGATCTCTGTCTGACACAATCGACACTGGGACACCATGTCGAGAAATGATCTCCTTAACGTATAATTTAGCTAATTGTTCCAAGTTATATTTAATCCTGATTGGTAAAAAGTGGGCTGACTTCGTCAGTCGATCCACAATAACCCATATCGCATCGAAACCTTTCTGAGTCGCTGGAAGACCCACCACGAAATCCATCGTGATATGCTCCCATTTCCACTCTGGAATTTCTAATGGTTGCAGCAATCCGCTAGGTCTCTGGTGTTCTGCCTTGACTTTCTGGCACGTTAAGCATTTCGCAACGCATTCAGCAACGTCCCTCTTCATATTTGGCCACCAAAAATGATGCCTGAGATCCTAGTACATCTTCGTACTCCCAGGGTGAATTGAATATCTCGAGCTGTGAGCTTCGCTCTAGATTTCCTCCTTAACTTCCGGTACTGGCGGTACCCAGATTCTACCTTCAAATCGTAGCAGTTTCTCACTGTCGATCTTGAATTTAAACTCTTCGCCATCAGCTATTCTCTTCCGAATCTTCTCGCATTCTTCATCGTGAAGTTGAGCTTCTTTTACCTTGTCCACAATAGTAGAACCAGTGGTTACTTGAAACAACTTCTCATCCAATTCCTTTGAAAACTTTACTTCCAACTCTAATCTAGCCATCTGCTCTATTAACCGATTCTGATCAGTTAACATATTCAGCTTCTCCCGACCTTTCCTGCTCAAAGTGTCGGCGACAACATTAGCTTTACCCGGATGGTAAAGTATTTCACAGTCGTAGTCCTTGATCAGTTCCAACCATCTCCTTTGGCGCATGTTCAAATCCTTCTGGGTAAAGATATACTTCAGACTCTTGTGATCTGTGTATATTTCACACTTCTCTCCATATAAGTAGTGTCTCCAAATCTTTAGAGCAAACACTACTGCTGCCAACTCCAAGTCATGGGTCGGATACCCCTTCTCGTAGTCCTTCAGCTGACGTGACGCATAGGCAATGACTTTGCCGCTCTGCATCAACACATAGCCTAATCCTTTATGTGAGGCATCACTATATACCACGAAATTCCCCGAACTATCCGGCAAAGATAATACAGGTGCAGTACTCAACCTTTTCTTCAACTCTTGAAAACTCTCCTCACACTTCTCCGTCCAAACAAACTTAACTGTTTTACGAGTCAAATTCGTCAACGGAGTTGCGATTTTAGAAAAGTCTTGGATAAATCTTCGGTAATAACCATCCAATCCCAAGAAACTCCTCACTTCAGACGGCGTCTTCGGCTGATCCCAATTCATTACCGCTTCAACCTTCGACGGATCTACTGAAATACCCTCCTTGTCGATCACATGGCCAAGAAATTGCACACGTTCCAACCAAAATTTGCATTTCGAGAATTTAGCGTAAAGCTTTTCTCGTCTCAATACTTTTAAGGTTAGTCTTAAATCTTCAGCATGCTCCTCCTCGGTCTTAGAATAAACCAGGATGTCATCTATAAATACTACCACGAACTTATCCAGAAATGGTTTGAACACCCTGTTCATTAGGTCCATAAATGCAGCTGGGGCATTCGTGAGACCAATTGACATCACCAAAAACTCGTAATGACCATACCGAGTCCTAAAAGCAGTTTTCGATATATCTTCCTTCCTCACCTTCAACTGATGATACCCGCTTCTCAAATCAATTTTTGAGAAATACCTCGCACCCTTCAGTTGATCCAATAAGTCATCGATCCTAGGTAAAGGATACCTATTCTTGATCGTAACTTTATTCAATTCCCTATAATCAATGCAAAGACGCATCGATCCATCCGTCTTCTTCACGAATAAAATAGGTGCTCCCCACGGCGAAACGCTCGGTTGGATATACTTCTTGTCTAGCAGTTCCTGCAGTTGAACCATCAGTTCCTTCATCTCGACTGGAGCCATTCGATATGGAGCCTTTGAAATTAGAGCAATTCCCGGCGCTAAATCAATCACGAACTCTGTCTCCCTATCTGGCGGAAGCCCTGACAAATCGCTAGAAAAAACGTCCACAAACTCCTTAACTACCGATATATCTTCTACCTTCGAGCTCTTCTTACGCGTATATACTATGTAGGCTAAATATCCTACACAGCCTTGCATCAAAAGTTTATTAGCTTGCATCACCGTCAGATAATTCGCTTGTCTAGGTGATTTACTGCCATAGAACACTACTTTCGACGGAGTCGTAAGGTTTACCGACTTTTTCTGACAGTCGATTGCCGCCCCATGGTTGAACAACCAGTCCATACCTAGTATGACGTCGAATTCCCCAAGTTTAATCGGAATCAAATCTACTCTAAGTTCCTGACCTTTAATGTCCAGTCTGCAATTCCTATAAACGCTCCTAATAGGAATAACCTCCCTATTCGCAATTTCTATGTTCGAAGGGTAAACTAACTCCTCTACAGGTATGTCTAGGGTTTTAGCAAAATCATCATATATGAATGAACAAGTAGCACCCGAATTAAATAATACATATGCATTTATACTATTGATCGGAATAATACCTGCCACCACGTCTTTTGATTGTACCGCGTCTTGCACCGTCATGTTGAATGTGCGGGCAGTGGGTCGAACGGCCTGTAGTGGCGAAGGTCCGGCAAGAGTCATAGTTCTGCCGTTGTCCTTTCCTCCATTCCCTATTGACCCTGCCGCTGGCTTCTTAGGGTAATTACTACCCATGTGATCCTTGGATCCACATGTATAACAAGCTCCTTTCTTGAGGTTTGGGTAATATGGCACGATGTGGCCTTCCTGACCATATTTGTAGCATACGCGTTTCCCTTTCATGCACACTCCAGTGTGAATCTTCCGGCATGTAGCACACTCTTCAAGTTTCCTCTTCTGATGGCCTCCCTGCTGACTCCCAGCAGAGTTATTGTCATTCCACTTCCTTTTCTGATGAATAGCCCCGCTACCACTAGCCTTAGTTTCCGTTTCATTCTTCTTCTTCTTATCTTGGTTGAATTTATTCACCGCTTCGCTTCCCCCTTCAGCTAGAATAGCCTTTTCCAGAACGGCTGCAAACGTATTTAGCTGGAACATAGAGACCTTGCTGTAGAGCCAGGGTTTCAGTCCCCGCTCAAACCTCCTCGCCTTTCTAACATCCGTGCTGACCTGGTAAGTAGCAAACCTGGCCAGTTCATTAAACTTCACCGCGTATTCCGACACTAACATCGTTCCCTGCTTCAGCTCTAAGAATTGGACCTCCATCTGATCTTGTGAACTCACTGGGAAGTACATTTCGTAGAACATCTCTTTGAAACGTTCCCACGTTATGACTCTTTCTCCCTCTCTAGTCTTATTCGCCTGCCATCAGAAGCTAGCATCTGCCTTCAACATAAAAGTCGCAAATGTCGTTTTCTGGTCTTCACTGACCCTAGCCACGTCAAATACCTTTTTTATTTCCATAATCCACGTCTGAGCATCTATAGGGTTTGTCGATCCCTTAAATTCCGGCGGTCATACTGCCTTAAACTCTTTAAACGTCGTGGCTTGCACTTGCGGCTGATTCGCCACTGCTCCTGCCAGCAGGTTCACTAATTGTTGAACTGCATTAGGGTTTGTTGCATCGTTATTGTTGTTGTTTGTTGAACCCTCGGGGTTTTGACGTGTTACTCTTCTTCTAGGAGGCATTTTCTGATAAGAAAATATTATTATTAGATCCTTTATTCAAATCTTAAGTATTCAAGTTCACACTTAAAGGTTTAAATATCTCAGTTCTCATAGAACACAAAGCACGTCAATAGACTTCTTTTATTCCTTAGTCGTAGTAAAAAAAACATCAACCAGATAGCATTTCTGCCATTTACATCATCCTTCTTGAACTGAAAAAATTGCAGGATTACAATATTAACTTATCCCATTCTTATCTCAATTATGGGATTTAGTTGATCTATTTCAAAAGCAACACATAAACAAAAGCTCTACTACTACTGCTACTACTACTATTACTGCTATTGCCGTTACTGCCTAGGCATATGAATACGTCGCACAGTCTCTCTGCGTTCCTCTTCCATTACCCGTAATGCCGTTCTTCGGTCCACCACATACCACGGTAAACCTTGGAACTGAGCTGGGTAGTAGAAAATATGGTCCTGAGCTCTTTCTATCGCTGTATGAAAAGCATATTCCGTTTCCCTCAGCTTGGCCCTCTTGGCTTCAGCTTCATCTTCAGCTCGATCAGCTCGTTGATTAGCCCTCAAGCTTAACTCTTCAGCCCTGGCACGCTTCCTCGACTCCTCCTGGATGTCTTGCTTTAGCTTTGCCAGTTCAAATCGAGCAGTATCTCTTTCAACTTCCATATGTATCAAGTTCCACTGTGCATCTCCCAGGTCACTTGCAATTTCCTCGATCGTATTGTCTCGTTGCTAGATAGTTTCCTCGAGATCTCCTACTCGTCCATGAAGCTCCACGTTGCTATCGTAGACTGCCTCGTACATCTCAACACTAGTAGAGTGAGGTGGGAATTTCTCTTCGGGATCCTCTTCCTCCTCTTCAGACTCGTCCTCGTCCTCTGGAATAGGTGTCAGCTCACGCTCCCGACCAGCTATGGTGATCACTGGAGATGGCTCTCTCCTAACCAGCTGCTCCCAGACAACATGTATGTCACGGGGTTCCTCCCCTCCAGGCACCTGAGATACAACCTCTCTAGCCTGACTAGATTCTCCAATGTTCGTCATCCTGACAAAAGAATTTTAAAGTTTGTTATTACGTGATATCGAGTCGTCACTCTTCGAATACCTAAACGTAACACATAGCACATAAGGTAGTTTATTATCTTTACCTATCACATCTATCTTTTCGATCTTACCATAAGGCTACTACCTAAGGTTTTCCCTCACCTAAGGTTTCATAACCTATGGCTTTGATACCAACCTGTGACACCCCCAAATCCGGGTACTTCGTTTTCACATGATTTGGTGTTCACTTTCTAATTAAAATATACGTCTACCCAAATAAAATTTCAAACTAATTACAACCTTCATAAAACCTTAATAAAATCTTCCTCTAGAAAGAATGGCAACTTGTTCAACAAAAATCCCAGGGTTATCTAAACCTTAACATCATTCAAATAACGTAAATACGGAAATATAAACATAACCAACTAAGTCTTATTACAAAAGCAACTTGACGTCACAAGCCTTCACTTATTCATCTTTCCTTTTTCTTTACTTGTTGATGGTATGTCAACATTTTTGGTCTCAACTGCAAATGGTGGTAAAGCAGGCAAGAGTGAGCAAACAAAAGCTCACTTGAAAATACAACAGTGATATGACATAAGTGAATCTTTTCAAAAGAGTTTGAATAACTTTACTTTCATCAATATGAAGAATTCGAATATGGAATCATCTGAGGGTCATAAGACCTTGAACCATTGTCCTAGGTTATAAATATTTCTATTTAAACCTTTAACAGTCAATAAGACTATGGACCCTTAACTCGTACTCAGGGGGATCAACCCTTTGTACCATGAATTGTGCACGACCATTTAACGCTTTCGCATAAATTTTCCCCTAATTAATAGGGTTGTTCCTTCTCAGAAATTGAATACAAGTCCGCACCAAAGAAAGTTCGGTTTAGACAGATAAGGGAACTTTGGAGTTCAACTGTCATCAACTAGGAGTAGTTGAATCGACTTACAGTCCTTTACAGTTCAATAATATAAGAATCATGAACCAATTTCAAAATATAACAATAAACTCATAATAGATAGGCATGCTTTTAGAAGCTTTCTATAAACTAAGTATATCTTGCTTGAACAATTAAGTCAAGATCATATTACTAAAATAACGCTTTAATACTTACGCTTTATGAGTATGGTATAACTTGTACCACATATAACAAGTGAATGAACTTTCATGATTTATTGAGCAAGGGTTAGGAAACTTGCACAATGAAAATATACAATGAATAGGCTTGTATAGCATTCAAGAGTAGATTAAAGAACTTGAACAATATAAATAACAAGTTTAGAAACTTGTTTAACATAAGAGAATAAGGGTAAGAGAAATTGCCTTAAGCGCAAGATACACTTTAACAACTATACGCACTTCACAAACACCCTACACATTTATATTACATTCAAACCATCTATTAGTATCCAATTACAACATTTAAACCATTGAACTTCATATCCAAGTCCAACTCATAGTATAATTTACCACATTTGTTACTAATTAGTCAAGTACGTGAGTCTATACTCACGGCATGCATTAATAAGCCTATACTTCAATGAATCGTGTTGTGTGCCTCGTGAAAGCAACACACAAACACACACATGTAACATATTCATAATATACTTCAATCTAACTTAAACACATCAAAAACATATTATCTTATTATACATTTCACTTTCCAAGTCTTAGAAACAAGTTAGCTTAACAAACGGGGCATAAAAACTCAAAACCAAAATTCCAGATTTTCTTGGCAGCAGCCCCACCAGCTGGGGCGGGTCCTCCCTGCATAAAACACCCGCTGGGGCGGGTGTTCCCCCTGTCACAGCGCCCGGCTCGCTAACTGGTGGAGAATTAAGCTAATTTGGCTTATTCCTTCACACCGAATTCGATTTTTCCCAACATGATAAACATAAAACTTGATACTAACAATATTTTAAACTTATTATCATGCTCATAACATATATAATCCATAAAACACATAATCCAAAACAAGATTTCATGATTTTCAAAGAAAACACAATTTTAAGCGTTCTTGACGAAAATTGCTACTACGAATTCGTTTTTCATCCAATTTAAGTGATTCCAATTGTGATAACTCATATTCTTAACATATTAACATAATACATGATCAATTTTAACAATAAGTCAAAATCAAACATCAATTTGATAGTTTCAAAAGCCGTTTTCAGAAATAGTTTCACCAAAAATCACTATGAACACACTTCTTATTGTTTATCAAAAATTCATGGATTGAATTGCTAGAATCACCATATAAATCATATATAATCATGTTATATCACATATTACACATAATTCATGCTCACCTCAAGGATTTAAGGAAATTTTCAACATAACTTTATAATCTAACACTATGAACATGAATTTCATAGTGTTCATCATATACTTGTGAATTGAAATTCTTAAACAACTATGAAACTCTCATGTAAACATATAAATATATATATATATATATATATATATATATATACACACATACATATCCCATTCACATATCAAAATAAATAGCTTTCACAAAGAGACTTTCACATAGAGTTCTAAAACCATGAAAACATAAAAGAATATGCTTTGAAAACTTGTTTTACAACAATTGTATTTTGAAAACCCTTTCATGGCATACAATTTCATATGAAAACATATAACATCATATAACACATAATTTCATGATTGTAAAGACCTAATTTGGCAAAGAAGAAAACACAACACATAAGAATTAGTTCTAGGGTTAAGATTATAACCTTACTAGTTTTGGGTTAAGAGAGAGATGAACTTGGGCTTGCTTTGCCTTCTTCTTCTTCTTCTTCTTCTCTGAGAATTCTCTCTAACCCTCTTCTTCTTTTCTTTCTTTGTTTTATAAAACTAACGTAACTTTGTTTTTAACTGACATATATAATATTATACATATAATCATATACATATATGTAACTTATAAATAATAAGTATAATATTTATAACCATAATAAGTATTATTAATTACATAGGTTATAGAATTTGAAAAGAGTAAGGCCACGTTTGGCAAAACTACATTATTTTTTAAAAAACTAACTTATTGAGCTTAAGGCATTGTTTGGAAGAAATAAGATTAAACAAGTACAAGAGCCTTGTTTGGTAAAACACTTTAAAATCCTTTTCTAGTCTTTTAATAACTCTTTAAATCCATAGATTAAATATTACACTTATTTAATTAAATTACAACACTCTAATTCAATTAAATAAACTAACATTCACATAATACCAAATTGTCACACAATTGAATTTCCTTTATTAAACATAATTCGTGTACAAATTATTATCACTTAGCACATAACATTAAATCTAATTAAATCATTCTTAATTAAATTAAAATTATGCTACACCATTGCTAACATATCAATTTAATTAATCATATAGCACTTAATTAAATTATCCACAACACTCGCACACTTTATTTATTTATCTTCACAATTAAATTTCATAAAATATTTATTTACTTCAATAAATATTTACAATTAACATATAAAATTCTCAATCGTTACAATTCCCATCACTTACTACTTATAACATTTCAATATAATTAGAACTATTAAGCCACAAGGTTCACATATATAAATATATCGTGAATGAAAATACTCCAATATTCTATGTAACCTTTACGGCAATATAATAACTCAAGCTATTAAAATGCTAAACTACTTCAATTAATTATATTTATAATAAGTATAACCTTTACGCTTATAATAATTACTATATACTCTATTAATTATTCCAACAATAATATTCACGATCAAATAATAACTTAAGTTATTTAATATATTAAAAATAACTTAGTTTCCTTTCATTAATTAAACTCCCTTGAAAATACATTTAAAATTATGTATTTAACCATATCATAAAATATTATGTTTTCTCCAAATAAGCACATTCGTTATTAGAAAATAATTTAATTATTGTCTCAAGATATTATAATTAATATAATATCTATTAGAAATAATCACATGCACGGCACATGTACATTATATATAGAAAATAGGTAATAAATTTATTTTCTATTATGATAAATTGTTTCCATCAATTTATTTACATATAGCAAATATGTTTTACCATATTAATTAATCATACCTATTACCTCATACAAAAACATATAAGGTAATATTATTATTCAAAAATAACATTTCCTCCTTTATTAAAATAATTCAATATTAGAATTTATTTTAATATCCTTTATTAGAAATATATAATAATTATTTCTCTTTCTTTTCTATAGATTGTCCTCAAAACAATTTCTTCAAATATTAATTATTCATTTAAAAATATAATAATTTCCATCTCCCGTATATATATTTATTAACGCTATTCGCACGTCAAACTTTCTCACATATTACCACTCTAAGTAATATATATAAAAAGTATCAACTATAATTACATATTCAACACACATATTAATTCACTCCTTTACTTAAGTAAATTAAACACTGTACTATATTATCATAGTTAATTAAGGTTCAATACTCACATTATATTATTCTATAATATAACTCACAACTTATATTAACTAATATTTATTCTTATTAGTTAATTCTCTTAACTAACTAATGCTTCACTATCCAAACATATTCACGGATAGCTTAAGTGCTATTAATAACCTATATTATAAACATACTAGTTATTAATACATATACACAAGAATATGGTGATTATACATTAAGAATATTTAATGTCACCAACTTACTATGATAAAATAATTCTATAAATTATTTAATAGCGATAGGGATTTATCCACTTCCTTTATCTCCACTGAATCGTCTCTACGCTAAATAACAAATATACATTAATAGTATATTTATAAATCATAAAAACACATATTACATAGTCCATATTACCCTATGTAATATAATACCACATACCACATACCTCATATCTCATATATATACTCTTATTCAAACTCATCTCACAGTTTAAGAATTTTATTTATTAAATCTTTATTTAATAATTTCTAAAAATTCGGGTTCTTACATCCTCTCCCCCTTATAAGGATTCCATCCTCGTAATCACCGAAACTTCCTCTACTCGGTGCTATTCCGAATATTACATATTCTCTTGAATAATTTTATTCATTCTCTTTTCAGAAGTTTTATTTGCTCACTTGCATTCTACCACATTCTCCTTTCTAAGGAACATTCTAGTTACTACTTTCATCATTCAGAAGAATAAGAATCTTCCACGATTTTTCAATAATCGGGAAGTAGTATGAATAACTCAGATTCCAAATTATGCTGAGGGGTCACAAGACCGTGAACTTTTCTCCAGGTTTACTAATGCTTCAACACAATTCTTCACACCGTAAACCAGAGTGTTTATCAATCACAAAGACTGAAAATAAGTAAACTAAGTAAATATAGAAGAACCCAGATCCCAAATGAACAAATTCAAACTTGAAAAGGATCTTTCTCATAGCAAATATGTCATGGTTACAGGAGTCTACACAACGTAGTGTTTTGTAACGACTATATGCGTTATGCTCGGAACCATTGTCCCCGAAAATATGTTCCCTTATAGGGTTGTTCACCTCAGCTTTTCAACATCAAAATCCGCACCAGAGCAATCTGGTTTGGCATAAATACACAAGAATGCTTGAATTCTATAATCTCTTTTCAATAATCGCCTAGCCGAATCAAATAGCTTAGACTCTTATCAACAATTCGGACATCAATCGAAATAATTTAGCCAACTTAATTAACCTTACAAGAAAACCAAAAATTCTTTTATGACATCATGATACCATACTAGATTAGTAGTACGTTGAGGATTCCGCCATTTTATGACTTTGTCATATTACAACATACCATAGTGGGCTGACGATCTTTCGATCACAACCAACACTAGGTTCGATTGCATTGATGACTCCATCATTTACCATTCTACATCATATCAAATGATGCACATGGTCAAAATATATTTTGAAAGATTGTCAAATCATTTTTGTCTTAGCCGAAACAAATAGCGTAGACATACGAATAACGGTGTTATTTTTAAAACTCATTAGTTCAGTTACCTGACCCAATGTTTTCTCAAGAAAATCGAAATGCAAACACTAGCACGAAGTCAATAAATATTGAAAATCTAGGGTAGCTAGAGGATTTAGGAAAATCCAATTTCTCCATCGCTTCAATCTCTTACCACTATCAATGCTCACTATTCCAAAACTCTTATATAATATATCTATTCTCAGTACGGTTCACCAACTTACCACACCATGGAAGCTCAGGAACCTACCACAATTATATGGGTTGAGGAACTTATCCTAGTCAGACCAAAGTCGTCCATTCGCTGAGGGGTCCCACCATACGATTATGAGTCACGAACTTGTCATAGGCATGAGTTTTAAGAACTCGCACCTAATGTTAATATTATCTAATTATATCTTAGAAACCTCTATCTATCAAAATAAATATGAGAAAAGAATCACCTTTCCACCATATGTATAATGATACCGCGACACTAACATTCTAACGATTATCAATGTGACGCACTCAGTGCAAGCACAAAACTTTTGCCCATACAAAAGTTTGTACAACTAAGCGATGACATGAGTCCTCAATGGAAATCCAACACTTAACTCTATCTTACTCTATCACTTGCTCGTTACGAGCTTTCTACGTTCATCATATACAACTCCTCATAAGTTCATCTCGTACTTTTCATAGTACATTCTCTCATAGCATCAAGCTATACACACTTAGTCGTTACAGACTATCTATCATTTCACAGTTCAATCTGATCACGTCGTGATCATCGCTTTACCTCAGGGTTCTTTCCCTACTATCAACTAAACTCCATCCGAGTTTATTCTCACTATCTTCGTAATATACATCTTATAGACATCGTCTTAACATTTTTATTACCGGAGTTAGGAAACTCCTGTTTCTCATTCTCTAGATATTTCAAGATTCTTCTTTGAATCTTCACGTATATATTTTAATCTTATCTTTTCCTTTCTCAGGCTATAGTCTAAGGTACACTTACCTAAGGTTTATAACCTACAGCTTTGATACCAACCTGTGACGCCCCCAAATCCACGTTCCTTCGAAACCTCGAATTCGGTGCAGTCACGATACTACTATCGTCAAACTATTACATCTTTTAATCATTAGTAAAAGAATACAACTTTGTTTATTACAATTTAGAATATAAATTCTATTCATATCCAAGATCTCGTCTTTACATCATATTCGATATTACTAAAATACGGAATAATTTAAACTTTTCAATATCCTTTGAATAAAAATCTTTTTATTGATTCCATAACTTTGATACCAATTACAAATCTTGAATCAACTATATAATATGATTCCTTCTTATCTGAGTTATCGTATAAACATTTACAACTCAACTCGATATCCTTTATGTATTAATTAATACATTCTTACAATACAACAAGTATTGAACAGTGTAAGAAACTATCGAGTACATCATCTAGAATCTAAACATGGTCCAGACAATAATCTAAGTAATATTCTTCAATGCGATACTATCTATCTTTATCAATCAAGAAGCACGAAATCTTTACCGTGAATTCTTAACCTGCAAAAGTAGTTATTTGCAAGAGTGAGCTCGACAGCTCAGCAATTATAACAGTCCTCATGCATCACATAGCATATAACATCATACTCAGTTCATGCATTTATAAACAATTTATATTTACTACGCATGTTACTTTCACATAACAAGTATATCATCAACGATCAACTTTCAATCTCATTTATATCTCATATACAGTTCATATATAAGTTCACATTATCACAGCATAATATAATTCAACTACAGTTATTGAATTCATATATCAAATAGGAACTGAAAGACTTGCCTGATTCGTAGTTTAACAACTATGACTTAACTGCTTAAAGCTTATCTGCACTTCGTGTATCCTACACTGTTATATTAACCATAGAGATCACACTCATTAGTTATATGTATCCACACATTCTCAATGTAATAGTAAAGGTTACATTATTGTCTAACTTGGTTCTTAGAACCTTTGTCTTACTTTCTTATCGTATTCTTAGAATAACTATGTACGTATACGTATACTTTAACCATACGTACTTACTACCATTCTCTACATACACATGCCCGTCTACCACTAATCTCTTTACATATAGCTAGTGTAGTCCATCTTTTGAGTTAATCATTCTCATATATCATTACTAACACATAAGACCATATCAAAGCAAATATACGCTATTAACTGTCGAAGTCAGATTCAAGTATTAACATATGGTCCTACATAGCATGTATACATATTAAATGATACTTTCATGCTCGTTCAACCTTTTCACGTTCAATTTACACGATATAGGTTCTAAGTCAACATTCTAACAATTGAAGGCCACTCGAGGTCATGAACATCACAAAGTTTATCATGCTAGTTCTTTAAACACATAAAGTATTTATATAACTCATATTGGGCATGTTCATGAATATTCATACTTCATGCATGTAACTATCACGATTATTAGTTTGAAAATATGCTTCGTTTACGCTAAACTTGGTTTCATGATATGTAGTCATGGTATATATATACATGTATGATACATGAGAGAGTCCAAGTGTGCTATCACATATGTCTATAAACATCAAAATCCCAAATCTTAAGGTAACATGTTATCGTCCACGTTCAAGGCTCGCATTTTCATTAGTGAAGCTTACTAACAAAACCTAACATGTTCATGCTATCTATATATAGGTTGACATGTCCGATATGCATTTCTAAGTCATCTAAACATGCTCACAAAATCAGAATATATACATGCTATGTATACGTCCAAGTTCAAATCTAAAACTAGAAGTTTCATTTTAAAATCATACGTTTTCCTTCCATAGTACATACTAACATGGCCATGCATGTACATGTGGTATCAAGAACACGTACTATAAGTTAATACCAACTTCCATGCATGTCTAGACCGTACAAATACCCTTACAAGGTCAGAACACACATGTTTATACAAGTATCAAAGTTCATATCGAAAATCATAAGTTTCATTTGAAAATTATGAGTTCTTCATCAATAATGTATACTATCATGCTTATATCATGTCATGATACTCATATATACATGTTATTTAAGTGTGCATGCTTGTTCTAATTATATAACCTATGCTAGCATATAACAGAACCTGCAACAGAAAACAAAACCCAGAAACTGGTCCCGGCGCAGCTGCGCAGCTCCCCAGTTCAAAACTGGCGCAGCTGCGCAGGGCCTTGGCCAACTCAAGTCTGGTACCGGCGCAGCTGCGCCGCTGGCCAGTACAAAACTGGCGCAGCTGCGCAGGTGGCCGGCCAGAAACAGAGCAGCTTTCTGCTCGACAGACTGCAACCCAACTCACAATTTTCTTTCACGAATCGACTCTAATCAAGCTACATTGCATTCCTATCATGCATACTAGCTTAGATACTAAGTTTACAACATTCCTAACTCCAATTAGCAAGAATTCATGCAAAAATCAAGAATTTATTGAATTCAAAAATAGAGAGTTTATACCTCTGTTAAGCTTGCTCTTATTAGAACTTCCTCAATTCTTAGACTCCTTACTAACATGCTATATACTCTCTCAATTTTCACTTAACATAAATCTCAGCAAATGAAAACATGAGGGAGAAGAGCTCCATTTATAGACCATGCATTACACAGACATTAACTTTCTACACTATTTTAAACTATTGGGAAGAAGAAGGATTCAATGGTTATAGGAGAGGAGTTGGTAGAGTAGTTGATTTTCACTATTAGGACCACTCCCCCTTCATGATTGTTGCTAGTTTGCTGAGTTTGACAAATGGAGATAGGCTAGCCTTGTAGCCATTCACGTGTGATGAAATGGGTCACTCAATTAGGGACAAGAAATGACTCTCAGCAACAAAGTAACTAGCAAGTGTATAAATACTTGGGTTATCTATATATACACTTAGGTTATAAGCTTATTTAGAGTCACAATATCATTTCTAATGAGCAAACCATAATATAATATATCAAGTGGAGGTACATATATATCACCATATAATCCATATATATGTTATTCTACCGGATATAATTCTTTCGGGTACCATCACAGTGTATTGTCTTTTTTATTATTAATTCAATAATTGTTTACTATATATTCATGATATATTACTTTATTGTATACTTAATATACACATTGTCACACCCACATTTCATGTAACTCACATAGTTTAATTAGTCTTGATACATGGTTCTTATATATAGTATAGTCACATAATTGTTGCACCACACTATATAATAGTTGCACTACACTTCACACTTCATATAATATATAGTTAGTTACTATACGCTATACATTTTATTCGCATGCTTGCATATAGAAGTAAATAATTTACTTATCTCATCAATTAATTAATAATAATATTAATTAATCCCTACCTCGTAAATCAATTATTAATCTCTATATTAATTGATTATAATTTATTATCACCTTAAATAAATATAAATCTTATTATATTTATAAACAAGTTTGCTTATTCTAATGCTATCGCTTCACAATAATAATAATTCAACATATTATTATAATAACAATTAATATAGATTAATTGTTTAATTAATAATTCTTCCATCTTCGAATTAATCAATTCATTACCGAATCTATTATCGTGCCACACAAGGCATTTCTCACAAGCTTAATCTCAAGCTTATTATTATTCCCATCACTTACTACTTATAACATGTTCAATATAATTAGAACTATTAAGCCACAAGGTTCACATATATAAATATATCATGAATGGAAATACTCCAATATTCTATATAACCTTTACGGCAATATAATAACTCAAGCTATTAAAATGCTAAACTACTTCAATTAATTATATTTATAATAAGTATAACATTTACGCTTATAATAATTACTATATACTCTATTAATTATTCTAATAATAATATTCACGATCAAATAATAACTTAAGTTATTTAATATATTAAAAATAACTTAGTTTCCTTTCATTAATTAAACTCCCTTGAAAATACATTTAAAATTATGTATTTAACCATATCATAAAATATTATGTTTTCTCCAAATAAGCACATTCGTTATTAGAAAATAATTTAATTATTGTCTCAAGATATTATAATTAATATAATATCTATTAGAAATAATCACATGCACGGCACATGTACATTATATATAGAAAATAGGTAATAAATTTATTTTCTATTATGATAAATTGTTTCCATCAATTTATTTACATATAGCAAATATGTTTTACCATATTAATTAATCATACATATTACCTCATACAATAATATATAAGGTAATATTATTATTCAAAAATAACATTTTCTCCTTTATTAAAATAATTTAATATTAGAATTTATTTTAATATCCTTTATTAGAAATATATAATAATTATTTCTCTTTCTTTTCTATAGATTGTCCTCAAAATAATTTCTTCAAATATTAATTATTCATTTAAAAATATAATAATTTCCATCTCCCGTATATATATTTATTAATGCTATTCGCACGTCAAACTTTCTCACATATTACCACTCTAAGTAATATATATAAAAAGTATCAACTATAATTACATATTCAACACACATATTAATTCACTCCTTTACTTAAGTAAATTAAACACTGTACTATATTATCATAGTTAATTAAGGTTCAATACTCACATTATATTATTCTATAATATAACTCACAACTTATATTAACTAATATTTATTCTTATTAGTTAATTCCCTTAACTAACTAATGCTTCACTATCCAAACATATTCACGGATAGCTTAAGTGCTATTAATAACCTATATTATAAACATACTAGTTATTAATACACATACACAAGAATATGGTGATTATACATTAAGGATATTTAATGTCACCAACTTACTATGATAAAATAATTCTATAAATTATTTAATAGCGATAGGAATTTATCCACTTCCTTTATCTCCACTGAATCGTCTCTACGCTAAATAACAAATATACATTAATAGTATATTTATAAATCATAAAAACACATATTACATAGTCCATATTACCCTATGTAATATAATACCACATACCTCATATCTCATATATATACTCTTATTCGAACTCATCTCACAATTTAAGAATTTTATTTATTAAATTCTTATTTATTAATTTCTGAAAATTCGGGTTCTTACACCAGCTGTGCCATCTTAAGTTTAGGTGCAGACAAGTTCTGCTATAGTTGTGACGCCCCCAAATCCACGTTCCTTCGAAACCTCGGATTCGATGCAGTCACGATACTACTATCGCCAAACTATTACATCTTTTATTCATTACTAAAAGAATATAACTTGCTTTATTACAATTTAGAATATAAATTCTATTTATATCCAAGATCTCGTCTTTACATCATATTCGATGTTACTAAAATGCGGAATAATTTAAATTTTTCAATATCTTTTGAATAAATTTTTTTATTAATTTCATAACTTGAATCAATTACAAATCCCTTAATCAACTTTATAATATGATTCATTCTATTTGAGTTATCGTATAACGTTTACAACTCGACTTGATATCCTCTATGTATCAACTAATACATCTTTACAGTACGACAAGTTTTAAACAACGTATACCATTATCAAGTACAACTACTAGAACCTAAACAGGGTTCAAACGATAATCTAAATAGTATTCTTCGTTGCGATACTATCTATCTTTATCAATCAAGAAGCACGCAATCTTTACTGTGAATCCTTAACCCGCAAAAGTGGTTATTTGCAAGAGTGAGCTCGACAACTCAGCAATTCTAACAGTTTTCATGCATCACATAGCATACAACATCATACTCAGTTCATGCATTTATAAATAATTTATATTTACTATGCATGTTACTTTCCACATAACAAGTATATCATCAAATATCAACTTTCAATCTCATTTATATCTCATATACAGTTCATATATAAGTTCACATTATCACAGCATAATATAGTTCAACAAACAATTATTGAATTCATATATCAAATAGGAACTGAAAGACTTGCCTGATTCGTAGTTTAACAACTACGACTTAACTGCTTAAGAATATCTGCACTTCCTGTAATCCTACATAGTTATATTAATCATAGAGATCACACTCATCAGTTATATGTATCTACACATTCTCAATGTAATAATAAAGGTTACATTGTTGTCTAACTTGGTTCTTAGAACCTTCGTCTTACTTATCGTATTCTTAAAATAACTATGTACGTATAAGTATACTATAACCATACGTACTTACTACCATTCTTCATATACACATGCTCACCTACCACTAATCTATTTGCATATAGCTAGTGTAGTCCATCCTTTGAGTTAATCATATATCATTACTAACACATAAGACCATAACAATTAGCAAACATACTATATTAACCGTCAAAATCGGATTCAAGTATAGCATGTATACATATTAAAGGATACTTTCATGCTCGTTCAACCTTTTTCATGTTCAACTTACATGATATAAGGTCTAAGTCAACATTCTAACAATTGAAGGCCACACAAGGTCATGAACATCACAAAGTTTATCATGTTAGTTCTTTAAACACATAAAGTATTCATATAACTCATATTGGGCATGTTCATGAATATTAATACTTCATACATGCAACTATCACGATTATTAGTTTGAAAACATGCTTCGTTTACGCTAAACTTGGTTTTATGATATGTAGTCATGGTATATATACACATGTATGATTCATGAGAGAGTCCAAGTGTGCTATCACATCTGTCCATAAACATCAAAATCCCAAATCTTAAGGTAACATGTTAACGTCCACGTTCAAAGCTCGCATTTTCATTAGTGAAGCTCACTAACAAAACCTAACATGTTCATGTTATCTATATATAGGTTGACATGTCCGATATGCATTTCTAAGTCATCTAAACATGCTCACAAAAATAAGAATGCATACATGGTATTTACATGTCAAGATCCACCTTCAAAACTTACATTCTTGTTGGAAATGTTTACTAACGAGGTCCGGCATGCTCGTGTTATACTATGAAACATATATTCGTAAGTTAATATGCTTCTCATGCATTCCTAAATAATATAATCATGCTTGAAAAATCAGAATGTCGACATGGTTCGTATAAGTCATTTTCGTTTACAAAACTTTACGTTTACTTTTGGAAATTATAAACCTTTACGAATTATGCATGCAATCATAGCAATGCGGGTGCATGTCATGTTAATATACTCATATAGGCATGTTAAACCTTCTAGCATGCTTGTTTAAGCTACTTTAAACAATTATTACTTAACAGAATCAAGCAGGTTGCAGAAAAAATAAATTTCTGGTTCAGGCCCGGTGCAGCTGCGCTGCGCCTCAGTTATAAACCGGCGCAGCTGCGCCGTGTCTGGTTCGCACCAGACAGTTTTCCTACTTCGGCAGTGCTTAGGCCAATCACCAAAATTTCTTATCAATTCGTTTCTAGACAAGCCATATTACCATACCAACATACATATCAGCTTATATATCTACTAACTAACATTACTTGATCACGTTATCATGAATTTCATACTAAATTCAAGAATTAGAAATTCTAAGAAAACAAAGATGAAGAATAAGAAATTAAGTGTTATACCTCAGTTAAACTTGAATTGAGTTTACTGCTATATCAAACTTCCTCCATTCACAGACTCCTTGCTAATATAATGCATTACCTCTATATTTTATACTTATTAGAATTTCTCAGCAAATGAAATGAAGGAGGAGGAAGCCTTATTTATAGATTCTTGAATACACAGACAATGTTACTGCCTCCCAAATCAAACAAATGGAATAAAGGATTACATGATGGTTCATGGATAGTGGTTGAGAGTGGGTGAAATCCATCATGAATTCCACACCCCTTGCAATCATTAGCTAGTTTTGTTGCTGAGTTTGAGAGAAATAGTGTTAGAGTAGCTAGCTTTTAGAGTTCACGTGAGAAGAATGAATGGACTCTAATATTGGGACAATAATTCTCAGCAACTTGCTAAGGCAATACTCTATACTAGTGTTATATATACATAGCCTATTATGCTTACTAAGGCTACCTCATGTATACACATTATGTATTATATAACTTACGTGATAATGAATTACAATTGTAATATCTAATTACAATGTATCAAGTAGTGTACATACATATAATCTATGTACACTTTCTATTAACACCAAATATAAACTAATTAGGCATTATTATTACTTACCATCATAACTGTTATTATAATAATTATAATAACTTAATGAAATTATTATAGGGTATACATGAATGTTTGCTCACACACTTCATGGCACATAAACAATAATATTATGCAACTCACATAATGCAATTAATTTTACTGTATAGTCTACACATATAATATATAGGCATATTAATGTGTCACTACACTTATATAACATATGCGTAACTACTATATGTTATACCCTTAATAAACACATTCTTTGCACATATCAACTAGTTGAGCAATTATAATCATATTAATAATCTACTCGTTTATATATTATTATACTTAATGGTAATTAATTAATTAATAAAATATTAATTAATTTATCCCTCATAAATCAATGTAATTATTAATCTCCATAACAATTAATTATTATTTATATGATTAATTATCACAATAAATAAATATAAATCTTATTATATTTATAATTCATTTATTCATTAATCAACATATTATCAAATAATTACTTGATAACAGTATATTGTCCATAACAATAATTAATATTATAAGACAATATATCTTATTCCTCATCAATACAATTCCGATTATATTTAAAATTAATTTACTTATTATTATACTATCACTAGCCATAATAATAAATCCACATACTATAATAACAATTAATATAGATTAATTGTTTAATTAATAATTCTTCCATCCTTGAATTAATTAATCGTCGGATCTATTATCGTGCCACACAAGGCATCTCTCACAAGCTTACACTAAGCTTATTCTCATTCTCGACACTTATTTATTTCCATCGCATTACTCACCCACCACATGTTCAATTTACTTAGAACTATTAAGTCACAAGGTTCACATATATAAATATATCGTGAATGGAAATATTCAAATATTCTATATAACCTTTACGGTAATATAATAACTCAAGCTATTAAAATGCTAAACTATCTCAATTAATTATACTTATAATAAGTGTAACCTTTACGCTTATAATAATTAATATATATTCTATTAATCATTATAAATAATAATATACACGGTAAAATAATAACTTAAGTTATTTAATAACTTAGTTTTCTTCCATTAATCAAACTCCCTTGAAATTATATTAGAAATTATGTATTTAGCCATAACATAAAATATTAGGTTTTCTCCAAATAAAGACATTCATTATTAGAAAATAATTTACTGATTGTCTTAAGATATTATTCTTAATGTAATATCTATTAAAATAATTACATGTACGGCACATGTACATATATTATATATATAGAAAATAGATAATAAGTTTATTTTTTATTATAATAAATTATTTCCATCAATTTATTTACATATAGCAATACATTTAATATATTTACTATATTAATTAATCATACCTATCATCTCAAATATATAAGGTAATATTATTATTCAAAAATAACATTTCCTTCATTTATTAAAATAATTCAATATTAAAAATTATTTTAATATCCTTTATTAGAAATATATACTAATTACTTCCCTTTCCTTTTAATAAATTGTCTCCAAAATAATTTTTTTAAATCTATACATTTAACCATATCCCAAATATTAATTATTCATTTAAAGATATAATGATTTCCGTCTCCCTTTAATAACGTATATATATATATATATATATATATATATATATATATATATATATATATATATATATATATATATATATATATATATATATTTATTAACGCTATTCGCACTTCAAACTTTCTCACATATTACTACTCTAAGTAATATATATAAAAAAAAGTATCAACTATCATTACATATTCAACACACATAATAATTCACTCCTTTACTTAAGTAAATTAAATAATGTACTATATCATCATAGTTAATTAAGGTTCAATATTCTCATTATATTATTACATAATATAATTCCCAACTTAAATTAACTAATATTTATTCTTATTAGTTAATTCATTAACTAACTCATGCTTCACTATCCAAACCTATTCACGGATAGCTTAAATGTTATTAATAACCTATATTATAAATATACTAGTTATTAATACACATACACAAGAATATGGTGATTATACATTAAGGATATTTAATGTCACCAACTTACTATGATTAAATAATTCTATAAATTATTTAATATCTATAGATAATTTTATTCACTTCCTTTATCTCAACTGAATCGTCTCTACGCTAATTAATAAATATATATTAATAATATATTTATAAATCACAAAAACACATATTACATAGTCCATATTACCCTATGTAATATAATACCACATACTTCATATCGCATATATATACTCTTATTCGAACCCATCTCACAGTTTAGAAATTTTATTTATTAAATCCTTATTTAATAATATCTGAAAATTCGGGTTCTTACAATAGCAGAACCAAAATGTAAGTTCTTAAATACTTAGCACACGCTTGTAAATTGCTAACTCGTTATACCAGTTAACCAATAGCTTTTGCTACCTCTTTCAATGATTTAGAGATTAAACTTCAAATTCAAACTCTATTTTCCTTTAATAGTTATTCAACTATAAAATCTCATATATATATATAGAATTCCTTCTTATAGAACCACATACTTTAAGATATATAACACCTATATATATTCTTATTTGAACCTAACACACGCTGTAAGAATTTTATTTATTAAATTCTTATTTTATAATTTTTAAAAGTTCGGGTTCTTACATCCTCTCCCCCATATAAGGATTCCGTCGTCGGAATCACCGAAACCTCCTCTACTCAGTGCTATTCTGAATGTTACATATTCTCTTGAATAATTTTATCCATTCTCTTTTTGGAAGTTTTATTAGTATAACTTTCTCAATCGCATTCTATCACTTTCTCCTTTCTAAAGAACATCTACTTACTACATTCATCCTTCAGAAGAATAAGAATCTTCCACGATTTTTTAATAATCGAGAAGTAGTACGAATAACTCAGATTCCAAATTATACTGAGGAGTCACAAGACCGTGAACTTTTCTCCAGGTTTACTAATGCCTCAACACAATTCTTCACACTGCAAACTAGAGTGTTTATCAATCACAAAGACTGAAAGCACCCTCCAGGCGTACTCTAGGTGGCCGGCCTATTGTACCACTACGTTGGGCCACAACGTAGTGTGTTGTAACGACTATATGCGTTACGTTCGGAACCATTGTCCCCGAAAACATGTCCCCTTT
Source organism: Panax stipuleanatus (assembly GCA_020205555.1). NCBI lineage: Eukaryota > Viridiplantae > Streptophyta > Magnoliopsida > Apiales > Araliaceae > Panax > Panax stipuleanatus. Next base: position 10,114,449 of record CM035119.1, on the reverse strand, counting down.
ATAGGGTTGTTCACCTCAGCTTTTTCAACGTTTAAATCCGTACTAGAGCAATCTGGGTTGGCATAGATACACAAGAATGCTTGAATTCCATAATTATTCTTTAACAGTCGTCTAGCCGAATCAAATAGCTTAGACTCTTATCAAAAATCCGGGCATCGATCGAATCCAATCCACTTAATTGATCTTTTTTTCATAGTTCAAACAAAAACCAAAAATTCTTTTATGACGTCATGATTCCGTACCACCTCAGTCGTATGTTGAAAATTCTATCATTTTATGACTTTATCATACTACATCATACCATCATGGACAGACGATCTTACGATCGCTCCGGACACTAGGTTCGATTGCATTGATGACTCCATCGTTTACCATCCTACACCATATCAAATGATGCATATTGTCAAAAAAAAAATTAAAATATTTTAAAATTATTTTTGTCTTAGCCGAAACAAATAGCATAGACATACGAATAACGGTATCGTTTTTAAAACTCATTGGGTCAGACATCTGACCCAACGTTTTCTCAAGAAAACCGAAGTGCAAACACTAGCACAAAGTCAATAAATTTTGAAAATCTAGCATAGCTAGAAGATTTAGAAAATTCCAAATTTCTCCATTAACTTCAATCTCTTACTCCATCATTGCTCACTATACCAAAACTCTTAATACTAGATATATAATATATCTATTCCCAGTATAGTTCATCGAACTTACCACACCATGGAAGTTCAGGAACTTACCACAATAATACGATTTTAAAAACTTGTCCTAGCAATATGTAGTCCAAGAACCAATCAGGGACTGTCCATATACTTAGGGGCTCAAAAATAAATATGATTATGAGTCACAAACTTGTCATAGGCATGAGTCTTAAGAACTCGCACCTAATCTTAGTATTATCTAATTCAATCTTAGAAACCTCTATCTATCAGAATAAACATGAGAAAAGAATCACCTTTTTGCCATATGTATAATGATAGTGCAACACTAACATTCCAACGATTATCAATGTGATGCACTCAGCGCAAGCACAAAACCTCCGCCCATACAAAGGTTTGTACAACTAAGCCGTCACATGAGTCCTCAATGGAAATCCAACACTTAACTCTATCTTGCTCTTAACTTGCTCTTTGCTCATTACGAACTTTCTATGTTTCATCACATAAAACTCCTCATGAGTTCATCTCGTACTATTCCATAGTACATTCTCTTATAGCATCAAGATATAGCCACTTAGTCGTTACAGACTATTTATCATTTCATAGCTCAATCCGATCACATCGTGATCATCGATTTACCTTAGGGTTCTTTCCCATTATCAACTAAACTCCATTTGAGTTCATTCTTATTATCTTTGTCATATTCATCTTATAGACATCGTCTTAATATTTTTATTACTGGAGTTAGGAAACTCTTGATTCTCATTCTCTAGATACTTCAAGATTCTTCTTTGAATCTTCATGTAAATATATTTTAATCTTTATTTTTCCCTTTCTCAGGTTATAGCCTAAGGTACTCTTACCTAAGTTTATGACCTACAGCTTTGATACCAACCTGTGACGCCCCCAAATCCGAGTCCCTTCGAACCTCGGATCCGGTGCAGTCATGATACTACTATCGTCAAACTATTACATCTTTTATTCATGACTTAAAGAATATAACTTCGCTTTATTATAATTTAGAATATAATTTCTCTTCCATTTTCAAGATCTGTATAATGACCCCAAACTTTAATAAGTTACGATCTTGGTCATTTACCATTCCTGCCTTATATTATATTTGATATTATAAAAATGCGAAATAACTTAAACTTTTTCAATCTTCTTTGAATAAAATCTTTTATTGATTTCATAACTTGAATCAATTACATATCCTTGAATCAAACTATATTATGATTCGCTTTATTCAAATTACTGTATAAACATTTACATCTCAACTCGATATCCTCTAGGTATTAACTAATACATCTTTACAATACGACAAGTATTAAACATCGTAAAAAACTATCAAGTGCAACTCCTAGAACCTAAACATGGTTCAAGTAATAATCTAAATAGTATTCTTCGTTGCGATACTATTTAACTTTATCAATCAAGAAGCACAAAATCTTTACCGTGAATCCTTAACCTACAAAAGTGGTTATTTGCAAGAGTGAGCTCGACAGCTCAGCAATTCTAACAGTTTTCATGCATCACATAGCATATAACATCATACTCAGTTCATGCATTTATAATCAATTTATATTTACTAAGCATGTTACTTCTCACATAATAAGCATATCATCAAAGATCAATTTTCAATCTCATATATATCTCATATACAGTACATATATAAGTTCACATCATCATAGCATAATATAATTCAACTAACAGTTATTGATTTCATATATCAAATAGGAACTGAAAGACTTGCCTGATTCTTAGTTTATCAACTACGACTTAACTGCTTATAGATATCTGCGCTTCGTGTATTCCTACACAGTTATATAATCGTGGATTTATATCCATCAGTTATACACATTCATATGTCCTCAGTATAGTAATAAATACTTCATTGTCTCCTAACTTGATTTCGTTTTTACTTCAACTTAGGATAACCATGAGGCTAGCGCATTCTACTTTCATATTTATCTAAACAATCTTGTTTTATATCTTGTAGTCCTTAAGGACAACATATAACCATAACTTAAGACCATGCAGTTAACAAACTGCTCTTGGCAGCTTTGCAACACGGCGCGGTCGCGCTACATTTAAGCTTGGGAGTGGCGCAGCTGTGCGACTCCCTGCCAGAACCAAACTTGAGATTTCATAAACTCAGTTTGGTCCAAATATATCATGCATTCTGATATATATTATACACACACATTAAGTAGGTTTTCAAATTCATATTCGAACTATTTAGCTTTGAATAGCGTAGCTCTACGTTGAATTACTTAAATCAATAAAGCTCAACTACTAAAGTCATGTTATCACATAACAAGGCTTAACCACACTAAGTAGGCATGCTCGTGCTTATACTACACATGTATACTTAATCACATAGTCTATGCTTTAGAAATTCATTTTCTCGAATATGCGTGCATAGGTGAAATCCATATTTCATCACATGATGCTTATGTCAACATGTCTATAGGCATAATGAATCCTAATATACATGCTTGTATGATCATAATATAACTCACTCCGTTTTTGATGCTATCATCTTACACATTCTAAACTTTTCATAAAAATCGCTTTAAGTCAACAAAGGTAACTAAGTATATGCAAAGTACCTATACACATATAAGTCATCTATACATACTCAATGATCAGAACGTGGACATCCTATATATATGTCCAAAAACTCTAAGTTTATCTTTTGAAATTATTTTCAATTTAAACAATGTGTTCTAGTGTATGCTCAATACCTTCGACTCACATATCATGCATATCTAAACCATATAATCATGCTTAAAAAGTTAGAATATAAACATGACTTATATAGGCTAAAATTTGTTTATAAAACCTTAAGTTTTCATTAAAAACTCCACTACAACAAGGTATAATAGTTTACTATTTGCCAAGGTAACTGATTAACAACTACCTTCATACCCATTGATACACATAACCAAGACACTTACACATGTCTCAAAAGTCTGACTCAAAGAACACAAAATTCGTCAAGTCTCATTTTCAAAACTTTATGTTTTCTTTTAGGAAATCATGTTAAACCAACTAATACAACTCACTACGTGCATGACAATCTTAGTACACATGTCAGACCCCCTTTATACAGTTATTAGAGTCTAACTAGTATGCTTAACCAACCAGAAAACACAAAATCACCAACAGTTTCTGCAGAGGGGCGCGGCTGCACCCCATTTGTACTAGGGAGACGCACGGCCTTGCGTCCCGATTTTCATACCAGGAGCTTGACTGCTTCGGCAGTTTCTTAGCCCAACTCAGAAATTTTCTTATCAATCCGATTCTAAATCAGCCATGTAATAATTCTATCATATCTTGAAGTTTGTATAACACATAACCATTATATTCCACACTTTAATTACTATCTAAATTACAAAATCGAGAATTTGCCATTATAGAACAAGAATGGGAAATTATAGAGATTATACCTCTGTGAAACAATGGAGTTGCTAATGCTGCTACTTCAATTTCCTCAATTCTCAGAATGTCTATCACTAATGTATATAAACTCACTCTCTATTCTTGTATTTGGACAGAATTCTCAGCAAAATGAAATGTGAAGGGGAGAGCTATATTTATAGAAGATGGATTACCCATACAATGCTATCTTCCCTTAATTCAAACCAATGGATTGATCAAAGACATGGAGGTTAACAAGAGGTTAGTGAGAAGTTGGTGAAATCCATCATCAATCCCACTCCCCTCACAATCATCACACTTATTGCTAGCTAGGAAGTTGAGAGATGAAGGAGATAGGCTAGCCTTAGGCCATTCACGTGAAGGAGAAGTTGGGCACTCATTGTGAGACAAATAATCTAACTCAGCAATAGCAATTAGCAAATTTAATTCCACACTTGGTTACACACCTCTATATATAATATATACACTTAGGTTATATAATTTATGTATACATTTCATCCTATATGACTTAGGTTATAGGTACATATATACAAACCTACAACTATGTACACTCACACCTAATTAGGTATACTCATATTTTGAATATACACTACTACATATAATCATGTACCTCATGTATATAGGTTAAGTTAATATTCTAATTGGACTAAATATAATATGGTTGGGTACTATCATCCCACCATTTTCCATAAAATTATCATCATAAATATACTCAAATATTATAATGATAATTAATATCAACCATTCATTTTCTTCTAATACTTCCAATTAAATCCCCTTGATTTAACTTCATTATTTATGCCACACAAGGCATAATTATGTGAACTTAGTACTTAATAGTCCACAAGCTTATAATAATATAATCTCCTAAAATAATATTATACTCAATGTTACATCTTATAATATGTTTATAATGTAATATCATTACATAACTAATTTACATGTTCCCTATTATAATCAATCTATTACCATCCTATGGGTAATACCCAATGGTCAAAGAAGAGTTGGTGGCTAACTCCACCAACTACTACTATTCATGGTCCTTCCTCATCATTACACCTTATAACATGCTCATGATGTAATTACATTTCTTATTATATGCTTTCTTAGCAACAATGTAGTAATTGAATTAACAAACTCTACACATCAATGTATTGCATCTATTCATTATTAAGCTATTATCTTACTATGGTTATTACCCAAAGGGCAAAAAGGAAGTTGGTGGCTAACTTCCACCAACTACCACTATTCATGTACCCTAACCACTTGATTGACCATTATTGTTCTCACATGGACTAACTTGCAAGCTTATATCTAATAACTTAATGTTATTACCATATGATATGATAAGGTCACACATACACCCCGTCATATAATCCATGTACATTTGACAATACCGAATATATTTTAATTGAGTAGTGTCACACCCCATTATTGTAAACTTTATTATTACACTTAATCATATAGTTTCCTATATTATATAGTTACCTTGAAGTGTCACACTTCATTCCATATTATATAGATGTAGCTACTATATAACTTATAATTACACATCATTGCACATAAAAATTTATTCACATAATAATAATAATTAATTCCTTTAATTATTCATTCATTAAATTATTTAATGAATGTTTATTCCATCACTTTGCCATACTAGGCATATCTCACAAGCTTACCTTAAGTTTATTATCATTCTCATCATTTATTCCTTTCCCACCATTTTTCTACTTATAATATATTCAATTTACTTAGAACTATTAAATCACAAGGTTCACGTATAAAAATATATCGTGAATGAAAATATTCAAATATTCTTTACAATACTTATGGTAATATAATAACTCAAGTTATTTTGCAAATTGAAATAACTTAGTTTTCTTATATACTTTTACCCCTCTTGGAAATACATAAGATATAATTACTATTATGTATTCCGTCATAACATGATATGAAATATTATGTCTTCTCCAATTAAAGGCATTCATTATTAGAAAATAATTTACTTATTGTCTCAAGATATTATAATTAATATAATATCGAATAATTATATACGACACGTGTACATATATTGTATATAGAAAATAGATAAAAAATTGTTTCCATCAATTTATTTATATATAGCAAATATGTTTTAATGTATTTACCATATCAATTGATCATACCTATTATCTCATACAAAAACATATAAGGTATTATTCTTATTCAAAAATAGCTTTTTCTCCTTTTATTAAAATAATTCAAGATTAGAAATTATTTTAATATCCTTTATTATATAATAATCATTTCTCTTTCTTTTCTATAAATTGTCTCCAAAATAATTTCTTCAAATATTAAATATTCATTTAATGATATAATGATTTCCATCCCTCTTTAATAAAGTATATATATTTATTAATGTCGTTCATATATTCACATAATACCATGCCAAGTAATATAGAAAGGCACCTACTATAATCACATACTCCACTCATGTATTAACTCACTATTTACTTAAGTGATCTTAAACCCCTTACTATTTCACCATAGTTAATTAAGGCTTTAATATTCAAATTATATTATTTCATAATATAACTTCCAATTTAATATAAATTAACCAATATATATACTCGGATAATAAACTTTCATAATAAATATTTATTCAATTCACGCTTTGCTATCTAAAGCTTGATCACTAATTATGATACATATTAGTCATATATATATCCTCAAGTTCAGATTACACAACTTTCTCAAAATTTCTACAGACCGGCGCAGCTGCGCTGGTATAAAGCTTGGAAGTGGCCCAGCTGTGCTATCTTAAGTTTAGGTGCAGACAAGTTCTGCTATAGCAGAACCAAAATCTAAGTTCTTAAATACTTAGCACACGCTTGTAAATTGCTAACTCGTTATACCAGTTAACCAATAGCTTTTGCTACCTCTTTCAATGACTTAGAGATTAAACTTCAAATTCAAACTCTATTTTCCTTTAATAGTTATTCAACTATAAAATCTCATATATATATATAGAATTCCTTCTTATAGAACCACATACTTTAAGATATATAACACCTATATATATTCTTATTTGAACCCAACACATGCCGTAAGAATTTTATTTATTAAATTCTTATTTTATAATTTCTAAAATTTCGGGTTCTTACAAGGCCCTTGCACCTGTTTTAATTTCGTTTTGCCAAACGGGGCCTTAAATACTAAATACCTATTTTTAATAAGCTGTTTTGCCAAACAAGCCTTGTGGCTTTTAAAATTCAAAATATTGTAACTTATATATTAATGGTAATTATTATATTTATTGGGTGGTTTAATACTTAGCAGTTATATATATTATATAGTTATATGTATAATATATATCATATCAGTTATAATAATACACTACGTTAGTTAAAACAAAAGGGAAGACCAAAGAAGAAAACAGAGTTAGAAAATATTCAGAGAGAAAAGAGAGAAGAAGAAGAAGGGTTTTGCTAAATTGAACTCATCATCATCCCAAAGATGATCATCTTTTTCTTCTAAGCAAAAAGGGTATTCCTCTAACTTTCAGTTTTTAGAAATTATATTTCATTGTTCTTCAAGTTTTAAAAAGGGTATTCCTCTAACTTTCAGTTTTTAGAAATTATATTTCATTGTTCTTCTAGTTCTCTTTAACTTGATTTTTATGAGAAATTGTGTAGTATAGTTCATATATGTTTCATATGTGTTATAACATGCTTACATATGATTCGTATGGTTTTTTATATAGTTCAATTCATGTAAATATGATGAACATGAAGAAATCATATTCATAACAATTTACAGTGAACTACTTTTGAAAAAGTCTTTAAATTGTTAAAATTCGTGTTTGATTGTGACATATTATGTAAATTGATAATAGATTATGATAATATATCAAGAAACAAAATTTACATGCTTTGAATTGGTTGATTTGGTTTAAAAACAAAGTCACAATATTAATTTTCTTCAAGAACGCTTAAAAATGGTGTTTTCTTCAAAATTATGAAATTAAGTGTTTTGATTTTTTGTTAAGGTGTTTATGAATGTTAAAAATATGTTAGGAGTTTAAGATTTTGTTTTCATAAAATTTCATATGCTTTGTGTTAGTTAAAATCGGACTTTGGTGCGAAGAAATAAGCCAAATTAGCTTTTTCTTTGCACAGTTCGCGAGCCGGGGGAACCCACCAGCAGGGGGACCCGCCCCAACGAGTCTTTTGGCCTAGAAACCCCCGCCCCAGCGGGGCTACATGCTGTCCAAAAATGATAATTTGGTTCCAAGTAGTTTTTATGCAGTACATGATTAGCTAACTTAATATGATGACATGTTAAGTGTATTAAACAATAAGATAGCATATTTTTGATATGTTTAAGATAATTTGAAATCTCATATTAATATGTTATGCGTGTACTTGGATATTATTAACATAGAATACGATATGATAGTTTAAAGTGTATTACGCGTATGATATGCATGTTGTGAGTTTAGACTCACGTGTGTGGTTAGTTAAGCAAGTTAAGTTTACAAACCATGTTATTAAGTTGATTTTAAGTAAGAAGTTCAACGGTTAAACAAAGTGGTTATGAAACTAATTGGTATTGTAAACGTAATGTAATATGTAGGGTAATTGTGGAAGTGATTGTAAGTTGTAGCTTGCGCTTAAGGCAAATTTTTCCTAAACCTTTCTTTTACGTTTATGCAAGTCTTCTAATTATACTCTTTCCTTGAGCAAGTTTCATATTCTAACTTGTTATTCATATGCAAGACATTGTATTCTCTATAATTTATATATTGAATAGTTATCTTATCAAGTTCATTATTAAATTAATGTGACCTTGACTTAATTGTTCAAGTAAGGTTTATCTATCTTTCAAATGCTTTAAGTTATTTCTAAAGCATGCCTATTTAATATAAAGTCCATTGTTATGACTTATACTTGGTTCATAATTCTTGTATTATTGAACTCTTAATTATTATGAGTCGATTCAACTACTCCTTAGTTGATGATAGTTGAACTCCAAATTACCTTTGAGCTTATCAAAACAAATCTTTCTTTGGTGTGGACTCGTAAATAAATACTGAGATGAACAACCCTAGTAATAGGGGATTACTATGCAAAAGCGTTAAGATGTTTGTGCATAATACATGGTACGAAGGGCTGATCCCCCTAAGTACGAGTTAAGAGTCCATAGTCTAAAGACTGTTAAAGGTTTTAAATAGAAATGTTTATAACCTAGGACATAGTTCATGGTCTTATGACCCTCAGATGATTTTAATTCGAAATTCTTTATTATTGATGAAAGGAAAGTTATGCAAATCTTGTGAAGCTTTTCAGTTTATGTCATTATTATTGTTGTATTCCAAGTGAGCTTTTGTTTGCTTACTCTTGCAATTAAATAACCATTGCAGCTAAAGTCGAGAACGTTGACTTACCGTTAACGAGTAAAGGGAAAGGCAAGATGAACAATTGAAGACTTGTTGTGTTTTGATTATGCTTGTAATAAGACTTTGTTTATGTTATATTTTATTTTTTGCACTTATTGTTTATGTTAAGGTTAGCAAACCCTGGGATTTATTCAATTAAGTTGTAATCCTTTTTATAAGGAAGATTTTTATTTAATGATAAGGTTTTAATTTATTTTGCATTCCTTATTATTAGGCAGTAGTTGGATGTTATAGTTATATGGTGAACACCAAATCATGTGGAAATGAAGTACCCGGATTTGGGTATGTCACGGAAAGACTCGTTACTTTGCTTTTTGACCTTAGTCACTTGATATCAATCCTGAGCCATCTGAGACTGGAAGCTATATTGATTTAAGAATGCATGGGCTAGCTCTTCCCAACTATGGATCTTGGAATTGTCAAGTCAGGCATACCAAGCTCGGGCTTCTCCAGTTAGACTCTTTTGGAATAACTACATTCTGAGTTTTTCATCCTCTGTATAGGATCCGAGTTCTCCAATGAACACTTTTAAATGAGTGTAAGAATCTCCTAATCCGTCATACTTTTCAAAATTCGAAACTTAAAATTTGTCTGGATATCTAGCCCCTGGGAATATACACAGATCTGAGTAGTTTACACTTTCAAATGCCTCAGTTCCTTTGATGGACCGGATTGTTTCTTCCATTTGCTGGACTTTTTTCCTAATATCACCAGTTTCCTGATCACTTTTGAGATTGGTGATTTCAAGGGTTTTGTTGGTCATATCCTTGTTTTAAGTCTCAGGTATCTGAGTATCTTTCTTTTTGTCGGTATCCTGACTGCCACCTTGTGTGGATGATTCTGTTTGAACGGGTATTTGTTTACCCTGAATATTTTTGCTTTGCTCTTTTAGAAAAACAGCTAATTAAACTATTTGATTTTTTTAGTCCTTCGAACTCTTCCCGAGACACAGGGGTGGATTCAGGTTGGGCACTTGAAGTCATGCCTGGAGATGGGCTTAGTGCCTTTTTAGACTTTGATCTGGTAACGGGACCAATTTTTCTTATAATAAAAGTAGGTATGTTAATTTTGATGTATATATTAACAGGATGCATGCTATGCAATGCGTCATCATTTGTTTTGAAATTTTTTATTATTTTCCTGTAAAACAAAGGTCAGTTATTTTGATGACAGGATAGTATGACAGGATTTAAAAAAATTGACAAGAAATGGAATGTATATTTACATTTATTTGATAATTACATGGAATTTGAAATTTACATTAAATTTGAACGGGGAAGGCATGAAGAGACTCCCTTTCGAATTTGGTTTATCAGAGGCTGACCTATCTTAGGCTACTCTCGCGGTTTTTCGGCATGAAGGTCCCCAGATAATTGCAATTTATTAGATGGGAAATTAATCCGTTCTTTCAATTGGAGTGGATCTGAGTGGC